>CM056600.1:27991036-28458015 GCA_029721355.1 Tegillarca granosa
GAATAATCGGTCTATGAAAACACGTCCGGACACAAAATATTGATGTGAATTTTAAAATTCTAAGAACAAAATCATTGAATTAACATGCTCATAACGAGAAACGTTCAGTAACACCTAATACTGCTCATCGGGTTTACAAGATACAAATCGAAATTATAAGAACGAAATATTTACCGCAACGCTGGAAAAAATAGCTCAAACTTCTTTTATTCTCACATTGCAAATTATACAACACGCTTGAAGTTTTTATTCGTTTGGTGTTATTTTTTTAAACACGTGGCATTACTTTGCTTATTAAAAGACTTGTGTACTTTTAATTTACATTTTTTATGAGAGTCAATCTCCATGTTAATTTACTTCAAGCGCGAAAGAAAGAACATTTTAAAAATACCAATTGGGTGCTTTAAATTTTCGTTTGTCTTCTCGCGTTTCGTTACTTTGCAATGCGCATTGCATTACTGTTTAATCCTCTGGCGCTTAAACAAAAATTGAGAATGAACAGAAAAATCGGTAGTAGAAATTACGTCAAAATTTTCTATTAAATTTCAATTAGACGATCAATTTTTTTTTAAATACGATATCTTGTCGAGAACGAGATACAACAGTCGTGGAAGGCTTGCTAAAGATAGAAGTGACAGTCATGGAACTTTTATATATACAGAATTAGTTAGATAACGTATATGCTATTATCAAATCACCATTGCTATTGTTTTCTATGTTTTGTACTATGATAGATTGATTAGATTTTAAGGGATTTTACGTCCCAGTCAAGAATATTTCACTTATATCGAGACGTCCCAGCTATAGGCGAAGTGGCAGAAATATTTACCCATGCACTACGCTTAGAGCAATATGCCTTTGTGCAAGGAGGGTTATGTAGCGTACAACGCCTATCGTGACACGCGTGACTTTCATTTCTATCGTGCTTAGCGATAGAACAGCCACCACAAATTTTCAAGTCTTGGTCAGACCCTGCCGTGGTTCGAACCCCGACCCCCACATACGAAGCGAGTACTCTACCAACGTTTTGTACTAGGAGCTGTTTCAGATAAATTATAAACTATAGATGACTATAACATCCTTCCTCTAGTAAAACCAGTAATGGTATATATTGGTTATAAAATGAAAACTCCAAATGACTCTGGAATAGCACCAAGGCGTTGTAAACTAAAATAATAAATAATAATAGTGTCATATGCAATTTTTTAATATTTTTTAATTTTTTATTTTCTTTTTTTTTCCTTAATAAATTTTAAAAAAAAAAATGCATATGTCACCCGGGTATAACAAGGAACTCTCTCTCTCTCTGCCTGAAAGTGTTCAAGATCTTGATTCGGATATTAGCCGGATTGTAAAGGTTAAACAGCATTTAATGGAACCGATATCAAAAACCCTAGGATGCGACTTCAAAAAATAGTTCCCAAGTGACGCAACTGTGCTTGTTTCTTATTCGTACACGGCCTAAAATATCTCGCAGACATCTAAACAAGAAGTTATGTCACGAACAGTTGTTTTACCCCAAACCGTCATCAAAGTGCAATCACTATCAAAGATGATTTATATGTTTAATCTACCATTTGATTATTATATCCATGTCAATCTAAAGTCGGGAGAGTTAGATTTTTATCTCTTTATGGACATGGTTCTATAAATATAACATGACTGATTTGATCTTATTGAATGGGTTTTTACGTCCCAGTCAAGAATATTTCACTATATCGAGACGTCACCAGCTATAGGTGAAGGGGCAAAATTTTGACCTTTGCAGTGCATTTAGGGAGGGTTCTTAAGCGTGCCACGCCTGCAGTGACATGGGGCATCGGTTTTTAAGGTCTCCTCCGAAACACCCCGTGACTTTCATTTCTAAAAGCCGAGTACTTGACGAAAAACAGTCGCTACCAATTTTCAAGTCTTGGTCAGACCGGGCTGGGTTTCGAGCCCCGACCTGCCACATACGAAGCGAGCACTCTACCAAATGAGCTACCGAATTAAAAATGTTCAAATCTTCGAATCTAATATTAACTGAGGCGAAGCCATGACCGATTTTACCATAAAATTTGAATATTAAACATTTTCAATGCATGTGATGTTATATTTTAAATACATTAAATTTCTAGCTTCAATTGCCAATTCTTTTGTTTTACCAGTTGACCTACCGGATGTGCTCACCGACTGTTAACTATATTCATACAAGTGTCGATACCTTGTTCTCCCTGGTCTCTGTCAAGTCTGTCATACCCAGGTCAGACAGTTTGGTAAGATACATTAGTTCTTCAAATGAACCATGCTGAGACGAAGTTCTTAAAATTTCACATTGCAAACGAAAACTCTTTAGCATGCTTTAAGAAGGTGTAATATGCGAAATTTTGAAATTTTACAAGAAAAAATATTCGAAATTTTGCATATGACAGAGATGCCAAAATAAAGTATTTTTTAAAAACAGTACCATTACAAGTTTATGATAAGCCTCTGACACTAACTTATAATTGACAATATTTTTCAATAACTTATCCGTAGCGTTGTCAGTTTTAAGAATTTTTTCCCTGATTTGCCATGAATGTTTCTTAACCATGATAAGTTGCTATTTATACTGGTAATGCCATACAGTAAGCATCACTTGAATGTACTTTTACAATAAGTTTTGGAAAAAAAAAAGACGCGACATAAACGACTACATTTGACAATTGTGAAGTTGGCTAACCCCCCGTTGTTTGTTGTTGTTGTTTCGTTTTATGGTCAAAATCGTCGAAAAGTGAAATTGGCAAAAATCTTTATGGTTTTACCAATTCATTGACAACAAACAGCCAAGGGAAAAAGTTAGTACATTAAAGTACATTTGTACAATTATGTCACATATCTTACAAACTCATAGGAAACTTGTATGCAAATTCATTGATCAATGAGGCTGGTTTTGAGAAGAACATTATTTCCGATATTTGCAAAATAAAAAAGCGTAGTTCCGACTCAGTTCTATCGCCCCTTCATTTCGTCTGAAACACCCTGGTCTTGGGTACAGAGACCGTGTAATTTATAACTCCTGTGACTTTTTCCAAAATTAATTAAGATACGTGCGCACGATTTCAAAATATATATGTCTGTGGTATATACCGCGGTAAAAACAAATGCATTTTGCTTGGCTTTTTTTTTTTTTTTTTTTGTTCACTTGTACGTGAGAAAATAACAAAAAAATCTTTAAACATTACGCTATTTTTTAATAATGTTAACAAACTTTTTTTGCATGATTCACTAAAATAAAACAAATCACATACCCTAAACAATAAAATTACTGGATACACTTCTAAAGGTGCACATCGAATTATAAGAACTTCCGGAACATCTGTTCTCATTTATAAATGCTTTAAACCAAATTATTAGATGCAATTCGAATAAGAACTACCGGAACATTGGGTTTGAACAGTGTCTGTTCAGAAAAATTAGGATCTCAGTTTTTTCGGTATTATAATTTTTATTTATAAAAAATTATTTGGAATACACTGAAACTTTTCAGTAGTTGAAAGTAAGTATTTTGGTTTTAATCGTCACTATATCTTGTTAAAAGAAGTGTCGTGTGTTCGCTTTTTCAGATAAAATTTTTACTTGAAACTTACACACTCTGGTCTGCGGATTAAGACCGTATGCATGCACGTCTTTTTTTTTAAACTTTTTAATGAGATTATTAGTTAATCAGTTAATTAATTAAAAATCAGGTATATGTCTACGTAGAAAATGACGTTTTTAATGCTATCAATTAAGTTTTAAGTGTTAAAGTACTTTTAAACAACCCCACTAAATGATCGATTTTTACAATATATGTTCTTTGATATATTGTTTAATACCAATGCCAGTGTTAAGTGATGTGTGTCTATTTTTAGAAAGAAGGTCACCGTTAAGTATTGCCACATAAAAGCATGTTTGCAGTTTCCTCAAAGAGTCACGTGACATGTGAAATCCAATCATTACAAGGACGTTGTTTATCTGTAAACAATTTGTTTGTTTGCGCCATGGTTCATCGTTGGTAAACCCCACAGTCACTGGATGCCATCTTAGAAAATAGAAAGAAGGAAAGAAGGTATGAGTGGACAAAGAACGAAAGTAAAAAAATGACCGGGAGACATTTTGATGACATTTAGCGATTTGTTGGAGTTAATTATACTTTAATGAAAGTAACTGCAAACTTATTATTCATTTATTCAAGTGAAACTTGGAATTTATCGGCATTTTACCTTACTTTACCTAGTTTGATAGTGGGTTGGTCTGTGGTGAGTTCCGTTCTCTTTATATTTATACATGGGATAGAAAATGGGATGATTTTATACATGTTAAGTGTGTTGTCATGTTTATTTATATGTAAGTGTGTTTGTTTAACGTTAATAACACGTTAAAAATTAAATATTTGATTGTATTTCATAAATTTTGATGGTTGTGATAGCGATTTATCATGTTTACAAAGTCACCAACAGAACGTCATGTAAAATGCAGTATGGTTTTGGTTAAATCGAAAGTAAACCACGCTGTTTATGTGTATTAACTGTTAACAAGTCGCTAGAAAGAATTGTACAGCGTTATAAAAATTATTGGAATTATATAAGAAAGGTGCCGAGGAAACCATAATTGTCAAAATGGCCGCTCACCAGAGGCCTTTCATGTATGAAATTACAGATAACATCGATATATTGTTCTTCGATTTTTTCGTAGCTTTTGTTTGATCAGCTGTTTATTGATTATCGTTTTTCACATGTTTGTTGATATTTTAGTGATTTTAAAGTATTATTGGTGTGTAATCGTAAAATACGAATTATATTTTTTGGATTAATTTAACCTTGTATAATCTTTTATGATGCCGGTGGGTCATCAAGCGTCTGACACGCGTAATTGACAAGTGTCGGCTATCAGCCTCGTTATGGTTTATCTTAGAGTTGCTAATTTACATAATGAAATAAACAAGAGTTAATACACATACGTTAGACACATAATTAAAAAAATCTAATAAAAAAGTTATGATCTAATTAAATTTTGATTATTAAATTTAATGGCATGTTAATTTTATTTTGTGTATTTTATAGTTATTAATTTTTTATGAAGAAGAAAAAACATACGGGCTATATAAACTAGAAAAAATCTATTAGTAATTGAATTCACCCTTTTACTAAATAAAAGTTTATTTGATAGATGACTTAAAAAATGTTAAATTATTTATCAAACAATAAAAATGAAATTTCTGGTCAGAGAATAATATAATATATGATAAATGTTTGCCAAGAATACTTGAGAAATAAGCATTGCTACATTACATATACTATTTTCTGCTGAAACATGTTTATGCACATACACTTAAATAAAACTTGATGCTTTTGAAGATTGCACTTTTAAGATTTAACATTAAATGAAATAAAATATTGTGAATTTATTATAAGCAGTGTCTGCAATGGGCTAAGTCTTTGTTGCTTGAAAAATGTAAAAATAATAACAATAAAAAGAATCTTCTTAATATTTGCATCTACTGGTAACTATTGCTTAACTTAAATAGGGAAAGTTTCAACATGATTAAGCAGGTGTCTACATGTTGGTAAATTAGTGTTTAAATGTAAATTTCTGTTGATATCTTTTAATGTCATTCCTTAAAAAACTTTCCATGTTGCAGAGAATAAAAATATTGTTATTTACAGACAGTGTAAATTTTTTTTACCAAATTTTCTGATAAAAAGATACCTGCATTACCCTGGTACGCTACTTGTATCAAAGTTCATAAATAAACAATAAAAATAGATACTGTCTAATAGTTATAATAATAACAACCATATACAAGTATTTACCTGTTTATATTGACAAAAGTGCACTTTGTGGGGTAAGACTTAAAATCTGACAGAATGTTGTATATATACAGTTACCAGTATGGCCAATAAGTGTATTTCCCCAACTTTTTTCATGTGTCATGTCAGCAGAGAAAAGATCTTGAGAAAACATTCTGATGCAACCTTTTTATTTTAAAAGACCAATAACAACATAACTTTTTATTTTAAAAGACCATTTATATCAAAGTGATGGTCTTGTCTTCTAGTTGGTACAGTCTATTTTTTTAACTAAGTTCTAGCTGTTTCCATTGATGCTGAAGGGTAATTGTCAATATCTGAGAACATGTGAATTAAAAAAAAAGAAGAAAATATTAATGTCACATATCTCAGTACTAACTCATACTTTTTAAAAATATGTGTCAAAACATGGGTTAATTTGACCAGAGGCATATTTTACAGATATGTGGTGACTGACTAATACAACTGAGTATTGTATGATTTTGTGAAATTGTATACCGGTAAATACATTTATTCATAATGAAATTTTTGTTTTATCTTCATATTTATCATGTTTGATTATATAATTATATATAGACCTATATACAGAACTTAAATATTTTGCTTTTTGACCCATTGATTAATTCACCAGTTTTTTATTTCTTAACAATCATAGTCATTTTCTGAAAGTAAAAAACTTGGTTTTACTAGAAGAAATTTTAAACTGTTTTCAGATCTGAAAGATGATCTTTTGTGCCTGTAATATAGGAGTAAATTTTTCAATTCAGCACAAATGGAATGCAGTTGATATTCATCATTAATATGCAACATCATTCACACAGAAATCAATACATTTTTTAGTGTCTACAAACAGCCGAAGGTGGATTATATTTGTCCATATTCTTAATGTATTACAAATAATTATACAGTATATTCATAAATTAACAGAAACAGAAAATCAAGAGACACATATGATAACAGCTACATGTAGCACTGCTGATAGTAAAAGTGACAGAATGTGAAATACCTGTCACATACCATTTTTTAATTTAATCATAAAATACATTCAAAATGGTATTTGTCATATACCATTTTTGAATGTATTTTATGATTAAATTCAAAAATGGTAAATGACATACCTAATGTGTAGCTTTCAGCTGACATTTTATGATTTGAACTGCGAAATTAAATATGTTTGTGAAAAGGTTGGTTGTACCAAGGTTTTTTTGATATTCCCAAACAAGCATTTTGATATTCAATACTTAAAACATCATTGCTCCATGTTTCTTCCAAAACAGTTATAAAATAGAATACTTTTGATTGTCATTTTTTACATTGTCTCTTTTATTCCATTTCAGTAATTATGGAAACAGAAAATGATCAGACAAAGAATGAATCTGTATCCCTGAATACAAACAAAGAATTAAATGATAAAGATGTTGGACAAGAGAGGTAATATTGATAATTAACTAAAGGTTTGATAGTAATGATATTTCCACTGCCAAATTATCAAGTGAAAAAGTTAGGGATCTGCTTGGCAGGACAAGTTACTGAAATATAACTTGTTTGTCAGGCATGAGAATTGCTGTGAGTCATAAATCTGCTAACTTGTATTGAAAGACAAGACCTTTTTATCTGGAAGACTCGTATTCAAATAATTTTTCTGATTTTGCAACTAGGAATTTAAACTTTTTTTTGAAGATATTTTAATGTTTTACATCTATGCTCCATTTGACTTTTAAGACTTATTTTTTACTTGAAAATTGAATTGAGATTTTGATGAAAGTAAAGGGGCAAACAAGAGCCTAGTATGCTTGGTACTATTATTTGGAATTCATTGATATGTTCCTAGGATACAAATGTTTAAAGTAATAGATATTCATTTATTTTCATAAATGCTTTGAATAGTATACTTGGTTTCTTTCTTTTTTTTTTTGCAATATATATTTAATTTTATAAATTTTTATGGTTTGAATAGTATACGGTACTTGGTTTCTTTCTTTCTTTTTTTTTTTTTTTTTTTGCACTCTTATTGCTGTTTCTTGGATACCAAGGTAACAGATAAAAGAAATCATTTCATTTCATAACATGCATGGTTTGCATACACATAATATGTAGAAATGTTTTAAAAAGCTCTTGAATTCAATTCGTCTTGAAAACATCTTGTAGTTAAAAAATATTCTATATTAAGTTCTTGAATTTTGCTTTTTGTTCAGAACTTCAACCACTGTATATGCAAATCTTCAGGAATATTTTAGTGAGAAAAATGAAAACAACAATTTAGCTCAAAAGGGCAAATACTTTGGCCCTTTGATGTACAAGACACCTGTTTGCTCATAACTGGTGACATTATAGTTGGGAATTCAGCTAATCAAATAGCTAACAATCATGATGTACAAACCTTGGGTTAAAGTTTAATTACTATTTGGCTAATTGTAGGTTGTGCAATTAATTGTTAAACACTCATTGCTTTGCTATAAGTGCATTGCTTCCATTTGAAAAAAAATGACAAAATGTTATAAATATGTTGATTTACAATCAAAATTGCATTCTGTTATGCCATTGGCATCACCTGAAGTCCCACTTTAAACACTGGAATTTAGTCTGATAAAAGATCACTACTCTTTGTCAGTTCATAACTTCATTTATGGTTAGTATCCAGATAATTTTTTTCATGGTGTTGTCATTGAATTTTAAGTAGCAGTAAGTAGAAAGACATATTAGTACTAAATAAATATCCTTTTTTTGTGTAAGAACCATAAATTTTTATGATAGATTTATCATCAAGATTTGACAGTGTGATGAAATAATGTCTACCTTATTCAAGAACATTGGTAGAAAGTTATATTTTGAATCAATATTGTAGTAAAAATTTAAGTAAAAATAATTATGATTTGTCTGGTATGGAACTCAGTGTCCAAAATTAAGCTGTATTTTAAAGGACAGCATGTTAAAAAGCTGTATTTTTGACAACAACATTATTGAAAATTAAAAAAAAAATTACTTATAAATTTGCAGATCTTGGACTTATGGCTTGGGCTTAATGTTCTGAAATAGTCTGAATCCATGTCAAGATAAATATCTGACGATAAAACCAGCAATCATTTTAGTTGAACCTGAATTCTAATGCCAAATTCACTTGGCATCTCAAAATTTGAATGTTTTCAGATAAAATTATATTTGACATCAAATATATACATGTATTTTCTTTAAACTTTTGTAGAGGTGAGGAAGCTAAAACAGAAACTGTAAATGAAACGGAATCATCGAGGAAAAGGAGTATTGATGATGTAGAGGAAACGGAGGAACAAGGAGATATAACTGTGAAGAAGTAAGTTTAATATTCTTTTGACCTCTCAAAATCAACATTTGTTGGAAAGGTGTTTGACTTTGTTGGTCATGAAAAATCTCTTGTTAAAGAAATGAAGATGGAGTTGTTTATACATGTATTCAGATACCAGAACATGCCCACATTTTCCAATTTCATTGACGTAATTGAAACCTTCAGATATTTTACTTGGATCTGTCAAGTTTTCCAGGTATTAATAAGGGATATTGGACACTAACAGAGATTTACTAGTCTAGATGTTTTTGTTGTAAATTTGTTGTTGTTGTCAGAAGTCTTCCAAGATCAATAGGCAAGAAAGCTCAAAGTTTTAGGGTCTTGGTAATGTAATAATCTTGATGTTTTTGTTTTGACACAGTAATTGTACTTGTATGTACCCAGGTCCAAACTATCTGACAACAAATTTACTAGTAAAAATAACTTTGTTGACAGTTTGTGTCTGTTGAAAGTACTGTGCTATAATATGACAAACTATAAACAAGATGTTTAACAGGATGTGTTAAAAGGAACCATTGATTTTACTTCACTGTTTGATCAATCAAATATTGATTGTAGATGTTTTTATCTACTGTTAGATTCTGAACATGATGCATAACAAAGGTCCTAATATTGATATTATATAATGTATACATGTGTATGTGTACAAGTATTTGTTACATCATACATATGGTTCTGTGTTCTAAATCAATATTGTTTTTGTAATCAAGGTGTTGAGATAACATTGGGCATGATTTGACCAAAGACTGTAAAATGTAGACTAATTACACATTTCTGTCACTTGATGTGTACTAAATCTAAGTTCTGAGGAATTTAAATAACCATTGTATAAACATAGTGTTACATTTCTGTTGAGTTGTTATAGTAGAGCCTACCTAAATGGAAAATTCTATATGAAGGCAATTCAAAGGCCTTATAATTTATGAATTGATATTATAGTCTTGAAATTTTGACCCCTTATCCTCTTTACATATATGTGTATATGCTTTTGTAACTGATTTTAACCTTGGATTCTATGTCACCTGTTTCAGGCCTTAGATAAAATTTTTAATGCCACTCAGCACAGTGCCTACTGTCTGATTCACGTCTGCCGTAGCACTAGTTTTTCAAGGTTTTAAAAGAGATATAAAAAAATTTTGGAAACATGCCACATACCGTTATGACGTATGTATTTTGTCGTAATTAACTGACACCAAACTAAATGCCATCTTAGCTGGAGTATAAAATGCAGAGCTTTTTAAAATCCTTACAGGGATTTAATATGGGAAAACACACAAACACTCATTCCGGAAATACATCGCTGTAACAATCATGCGGGTTAGGGAAGAAAATTCTGGAATAGTTCATTCAGCTGTAGGTAAGATTGCTGATGTTAGGCCTACAGTATATATTCCTTTTGCTGTCAAGCTAGCAGACGATATTACCTGGCCAGTGAAAATGGGAAAGTCGGTCTATTTTCTTAACCCGCATGATTTTTCAGCGATGTATTTCCGGAATGAGTGTTTGTGTGTTTTCCCATAAAAAATCCCCGTAAGAATTTTAAAAAGCTCTGCATTTTATACTCAAGCTAAGATGGCATTTTGTTTGGTGTCAGTTAATTACGACAAAATGCATATGTCATAATGGTATGTGGCATTCTACAAAATTTTTTGATATCTCTTCTAAAACCTTGAAAAACTAGTGCATGGTAGATGTGAATCAGACCGTAGTTAAGGGCTATTCCATTAAAATTTACCACCAGGGGGTGGAACTCCTTTTTTTTTTGCATAGTCCCACCAAGAGAAATTTTTAAATTTTTTACCCCTTAGGCCATAATAAATTAATGCCTAGATTTTCATCCAATTTTTTTTCAAAATGGGGGCGGGGGGACAGATTTTATTTTTTTATTTTATTTCTCAGCATCAACTTTGGCCGAGCTTTCAGACATCACAATACCAATCTCATCTTGATTGAATTCAATATATGATCCCAAAAATGAAACAACATCTCCTACTTTTGTGGTAGGATTACACTCTGTCAACTAGTATTTTGTGCGTCACCAACACGAAACTCTGTCAACTAGTATTTTGTGCGTCACCAACACGAACCATGATTCTTGAATTTAACTGGCATCTGATGATCGAGTTTACCACCTACAAGGTCGTTATATAATTCCATTAATGTCATGGTGTCTGGAACTTGACAGCCATACCAGCTTTTGATTGTTTTTAAGCCCGATTTTACAGTGGCTATAATAAATACCATGCTACAAACAATATGCGAAACACGCTACTTTTGTTTTTGAAAATCCGTCTCCAACTTGATCGGACACCAGTCAACTTCTACGTATAATCCTATGGCTCATGGAGCACAAAACACTCTACTTTTGTTGTTACAACGCAGAACTCGACGGGAAACCAGTCAGCTTTTACTTATAATCTTATGGCTCATGGAGCGAGCAGATTTGTTATAAAAGCCGGAATCGAAACCGGACACGAGTTCAAAATCCAAAAATAAAATTAATCGGGGCTGGTGTTAAAATAGGGGGCGGGCGGGGATGAAAATCTAGGTATTAATTTATTTTGGCCTTACCAATGATTTTTCTTTTTGACAAAAACCCCCCACCAACAGAAAAAAAATTATTTATAGTCTTGCAAAATGATGATACCAAGAATAAGCTATGGACAAGATCTAATCAATATATAAATATATTGAGCAAAAGTAAGTATCCAAATGTGTCTTGTGGGCAGTTCTTTGAAAATTAATTGAATGATGAGCAGTCAGACACCTGGCTAGCGCTAGGCACCCGAGGCCCGTTCAAGAGTGCGTATATACGCGATAGCATTGACTTCTAACCGTTCAGGAATGATTGTTTGACATTTGCGAAGATGCATGATATGAGTGTGTTTATAAGTTTTTTGGGGGGATTTTATCGGTGTCAGACCACGGGTATGTCAGAACCAAAAATTAAATGACCATTTAAAAAAAAAAAACGATAGAACTATTTAACATACCCTGTATTATCAATAAAAAACAGAACAACTTGTTTTTCGTCGTCTAAATATGATGTGGAAGTCAAGAATAAATCAATCGCCTAAATCAATACTTGGCTGGTCAATCACAATTTATTTTACAACATTAGTCTCTTCTTCACCGATGGTCGCCATTTTGAATGCAACACGAGTACTCGCGTCTGTTCAATAGACATAAAAATTGTATGCACGAGTGTAGTGGAAAGCAATTAGTGACTTGAACATGCCTCTCGTGTCCCGCCATTTTGACACCTCGGACTTTTCCGTTATCAGTTTGCTTTCGTGGTTCCTTGGACGTTATCGAATCCGTTTTGATTAGCTCCCTTGTACACCATGCAGTATTTGTTTGTCTGGTGTGGTCTATTATTCGGGTTAAACGTAGTCAAAACATTAACACAGATTTTTTTCCTGGCGTTCGGATTTAATTTTTATATCCGATAAAACGCAACAGAAATGTGGTATTTACCAATCCGACGGTAGAGAAAATGTGCAGATGTTACCCCAACCACAGTAAAATGTATTATCAAAATAGCCCCAACCAATGAAAAAAAAATCAACATTACCCCCCACACGAGAAAAAAAATAAGAGCGCGTTCCATCCCCAAGATGTCGATTTAAATGGAATAGCCCTAAAGAAGAAAACCACTCGTCACTTTGAAATTTAACTCGGCACAGTCACTAAATGAAAACGAGAATTTCTTCTCTTAAGTACAGCCAGAGCTTGTACCAATCAATAATGTTTTCTGACTTTTTCTTGGGCTTTTCACGAACTTCGGATTTTCCACTTTAAATAACCAGTAACTTTCGTTTTGAAGTTTCAGGTTTAGAAATGCTTCCACCTGCAACTGGTTTGTCATCAGGATCAGCGGTAGTCTAATTAGTGTCTTCGAAAACTTCTTTATCTTGTTTATCAGTTGTTTCATCCTTGTTTGTCTTTAGAAAGTTATACAAAACAGTTTGTTTACTTCTATTTGACATTGTTTACTTCTATTTGACATACTTAACAGATCGACAAGTATATAAACACTCGGAACATCAGTTGGATTTTACATTACACTAAGTAAATTCCGAATGCGAAACAATAGGTTTGCGCATATGATGCAAACGTTTAAATGATTTTGTTGATTGACGCTTGTAACAGAAAGACTTCCTTTTACAATATTTTTCTGACAAACACTATAGTATCTATTGTTTATTAAATGCAACAAACCCCTCGATGTATATGTCTGATAAATTTAACTCGGCACCGTGACGAGTGGTAGTAACAATATCACTCATCCAAGTACACATTTCACTCATCAGGACGAGTGAATAATCGAAGCCCTGTCAATTTCATAACAATTTTCAGATTAATAGACAGATATAATTTCTTTACATGTTCATTGCTTGAAATTATATCTCATTTTCTATTGCTATGCTTACCTATCTGTTGTACATTGTGCTGTGCATTTGTCAACTTTTTACATTTAAATCATGTTATCAGCAAATCAGATATTTGGCAAAAGTCATGTCTAGGCAAACGACTGTCAGATTGTCACAATTGAAGGAGTTGTGTTGTCGAGGGAAAAAGTGAAAATCATCTTGTTAGAAAAAGTTCTAGACCTGACGTATTGTATATCCAGCATTCTTCATACCTTATGACATGTAGATTTTAATTTGCATAAATCTAGGCTATAGGATCCCAAATGAGAAACTATAATAGGATTAAGAAAAGGTTTTTTGGTGATCATGCAAAAGGTCTAACCTCGCGTATTCAATTTGCAAAATGTTGTCAGTGATGCCCAAACAGGAAAACAGTAGATTAGGCCAAATACAAATTATTAACATGTCTGATGATTGAACAATATACAGATGCTATGGTTAGATTTAGCATCCTTATATAATAAGTTTTACTTGAATGTAATGCAGTGTCATATAAAACAAAGTGATCATTTTATCAAAGTTTGGTATTTTCATTTATTATATCTATTTTAAGTGTATGGTATATAACATTATTTTGCAGATCCAAAACAGAAAATGAGAATATAGAAGAGGAAAATGGTGAACAAGAAGAAAACAGTGAAAAATATGAAACAAATAACAAAAATGAACAAAGTGAGACTGTATCAAGTATTGATGCTATAACAAATGGTGACTCACAGGAATCATTGGAAAGTAAAGACAGTAGTCCAAATTCTGGTGGTGATGATAAACCTGTAGTAAATGGTGTTAATGATAGTGCTAGTAGAAAGGATGATGATGATGATAATCAGTCTGTAGTGCCTTCTGAGGATAGTGAAAAAGAAAATCGTCAAACTGATCTCGATTTACCTATGGATTTAAGTACTAAGTCTGGTGGTTCTTCTACTGGAAATGGTCCAGATGTAATAATGCTTTCTGATTCAGAAGAGGAATTGATGGCAGGAATGATGAATGGTGACATGAAAGAATTATCAATGGACGAATTGAAAAAGCGAAAAAAGTTGATAAAGCAATTACAGACAGAGCTAAGAAATGAAGAGGCAAAACTTGTGCTATTGAAAAAATTAAGACAAAGTCAAATATCTCATCAATTACAAGATCATAATAGTGTAAGCAATAGACAACAATCACCACGGCAACAGCCTCCACCTCTTGTAAGAGGTAGTCAGATACAGGGTCAGGCAAGGCCTGCACATGCTCATAATCAGCCACCCCAGTTAATGAGGGGCAATCAAGGAATGAATAGTCGAGGACACCAAGGTCCCCCACCACTAGTCAATATGGGTAATCAGCGGGGAGTAGAGAATAGACATTCGGTACAACAATCACAGCAGCAGCAAAATCAAAGAATGGGAGGATATCAGGGAGGAATGATGCCAGGTCAGTCAATGCCAAACTCTATGGGGGGTTATCGGTCTGGTGGAATGTCAGTACCTCAGAATCAACAACAGTCAATGCAGCAGGTTGATAACCAAACACCTGCACAACGCCAAGCTGCTGCTAAAATGGCACTACGGAAGCAACTTGAGAAGACTTTGCTTCAGATTCCACCACCGAAACCACCACCTCCGGAAATGAATTTTGTACCAAGCTTAGCCACTCCTGATTTTATTTATTTGTTAGGTTTAGAAGAAGCAGTTAACTATATAATTGATGCGGATCTTATATCAAAAGGTCAGAAAAATCCAGATGAGAAAATGGTGTGCACACCATTTACATGTGTGCAGTGTCGCACTGACTTCACACCTGTGTGGAAACGGGAAAAACCTGGGTCCAAGAATGTAATATGTGAACACTGTGTTACTACAAATCAAAAGAAAGCATTAAAACAAGAACACACAAATAGACTCAAGAGTGCTTTTGTTAAAGCATTACAACAAGAGCAGGAAATAGAACGAATGCAGTCTCAAGCTTCAGCTAACACACCTTCAGTTGCTGCTGCTACAAGTGCTCCCCCCACCCAATCAATGCCTTCATCTCCAATGAATGCATCTTCAGCACCATTTACATCGCCTTCTGAGGCATTGAGACAACATCAAAACTTTATACAAGCACATCAGGTAGCTGCTCAAACTGCACTCAGGATGGGTCAGCCCTTAGGAATGACACCATTTAGGGGAGGATTCCCATATCAGATCCCATTTGGAGCCAAAGCCTCAGACGTTCAACTACATCGACAGTATTTACTAGACATGATACCCAATAGAGCTCCTATGTCATGGAAGCAATAGTACTCTGTTTTAATTTTGGTGCAATTTGTGTTTCTCTTGCTTGCTGTGGCTTAATGATAAAATAATCCTTCTGTAGGAGTTTGATTTGCAGTTAGAACAGTTTTACTGGAATTTAAATAGACAACGAAAATAGTATTGTAAATGGATGTACTAGATATAATAATTTTGGCAAAGAATTGAGAGTGCTGATTTGCTAAATCAGATAAACTACTAAAATATAGAGAATATACATCTACAAAATGTATATCTAATTAATATTTTGTGTGCTAATTTAATTTTTCTGCCTATATGCCTGTGTTAAAATTGGTACAAGCTATAATAAGTTGCAGTATTTTTTTTATTTCAGCTACATCAGATGAACATTATTATTATTATTTTCTTTTTTGTTTAATATGTTTGAGCTATTTCAATCAAAATACAAGATTTTAAGTTTGAAATTTTAATGCTGTTTTGTTTAATTACTTCAATTTTTGTTTTAAATGGTCTAGTAGAAGTCTGTGGCACATTTCCCCATGGTCTTTTTGAGTTTTGACATCTTAAGAGTAATGTAACTTTTTTTTTTGTTGTGTTTATATTCATAGATAAATTATTGATATTTTTCTTGTCTAATAATATTAGACCTAAAAATGATAAGGATTTTTTCCCCAAGATAAGAATGATAATGATAATGTCTTGGATGTTACTGGACTTGTTTGCACTTCAGCAATGAGACCATTTTAAAAATTTGTTTCTTTAGTTTGTTTTCGTGTTGGTACTATAAAGTGATATTAAATGTAAAGTTTAATAGTGAAGTTTCTAATGGCAGCTGTGAAATATTGGTGTTTACTGGTGTAATTATGATGAGTTTAATTAAGTTTGTGCACTGTATTTACATGCTGTTATATCTGTACAACTTAAGGTTTTCATTGCCCTTGAATTTGTCAAAAAATCAACATTTTGTTTGTCTGAATATCATCATTTTGTAATCAGATTAAGCACAATCTATTTTGATAAAAAATGCTTATTTTGGTTACAAAAAAAGGGTGAAAACTTTCAATACTAAAACAATAAAAATATATAACTATACATGTAAGAATTGCGTATAAATTGTTATAAAATGAAATTCCAATGACTATAAATACGTGTAACTAAACTATCTATTGACAAAATCATAGTTATTTTGGAGTTTAAGTTGCCAATGCAAAGATAACATCTTAAAATGTTTGGGACCAAATTATATCTGTCTGATAATCATGATACATTTGACACTTTGAGAAAACTTTGATTTTTAAGTATTGATAATTTTTTGATCTCATACTTTGTATTTTCTTGTGTTCAAAGAATTCATTTACTTTATTTAAAGTTCTTTTTGTTAAAAACCTTTCTTAATGCATAGCACAGAAAAAGTTTCATATCCTTATATATATACTGTTTTTGTATGGGGCTCTAGTTTATCAGAATTTAGAATAAAAGATTCTTGATCAAGTTTGAAGTACACTCAAAGTGGTGATATGACAGGGTAATGTAGTAGGCAATGTGAAGCTAATTTATTTTGTAGTGTAGTAAATATTAGATACATTGTATAACTCAAGTCTTCAGAATGTATCAATTTTGAGAAAGACAGATAATAAAGATGTGAATTTGAAGAAAAAATCATGTTAGTCTCTAAAAATTTTATTTGAAAAAATTAAAGAGTAATTGAAGCCTCTCGCAAGAACTATTTGGCTTATCCTGATAGTGACTCCCATTAACTACAGATGTCAAGGTTACCAATTTGTCACTTGATATAGATTAATCATTTGTATATTACAGATTAACATGCTCTGGTTGGAAAGATGAAAAATTATCATAAAATTCAATTAATTAATCAACAAAAAATGCAACAATTTTCAAAATGCAGGTTTTGTTGAATGTGAAGTCCCTCCTTTACTTCCACACACACATACACACACACACACACACACACACACACAGAGTTGGTGCTGTTTTAACATGTTTTGTATAAATAGTGGTATTTATGATATCCATTGTGTTCAATCTTATCATTCATTAGATATTGTACATCTTCCTGATTAAATAACTTTTTGTTACTATGAAGCATTACATTTTTTGAAGCTGTACCATTCAAACATCATGTAATTTGACATAAGGTAAAAACATGTAGTATAAAAAATGTACATTGTTTTAATAGTTTGACCAAAAATTACAAAGATGACAGACAGATTATGCGAAAATATTGGACAAAATTGTAGTACTAATGGACTCTTTAAAATTTAGTCACACACACACACACACACACACACACACACACACACACACACACACACTGAACCCTTCCATGATTAGCTGTGATAAGTTGATGCATTTCCCCCTTTGAGATGTTTGTTTTGTACATTTGTCAGTGTTAGACAAATCTGTTTTTAAGGATTGGCTTGCTTGCCATTGTTACTACAACAAAATTTAATTACTCTAACAGTGTTAGTTTTTATGTATTAAGACTTGCATAATACACAAATACTCCAGAGTTGCACAAACATGGGTGATATTCGAATTTATATATAATCATGAAAAATCATAATAAAGAAATAAATATAAAGAATAAGTAAAATTTCATTCCATATGTTATATGAAACTATGAAATCCTATTGTTATTTTGATTTTGCAGTTTTCAGTTTTGACAATATTTTGCTGCACAGAAGTGTGGGAGACATTAAGGTGCATCGATCATTATTAACAGAAGGGTTATCTTTATAAAATGTCCTTAATTATTTGTTATTTAAATGCTACATTTGTTGTCAGTGGTTATTAAAGTCATGACATAATTTGTACTATTTTGTAAAGTACTGGTAGAACTATTATGTATGTAGATCTGTTTATTTATATGAGTAAAATGTGAGGAGAATATTGAATTATTAAAAAAAATCAAACTATAAAGTTTTACTATATTTATTTACCATGTGTGGTGTATTCCGTTAGTAGTGACATAGTCATTGTATTGCTATATATGCAAAACCACACGTAGTTTTCTGACGTTTCTGATCGCATGAGTTTATTGTGCATACGGATATGTTACACGAGTGCCCTCTGCCCTTGAGTGTAATATATGTGTCGGTACAATAAACAAGTGCGATCAGCTATGTCAGAAAATCATGTGTGGTTTTGTATTTATCACATACTCTACCAAACTGAATGCAAAGCTTTCTTTCTAACTTAGTCAGCCACAAAATTCACAATTAGCTTTATATTGATTATTAATCTGATTGGAGAAAAATGATATCTGACTGGAAAAACGTAAAAGAAACTGCTAAAAAGTAATTAAATACAACAGATAATTGTTCATTTAAACGTCATTTGTTAACATTTTACTACTACTATCGTAAACACTCCTTAAAACTTAAAAAAAACAAACATTGATTTATCAAAATTTTTGAACATCGTTCAGGATTCTCCCAAGGTGACAAAATTCTCCCAACTGAGTAATGACATGACTGAGTTCTCACGTATTCATGATGTAATGTTATTGTTTTCGGAAGAAGGAATTCCCCTAAAAGTAGTTCCCAGCTACTGTGGTGATAGGGAATGTTGTATTGCACAAGTGTGATACGGACCATTATATTGCATAGCCTGAAAATGTAATGTATCACTTTATTAAGATTCAGTTGGTGTGTGATAAAAGTGTGTATGTAAACTGCTGTTTACACATCAGTTGCTTGTAAACTTTTTTGGTGGCATATTTTTATGCTGCATTAGCAATTTTTCAGCCATTCATAATGAGTATATTGGGTCAAGGATTCATCATATTTATGTTGATGTGTAATGTTTCCGATCTGCTTTGTACTACTGCGTATTGTGACAACTGTAAAAGTACATTCACTCACAATGTATGTATATCTATATCATGAAGCACTTATCCATTTCACTGTACCTAGCTAAACCAGAAGTTCATGAAAACCCAAATTTGTTTTTTTTGCCTATTGTAGCCCTGACTTTTGACAGTGTTAATAAATAATGGACATGGAAATATTAACAAGCCCCAAGTTTTAGTTTTCTGAATGCTATGATTCTGAACTTTCCCTAGACCTCCATGTATTGCACACTGCACATCTTTTGAATAAGACAAATATTCATGTCAAGTTTCATAAAAAAATTTTCATACTGTTAAAGAGTTAAGGCGTGGTCAGGGAGTTCCTATAACATAATATGTTTGTATCCATGGAATTTCATGAACCATGAAAAGAAAACCCAAAATACATCAATTTTTGTCCAACTTTATTCAAGGAAGTAATAATACAAAGTATGTAAAATATCACAACACAGCGTTAACAAGGAATTATAATATCCGACTAACATGAATATATCTAATGCTATACAATTTTCCATGGGTATCTTGCATAATTCAATTCAATGCAGTTTATATTCCATGAAGAAATTCTTAATTTTCTAAATGATTAAAATTCTGAAATTAAATTTGCACAGGAAACAGATTAAAACAGATAGCTAAATTTTAACTCATCAAATATATGTACAATGATAATAATAATGGTTTAAAGACTAAAATAGCCAATTGCTTAAATGCTGTGAAGAAAGTTAAAAAGTTCTAAAATCATTCCACCAAGTAATGAGTGCAAATTCAATATATATAGAAACATTGTTAAAAAACTGCAGGAAGAGTTAAATTTAAAAAAATAAAGACTTTTTAAAAATTCCAAAGTCTGGAAAAATGGTGAATATTTGAACATCAATAAAGTAAGATGTACATCTTTGATATACATAGAAACATTCTGTGATGTTTCAAGGTTACAGGTTGCAAATTGTTGAGTTGATTTTACAAAATAGGAACACCATTTTTCTCGGCCCTGGTCTTGCTCCAATGTGCAACCAAGCCAAAAATGTTCAATTAGAGTCTCACATAAAATGGGTTCCCAAGAAATCCAAAGAGAACCCCATAGGCTTTGACAAACATTACAGGGTATTAGATCATATGGTAAACTGTCAAATCTTTTGGTTGTAATCAATATTATCAATATTTTTTTTTTCCTTTTTTTAAAAAAAGACCCATATGTACATGTAAAACAATTTTTTGGACAAAGGGAGATAAATATAAAAATAATTAATTTAAAAAATTTCTAAAACTGAAAATCCAACTAAAATTATATCTTTTCTGAGGCTGCTGCTGCAAAAAAAGTTTATTTTCTACAGATTATTTTTGAGCAAGATTTCAGCAGTTCACTTAATTCACTTTGGATTTCAAAAAAAAAAAAAAAAAAATATAATGCTCTTATATTACCCTTCCCCACCCTTCTACAAATTTGCATTGATGTTTCTGAGAACAGAATATTAATTTTGTTATTTACAATCATTTATATACAGGTAATGCAAAAAAAAAAAAATTTATAAGAAGCAATGCTTTTTCCCTATCAAATGTATGATACCTTGTTTCAATTTAAAAATTTTGGACTTTTGAACCTTTTCCTGGATTTTAAAACATGGATATTTTCAGAAGTCTGTAAATTTTAAAGACTAGACTCTGGTATTTCTGTTTTAAAATGGATAGTTAATAAAGTAAATATGTATTAAATATTAATTAACTGAGGTTTATAGAAGCATATCACAGGTTTTTTTTGCCAAATGTTTTTAAAAAAACATCTAAAGGGTACCAGGCCCTAGTTTCACAATCCCACTTAGTTTTAGGACACACAAGTTAAATATCGTAAGTTTTTATAATGCTGATTCTAATACTCTAATTCCATTTCACAAGAAAACCTGAGTCTGCACCAAGCTGAGTAGTAAATGATAGTGTATTCAGGTGAATGAGGTGAGCGTGAGATTCACCTATGTGAAAAAGGGTCAATGCATGTACACACAGTAAAATATCATATACATGTGTACCGGTATATAAACCAATAACAGAGAAAGATGACTGGCTATTGTTTATCCAGAGATTTTCATGTGTTTTATTTTCAAATAAATTCACAAGAGTAACAAAGTCATGGAAATCAAAACTATTGAAAAGATTTAATTCCATGTAGTTGAATTTGCCTCTTGACACAAAATCAAATGAGCATATAAAATTTGAAATGTTTTTTCTTTGGGGGGGGGGGGGGGGGAACTTGATGTGAAAATTTATAATTTACAGTATTTACTTTGCAAATATCTGTAAGAAGATGCCTTTGGAAAGGCTATATTTGTGTTTAACTAGTAAGCAACAACTTTGACATCATTTGCCATTCCAACAAAAAAGACAATTCTGTATTATTATATACAAAAAACTCCATGTCTTCATTAACAGGTGTCAAAAAAACTACTAAAAGTAAAATGGCAAGGTAAAGTCAATAATGTATAAATATGATACAATAATAAACAAGAAAGGTTTGAAAAAAAAACCCAAAACAATTGGTACAGGCCATTTAACAAATATTTCCTTTTTCCATCTGTTTCATTAAAAAATAGTAGCTAGACATTTATAAATAATGCTAAGGCAAAATATACTTCAGTTTCCTAATTTTTAAAATTCTTAAATATTATTACTTACCAATATTTACAAGAAATTATTATAAAAAGTTTAAAACAAATATATAAGTATATAGAAGTATTAGCAATATTATATATATAACAAAGAAGTCAAGTACTGTTTAGGCAAAAATATTTGCTAGTACATGGATTACACTTTGTTGTGTTTGGTTTTGAATTAAGCTTGTGATTTTGGTACTGGGAGCAATTCTGCTGGTATATATAAACTGTTTGGTTTTGGTATTAGGAGCAATTCTGCTGGTATATATAAACTGTTTGGTTTTGGTACTGAGAGTAATTCTGCTGGTATATATATAAACTGTTTGGTTTTAGTACTGGGAGCAATTCTGCTGGTATATATAAACTGTTTGGTTTTGGTACAGGGAGCAATTCTGCTGGTATATATAAACTGTTTGGTTTTGGTACAGGGAGCTATTCTGCTGGTATATATAAACTGTTTGGTTTTGGTATTGGGAGCAATTCTGCTGGTATATATAAACTGTTTGGTTTTGGTACTGAGAGTAATTCTGCTGGTATATATAAACTGTTTGGTTTTGGTATTGGGAGCAATTCTGCTGGTATATATAAACTGTTTGGTTTTGGTACTGGGAGCAATTCTGCCACTATGTATTTTGGTTTCTTTGGTCATGTTACTGTAAAGCATTTTGCCTGATATAAACTTTTGCAGTTCCATCAAGATATTTGGTATAGTTATTACCATTTACAATGTATAAATAATTTTAATGACTGTGAAAAAAGCAAGCATGGCTTTTACTTCTAATTATCAAGTATCAGTATAATGTGATGATTTACTAAGAGTAAGTAATTAATACTGATATAATATACACATACACCTATAATTAAGTTGCCAGGTATTTACAAGCAGGTTAACATTTATTTTATGTATAAATTCACACAATCTATAATATTTGATTTTTTATTTCAATCAATTTCTTTTCCTCAAATGGATTAGAAATTATTGGTAGTCCAAACAGGCTCTTTGTTACTGCATGTTAAGATCATTTGTAATGTACAAATACACCTCAATCAGGACAAAATGTGTGGTGAAAACTGTAACTTTAAAGAGCTGTAATGTCCTGAAGAGAGATGTTAGAGCAATGTTGCCAAGCTCTTTGGTTACATTTAAAAAGTACAAGTTAAGTAAGTTGATACATAGATAATCAGTCAAAGAAAAAAAAAAAAGAAGTTTTGACTGGGTTTTAAGTCACTGATCTACTGAGACATGCTCAAACAAGATAGGAAATTACAGTGGAACGTGTGTACACTGAAAACCTATATGAAATGAACTATTTTTACAAAACATACTACTGTAATATACAAAAGTAAAAACATAACTGAAAATAAATCTTCAGCCTTGAAAGTGTTCATTTTAGACAGGTTCCACAGCAGTTTTAAGACGGGGTATTTTTGTATGGTCATGGTCATTGTATCATCCTATTTATTTAAAGATTTATCTTCATAAAGGCACCAATAACCTGAATTTCATGCACATGTACAGGTATATGAAATTTTAAACTATTCCGCAGTTTTTCCCCTTGTCATATAGATATTTAATGATAGAACTTTTTGGAGAAATTTGTTTATGTAGACATTTAGAACAATAAATCAAATCTACACAGTAAAGACGGACTGATTTGGTATATGTTTTATAAAGGACCAGAATGTTTAAAGCTTGGCTTGCCATTTACCAGGTGGGTAGTAACCAGGTGGGTAGTAAGAATCTGTAACCTATATAACTACCTGTGGAAAATCAATTGCAGAGAAAAATTAATTTTTTCATGCTCAAATTTGTAAGAAATTGTTGAAATTAAATATTAAAATGCAGGGTGACTTTAATTATGATAATTAATAAAAATCAGCAAAATATAACCAAGTTAAAAAAAGAAAAGAAAAAGTCTAAGAGTAGGTTGTCAAAAGCAGAAATATACTAAAATAATGAAGATTTCCAAAACTGTTCTCAAACTGGTAGTGTCAAGTACATCATATATGACTGTAAAATTGGTCCACAATGAGTAAACAGTCCTGACGAATTGTATAATTCTCTATAAAGACAGTTGAGGTATTCAAGTTTATTGAATAGACCAGAATCAAAAATTGAGTGCTCAATTATATATTAAATATTAATACATGTATTTCAAATGCTTAAACTATTATGCTATTTTTCAAAATACTCAAAAAATTGCTTCAAACCTAATGCAGAAAACTGCTTCTATTTGTTGACATAAGCATTTCAACAGAGATTAAATGACAGAAAAGCCATCATTATTTTATATAGAGTTTGATGTTAAGGATATATTTTATACTGACTTTGTTATAACTGCTACATGAACTACAACACAAAATTATATGGTAAACATGTACATGTCAAACCAAAATGCACCAAAGATATATTTAAACTAGTTGTTTTAAACATCAATTATACTGTAGTTTCTCTTTTAGAAAAACAAAAATGCTGAAATGGTACACTTGACTCACATTACATATAAGAGCTCTGATAATCAAACAAACCACCAGAACAAACCATCAGGCTGGCCGTGCAAACTAGAAACAAACAATATGAAATATCTTTTCTTTTTTTTTTTTTTTAAATTTCAGAGCTGAGAGGAATGTCTACCAAAACATTTGATATCTACAGAAACTAAATTTTACTGCACTGAAAGGCAAAATGATTATTCTGGAGGAAACTGTATTCATTAATTCTTAAAATAGAAGGCATAAAAAGTTAAATGATCAAATTCTTATTGAAAATGATGTAACATGAGAGTTTTAACCACAGATACAAGTCTAACAGTTTATGGTAAAATCTAACTTCAGCAAGTTTTTGTGAAGAGTCACATCCTAATACCTTGTTAGTTACCCTGTCTGAAATCTTCCCATTTGTAATGACCTTGACATTATCCCCTATCTGCAGTAATTATAAATACATGTACCCTGTCTCTTCTAACATATACAAGTAATTCTATATAAAGCAGATTTTTTCATTTAACTGAATAATATTTGTTTTACATACATTGGAATGTTAAATTAAAGGCAACCCTATTTTTAGCGATGTAAATTTTTTATAACCCTTATCTCCATTCATAAAATTTTCTTTCTCTAAGCCAAGGGATAAAACAACAACTAGACATGAGTGTGAATTAATAAATAATAAATTAATATTGGAAATAAAAAGAATAAGAAAATTTTTCACTAACCATAAAAACAACCAACACTTAAGTCTTGATTATAACAACTGATTATAAAGTTCATATTTTATTAAATGCAATTCATAATATACATATACATGTAATATAGAATAATTGTTAATACTTGTAAACAAATAATTAGCTTTAGTAAGTGGAACTTAATGAATAAAATCACTGCAGATTAATTTAATGCTGACTGTTCCCAGAACTTCAGAGGTTGTCAAATTGTCTAAAGTGTGTGTAGACCATTAGATGAAATCATAATAAATTCAATTGTTTTCTCAAAATCAGGAATCCCTTTTAAAGAAATTATCAGCCAATTTATGCAACATTAAATTCCTGCCATGTTTCTTTACAAACTGATAGTACTGGGAATAATAGAAATTTTTCAATTCAAAAGCCTCAGTTTTCATGGATTTGAAAAAAAATTCTTTGGATGGTTAATTTATGAGTTCAAAATGTGCTATCTTCTATATGATACGTAATCGTAAACACACATGTATGTATCTTTTGATATGTGTATTTTATGGATAGTTGTAATGACAGAACTACAAAAACTGTCACATAACAGAAATTAATAATTTCCGGGTAGAAATAATCATGTGAAAGAAATAGTAATAATTTTTAAACATGTTTACAAACATTTTTTTATTCATTTTTAAACATATTTACAAACAATTTTATTATTCATTTTCTTTTTAATCCAAGTGAAAATGTGACATGATTTGTAGAATGAAAATATTTCTAGTACAGTACAAATGTATCTATATCAAATTGATCAGCGGTTTTTATAATTATCTGGAGTGCTGGGTACAGACAGAATTTATAATAAATCTATTGGGTACATAAAAGTCATGGTCACAACATTAAACATCTATTGTAACAAATATTTACAAGATTTTAACAAGCTTATCAGCAAATAAAATAAAGGTAAAACTCTGTGACATACTCACAAATGCTCAGCATTTAAATCTTTCAAAAAACACTAGCATGCCAAAAATTTGCATCTTAACACAAGCATTCAGAACAGTTGTAAAGGAAACACAAGTACACACAAAATTCCTCAAACACAATTATGCAGACCAATCACCATTTTACACAAGCATGCAAAACAGTTACCATGTAAACACAAGCATGCAAAATGGTTACCAAGTAAACACAATCATGCAGAATAGTAACCATGTAAACACAAGCATACAAAGGTCACCATGTAAACACAATCATACAGTACAGTTACCATGTAAACACAAGCATGCAGAATGGTTACTATGTAAACACAAGCATACAGTACAGTTACCATGTATACACAAGCATGCAGAATGGTTACTATGTAAACACAATCATACAGTACAGTTACCATGTAAACACAAGCATGCAGAATGGTTACTATGTAAACACAATCATACAGTACAGTTACCATGTAAACACAAGCATGCAGAATGGTTACTATGTAAACACAATCATACAGTACAGTTACCATGTAAACACAAGCATGCAGAATGGTTACTATGTAAACACAATCATACAGTACAGTTACCATGTAAACACAAGCATGCAGAATGGTTACTATGTAAACACAATCATACAGTACAGTTACCATGTAAACACAAGCATACAGAATGGTTACTATGTAAACACAATCATACAGTACAGTTACCATGTAAACACAAGCATGCAGAATGGTTACTATGTAAACACAATCATGCACAAAAAGTCTACATGTAATCTGAGTATGTAGAAACATACCAGATGTTTTTTATGCTCAGTGTAGACATTTTAAACATTTTCACAGAAACTGAAGATCTGCCCCTAGCATTTTAAACTTTAAGAATGGGAAGAGTAATGGTATTTTACACACAGTATTGATTCTTTTACTTCTTTCAAAGTTGTCAATTTTGCTATGGTTGAGAAAAATGGAGTGGCCATAAAAAGCGCCACCCTTTAGCAAATAACATAAAAACTTTCTCTAACAGGATCTGCCTGATTTGGATTCAAACCTGGGCAATGATAGGTATCTATAAACATATGCTTTATGTCACTCTGCCACCATGTCCCCCTTATAAATATTTGAACCAGTTTAAGGGTTTTATGGCATGTTATGAGATCAAAATATACATTTTCATATTTGGAAAATATGTTATTTTTGTAAAATTTAATCTTTTGGTGAAAATTTTAATTCCATTTCTAGGACACATCCAATCATACACATGTGTACAAACTCAGTAGCCATTTAGACAGGTCACTGATACATATTCATTCCATTTCTAGGACAAATATAATCATACACATATTTACAAACTCAGTAGCCATTCAGACAGGTCACTGACACATATACATTCCATTTCTAGGACACATGCAATCATACACATATGTACAAACTCAGTAGCCATTCAGACAGGTCAATGAAACATAAACATTCCATTTCTAGGGCACATCCAATCATACACATCACAATCAAACACATATGTACAAACTCAGTAGCCATTCAGACAAGTCACTGACACATATACATTCCATTTCTAGGACACATGCAATCATACACATATGTACAAACTCAATAGCCATTCAGACAGGTCACTGACACATATTCATTCCATTTCTAGGACACATACAATCATACACATATGTACAAACTCAGTAGCCATTCAGACAGGTCACTGACACATATACATTCCATTTCTAGGACACATACAATCATACACATATGTACAAACTCAGTAGCCATTCAGACAGGTCACTGACACATATACATTCCATTTCTAGGACACATACAATCATACACATATGTACAAACTCAGTAGCCATTCAGACAGGTCACTGACACATATACATTCCATTTCCAGGACAAATATAATCATACACATATGTACATATTCAGTAGCCATTCAGACAAGTCATTGACACATAAACATTCCATTTCTAGGGCACATGCAATCATACACATATGTACAAACTCAGTAGCCATTCAGACAGGTCACTGATAATTTAGTATGGATTGATAAAACTGATTAAGTAAGGAAATTATGTTGTTTTTATATCTGAAATATCTTCTGTAATTTAACAAAGAAAATGTATGATAAAATGGCATAAAGATTCAATATTTATGATGAAAGAATATCTATATATCTCTAATGACTAAATGAATGAGTAAATATATCAACAGAAATGAATCATTGATTTTTGTGCCAAAAATGCAAGCTGATTTTTTTTTTTTTTTTTTTACAAAAATGGCATATTTACAAATTTAAAGTGTTTGTCATAAAGAATTTATTGAAAATGTCTAAAAGTTGTTTCCTTAGGTTTTTACATCCTCCTATAAAAAAAAAAATCTGAATTCTGGACCCACTTTAATAGGTTGAATTATTAGGACATATACAATATAATGTAAGCCCTTTTCAATCTAACTGTGTAACTTGGATTAGGTAAATAAAACAAATAATTTTTCCTTTAAATTGAAATAGGAGAGCAATAAGATGCTATCAATTTTTTTAAGAGAAAAAACAAACAAACAAAAAAAAACAACATACATTTTGTTATTTTTATCAGAATATTATCATATAAGTATATATGAACAATAATTTTGTACATACACCAGAAATGGCTCATTTCCTTTTTGAGTCTGTATAGTGTGAAAGATCCAGGGTGAAAGAGAGAAAAATTGTGAAAACTTCACGATATAAACAATATCATGTAGCAATTAAACTTAACAATAGCCATTTAACTTGTACACTACACAGATCCAATACAGTTATCTTTACTATATGTTAAACAAATGAAAACTTAAAACAATATGTTGGTAAACTCTACACTGAAATCTAAAAAATGAAAAAAATGTTAAAAAGCATAAAACATATGCCATACATAAAACATTGTAATATATAACTATGTAAAAGGCATGAGTCGATTTCATTTTACATGTAATTTTATCAACAATTATCTATATACGTATTTTAAAGAAAACTTACGATCATCTTTTTTCTTGAGTAAATATAGACAATGGATATTAGCTTCATGAAAGAAACTTAAATTATTTAAATTCTTTTTTTGGCAAGACTTAACATTTTGACTACCATGTCTTTCATAAAATATGGATTTACTGAAATGAGTGTAATGATAAACTGTCTATTTACTTTTTTAAAAAGAAATTTACATGGTTATTTACATACTCGATAACGGGTTCAGAATGTTTGTCACTATAAAATCTACAAAATCATAGTATATCTACATATTTCATAGTAAACAACCAATTGGTGATTAGTCTTTTAAAAATGTTTCATATTGTTATCAATAAATTACTTTTTTTTTGTTAACGTGTGAAAAAAATATTACATGGTGATATAATACTGGCACAAATTTGTTTCACTGGCTTATAATATAAGTACATGTATATTCAAGTAATTTGTACCTATCACGTAAAACTATGTTCAGTTATCGAAGATTACTTTTGATTCAGGAAATATATTATACATAACCAAATTAACCATCTCAAAACTTTAGCAACCAAATTTGATATTTAAGAGGAGTGAACATAATGACTTTTGAAACACTCAAAAATTATGTAAGCAACAATTTTTCAACCACCTGTGTCTCTAGATCTAGCCAGGATGATTGAAAGATTTCAGATTTAAGATTAAAAATCTGCTCATTTTTTAAATGGAAACACTACCACTGCTTAAGAGGAGGACAATTTTAAAACAAAGAACTAAATGGTCATGTTCCTATACAGTAGTCCACAATATATAAATATATATACAAACAATGGAACTAGAGACAAAATCTATTTTCTGTTTTAAACTGTCCTGTTATTTTTATTTTGTTTAAGAGAGTAAATCAAAAACTATACTAACTATATATGCAAAAAGATATTCCAAATTGAGCTGAAAAATTATGTCAGGTAGCAATGAGAATCAGGAAATGAACTGATTAAAAATTAATAATAAAACAAACATAAAAAACAACCCATACAAACATTACAGCAAAATTATCTTCTCAAGAAAACTGTGAATGAACAAACTTTTACATATCTGATAGCACATTTTCTGAAGAAAGCCGTTAACAAACAGTCCACTATAAACACATCAAAATTCAGCACCAGTCTTGTTTTATACTGTTGGTTGTCTTCATACTAACAAATCACATGACGTCACAACATAATCCGAAGTTATTGATGATGATGATGGTAATGATGATGACGATGATAACAAGAATGATACACAACATATCCTTGTTTATAGAATTTAAAATAACATTTACAAATATTAAAACAAGTTATCTAACACATCTTGTGTACGGCTAATCCACCCCTTCAAATCCTTGTGTGTTCTCTACTGCTGTTAACAAATTCTTCCTAAGTTCATGGTAGTCAAAGTATGGAGGTAGATCTATTCTGTTGAAACTAAAAAATAAGTAGACAAAAAATTGTTTGATCAAATATCACGTTAATTTCAAGGATTGTTTGCCAATTTTGTGTTTTATCAACTATTTCTGCCAAATATATATATATATATGTATTTATATAGAATTTTTTAATAGATAAAATTAAAAATCAGGATTAAGCTTAGAATGTTTTTATGCTGGAGGTACAAACGATACATGTATGTGATTTGATGTTTAATATAATGGGCCAATAACACTATCGAGTTACGGCCCCTGATCCGCTAGAGGGATACTACTTCCGGGGAGTTCACGGCTGTAAACAACTTGGTTGCTACTATCTTTTATCTACAAGATGCCTGGTGTTTCAGTTAAAATACATCGATTGTTTTATGTAAAATTGTCATATATATGAACTTTGAGGATTTTTTGTTATTAAAAGTATTTTATTTTTATTTTCTCTACTATACATTTAAATCAAACAGTGTAAAAAACCGATTTTTTGCAATCAGAGTTGATGTCTATGTTGACTTAATTTTGACACTTGATCAGGTAATAAGGGATGTCTTGACCTATAGAATTGAACATAAATTGCATGCTTAAAACTTTTCATGTATACAAGATTATCTCTGGGAGAAGGATACAACCATGAATCTTTAATTAACATGTATATCGACGGGTGAATATACACAGGTATTTGAAGATACCTGTGTAGATCCACACCTTGACATAGTCTAATATACACACTTATCCCGACTTTCTATACATCAAAGCTTTTTATTTTCCCAAAGTACCTTGAAAATTTTTGACACTTGTATATTTGATGGAAGGAAATTGTTTACAGTAAACAACCATAATTGGTATTCAATTTGAGATAATCTGAACACATTTCACAGAGCCCGTTTGAACAAATTTGATAAGTACGCAAGCCATGTTAAATTATTGATAATATAAAAATTCAAAAATAATTTAAAAAACAATAATTATTTATCCTTGTATCAGTCATAATCACTACGAAACCTTTTCTCCCTATCAGCCATAATCAATACCAGTCCTTTTCTCTCTATCACTCATAATCACTAGTTTTTTCTTCTGTCAGTCATAATCTCTACAATCCCTTTTCTCTCTATCACTCATAATTACTACGACTTTTCTCTCTATCACTAATAATTACTGTTTTCTATCTATCACTCATAATCACTACAGATCCTTTTCTCTCTATCAGTCATAATCACTACAAACCTTTTCTCTCTATCACTCATAATCACTACAGGTCCTTTTCTCTCTATCAGTCATAATCACTACGAGTCTTTTCTCTCTATCACTTAAAATCTTTACTTGCCCTTTTCTCTCTATCACTCATAATCACTACGAGCATTTTCTCTCTATCACTCATAATTACTTCGAACTTCTTTTTTTCTTTTATCACTTATATTCACTTTATTCGAATAGTTTCAGAAAATAAGTTTTCATTTTAAATCTCTCTCTCTCTCTCTCTCCGATAGTAATAAATTGGCTTCTGTTTGTTTTACTTAAACGTTTTCACTTTGTTTTGAATACCAATCGTTATGTTTTCAAAAACTGTGATTATGATAATTATTGCATGTCGTTTAAGACATATCGCTTGTGCTGACAAGGGTTAACATAAACTTAAAATAATAATAATTATAATAATAATAATAAAGTGAAAGATAAATAAATCAAATCATAATACAAAAATTAAGTAATGTAGTCGTTACTTTTTGATTTTATTGAATTAAGTAATATTTTCCTTACTGTGGATCGTGTTAATAAATAGGACACAAGTGGTTTTTTTAATTTATAATTTTAACTGTTTTCATGTTTGATATTACATATTGATTCTCTCTGGCATCAGTAAGTGAATAATAATTCTCAATACTTGAAAATGAAAAAAAAATACAGAAAGATTTTCGACGTTTAATTCTGTAACATTTTTTTATATACACCAAAATCCAAGTCAACCATTTATTACTTATATCCAGGTTACGTGTGTATGAGACCGATAGCTAAGTAAAATTCACTATTTACAATTAAAATTGCAACATATGATGATTTTTCCCCATTTTATTACGGATAAATTCTATGGGCTAACCCTCCCCATTAACTGAGCACGGGTCAACATACGCATCGTCAAATCATACAAAATCGATTTTTAACACTGTAAAATTTCAATGACAAGTACAGATAATTAATTTTAAGTAAAAGATGTATTTAAAACAACAGTCCAGTCTATGTATAACTTTTTACATAAAAGAATCGATGCATTAAAACTAATTTACCGGGCATTTAATAGATACATAATAGTAGCAACCAAGTTGTTTACAATTGTGAACTCCCCGGAAGTAGTAGCCCTCTAGCGGATCAGGGGGCGACAACTCGATAGTGTTATCGGCCCATTCTTTATTAACTTTTGTCATACCAACATTTTTGACTATGTTCAAAGATAAAAGTGAAATGTAAAATTTACTAACTAAATAATCTCAAAAAATTTTCCTTGACAAATATTTTTCCAAACATCCATTAAAAAACAAATCAGCTTACTTAAGATGTATTCACACTATTCTTGTTTTATTATGTCTGCGTATCAGCGGACATCTTGTTGTTACTCATAATCTTTATTATTATTATTATTATTCTCTCTCGTTTCTGACAGATTTTTTCAGAGACATCTCCTCCTACGTTTCTTATCCGATCAGGTTGAAATTTTGTCAACTGGTAGGGATTGACCATGGGGAGGTCGCTTCCTCACCGTTTTTCGAAATTCAGAAGGACTTTGGAGAAATCTGGTTAAAACCACAGAATTCAAAAGTTCTTTCTGGAGAGTTCTTTCTTTCTTTCTTTCTTGGAATTTCCTCCGCTATTTGGAGCACCACTTTAGAGAGCTGATATGTAAACATATACTTGCTCGCAAGTATACATTCTAGTTTACTTTTTTTTTACATGAAGAAATTTGAAATCTGAAACATCTTTTTCACTTTTTTATCATCTTTTAAAACTTTCTTTCCAATTCATATATTCGAATCATATTCTCCTTTTCTATTTTAAGCTCTGCAAACATTACTTGTTACACATTACTTCGCTAAATTTCACAATCAATTCTTAACATTTCCTTAATCATTAATCATGTAAATCTAAACTCTGAATAATTTTGTAGTTTTTTAGGGACTCATGTAAGCTGCTGTTTCAAGTGTGAAATGTGACCTAATTTTATGACATCTATATTGTAGTATTTCAAATGTTTGTAGTACCATAAAAAATACCCAAAATTTGCTAAAACTAAGATATGGATAATCTAAATTAAGGAATGATTTTTGTATTTAGTAAACAATTAATATAAATAGATAAAAATTTTACCTACCATGTATGGGCTCTTGGTAGTTTATCAACGGTACCCCACTTTTCTATGGTGAAGAGTTGAGGTCCATTACTACCATACATTTCAGAAAATCCATTCATAGGAACTCGAGATGTTCCTGTGACAAATTGTAATAACCTTGACCTTGTCTCATTGTTGAATGAATACACAGCCTGAAACAAAAGAAAAAAATATAAAACTTAAAAAAAAAATAAATATATTGAGTTTCTGGAAAGTAAACAAGATGCTGTTTAAAAGAAATATTTTCTGTGTATTAGATTAATACTTGTAATTTTTTTTGGTCGATGATGAACCAAGTGGAAATTTTATTTACAGTAAAAGCTGTACATAAAGACTAATAACAGGACCTAAGTAATACAGACTTTTTATTTGGTCAAGGGACATTAGGGCACTTAGCTTAATGAACAAGTGGTTTTTAACTTAAGGTAGTCACTGTGGCAGGCTTCATTGTACAGACAGAAGGTTTATATAGAGCAGGTCACTGTAGCAGGTTTAACTGTATATTATATTTATTTCATATTTACATACCTTTCAGAAGTTGACTATAACAGGATGGTTTGGGTCATGTTTACATACCTTCCAGAAGTTGACTATAAGGGGATGGTTTGGGTTATATTTACATACCTTCCAGAAGTTGACTATAACAGGAGGGTTTGGATTACATTTACATACCTTTCAGAAGTTGACTATAACAGGATGGTTTGGATTATATTTACACATTTTCTAGAAGCTGACTTTTACAGGAGGGTTTGGATTATATTTACATACCTTCCAGAAGTTGACTTTAACAGGATGGTTTAGATTATATTAACATACCTTCCAGAAGTTGACAATTACAGAATGGTTTGGGTTATATTTACATACCTTCCAGAAATTGACTATAACAGGATGGTTTGGATTATATTCTCCTTTATATGCAGTGTTTCTTTTCCAGTCATTTACATCAATATCTTGTAAACCACACATTAACAACTGTCAAAAAGATAACAAATTAGTTTAATATTCATGTTACATTTATTTTATTTAATTTTCCCCAAAGATCTCTCTTTTTCATTTTCAAAAATTTGGTGGTCCAAGTAGGGGTGAAGTTAAGTATTGAGTGTTCTATGTTATTAGGGGCGGAGTAAAGTAATGAGTGTTTATGTGATAAGGGGTGGAATTAAGTATGAAGGGTTTATGTGATTAGGGGTGGAGTAAAGTAATGAGTGTTTCTGTGATTAGAGGTGGAGTTAAGTATTGTGTGTTTATGTCATTAGAGGTGGAGTTAAGTATTGCATGTTAAAGTTATAAGGGGTGGAGTTTTAATGTGATTAGGGGTTGAGTTAAGTATTGAGTGTTTATGTGATTAGGGGTGGAGTTAAGTATTGAGTGTTTATGTGATTAGGGGTGGAGTTAAGTATTGAGTGTTTATGTGTTAAGGGGTGGAATTAAGTGTTTAGTTTTTATGCGATTAGGGGTGGAGTTAAGTATTGAGTGTTTATGTGATTAGGGGTGGAGTTAAGTATTTAATGTTCATGTGTTAAGGGGTGGAATCAAGTTTTAAGAGTTTATGTCATAAGGGGTGGAGTGAAGTATTGCCTGTTTATGTTATTAGGGGTGGAGTTAAGTTTTCAGTGTTTATGTGATTAGGGGTGGAGTTAAGTATTGAGTGTTTATGTGATTAGGGTTGGAGTTAAGTATTGAGTGTTTATGTGATCAGGGTTGGAGTTAAGTATTCAGTGTTTATGTGATTAGGGGTGGAGTTAAGTTTTCAGTGTTTATGTGATTAGGGGTGGAGTTAAGTATTGAGTGTTTATGTGATTAGGGTTGGAGTTAAGTATTGAGTGTTTATGTGATTAGGGTTGGAGTTAAGTATTCAGTGTTTATGTGATTAGGGGTGGAGTAAAGTATTCAGTGTTTATGTGATTAGGGGTGGAATAAAGTTTTTAGTGTTTATGTGATTAGGGCTGGAGTTAAGTATTCAGTGTTTATGTAATTAGGGTTGGAGTTAAGTATTCAGTGTTTATGTGATTAGGGGTGGAGTTAAGTATTGCCTGTTTATGTTATTAGGGGTGGAGTTAAGTATTCAGTGTTTATGTGATTAGGGGTGGAGTTAAGTTTTCAGTGTTTATGTGATTAGGGGTGGAGTTAAGTATTGAGTGTTTATGTGATTAGGGTTGGAGTTAAGTATTGCATGTTTATGTGATTAGAGGTGGAGTTAAGTTTTGAGTGTTTATGTAATTAGGGGTGGATTTAAGTATTCAGTGTTTATGTGATTAGGGTTGGAGTTAAGTATTCAGTGTTTATGTGACTAGGGGTTGAATAAAGTTTTCAGTGTTTATGTAATTAGGGTTGGAGTTAAGTATTCAGTGTTTATGTAATTAGGGTTGGAGTTAAGTATTCAGTGTTTAAGTGATAAGGGGTGGAGTTAAGTATTCAGTGTTTATGTGATTAGGGGTGAAATTAAGTATTGCATTTTTATGTGATTAGAGGTGGAGTTAAGTTTTGAGTGTTTATGTAATTAGGGGTGGATTTAAGTATTCAGTGTTTATGTGATTAGGGGTGGAGTTAAGTATTCAGTGTTTATGTAATTAGGGGTGGAGTCAAGTATTCAGTGTTTATGTGATTAGGGGTGGAGTTAAGTATTCAGTGTTTATCCTTAGGGGTGGAGTTGAGTATTTGTGATTGTGATTTATGTGATTGGAACCTGGAAAAAGTGTCCATAAAAACACAAACATTTAGGAAGTGAAATGACAACCTTTCTCACTTATCCAAATGGTGATATTTAAAAAAGTTTACAATTTCTTTCTAAGAAACGTACAAATTATTATTATTTTTTTAATTATTGTCTTGTGATTAATTTAAGAGAATTTTTATTTTTCTGTGTTAATTAATGATGACCACTAATTACAAATGCCATCTTTGGTATTATACATTACATGCAATTCCAATTCATCAAGACAGTCAACAATGAAATTAGTTTAAATAGGACAGGCCGGAATCATCTATGAAATTTCTTGCTGGTTTATGTACTGAAATATCTAGTTTTGAAGTACCTCTAACTCATTCTCATCAAATATTTTAATCATGTTCTGTTGAATCAAAGCAGTAAACCCTTTCATAAAACTCTGCATCTGTGTCTCAATACGGGAAATAAATCTCCATTTTATCACTAACCTGTAATGAATAAATAAAAAAAAACAAAAACTTTGATTTTGAAAAAAGAAACTGTGATAAAGACTCTTTATCTGCAGTGATGTTAGTTGTGACTGACTTCAATTATTTATTTCTTTCAATATTGATTCTTGTAGATAACACAACAAATTAGAAGGTGGCATGTGTTACCAGATAGCTTGCCTGTATTGAGCATCATTTAGCAGCAGTTGTACCCTAGACTTTTAGCATTAGAACCTGCCACTGAAGCAAAGACTGAGTGTAATACTGTATGACAAGAGCTGTTTTGCACTTAATGCAGGCAAGCTTAATGAATAAGAATAGTTATTTAGACTCTACATAAAACCTTCACTACTTGTTTATTTTTATGGTTGACTGGTTTGATGTTATTGTAATTTACATCCCAATAAAAACTATTCGACTAATATTATGTCAGTCATTCTGGAATGAGAAAATTTCTTCATTTTTGCCACTGTTATTTGTTTTCTTAGGGTACTAAAGTTTTTCCAACATTCCTTAAATGGATTCATCAAGATAAGTGAAAAATCTTGGCAAGCTCAATTACATGACAACACTCCTCTCAAATGATCTAGGTTGTGGCCATTTTTAGTTATGCCACAGTTTCTGGTATAAGCCAATACTTACATAATATATTCCATTTTATTTTCATTTGTAACTGTTATCTCTTTACCTCCTGGTTTTAATTCTCTCTCTGTTAACTACAACATTATTAAAACAAAATTAAAATTTTACCTTTATTTGATCCCCACAGTAGTAACTTGTCACACAAAAGCATGCTTATAACATACATATAAATACCTTTATTGTATAATAAAACAATAAACAGTTTAATGGGCAAATATTGTAAAGGTTCTCAATGAAATTTACACTATTGCAGCTAAATAAAACATACTCCTTTGAATAAAAGTTTAGATAAACATTTCAGTTTTGAAACAAAATGTACAGAGTATTTCATAGACATGAAAAAAAATTATTAACAGGATAAAGGAACACACACACACACACACACACACAGAGAGAGAGAGAGAGAGAGAGAGAGAGAGAGAGAGAGAGAGAGAGAGAGAGAGAGAGGAAAGTCTTTTTACAATTACCTCTCCAAAGTAATCTTCTTCCACAGAAAATGTTAGATCTAGATCTTCTGGGTCATTGTCCTTAATCCATATCAAGGAATTAAAATATTCAGAGTCCTAAAAAATATGACTAATGTGGTAGAAATATTTCTCTTTATTTTTATTAATTGATCTATAAAATACAATATAGAATCAAGAATACAATATAAAGAATACAAATATCTCTGAATTGAAATTTATAAAATCTGTGACACCAATATTACTCCACTTATCAGGATGTCACCACCTAAAGGTGAAGTCACAGAAAAGTTACACACTTTGTTGATAAAAATGTGAAATAAGTTTATACAAGTGTCTCTGATCTGTATTTAACTTTATGCACACTAATGGTGACCTAAAGACTGCTAACTGACTGGCCAACAATGATGCTTTAAAACTTTTTTTGGTGTCAAGGAAAACAGTAAAAACCATGACAAGGAAAACAACTTTTTCTTTCCATTATTTTTGAAAATAAAAATTTTCAATCATAAAAAGAAAAATTTACAAAGTATACAAACCACAGACTCCATATCAGATAGTGTTATCTGTTTCCCTAACATCATTTTGTAGAAAGGTCTGATGAAAAATCCTAAAATAAAAAATAATAACCATATTAAATATTATCCCTATCTGACAAAATTTTTAACAACAATCAAATAAAAAGAATGTAAGAGAATTTAGGAATAAATCAAAATATTAATATTTAAATTTAGAGGAAATTATTTATCAGTAATGCTTGACACATTACATTAGTTATGCAACAAGTAAAATTTTTTAATGCCAAGTGAGTGGTTTTTTCCCACTAGATAACAATAGTCTAGTGGCATGAAAAATCCAATTTTAAGCCTTTGCATGACTAGTATGCATTAATGGAGATTACATTTTAAGACTAATCAAAACTCTAAAAATGAGAATGAATCCTACATAAAACAAGAATTCCACGGATTTATATGTCTCGCCTGGTTTGTTTTTGATTGAGTAAAAAATAAATTACTTTAACATAAACTTTCACATTTTTACACATCACCGCCACCACTGGAAAAGTAACACCTAAGTCTCGCCTTATGGTGATGCCAGGCTCGACAAAAACTTCACAGGTTAATCTATCAATATTTTTCCCCTATCAAAAATTGATAATCATTTATGAAGATTGTGGATTTTGAAAAACAAATTATTTTTTCATTGATAGAAAAAAAAAATTAAAACTATATTTTCTAGTCATCCGACAATGTCTTGATAATAATTATGAACAAGAGATCCAAGGATTGCAAGTCTCCCCTGAAAACTGTCATTTTGTCCATAATCAAATTGTATATATAGAAACCAAAATCAGGAAAGCTAATGACATCCCATGACTCAAGTCAATGACCATATGATTTTACAGGAGAGACAGGAAAATGGTCTGACTATGATTAAGATATTATTCATAATCAGGTAATTTTTGGAATAGTCTTGAAAACTTACCATCTAACAATTTGCCATGAAATACTGCCATTCCTGCTATTCTTCCTATAAATTCAAAGTAAGTAAGATGATCCTCATTAAGTAGACCAGATAATGGATTAATCTGTAGTGTATAATTATCTCTGAAATATAACAATACAAATCCAAAATAAGTACATGTACCCGGCAATAGTCAAAGCTACAAAGAACACAACACAATAGAACAATAATATAACAATAGTCAAAGCAACAAAGAACACAACACAATAGAACAATAATATAACATTACAAATCCAAAATAAGTACATGTACCCGGCAATAGGCAAAGCTACAAAGAACACAACACAAAAGAACAATAATATAACATTACAAATCCAAAATAAGTACATGTACCCGGCAATAGTCAAAGCTACAAAGAACACAACACAAAAGAACAATAATATAACATTACAAATCCAAAATAAGTACATGTACCCGGCAATAGTCAAAGCAACAAAGAACACAACACAAAAGAACAATAATATAACATTACAAATCCAAAATAAGTACATGTACCCGGCAATAGTCAAAGCTACAAAGAACACAACACAAAAGAACAATAATATAACATTACAAATCCAAAATAAGTACATGTACCCGGCAATAGTCAAAGCTACAAAGAACACAACACAATAGAACAATAATATAACAATAGTTAAAGCAACAAAGAACACAACACAATAGAACAATAATATAACAATAGTCAAAGCTACAAAGAACATAACACAAAAGAACAATAATATAACAATAGTCAAAGCAACAAAGAACATAACACAATAGAACAATAATATCACATTACAAATCCAAAATAAGTACATGTACCCGGCAATAGTCAAAGCTACAAAGAACATAACACAATAGAACAATAATATATAACAATAGTCAAAGCTACAAAGAACACAACACAATAGAACAATAATATCACTTTACAAATCCAAAATAAGTACATGTACCCTGCAATAGTCAAAGCTACAAAGAACATAACGCAATAGAACAATAATATAACAATAGTCAAAGCTACAAAGAACACAACACAATAGAACAATAATATAACAATAGTCAAAGCAACAAAGAACACAACACAATAGAACAATAATATAACATTACAAATCCAAAATAAGTACATGTACCCGGCAATAGTCAAAGCTACAAAGAACATAACACAATAGAACAATAATATAACAATAGTCAAAGCTACAAAGAACACAACACAAAAGAACAATAATATAATAATAGTCAAAGCTACAAAGAACATAACACAAAAGAACAATAATATAACAATAGTCAAAGCAACAAAGAACATAACACAATAGAACAATAATATAACAATAGTCAAAGCTACAAAGAACACAACACTAAAGAACAATAATATAACAATAGTCAAAGCTACAAAGAACATAACACAAAAGAACAATAATATAACAATAGTCAAAGCAACAAAGAACACAACACAATAGAACAATAATATAACAATACAAATCCAAAATAAGTACACATACTCGGCAATAGTTAAAGCTACACAGAACATAACACAATAGAACACACAGGATTATAAAACAACAAAACGAACACATTATAAGACTAATGATATAAATTTCCGGACATATAATTACATTGGATAAAATATCATAGTTATGTTGTAGTCTAAAAAGTTTAACTTATTTTACAATCTTCAATGATCTATAACACATACACATTTGAAACTTTTTTTTAGATAAACCTTAACTACAGAAGACTACAGTAGTTCAGCATGTATTGGTATATTTCATAGTAAGTTTCTAGAGAACATATACATATGCTGGCATATATTTATATTTATATACAGTTGTATATACAGTTTTTGTGTTAAAGTCGTTATAGAAAACATATATGTAAGATCATATGCAGCAGGGATGTGTGGTACTACATTACAGTTTGAGTAAACTACAGTGAAGTTGAATTAATAAGTGAGATTGATACTAAAAGGGGTCAGTAATCAGTTAACACAAATCTCTGTTAGAATTATCATAGACAGAGCTTGCTCTGGTAATGGGATAGGGGTAATCTATTCAATGAAGAAAAGTATACTTTACTTGTATCTAGACATCACCAACTAATTATTTATCAGATACATAAAGTACTTACGTGGCAGAATATTCAAATAAACCATAATATGGATTAAACATTTCTTTAGAGAGTAAGTAGAACCACTCTCTGGCTACTCCACCATAATCTAAACCCACCTCACCATCAAATTCTATCCACAACCTGAAACAAAGGTACAGATTCATTTTTGCTCAACAAAATGAATTCTTACAATTACACATATTTGTTTTTAATTTTACAGACCTAACCTTGCATGAAATAAAATGATGTTTTATACCCCAGGTAAAACTATTCCACACAAATTGAGAAGATTGAGTTCAGAAATGATGAAGGACACTGAAGTACCCAAAACGACCATACAACAGCAAGTGGGTAATTCACATGTATTATTCTACAGTCTTCGTTAAAAGGACACCTGTATTATAAGGTCAGAAGTACTCAATTTTATTTTCACAGTTTGATTTTTTTCTGTAGTTTATAAAACTACCTATTTACAATGACAGATAATTTCAAATGCTTAATTCAAATTTATTATTATTTTTTTTTTTTTAAAAAAAAAAAAAAGAAAAATAGCACAGAATGAGATTAAAGAAAATTCTTAGCAGAAGGATGAGCCAGCTCTGTGATGTGAATCAGTATGTACCAACCAATCCTTGTGTTGCTTCTTTAAATCATTTGATATTTCATGAACTTGAATGACATGTGTCAATTCATCAAATCAATATTAAAAGACTGTTTTTGCATGTAATTTACACTGTTCAAATGTTTTCAAAATTAAAAAAAAGTTTTGTACCTTGTTTTTAATATATCTGGTTTCTTGACACTCATAATAGCCCTGTAGGAATCCTCAAATACATTATCTCTTGTGATTTTTATATCTACCTTGTTGGGTACATTTTGCTGAAAATAAATAACTATTTATATAAAACATTTTTTTAAATACATTACATCCTTTTATATGATGCAAGAGTATAGTAGAATAATGGAATTTTACACCACAGTCAAGATTCTTTCTAATATATCAAAACAGTCATTTCAGAGATGATGGAGGAAACCAGAGTGCCTAGAGAAAAGAATTGACCTTCTCCAAGAATACTGACAAAGTTTATCACATTAGAATTTGTACTAAGGCAGTGACAATCACCGAGATCTCTCTAAACTAGTCAGGAACTAAGGCCTTAATATGATGTAAGATGAATGTATAAAAAGAGAAGTCCAATAAAATATGACCAAATGTAACAGATTGATCATACTTACAGGTTTTCGTAACTTTGATCTGAAGTAATCATATTTTCTCTTGTAATCTCTAGAATATGGCACTGCCTACAATACAATAAAATATATCATCATTTTACTGTTTAATCATATATGAAATATATCATATTAACTGTCTTAATTATACATGTATATTAGTGCAGAAAATCTGCAGTCAGTAAATGGATAATTCATTTAGGACTTACAGCATCTTTTACTGTTATAGAAATCCCAACCAATTCAGAAACATCTGATCAACCAAGAGGCTTGCTAAATTGAGATTTAACCATCTCACACAATAATTAGTGATTGACCCTTTTTTCTTGCACCTTGAAAGAAACATACATTTAACATTTTACATTTACAGGCAATCAACAGATAGCCAGGCACAGGTAAGGGCTCCAGGCTAGGATATCAAGGTACAAGAATATAACATAATGAAAACAGAAAGAAATTAGAAAGTTGAAAAATATAACTTAAGTAAAAGCTTAGGGGGAAAAAATTAAGTTAATCTTAAATCATGTTTTGAAGAAAAATTCATCAATATTCACTGAAATAAATATTAAAATGAAAATATGAAAATTTTTTTCCCCTGCAATACATTTGTAGTTTTTTTTAAGCTAATGGCACACATTAATATTATTTGAAGATAGCAGCATGACATACCGTAGTTTTGTCAAAAAAAAAAAAAAAACAAAAATGGTTACCATAGTAACGGTATTGAAATTAGTTTTGGAAGTTTTGGAACAAGTCATATAATTCAGTGAATGGAAATATTTGTTTGAATAATCATTTATAACTCCAAACAAAACTAAAAATAGCTAACTGTTAAAACAATTAAAAAAAATCACATCAACTTGTTACATAAAAACTTTGTTTTTGTTTTTTTTTTTTTTACCTTATGTTCCAAAGAGACCCTCTGAAAACCAATAACATAACAAAAACATAAAATGCAACAACATACTCTCAAGTGTGTGATTAACTAAGTAAATGAGGGAGAGAAAAGGGACGAGAGAGAGAGAGAGAGAGAGAGAGAGAGAGAGAGAGAGAGTGTGCAAAAATATTACTGCATTATAAATATTTGGGACTTAAGCATGTTTGCTGTTTTTTTTTCTTTAGTAATTAATTAGTTGTAAAAAGAGGTTTTATAGTAGCATTTTTTACTAAACTTTAGAATAAAAACTCTTCTGAATACAGAACTTCAGTTTTTACATGTTCTTTGTCAACTCAGAATTAAGTCAATATGTGTTATTTGTTAACTCAGAATTTAGTTAATACATGTTCTATGTTAACTCAGAATTTAGTAGATACATGTATGTGTTCTTTGTTAACTAAGAATTTAGTCAAAATGTGTTCTTTGTTAACTCAGAATTTAGTTAATACATGTTCTTTGTTAACTCAGAATTTAGTTAATACATGTTCTTTGTTAACTCAGAATTTTGCTAATACATGTTCTTTGTTAACTCAGAATTTAATTAATACATGTTCTTTGTTAACTCAGAATTTAGTTAATACATGTTCTTTGTTTACTCAGAATTTAGTTAATACATGTTCTTTGTTAACTCAGAATTTTGCTAATACATGTTCTTTGTTAACTCAGAATTTAATTAATACATGTTCTTTGTCAACTCAGAATTAAGTCAATATGTGTTCTTTGTTAACTCAGAATTTAGTTAATACATTCTTTGTTAACTCAGAATTTAGTTAATACATGTTCTTTGTCAACTCAGAATTAAGTCAATATGTGTTCTTTGTTAACTCAGAATTTAGTTAATATGTTCTTTGTTAACTCAGAATTTACTTAATACATGTTCTTTGTTAACTCAGAATTTACTTAATACATGTTCTTTGTTAACTCAGAATTTAGTTAATGTGTTCTTTATCAACTCAGAATTTAGTAATATATATTCTTTGTTAACTCAGAATTTAGTAATACATATTCTTTGTTAATTCAGAATTTAGTTAATACATGTTTGTTATTAACTCAGAATTTTGCTAATACATGTTCTTTGTTAACTCAGAATTTAGTCAATATGTGTTCTTTGTTAACTCAGAATTTAGTTAATACATGTTCTTTGTTAACTCAGAATTTAGTTAATACATGTTCTTTGTTAACTCAGAATTTAGTTAATACATGTTCTTTGTCAACTCAGAATTAGGTCAATATGTGTTCTTTGTTAACTCAGAATTTAGTTAATACGTTCTTTGTTAACTCAGAATTTAGTTAATACATGTTCTTTGTCAACTCAGAATTAGGTCAATATGTGTTCTTTGTTAACTCAGAATTTAGTTAATACGTTCTTTGTTAACTCAGAATTTAGTTAATACATGTTCTTTGTCAACTCAGAATTTAGTCAATATGTGTTCTTTGTTAACTCAGAATTTAGTTAATACGTTCTTTGTTAACTCAGAATTTACTTAATACATGTTCTTTGTTAACTCAGAATTTACTTAATACATGTTCTTTGTTAACTCAGAATTTAGTTAATGTGTTCTTTATCAACTCAGAATTTAGTAATATATATTCTTTGTTTACTCAGAATTTAGTAATACATATTCTTTGTTAATTCAGAATTTAGTTAATACATGTTCGTTATTAACTCAGAATTTTGCTAATACATGTTCTTTTTAACTTGAGGTTCAGTTTAAACAGAATTTTGGTTAACTTAAAGTTCAGTTATCCAATTCATTTTGTAAAGGTTAAATTGTACATATTACTCACTGTTCCTCCAAGTTTTTGAAGTCGAGGATCTTCCCACTGTGTAGCCTTTAAATCTAAGTAATAAAAGATATATCAATAATTATTTTCAGCTATATATGTGACAGAATAAAAACACTATTTTTACATACATTCAGTGATACTGTAGAATCAATAATATTTATTGGGTTAAAATTTTGAGGTTTTGCAATTTAAACTTAATTTTTTGGGAGAAAATTTCATAGAATTGCGTTTTATAAAAAATCTGACTTGGGGTTTTGTTATTAAACACTTTCAATGAATCTAAATTTTGTGGTTTTCACTAACCCACAAAAAAAAAAAAAAAAATAGCGAACATTAATACCATATGTTATTTTGAGATTTTACAGTATGAGAAATCACAGACCAAGTAAGATAACCTAAGATGTCCTGTTAATATAATTAGTGATTTATGATAAATTATTTTCCATCAGGATAAAAAAAAACATAGAGGGTTAACTTTGCAAAAGACTGGCATCCCAGTAAAGTGTAAAGATAGACAGATCCCAACTTTTTTAAACCAAGCTAATAAATGATGCCTAGTTACTTACTGTGATTTATATAAAATACTCTGCCATCAGCATGAGTTCTTTCTTCCCATCCAGCCTACAAGTAGTAAAACAGTAGAATATACAATGTATCAATAAATAAATGTGACATTTGGATAAGGAACAAACCTATATGAAAACCATTACTGATATTTGAAATGAGAAACTGAGAGATAAAAACTGCTAATATATGCAAATTGATAATTTTAAATGAAGAATCATTGCTAAGTGTAAGAAGAACCATATTTACTTGACCAAGTATTCAGACTCTTTCTAGCCGTTGGCATGATAATTTTTATTTTACCATATCAGACAACACAAGACACAAGATTAAAAATTACTGGATCTTAAATCCTTATCCACCAAGAGGAAATGAATAAACATAATCTTTTATTCATTTTTTCTTTATTTAGATGATGTATGAAAACTTTGGCATTAAGTTAAAGTGACATGTAAATAAATTATAACAAGAAGTCTAATGGGGCCTGTATGGCTTACCAGTCAATTTATTTGCTTTGAAGTTGGATAGCCATGCCAGACACCATTTTGAATTTCATTAAATCAAAGATCTTTCAAACAATTATCATTCAATTTGAAATAGTCTTTTTTATAGTGAAAAGTCTGTATAAACACCTTATTCTTTTACTCTGCAATACTTTAATACAATATTTCTCAAGAAAAACTTGTTACATATATAAAATATGTAACAGCTTCCGTAACAGTATGTATCTGTTTTTTATTTATTTTTTTTATTTTTTTGTAAGAGCTACCCTATGTACCTGTTTTTTTTTTTTTTTTAAATTTTAAGGTAACAATTTAAAATAATAATCCTTACGTAAATTTTTATATGATTTAAAGACCTTTTTCACTAAAATTGATTCTATTATGCCAAGTGATTTTTTCCACCCAAATTTTTCTTAAAAATCAGCTGAAATGACATCTTGTTGGACATTGAACGGACATGCTTGACGCAATTTTATTCTTCATTAACCAAGGAATATCCTCATTAAGTTTGGTTCAGTTCAGCCTAGTTGTGTCAGATTAGAAAATTAAAGTTTAAGCACAAACACACACACATGCTTCACTGTGCCATAAGCTCAGCTGGCTATAGCCAGGTGAACTAAAACAGATACATACAGGCAGAGGACCTAAGTTGTGTAACAAATCTTCATTAGATGAAGTACGATGTGTTAGACTTGGCATGTCAGCGATGCCTCTCATACTGCCTCCACGATGTAATGAGGATCTAGGATCATCCTACAATACAAACATATACAATTTTAAAATCAAATTACTGAAAACGTGTTACACATATACATCATCAGTAAATTAAATAGCTTGCTATATTTATAATTATTTGGTTCGATTTTTAGAGTTCTCACTATATGGTAGCATTTAAAATCCTGTAAACACATTGAAACAGACAATGAAACACCTTAACAGACAATGAAACACCTTTATCTGTCTGGAGAGAAACTTATATTTTTTGTGACAAATGGTCTTTATACAGAGCTGGTCAATATAGCAGGCTTTACTATATAGACAGGTGGTCTTTATACAGAGCTGGTCAATGTAATAGGTTTTTATACAGTATTGATATTTTCATCCATAAAACTGATGCATTCATGACAGCTCTATATAAATGATACTTACCCAAGTAGTTGTCTGTGTGTTATGATCTATATAAAATACTCGTCCATTTGGAGCTTGACCTATTGCCCAGCCAGCAGGTAATGGTTCTTCATCAGGATCTGATGCTGCCAACTGTAAAACACAAAAAATATTTTGTAACACAAAACATAATTCCTTAGCAATGGTAAACTGCTTAAGTACACCAGATAAATCTATTTCTTGGACCATTTATCTTGGATCAAAGATATCAGGAAGCAATGCTCTGGTCACAAATCAAGCATCCATTAAACCCAAGTGATAGAAACTAACATATTCCAAGAAATCTAACTCAATTTTCTATTTCTGAGATGATTGGCATTGTGTACACAATCTTGGACAATTGAAGCAGTAACATTAAAACTTTAACTGGTTAAATACAAAACTTGTGAACCTGAAACCTGACACCACTGATATTTCTGAGCCCTATTCTGAATTAACTAAGCTATAACCTAAAGAATTTTCAAGCATTCTGCGGCAAGAAGGAAAGCAAGTTGTATTATAATATAACTTTTTCTGAAGACTGGTCAGGTAAACAACAGCAGAAACCAGATCAGGCAATTAATGTCTCAACACCCATGCAGGAAAGTAATTTGTCATGCCATGCCATCAATTACACAAAGGAATACCCAGTTTTTGTGACTCACTTTATTCTACATTTACTAAATACTGAGCTAAAGGCACAATCACCATTAATGCTATCACCTACTTACCATTCAAGAAGTGGAATTAACAAAGTTGTCATTGTACAAATGAAAGCTCAATATGAATACCAAGGCATTCAAAATATGTAATACATGGACATGACCACTGATAGCCAACCACAACACCAATAAACACAGTAACCTAAATAACTGCTGTCAGAATCACTGTGTTTGTAGCAGTGTATTAATTAAAATTTTCACAGAAAATGAATTAAAAATAAACAAGAGGCCCATGGGCCTTAATGCTCACCTGAAGATATGTCCAATATTGTTTGCAAAGTGCAATAGACAATATATTAAGTACAGAAACTTGAAAAGTTTTCTCAAATTAAGAACCCCATCAAAACTTAATCAGAAATATATCCACTCACATTTCATTTATAAGTTGCTTATATAATATGCATGAAGTAACTGAAGTGCAATGAATAATTTCCAAATCAATAATCAATTTCAGTATACTAATGCAGCTATGTCCTTGACCTTTGAATATATGACCTCGAACCATATATGATTGTCATGTCAATACCTACAATATTCTAATATACATGCCTATACAAAAAGTTAATAGTTTTCAAGATAATTAGCAATTTAAGTCATCTTCAACAGCTGTGACCTTGACCTTTGAACATATGACCTTGACCCATGTATCAAAATGATCATCATGTCAATACCTACAATATTCTAATATACATGCCTATACAAAATGTTAATAGTTTTCAAGATAATTAATAATTTAGTATTCCTATGTTGATATGACCTTCACCTTTGAACATATAACCTTGAACCATATATCAAAATGATCGCCATGTCAATACCTACAATATTCTAATATACATGCCTATACAAAAAGTTAATAGTTTTCAAGATAATTAGCAATTTAAGTCATCTTCTGCAGCTGTGACCTTGACCTTTCAACATATGACCTTGACCCATGTATCAAAATGATCGTCATGTCAATACCTACAATTTTCTAATATACATGCCTATACAAAAAGTTAATAGTTTTCAAGATAATTAGCAATTTAAGTCTTCTTTTGCAGCTGTGACCTTGACCTTTGAACATATTACCTTGAACCATATATCAAAATGATCGTTTTCGCCGTACCTACAATATTCTAATATACATGCCTATACAAAAAGTTAATAGTTTTCAAGATAATTAGCAATTTAAGTCATCTTCTGCTGCTGTGACCTTTACTTTTCAACATATGACCTTGAACCATATATCAAAATGATCGTTGTCGCAATACCTACAATATTATAATATAAATGCCTATACAAAAAGTTAATTGTTTTCAAGATAATTAGCAATTTAAGTCTTCTTTTGCAGCTGTGACCTTGACCTTTGAACATATGACCTTGAACCATATATCAAAATGATCGTTGTCACAATACCTACAATATTCTAATATACATGTCTATACAAAAAGTTAATAGTTTTCAAGATAATTAGCAATTTAAGTCATCTTCTGCTGCTGTGACCTTGACCTTTAAACATATGACCTTGACCCATGTATCAAAATGATCATCATGTCAATGCCTACAATATTCTAATATACATGTCTATACAAAAAGTTTATAGTTTTCAAGATAATTAATAGTTTTAGTATTCCTATGTTGATATAACCTTGACCTTTGAACATATAACCTTGAACCATATATCAAAATGATCGCCATGTCAATACCTACAATATTCTAATATACATGCCTATACAAAATGTTAATAGTTTTCAAGATAATTAGCAATTTAGCTCATCTTCTGCAGTTGTAACCTTGACATTTGGACATATGACCTTGAACTGTATATCAAAATGATTGTCATGTCAATACCTACAATATTCTAATACACATGCTTATTCAAAAAGTTAATAGTTTTCAAGATAATTAGCAATTTAAGTCTTCTTTTGAAGCTGTGACCTTGACTTTTCAACATATGACCTTATACTATATATCAAAATGATCGTTGTCGCAATATCTACAATATTATAAGATACATGCCTATACAAAAAGTTAATAGTTTTCAAGATAATTAGCAAATTAAGTCTTCTTTTGCAGCTGTGACTTTGACCTTTGACCATGTGACCTTGAACCATATATCAAAATGATCGTCATGTCAATACCTACAATATTCTGATATACATGCCTATACAAAAAGTTAATAGTTTTCAAGATATAGTGATAAATATATAATTTTCAGCAATTTCCCCACTCAGTGCCTTACAATTTTCCCATTTTGAGCCCCATGGCTACCATTTGTGCAAATCTGAAAATAGATGACCTAAGGATGTTATAAATGAAATTACTAAGGTATATCTCTTGTAGATTCAGAGGAGAAGATTTTTAAAGTTTTTCACTATTTCCCCCCCTTATGGGGCCCCAAGGCGACATAACTCCTTCATTTGTGCAAATCTGAAAGGGCTTCACCCAGGCATTATGGTAACCAAGTTTCATTAAAATTGGCCCAGTGGTTTTGGAGGAGAAGATTAAAATGTAAAAAGTTTACCCGCGACGCACGACGGACGACGGACGAAGATGGATAGCAATAGCTCATCTGAGCTTTCAGCTCAGGTGAGCTAATAATGCTTGATACTGTAAACTATATTTTGAAGCTGCAATTTTATTTTAGCAGAATTAGCAATTACCAGTAGAGAAAAATAACACAGTTGTAAAATTACAAAGAAACACTGTCAAATGTGCAATATGATCTTGCGGAAATGTTCAGTAGTGTCAATGATGGGAAAACTTCAAATAAAGAAAATTATTGTAAAATCCACGTTTTCTTTTAAAACCACCTGATTCAACAGGTTGTAACAAAGTTTTTTCAATTTAATCATTTGCTTCTTTGTCAGTGGGCGTTTTGGGACTGGACAGCAGTACACATTCAACAAAAGGGCACCAATATCATTGTATAGGACTGGACAGCAGTACACATTCAACAAAAAGGCACCAATATCATTGTATAGGACTGGACATCAGTACACATTCAACAAAAAGGCACCAATATCATTGTATAGGACTGGACATCAGTACACATTCAACAAATGGGCACCAATATCATTGTATAGGACTGAACAGCAGGGCACATTCAACAAAAGGGCACCAATATCATTGTATAGGACTGGACAACAGTACACATTCAACAAAAGGGCACCAATATTATTGTATAGGACTTGACAACAGTACAAATTCAACAAAAGGGCACCAATATCATTGTATAGGACTGGACAACAGTACACATTCAACAAAAGGGCACCAATATCATTGTATAGGACGGGATAGCAGTACACATTCAACAACTCGGCACCAATATCATTGTATAGGACTGGACAGCAGGACACATTCAACAAAAGGGCACCAATATCATTGTTTAGGACTGGACATCAGTACACATTCAACAAAAGGGCACCAATATTATTGTATAGGACTGGACAGCAGTACACATTTAACAAAAGGGCACCAAAATCATTGTATAGGACTGGACAGCAGTACACATTCAACAAAAGGGCACCAATATCATTGTATAGGACTGGACAGCAGTACACATTCAACAAAAGGGCACCAATATTATTGTATGTGACTGGACAACAGTACACATTCAACAAAAGGGCACCAATATCATTGTATAGGACTGGACAACAGTACACATTCAACAAAAGGGCACCAATATCATTGTATAGGACTGGATAGCAGTACACATTCAACAAATGGGCACCAATATCATTGTATAGGACTGGATAGCAGTACACATTACACAAAAGGCACCAATATCATTGTATAGGACTGGATAGCAGTACACATTACACAAAAGGGCACCAATATCATTGTATAGGACTGGACAACAGTACACATTCAACAAAAGGGCACCAATATCATTGTATAGGACTGGATAGCAGTACACATTCAACAAAAGGGCACCAATATCATTGTATAGGACTGGACATCAGTACACATTACACAAAAGGGCACCAATATCATTGTATAGGACTGGGTTCAGTGACTATGACCTACAAAACTGTTTTGTGAGGTCAAACGGATATTATTAAAGTGGTAAGAAAAGGTTTTAAATTGGGTTTCATGGTGCTAAAATTAAAATAACCATTAATGAATCATTAAAATACTAGTATGTGCCAATAAAAAGTGATTTGCAATATTACTTTCTTAAGCTTTGTTAAAATGAAAGTTGTCATGTGCATTTTGAATACTAGTACCATAAAATAACTTTGCACAATAGTAAAACTTTGTTGATACGGAGATTTACATGTTCAAAATGGCAATATTTACAATGGCAGTTGTGTCTTTGGTAACCTTTAAATCATAAGCAAAAAATGGTCTGGTTTTTGAATAATTTTTCAATAAAGAGCAATTTCTAATTATAACTAAGCTCCTGTAAGTGAAAAATAATAAACATATTTTCAATAGATTTTCAATGAATTTTTTTTTTTTTTTTTTACAAAATTCACAGCCAAAATCAGTGACTCTGACAGGGTTTAAGACTATTTCATGTACTAACAAACTGTTTTTGGTTCTGTTAAAAATCTTAAGATAAAATGGTAAAATACAAAAACAATTTTATGAAAAAATATCTTGTATAATACATTAGAAATTTGAAAAATAATGGGCCGATAACACTATCGAGTTGTCGCCCCCTGATCCGCTAGAGGGCTACTACTTCCGGGGAGTTCACAGTTGTAAACAAATGGTTGCTACTATTATGTATCTATTAAATGTCCCAATGTATTAGTTTAAATGCATCGATTCCTTTATGTAAAAAGTTATATATAGACTTGACTGTTGTTTTAAATACATCTTTTACTTTAAATCAATTATCATTGAAATTTTACAGTGTTTAATATCGATTTTATACGATTTGACGATGCGTATGTTAACCTTATTTGGACACGTGCTCAGTAAATGGGGAGGGTTAGCCGATAGAAATTATCCGTAATAAAATGGGGAAAAATCATCATATGTTGCAATTTTTATTGTAAATAGTGAATTTATTCTTAGTAATCAGTCTCATACACGGGTAACCTGGATATAAGTAATATATGGTTGACTTGGATTTAGTCCTGAAAATCATGACTCTTAACGGCTTTGCTATATGGATATGTGCTGTTACGGCACAGAGAGATACAATATTTAATATTAAACATGAAAACAATTAAAAATTGTAAATTAAAAATACATTTGTGTCCTATTTATTAACACGATCCACAGTATTTATTTACCAATAAAGGAAAATATTACTTAATTCAATAAAATTAAAAAGTAACGACTAAATACAATTAATTTTTGTATTATGATTTGGTTTATTTATCTTTCGTATTATTATTATTATTATTATTATTATTATAAAAATATGTAAACCCTTGTCATCACAAGCTATATGTCTAAAAGGACATGCAATAATCAGATAATTATTATAATCACAGTTTTTGAAAACAACGATTAGTATTCAAAACAAAGTGAAAACGTTTCAACTAAAATAAACAGAAGCAAACAAATTATGAACAAGCCAATTTATTACTATCGGCAAATGGTTTGAGAGAGAGAGAGAGAGAGAGAGAGAGAGAGAGAGAGAGAGAGAGAGATTTAAAATGAAAGCTTATTTTCTGTGGGAAATATTCGAATATAATGAATATAAGTGATAATAGAAAAAAAGAAGTTCGAAGTAATTATGAGTGATAGAGAGAAAATGCTCGTAGTAATTAAGAGTGATAGAGAGAAAAGGGCAAGGTAGTGATTATAAGTGATAGAGAGAAAAGACTCGTAGCGATTATGAGTGATAGAGAGAAAAGAACCTGTAGTTATTATGGGTGATAGAGAGAAAACACAGTAATTATTAGTGATAGAAAGAAAAGACTGTAGTAATTATGAGTGATAGAGAGAATAGGGATTGTAGAGATTTATGACTGACAGAAGAAAAAAGTAATGATTATGAGTGATAGAGAGAAAAGGACTCGTATTGATTATGACTGAAACAAAGATAAATAATTAGTGGTTTTAATTACGTTTGAATTTTTATATTAACAACAATTTAACATGGCTTGTGTAATAATAAAATTTGTTAATAAGGGCTCTTAGTAACTGTGAAATGTGTTCAGATATCTCAAATTGAATACCAACTGTGGTTGTTTACTGTAAACAATTTCCTTTCATCAAATATACAAGTGTCAAAAAATTTCAAGGTATTTTGGGAAAATAAAAACCTTTGATGTATAGAAAGTCGGGATAACTGTATATTAGACCTATGTCAAGGTGTGGATATACACAGGTATCTTCAAATACCTGTGTATATTCACCCATCGATATACATGTTAATTAAAGATTAATGGTTGTATCCTTCTCCCAGAGATAATCTTGTATACATGAAAAGTTTTAAGCATGCAATATATGTTTAATTCCATAGGTCAAGACCTCCCCTATTACCTGATCAAGTGTCGAAATTAAGTCAACATAGACATCAACTCTGATTGCAAAAAAAATCGGTTTTTTATACTGTTTGATTTAAATGACAAGTAGATAAAATAAAAATAAAATACTTTTAATAACAAAAAACTTCAAAGTTCATATATATGATCATTTTACATAAAACAATCGATGTATTTTAACTAAAACACCAGACATTTAAAAGATAAAAGATAGTAGCAACCAAGTTGTTTACAACCATGAACTCCCCGTAAGTAGTATCCCTCTAGCGATCAGGGGCCGTAACTCGATAGTGTTATCGGCCAATTTATTTGACAATAGAAGGAGTTCTATAAACAAATGTTTTAAATGGATGGATAATTTTGAATTTTCACTAATATATAAATATATATACACAATCATTTAACAAAAAGCAAAAAAGATTTGGTCAAAATGCAAATGCAATTGTTCATGACCCTATTAGTGAAGCCAAGTTTTAAAAACAGATTAGTTTACAAAGGTCCAACCAGTTAATAAACTTGATTCTTTCCAGTAACAATAAACTTTTGGCTTTGCAACTACCTGCCTAGACACAACTGACACATCTATTGGCCATCATTGACAAGTTACCTTGAAATTTCCAGATTCAATTAATTTTAACAAAGAATGACTAAGTGCTTAATCATGGTATTACATTAGAAGTCATTTGAAATGATGTTTTCATTTTATGAAATCACCAATTCTTATTAAAGTTATTTTTACTATTTCATTCTAAATATGCAACTTTTCTACTTTTAATTCACGGCAATAAATCTTCAGTCAAAAAGCTTCACACTTTCTAACTATAAAAAGTGCTTTGGACATTCTTTTGTGCAGACTTGGGTAATGTGACATTCATTTTATATTGTGAATACAGTATAGTGGATTATAACACAGTAGTGCCCGTCATTAGAACCCACCCAAACAATAAAGGATATAACCACATTTGATATGTTCAACACTTTTTATAAGAGCCATGTGTTTAGGGCAGACAGAATAGGCCTCTTCAGAGGGGTAGTACTGTGTTACACAACAAAGACAGTGATTTTTAAATAGGGTCTGTATCATCAAAGGAGACTAAAACTAGATTGGTGATCCAAAGGATAACTAACACCCCCTCCACCCTCTCAGGAAACCCACAGATACTATACAGGTACATACATAAATTGTAAGAATAAGAATTAGCTTTTTTCTGTTATTCTTTAAGTTTTACCAATTTCCAGACAATAACACAAATTTTATGGGTAAAAGGAACCTTTCTTCTTTGACCATAAGCTTTGCATATAAATATGAAATCGATTGGCACACTGGTTCTAGAGTTATCATCCGGAAATGGGTAAAAACTTTATAATAACAGAAACAGGGACACAATTCTTGAATGATAAATGGGAAATTTTTCAAAATCAAAAGGAAACCTTCATTTTCTAACCATTAGCACTGCGTATGAAAATGAAATCATTTGATTGAAGAATTTTTGAATTATCATCTGGAAACCAAATATTTCAAATGGACAGACAGACAGAATGACGGTTGGACAGACATCAGGATCCCTATATACCCCCCCCCCCCCCCCCTTTGAGGCAGGGGTATAAAAAAGGGAATAAGCTAAGCAAACCTAGTTATCCTTACAAACCTAAAGACCAAACAAACCTAAAAAATCCTGTTTATTCATCTTTGTGTTCAAATTAAAATTAATAATAAAAATTATTAACAAATCCTTTTTGTTCAAAATTCAGAGTCAAGTAATAATAATTATAAAAGTTTTATTTTGATTTAATGTTACAGAAAAAATTCTGTCATATTTTGTGATATTCCTAAAATTGCATATTAATTGTTTAATTTTCAAGAAACTTCATAAAATAAATGTTTGTAAGCAAGATGTTTTCAATTATTTTGCCTATGGTAAATGGTCACAAGACAATAAGATGCATTCTGATTGGCTGGAATAAGGTATGCAGGATAGTATTGGAATAATATACCTTACTACAGCTGACCTAATTTTTCACACAAGTCATTTTTATAGATGAAAGTATACTTCTGTTATGGTGCCTATCACAATCAAGTTTGGTTTATTTTGAATGTTGAACATTTTCCGTTACTATGTATTATTGTAGTACTGATTCAGTTTCCATGGCACAAAACTCTATAATACAAGTTTGCTTAATTGCAACAAAATCTCAAACCTGGTTCACCAAGGTACATATATCTAACAAGTAAGGAAAGTTAACCTAACTAAAAAAGCTTGACAGTCTGCTAATTTTGCATTTATAATAAGCCAAAAAAAAAACAAAAAAAAAACCAAAAAACAATGAAGTGGCTTAGGGAAGCGCAATGGGTAATGTTTGGCACCAATCATTATCAGAACCACTTCTGCAGAGCTGCTCATTGCCTTCCAAAACAAGAATATATCCTGGTTTACAATCTATTTCCTGAATAATTTGATTTAAAAATTTCATACGAAAATGTTCCTTTAGCTATCAACATTTCTGCAGACAGAAGTCTTGATGTTGTATTGTGCCAAATTTCCCCATGATACCTTTACAGGAAAAAGCATAACTGGCAGATAAGAATCATGCCCATACTTACATTGCTAGCAGACTCACTAATCATTAAAGACATATGGCGTGTTGGTCGCCTCTATAACGAATGAGAGTAGCCATGTTTATATTTATTATCTATGTAAACACCGGAATATACATGACACATGCATTTAAAACTTAAGAAAAAAAAAAAGTAGAAAAGATATAAATAAAGTAACAGAAAAAATAGATAGAATTGATAAAATAGATAATACTCATAAAATCTATAAAATTGATATAAAATGTACATACACAAACCAAAATCATGCCATTCTTATCATCATGTAATGTTGAAAACAGAAGAGGGGTGTGTGTGTCATTTTATCACTTCTTCAACCAAAAAAAATGTTGTATTTATTTAGAAAAACATTGACATGATAGATTTATTTAAGAATTGGTCTGCTTGTTTTATCAAAACAACTTTAACAAACTGTACTGGAAACACAGAACAGGGATTAACGTAAAGTAACCTTTAAAAAAATTGTGTCATTCTTAAAATACAGTTATAAACAACAACATTACTTTTTAGTTTACACAATTGCATTAAGTATCAAAGTTTCTTTTTATGTGGTCAAATGTTAGCTGTTTGAGAATGCTCCATGTACTGTTTTTTTTAATGGTCTAAAATCAAGTTCGCTTAAATCACTTACAAAGATTATAAATGTAGAGTTTTTAATTTTGTAGAGATATAAAAACAGTTGCAACAAATTCTTAAAATAAACTGGCATAAACATAACCAAATGTACAGTTTGTAAAGAGATTTACTGAGTTAGTAAATAGACAGTAGATTCGATTTCTTAAATAAAAATTCTTAGTAATAAGTGGAAGTTATTTGGTAATAAAAAGCCAGAAAAATGTTACAAACAGTATATTTTCTAGATCTTAATCTGGGCATTATAAATCAACTACTGTAGCATAAACTGCTTACAATAACATACTGTTGTTCAACTGACCAAAATAACAAACTTTAACAGACTTCCAGAATCAATGATCAGACTTTAATACATACAAAAAGAAATACATGTATACTAATGAATTTTGTCATCTCAAACTTTAAAAAAGAAAAATAAAATGGTTAGGATTTATCTAAAGTTTATGACCATAAAATTAAAGTTTTATCAATGATCAACACAGCTCCACTCAAGATTCAATATATTCAATGTTTGAATATTTCATAAATCACTTTGGGCTTCAAAATAAATTTAATTTGTCCAAAAATCTGACATATACAAATTTGATTCACAAATTGACATATACAAGTTTGATGGAGAAATCGCACATATTCAAGTTTGATCCAGAAATATGATATACCGGTATACAAGTTTGATCTGACATATTCAAGTTTGATCCAGAAATCGGGCATATTCAAGTTTGCTCCAGAAATATGATATATACAAGTTTGATTTGACATATACATGTTTGATCCAGAAATATGATATACCGGTATACAAGTTTGCTCCAGAAATATGACATATACAAGTTTGATGGAGAAATCGGACATATTCAAGTTTGATCCACAAATATGATATATACAAGTTTGATCTGACATATTCAAGTTTGATCCAGAAATATGATATATACAAGTTTGATTTGACATATACAAGTTTGATAGAGAAATCGGACATATTCAAGTTTGATCTACAAATATGATATATACAAGTTTGATTTGACATATACATGTTTGATCCAGGAATCGGGCATATTCAAGTTTGATCCAGAAATATGATATATACAAGTTTGATTTGACATATACATATTTGATCCAGAAATCGGACATATTCAAGTTTGATCCACAAATATGATATATACAAGTTTGATCTGACATATTCAAGTTTGATCCAGAAATATGATATATACAAGTTTGATTTGACATATACAAGTTTGATAGAGAAATCGGACATATTCAAGTTTGATCTACAAATATGATATATACAAGTTTGATTTGACATATACATGTTTGATCCAGGAATCGGGCATATTCAAGTTTGATCCAGAAATATGATATATACAAGTTTGATTTGACATATACATATTTGATCCAGAAATCGGACATATTCAAGTTTGATCCACAAATATGATATATACAAGTTTGATCTGACATATTCAAGTTTGCTCCAGAAATATGATATATACAAGTTTGATTTGACATATACATGTTTGATCCAGGAATCGGGCATATTCAAGTTTGATCCAGAAATATGATATATACAAGTTTGATTTGACATATACATATTTGATCCAGAAATCGGACATATTCAAGTTTGATCCAGAAATATGATATATACAAGTTTGATCTGACATATTCAAGTTTGATCCACAAATTTGATATATACAAGTTTGATTTGACATATACATGTTTGATAGAGAAATCGGACATATTCAAGTTTGATCGAGAAATCGACATATATAAGTTTGATATAATGAGATTTAACTGAAATCTGTCAAGTTACTTATGTAAAGATAAAACAGAATTAAATAACAACGAAAATAACATTGATAAAACATTAAACCAGTACATACCTCTGAAGTAGATGTTTCTGTACGAGCTGGGGCAGTGGATGTGGAACTTGAACTTTCAAAATCATCATGCATACTGATGGTATCTTCAACACTAACATGTCTACGCTGTCTGTATATCTGAGCAGCTGCCATTCTCTGTTGTATTCGACTATCTGCTGTTTCAGTTTGATGCTCTGTTTCACTGCAACAAAAATAGATTTTATGATCTTTTATTGTAAATCAGGTGGAGACATTTTACAAAGTAGTTTAGGTTGACTCACTTGATTCTATAGTGCTGGGTTTGAGCACCGGTCTGTCAGTGTGATATATGTCTCTGAGTGAGATATCAAATTTCAATTTAACATTGCTTCACTTTTTCTAGCATCTAGATAAATAAGTACTGACAAAACTGTCAGGTTGTTTGTTGGCTATAATGTTGTTTTACATTACATCAGCAGTTTTTCACAACAAGAGCATGGTAACTTATCTCGAAGGATTAATCTAATAGCACATTCATGTATGCATAAGATGTGAAATGTGTAATATGGTCTGCCTTGTACTAACATGCACACAGTGCGACTTTCTGTTAAGGTACTTTCTCACCAACTCAGTATGTTACAGGCAAACACATCACTCCTCCAGTCAAAGTTATCTTGGTACCCGGCTGAACCAGTTGATATTCTGTCCCCTTAAAGCTGAGTTCCAGACGAGGATGCAGTATCTCAAATTTTTTATTCTTATGTATGACCCGACCAGAGTTCAAACCTGGACCTCCTGCTCTTGACATTCTACCACTTAGCCACTGAAAATGTCAAAATTATTAGGGATATTGCTTACAATGGACTAGTTTCTATCCAAAGGACCATAAGAGTTAAAATAATCTCTGGCTTTAACTAAAACTTCCAAATTAATAAATAAGAGAAAACACTTACGATGTAGGTCTTGTCCATTGGGTACGTCTTGTTGCATGATCAACATAATAAATTCTTCCATTAGCATCAATTCTCTCCTCCCATCCCTGGGGCAGTCTGGTGTTGGCCTCCATAGATTCATAACTACTCAAACTCCTGGCAGGTGGCATTGGAGCATTTCTTATAGTTGTTGAGTCTGACCTTTCACTGCAATAAAAATGTCTGTAGTTATTAATGAGCACCTTACATCAAACAAAATTCTGATTGAACAAGTTTTTAAAAAAAAAGTTTTTTTATAGTACATGAAAACAAAAATTCCATAAATATCTTTGTATATAATAATATAATATACCGAGTTGTTTCTGGTCTTTCCCACTGTGTTATTCTGGCTGTGTGATTGATGTAGTATTTTCGCCCTGAGCCATTAGTACGTTCTTCCCAACCAGGAGGTAAAGGTTCCAGTGGACTGTTATCCTGTGTTGGACCAGAGGCTCCAGCTTCATTGATTGCATTACCAAGGTCAACTAACTCCCATCCCGGCTGGAAATAAAAACAATTCACCATTTCTTTGTTAATATTGTATATACATACATGTAAATTAAACAAAGTCATAATAATTATTGATTTTAGCATATACTTTTTTTTCAACTATAGACCATACATTTACTGACTTTAATCATTATTATTCTGTCAAGAAAAGGATTTTTATCAAGTAAATATCAGTGGGTCTCCAGGAATCCAGGAAATCCAGTTTCCTGTCCCCATCTTAAAATGGACTGCACCAATAAGTGAAAGACACCCATTATGCTATCCCACTCCATTTTATCATCACATCGACTTTATCTAACCTCCAAACTAAATAAAGCAAGCTTAGGCCTAAAATAAAATTAAGTTTGTTTGCCGTTGACCGCCCGACCCACTTGAAATGCCCCTACCCAAAAAATTTTTTTGCCATCAATTTTTTTTTTTTTTTTTGGCTTCTCATACAAAGTCAAAAAACAGAATGAAAGGGCAATAACCCAAGCAAGCAATCTGTGAGCAGGTTTACACATTAGTGAGGAAATTCCACTTTCTCCATGGGAGAAGACACAAGAAGAAACAGAAGACTGTAGTTAGCAAAAAAAATTTTAAAAGAGACATTTGAAACCAATTTAACCTTTTTCAAAAGTGTAATAGATTAAGTTTTCAAAAATAAAATAAAATTTTTTTCCTACCTACCTACCTACATGTGGACAGCATGAGTCGGAAAACAGCAAACAAAGAATTTTTTAAGTTAGGCCTTACCTCTTGAGCAGAAGCAGTGTCATTTGCTGTGTCATTTTCTGTTTGTTCTGTGTCATCTCTAACATATGCCAAATATAACCACAGATGACCTCTTACCCTTGATTTTGTGCTGAAATATTATATAAAAAAGATTTGTAAAGGCAGGTTACTATAAATGCAAATGTATACTACATTACTCAATAATTCAGCTAAAAAACTTGTAATTTCACACAGAAGATAAAATTTTAGCTAATGGATATTTGCAAATTTTTTGATGTTGCTGATGCTACTACCAGTAGTAAAACTTTACTATGCATGCAATGCCTTTTCTATATTATATTAATTTGCCACAGAATTTAAAATTTTAATTTCTATTATTACTTCTTTTATTGCTAGTGCCACAGTGACTCAATAGTTAAGACATTACACTTCAAAAACAAGGTGTCTAACTACTGTGAGTATATCCCAGTTGACCATGTTAGGAGTATCTTAACTAAAGACGATTAAAAGACAGCTTTATATGTTTCCATTGGTTTGCATGATACAAAAAGGAATATACATGTATGTAAAATCTGAAAAACTTCTAAAAATGACACACATAATAAAATCCTTTTGAGACAAAACCTGAAACATTATGCCCAAATACAAATATCAGATATAATTTCCTTAATTGAATACATGAACCAGTATTTCTGATTTTTTAAAAGATAAATACTAATATATAGAGGCTTTATGCAAATGAAGCAGGATCAGAGCCACATAACATTAGATTTACACCAATGAAACCAGGATCAGAACTGACTCATAGTTCCTTCATGTCAATGAAACCAGGATCAGAACTGACTCATAGTCCCTTCAAGTCCATGAAACCAGGATCAGAACTGACTCATAGTCCCTTCATGCTAATGAAACCAGGATCAGAACTGACTCATAGTCCCTTCATGCTAATGAAACCAGGATCAGAACTGACTCATGCTAATGAAACCAGGATCAGAACTGACTCATAGTCCCTTCATGTTAATGAAACCAGGATCAGAACTGACTCATAGTCCCTTCATGTCAATGAAACCAGGATCAGAACTGACTCATAGTCCCTTCATGTCAATGAAACCAGGATCAGAACTGACTCATAGTCCCTTCATGCTAATGAAACCAGGATCAGAACCAACTTACATCTGCTGTGTGGCAATCAGAATAAGATGACACTTCAAAAAGTCTTTATAACTATACTATAATGAATAATGTGATATATTTATATTAATTTATTTATATAAGATGTTACCTTCTTGGTCTTAGTATATAGTCTTTAGCTGCTATTTCCCTGCTTGATCTTTCTGTTGCAATCACAGTATGTGCCAGAGGAATCTCCACCAGTCCAAGGAAGTCATCTCTTGTCTACAAATATATATATACATCTTCATGATCAGTCTCACATTCACCTATAATGTACTTATAAAAAAAATGAAATATGGAAGGGAGGTTATAAAAACCAATTAAGAAAAATATTTCCATATTACAGGATATTCATCTTTTGTCTACAAATATGTATGACACACAAATATATAGATCATTCTTGGCCAATAATATATGACAAAATTAATGTGTAAAGAGGAAGGGGGGATTATGACTGGCCCCTCAGATCCAACACTTAGAAATGGAAAAGTCTACATACTAAAAAACAAACAACATATTAATGAACTGTCCATTCTTAACTTATAATACTGGTAAGTAAATAAATAAATAAAAAACAAACAAACAAAAATGTAAAATACATATGTGAAAAGAACAGGTATAGAATTTGACCCCTCAGATGATATACTGACACCCTCAAAAGGATACCAAGCAAAAGCTTCATCAGTCCAAGCAAGTAATTTTATGATATACATATACAACTAGTGTCTTAATGGAAAGGAGAATATTATATCTTTACTGACAATATGCCTAAGTAAATTTATGAAAGACAAAGAGTGAGTTGGTGGACTGATTATATAAAATTATATGAAACATTACTTAGCTTGTTACATTTACAATAATAAAATTAACATTTATCAGACTATACTTAAATAAAGGACAGTGGTCATGTGGAAACACATGGCTGAATGGTTAGAACTATATTTTCAGGATACCAAGGCTGTGAAGTCACTCAGCTAATAAATAAGAAAGTACTGACAGAATTGCTGGGGCTCTGGTCATCCGTGCCTATAGGGTCAGGATAAAGTGAACTTTAACCTTTTCAAAGCATTTTTGGATATAACTTACCAGTCTGTTAGAATCAAAAACTTCAAGCAGTAGTACATTATCTCTGGGATTCACCTATAATACAAACAATTCACAGCTAATTAAAAGTAGTTAAATAGGTTATATATTTTTTCTTTCAGTAATTATTACTTGCTTTACTTGAATGAAAACGCATACATGTATATAAATGTCACACAATATTTATAACATCAAAAACAACTTGTATTTTATTTGTCAATGTCATATTATTATTATTAGTAGTAGTAGTAGTAGTAGTAGTAGTAGTAGTAGTGTGTGTGTGTGTGTGTGTGTGTGTGTGTGTGCCATCTGCAATTGTCAACAGATGAACACTTAAGTTCATTAATCCTACCTGCAACAAAAGATCTACTCACCCTGAATAAGTATTCTTCATTCCATTTTGGATTTAAAGTCTGAAAAGATTACAAAATAAGTTAAACAGTTATTGCTGTGTTATGAGATTGGAAGACTTAAAAAATTGGTGCACTGTTCCTGTTTGACAAAAAAAAAAAAAAAAAATTCATTGTTTTTGAAGTACAATTTTCTGCAATTTTATCTAAATCCTAACTTTAAGTAAACGTCTGAAAAGTTAATAAACAAAGCTTCAGTCAAGTCAAAAGGATTACTAACAACACTCATCATCAGCTAATAAACCTTAATACATGTATAATTTGTAATCTGTGTTGTAGATACAGCTTATCTCTTCTTTGAAGGGGCCTTGGGTGACACCAGTCTATAGTGCCTGCATGTCTCACCATGTACTGAATACAATTTAGGTTGATTCTACTATGAGAAATATTTGTCAGTTCACCTGTTAAAAGTGGGTAGCTTTCTCTGGATATTTCATTTTCCTGCATCATTCCTGAATTGACTACTTTAATATAAAAAAAAATAACTTTGACTTGAGGCATTAAACATGACTACTCTTCTTCTTCTTAGGTCCCACTGAATAAACAAAAGCTTTTTAACTCCCATTCTTGATAGTATGCTGAAAGCCTATCCTCACTGATAGCCTAACCTGATAGACATTCCTCACATGGTCTTATAATTAAACAAAAGCTTTTAAATTCCCATTCTTGACAGTATGCTAAAAGCCTATCCTCACTGATAGCCTAACCTGATAGACATTCCTCACATGGTCTTATAATTAAACAAAAGCTTTTAAATTCCCATTCTTGACAGTATGCTGACAGCCTATCCTCACTGATAGCCTAACCTGATAGACATTCCTCACATGGTCTTATAATTAAACAAAAGCTTTTAAATTCCCATTCTTGATAGTATGCTAAAAGCCTATCCTCACTGATAGCCTAACCTGATAGACATTCCTCACATGGTCTTATAATTAAACAAAAGCTTTTAAATTCCCATTCTTGATAGTATGCTAAAAGCCTATCCTCACTGATAGCCTAACCCGATAGACATTCCTCACATGGTCTTATGATTAAACAAAAGCTTTTAAATTCCCATTCTTGACAGTATGCTGAAAGCCTATCCTCACTGATAGCCTAACCTGATAGACATTCCTCACATGGTCTTATAATTAAACAAAAGCTTTTAAATTCCCATTCTTGATAGTATGCTAAAAGCCTATCCTCACTGATAGCCTAACCTGATAGACATTCCTCACATGGTCTTATAATTAAACAAAAGCTTTTAAATTCCCATTCTTGATAGTATGCTAAAAGCCTATCCTCACTGATAGCCTAACCCGATAGACATTCCTCACATGGTCTTATAATTAAACAAAAGCTTTTAAATTCCCATTCTTGATAGTATGCTGAAAGCCTATCCTCACTGATAGCCTAACCTGATAGACATTCCTCACATGGTCTTATAAAGAAACAAAGCTTTTAAATTCCCATTCTTGATAGTATGCTAAAAGCCTATCCTCACTGATAGCCTAACCTGATAGACATTCCTCACATGGTCTTATAATTAAACAAAAGCTTTTAAATTCCCATTCTTGACAGTATGCTAAAAGCCTATCCTCACTGATAGCCTAACCTGATAGACATTCCTCACATGGTCTTATAAAGAAACAAAGCTTTTTGATTTGGCTAAAAATGACTGATACAGGTATGTAACAAGACCTAAGCTGGATCCAAACCTGCGTCCCCATGGCATTATTACCACAGGTACTAATTTCTTATATTAAGAAACAGTAAACCTTTAGTAGTTTATAATGTAACAAATAAGTATCTGTTATTATTTCAACCAGGAATAGCCAGAAATATTTATACTACAGATTTTGTAACAGCTGTGAAACACATGTATCAAATATTGCTGTTTTATAAAATGTTCTCCCAAGTGCAGGTATGATATTTACTGACCATGTATAAACCATATTAGGTCACTAACAAACCATGTAATGATTATATCCTACCAATTTGGTGTTAAAATTAAAGTTTTGAATCATATAACTAAATGTTTACATCTGCATCAAGCAATTCCGGGTTGCCATTTTGTTGTGAAAATATATTGAAAGAAAGGAAGAACATAGTAGCTACATGAACATTGCATAAAAACAGTCTAAATAGCATTATTGGGTTGGACGAATTTCAGAACGAATAGCAGAAAGGCAAAGTAGTTTGTGTAATCCCTTGATAAAACATTGATATGTAAAAAAAAAAGTGATTAATTTTATTAATTCTTTTAAATTACAATATGTGAATATACAAAGAATATATAATGTGGGCATTACAAAAACCAAACTTTTTGTAAATAAAGACCAATTTCTCAATTTATGAAAGGACAATTGGCAAATTCAAAGATTTAATGGCATGAAATTACTTTGTCAATCCAAAGTAAGTACATTTATTATCAGTGTTTCAATATGCATTATTCTTTACATATTGCCTGTTTTTCCTCAACAATAATGTTGTATCTTGTTCTTGAATGTGTTGTTGCTAGGTACATGTTTCTAAAGTAACAAACTACTATTTTTTAACTTCAATACTTTGACAAAATGAGTTTAACTACTCATTTATTCCTGATGTAAGTATTTTGAAAGCACATACAGCTGCATTATCAAACTTTTACATATGTGTCTTATGGATTACACAATCTATGCACCATTCATGTGTTTTCCTGTGAAAGATGACAAAGTTTATAGGAGTTATGGATTAAACAAACCATGCACAGTTAAGATGTGACAGATGGACTGAAAGAATGACAGACTGACAGACAGAGTCGACTCATTACTAGACCTGCTTTAATTTCCCTCTGGCAACGCAGGTAAAAATAATTATTTTTCATGTCAATTAATATCTAATTGGGTTTTGCCAATCAGGCCACTTACCTCCCCAATCTCTCTTAATAATAAAATTACTTTTCTGCTTACTGATGTAAGCTAATAAAACTGACTTTATTCAATTACTTCATAAGTATAATTTTTATTATTTCATTTTTTAAGCTGAAGTATAACAATAATAAGGAAATTTTTACACACAAAAAATTATCCTTGACAGTCAAACTATCTCCTTAACAAAAAAGAGGATAAATCATATCCTGTTATTTATTGTTCAACCAAATTACATGTATATATAAATTGTTTGACAATGTAAATTATGAATCTACTTTAATGCAATTACAAAATGTACTCTTATAATTAATTTACAGATTACCATATTATAAAATATTTTACAAAATGTTTATTCTTTAACTAACTGAAAATAATGAGACATGACATAGTTAGGTCATACATCTTTTTTGCATTTTTTTTACTATTAACAAATCAGACTTTTGTCAAGATTTGCAATTAGCCAAAGTTGAAACTTCAACCAATTCAGCAACTTTAACCAAAAGTCACTATATAGCACTTGAATAAACATCTGTATTTTCTAATGTATTTGCTTCCTATTTCAATGAAATGAAACATCTGCACTTGAACAAATACATGTGTGTTCTATTTGCTATCTATTTCAATGAAATGGAACATCTGACTTGAACAAACACCTGTATGTTCTATTTGCTTTCTATTTTGATGAAATGGAACATCTGACTTGAACAAACACCTGTATGTTCTATTTGCTTTCTATTTTGATGAAATGGAACATTTGCACTTGAACAAACACCTGTATGTTCTATTTGCTTTCTATCACTATAAAATGGAACATTTGCACTTGAACAAACACCTGTATGTTCTATTTGCTTTCTATTTTGATGAAATGGAACATCTGACTTGAACAAACACCTGTATGTTCTATTTGCTTTCTATCACTATAAAATGGAACATTTGCACTTGAACAAACACCTGTATGTTCTATTTGCTTTCTATTTTGATGAAATGGAACATCTGACTTGAACAAACACCTGTATGTTCTATTTGCTTTCTATCACTATAAAATGGAACATTTGCACTTGAACAAACACCTGTATGTTCTATTTGCTTTCTATTTTGATGAAATGGAACATCTGCACTTGAACAAACACCTGTATGTTCTATTTGCTTTCTATTTTGATGAAATGGAACATCTGACTTGAACAAACACCTGTGTGTTCTATTTGCTTTTCATTTCAATAAAATGTAACATCTGCAAAAGTATCACTTGCTAATAAAGACAAATAGACTTTAGCCTTTTTATGAGCAAAACTTAAATGGATATCAGCTTACCTTTTTAATGGTAGAAGTTGTTGTAGAATCTATGAGACCAGTATCTCTGTCCCCACGAAATAAACTTATTTTAACATATGGATCACTAAAATAAATAATAAAAATAGAAATCATTCATACAAATATATCTAGGGCTTCCATCAGAAGGGATTTGTGTCTGAGTGGTCTTAATCATACATTTACGGTTCAAAGCTCCTCTCACTGTCTATGTTTAAATCCTACTCAGGCATATCCTATGTGCAGTGGTTTTGTTTGCCTAAAATTACTACTGAATAAAGGTAGTTTCCCCTTGAGAAATAAGACTAAAATTTCCCAATTTGACAACTAAAATTCCCCAAAAGGCAACAGCGACACACAATTAAATAGTTTAAGTTAAATCCATTTGTCCAAAACTGTTCTGACAGACAAAAAATGTTAGATATTGTCACAATATAAAATCTTTGCAATGAATTTCAAAATTCTGAGCGTAATATGTGACATAAAAAGGGTCCAAATTTTCCCAATCTGAAAGGTGGAAGGTAGTTTTTAAAAACATAGCAAAATCACTGATGTGAGAAAGTTTGTCAGTTCACTTATCAAAGCTAGGTGGTTTTCTCCATGTGCTCTCGTTTTCTCCACCTTTCCTAAACTAATTGCCTTGATATAAGTGAGATTCTTGACTTGGGCATAAAACACCACTAATCCTTTCTATTAGACACTTAATTCTTTTATTTTGACTTTTTAAATGTTAACTTTGATTTCTGACTTTCATTAAGAAGCAACTTTGACTTTATGGGTTCAGATTATGAAGAAAGACAAATGTCAAAATGTCAGTCCTGTAATTCACCTTATAATTACCTTAATAAATAAAAGGTATGGTAAGAAATCAAACCCTAAGGTCAATGTTGATTTGATAAACCTGTTCCCAGTGTACTAAATAAAAGAACACAAGCTTATCAAATATATTTCTTTTTTTAAAAAAACCATTGCAAAAACTATTGATAAATAGTACTGAATTTTAAAATAATTCATTACACTTCGAAAACTGATAAAAAGCATTAGTAAAATAATTTAATGTTTTTTGATGATGGCTCTCAAATTTTTTACACTGATTTTGTACAGAAAACACCTAAACTCATTAAACAAAAATCTAGAATGTCCTAAGTGGCACATTATCTGCCAAACACATATATGCATTGTGATAATATATGGCATAACATATCCATTTCAATATAAGTTGGTCAAAATATACATCTTTCAAATTACATGTCAGTCAAATACCAGAACTTTGCCCCTTATGCATATATACATGTATAAATACGGTAACCAGCATACCGGTAACATTGTTTAAATAGGAAATGGTTTTGTTTTGAATAAAAATTAATTGACCAAAAAATAAGTGAAATCTACTGTACATTCATTTTTAAGCAGGCATATAAAATGTTTGAAAAAATAAAATAATAAGAATAAAAAAAAAAATTATTGAAGATTTGAATACTGTATTAAACAACTATTTTTAGATAGCAAATAAGTACAGTAAAACCTGGGATTAAAAAAGCGAATTTGATATTGTAATTACAAAATCTATGTAAATAATACATGTAATTACATGTATTAAGTCAAATGATTTATCGAGCGCACACATACATAAATATATCAATATCTATATGATTATAACCTTAATGATAATATAAAGACTGATATAATGACAGAAAATGTGAACTCTGATAAGCACATGAAAGAAAATGAAAAAAAAAGGTTAATTATCAAAATTAAAAAAAAAAAAAAAAAAAAAAACCCAACTGAAATTGGTTTACACATACTACATGTAGTATTATTTCCTAGATGACATATTTATTTTCAAACAAATGAAAATAATTCATTTTCCAATATTATATAAGAGGTTTTCACATTATGACAATTTGGTTAGGGTATACAGGTGGCCCAGTAAGTGGTCTGCTATGATTTGAAGATGTGTACATGTTGATGACCTGAATTTATTATGTAAAACAGGATAAATCCTATCACACTTTTTTCTTGTTATCGTCACTAAAGTCAGAAAAACAGTGCTAAAATAATTTACATAAAAATATAAAGGTCAATTTGAAAAATTTATGTTTGTATGTTGTTTTGTTTATTACATCCTGCACTTGTTTTTGGGATTGGAAAAGCCAGAGTAGAAAGAAAGTTGTTAAAAATAAGACATGTGAGAAAACTAAGACTTTAAGTACATGTGTACCTATCTAGACAGTAAGTAGGTGATATGATTATAAAGATAAATATTTAAGTGACTATGACACTGGTCAACACGGTCAAACATCCAGGATAAGAATGATATCAACACTATATCCTGTTTTACAAGCTGGAGCTGGTGGCTATTTATCAATTTTACCACATGTTAAACATGATCAATGCAATAACAAAATAAATATTATTATTATCATCATTATTATAATAATTATTTTTATTATTAGTATTTTAAGGTCCCTCAATTAATATTGATTTTTAAAATTAGATATTTTTTCCTATATGACATGTAACACACAGAAAATGACCTTGTTTAGATTAAAATGAAAATTTCCAATCGAAATGTGTGACACCAAAAATTGAGCCAAATGGTCCTGGACTTGTCATTACAAGATATGATTTTGAGTCCCTGTGATCTTCGTTGGTGTTTATTTTTAATGATATTTTTATCACCAAAAATGGCACAACCAGATGTGTAATTAATGAGAGGGATTTATCAGGCATGCCACAAGGCATTTGACGAATACTATTAATATATCTTTAGTTGGTATATAGGAATCATCCTGGCATTTCTATCCATTCATTATTTTCCAATTCTATGGGAGGATTTTTATCAACCTTAGCACAAATATAAATCAACACCATAAACATGTTGTGAGTAATAAAAGGAATCCCACAAAAGCGAATTTTGAAAATCCAGAATCAAGGCATAATACACAGGCATAAACATTTGCCATAGAAACCTAACCGCAACTCTTAAAAGAGGCAGATGGAAAAATGTGTTCTGACACTGAAATTATAAATGACTCTCAACAGGCTCATTCATCACATATGTTTTGGGTGTTTGTCATTCAGATATAAGATGGAGGTCATTGTAGTGAAGTAATGGTGTTTTAAGCCCCAGTCGAGGCATTTTGACTTACATCAAAGATAGAATAAGCAAACTGACAAATCTCTTTTCTCTGTTTTTCCTTCATTCTTTCTTTCTTTTTTTCCATTTTCTTTCTTTCTAGTTAGACATTAATCTACCAGTGCTCATTGGATGATTATGAGGTATAAATAACATTTGACACATGTATCAATTAATTTGACACTCATGTATCAACTATTTTTTATGGTTCCAATTTATCATAAGTAAATTAAAAAGTGGTCTCCCAAACAATAACGGTGATGTACCTTTCTCACCATCTTATCTATTTCATTTGATGATTAGGAAAGTAGTGGGTGGTCATATATTTTGAAGTAATAAAATCTATGTTAATGTTAACTGATTTAAACACAAAAAATAAAGATTTAGGAAGACAGATGAATATAAGTGCTATGGCACTTGTTTCTGAATCCTTTTGTCCATTTATGTAATTATAATTGTGTATAACATACTTATAAATGTATTTGTGTATATATGACTGACAAATAAAATATGTTTAAATCAAAACATAAAGATTTGAGGTAAATGAGAGATATGTATGTAGTAAAAAAAAACAATTTATGGTAGTTGTACCAATATAACAAATTATGTAAATATCTTTTGAAACTATGAACTTTTCTTGGATCATGCATTTCGTCAAAGAGGTTTCTAAATTTTTTAATATACTTGTACATCTAAAGAAAATAAAACACTATATCATCAGATTCTATAACATACCATATAAAAACCAATTCATGTATCTTATGATGAATCATTTAAAATCAAACCTGTAATCTAGTTTTAAGCAAACTATAGAGCTTTTAATCTTTATACTTTGCATGAGATACAGATATAGTTTAGGGCAAAAAACACGAGGCCCAATAGGGCCTGTGATGCTCAATTGACTGCATATGTAAGACAATGTTTGTTTTTATTTGTAATGCTGTTTAACATTCAACTCAAGAATATTTCACTTATACGAATACTGTCAATTTTGGAAATGGTGGAGGACACTGGAATATCCGAGAAAACCATGACTAAGCAAGTTAATTGACAAACTTTCAAAGACGAAGTGCTAGCACCACTGGGACATTAATGCATAATGTCAGGGGTGAGAGGTGCTGTGATCCGTAACATCGAATGCTTAAGACCACTTAGCCACTGTGGCCCCTGTAAGACAATGTGATGTGGTTACCATAATTGGTTCATTAGGTAAAGTAAATTGACCATTTTTGCTTCATTGAAGCCTACTTTGCAACACACACATGCAGGCATGCTTCGCCATGCCATAAACTCAGCTGGGTTTAGCCAGTTTAGCTTAAAATTGATCCACAATGGCTATTTTTGTTTTTTTTATATCTAGTAACAACAGGCATCTTGGACTGGTACAAACTTTTTTCAGGCTGATGTAGGAACCTTCCTCACAAAATTTGGTTCCAATTCGCCCAGTGGTTTTAGAGGAGAAGATTTTTACTAAATCTTACACCTAATTTGCATAACTCTTAAAAACTAGGTCAATAAAAATTTTCTCAGAAAAAACCTGTTATATATTTTGAATCCCACACAGTATACTTTTTATATTTAAAATTTGAGCTCAATCGGTGGAAAAAAGGATCCACAATGGCCTTTTTTTTCTATTCTTAGTTATGGTGGCCATCTTGGATGTCAGGCAGGGTTGCCTGTTACATCCTTAAGTCAGGCCGACGTAGGGACCTCTCACACAAAATTTCATTCTATTTGGCCCAGTGGTTTCAGAGGAGAAGATTTTCAAAGATTTCACAAAATATTGCACCTAATTTGCATGATTATTGAAAATTGGGTCAATGAAAAAAGACTTGGAAAAATCCATTTCATATGTTGAATCCCCCACAATATACTTTCTAAATTTCGAATTTGAGCTAAATCAGTGAAAATGGATCCACAATGGCCATTTTTGTATTTCTATTTTAAGTTACGGCGGCCATCTTGGATGTCAGGTGGCGTTGCCTGGTACAAACTTTAGTCAGGCTTATGTAGGGACCTTCCACACAAAATTTTGTTCCACAATTGGCCCAGTGGTTTTAGAGGAGAAGATCAAAGTTTACGCACGCATGCAAGCATGCACACTTTGCCATGAAATAAGCTCAGCTGGCTTTAGCCAGTTGAGCTAAAAATGTTGAATCCTTCACCAAGAGTCAATAACTGTATACCGAGTGCACAAACTTAACTATGATATACCTATGGTGCTTTTTATGCAGACATACATATGCATTTCATCAAAAGAAATCATCAGCTAAATATAAAGTGATAGATTGACTGATTGATTTAATGGGGTTTTACCTCCCAGTCAAGAATATTTCACTTACATCAAGATGCCACTAGCTATTGGAGAAGTAATAAATTTTGACCTTTGCAGTGCAGTAGGGCAATGTGCAGGGAGGGTTCTTTAGCATGCCATGCTTGCAATGACAGGGGACATCAAGGTATCCTCCAAAGGACCATATGAAGTGACAGAAAATGAAAAAAAGCGGATAGTAATGGTGTTTAACATCCCAGTCAAGAATATATCACTTATATCAAGACAAAAGAGCAGAAATTTTGCAAAAAAACAGTCACTACCCTCTTTTTAGTCAGGGTTTGAACCCAAGACCTCCAACTTATGGAGTGAGCACCAACTGAGCTACCACAGTGGTATAAAGTGGATAAGTGCACTGGGTAGTAGGTTAGTTTTGTTTTACATTGCATAAGCAATTTTTCAGCTATTTATGACAAGATAATTTTCTAATAAATCTCAAAAATTAATCTAAATGCAAATCTATGTCATGCCCTAGATTTATGCACATATATGATCTGCTCTGTAGAGTGCAAGTGTTCTTGTCAGCTATGGCAAGAAAAAAACCTGGATAATAAAATTGTGCAAGGGATTTCTTTATTACCGTAATATAATTCACTTAAAAACTGTGTTGAAGACTACCAGTGCTACCCTCAACAAATAGTAGTTGAATGAAAAAGTCTAAAAATGACAAATTCAAGCCAATCTGAACATTTCTATAAAAATGGGAGATGGACTTGACAGGTAACCCATTAGCTCAAGAGCGTATAGCAAGTTTTGTAATTCAGAGTTCTAGTCCAGGATTTGTGATTCGTTTACCAATCCCTATTACATGTTGCTACATCACAATATTCAGCTATCCATCTACCCTAGTGAGAATAAACTTTCAGGTAATACAGCAGCACCTAAGTCAACGCGGCTTTGAACACACGTCTGTTTTAACGATTTTTGTTGATCTTTTACCCCTGTCACCGATGTTTGTTATACATCATAAAAATACTGATTCCTTTATAAAACGTTAACGCACCTGGCTCCGAATATGTCCTTCTTGGCGAGGTTTTTCCCTGAAATCACTTTTATCCGTAAGATTTTGGTCGTACCTGGCGATTCTGACTGAAAATAAAAAAGCAAATAAAATGACCAATAATGACACAAACTCACCAAACTGACCGATTTATAAAACTGATAATTCCTCGTTTAATAGAGCTTACCGCTAATTCCGTCAGTCCATACACTGTTGAATGTGAAGCCATCAAATTATCGTAAAAACTCTGTTTTCAAGATTTGTAGTTTGTTGATATTACAACTACGCATGCGCAATAGGTCGCCATTACCCGGAAGTGTGTTGAAATAGACCCAGCCCATTTCTCAATTTTTTATAAACAAATACACGTGGTTCAGTGACTGACACTTAACTTTACATGTTGCAATAGGAAATAACTGATTTGCGTCGTATACAACGTGTTTAATTTCGTAATTTAGAAACTACACGTTTGATGTCATTGTTGTTAAAAGAAATTATTAAATAACAGACGCCTGTGTATGTTGTTCCTAAACCCGCCTTTTTAAAGGTACTTATAAAGCGACCATGTATCTTTTATTTCACAAAACGTTCGGAAATAAATGCGTAAGAATTTTTGATGCATCTTATTTATTATGTCTTTTTATGTCAAAAAAATACAGAGAGCGAAAGACAGTGAATGGAATATATTTTTGGAATGGTCGCTTAAACACACACACACACACACACACACACCCACCCACCCACCCACACACACACACACACACACACCTCTCTCTGTTTTTTTTTTTTTTTTCAAGAATTGGAAAAACACTTACATGAATTTAAAACAATTTAAACGTGAAGAGACTGGTGAAATACACCCTTTAAAAAAATTATCGATTAATGGGTTTTGTAAACGACCCCACGTGTAAAGAAGATGCTTTCTTGCCATTTGTCACTATCTGTTTTACCATTTGTCACTATCTGGTTTACCATTGGTCACTACTGGTTTAACCATTTGTCACTATCTGTGGTTCCAATACCAGTGTCCACGAAGGTAATACGACAGACATTAGATATGTGATCTACCTCAATTTCCAAAGGGTTTTTTTTTCCTTTTTTTTTTTTTTTACAGTTTACCTAACACGAAAAAAATGAACAAGAGGCCCATGAACTTTAACGCTCACCTCAGGATATGACCAAAATAATTGGCAAAGTACAATAGACAATAGCAGTAATTACAAAAATTATCAAGGTTTTCCCGAGTTTGGCCCCCAGTGCCACAATATTTCATCAGAAGTGTCTAGTCAAAGTTCATTTATAAATAGTTAAAATGCAAGTAGTAACTAAAGTACAATGGAAAATTTTTATTGTTTATTCAGCTATGACCTTGAACCATGTGTCAAAATGACTTGTATTAATATCTACAATACTTCAATATACATGTCTATAAAAAAAAAAAACGTTTTCAAGATAATTACCAATTTCTGTCTTTTTTTACAGCTATGACCTTGACATTTAAATTATGACCTTGAGATATATATCGTATTAAAATTATCGTCATATCAATGCCTAAAATTTTCTAATATACATGTCTATACAAAAAGTTGGCAGTTTTCCAGATATCTTGACAAATATATACTTTTTAACAATTTTACCACTATAAGTTCCTTGCCATTTCCCCATTTTAAGCTCTGTAGCTACCATTTGTGCAAATCTAAAACTAGATGACAATTGTATATAATTATTATATAATGAAATATCTAAGGTTTATTTCTTGTACATTCAGAGGAGTATTTCTTTTTACTATTTACCTCTTTTTGGGGTCCAAGGGGGACAAAACTCCTTCATTTGTGCAAATCTGAAAGACATTCACCCATGCATGATGGAAGCCAAGTTTCATTAAATTTGGCCCAGTGGTTTTGAAGGTGAAAATTAAAATGTAAAACGTTTACGCATGACTCACGACGCACAACACGCGACGCACGATGGTCGAAGATGGATTGCAATAGCTCATCTGAGCTTTGAGCTGAAGTGAGCTAAAATATGGGATACAATGCACAATGAAGACGTGGATAACAAAGAGTAGTTTTAATTAATAAAATCAAGCTGTCAGAAATAAAAAGTAGCATACAGAAATACAGTATATTCATATTAGGACTGGTTTTATTCCTAATGTAGTATTTAAACGACCTATCTAAATGTGGTGAAGAGCCGTATCAATCTCTTTTGCTGAATATACAAAAATGTAGCATTGCCAACACCCCGACGCTTCTCAAATGCAGTACGTCATTGATAACCTATCTTTACATGGTCTGAGAAATGGCAACTAAAATTCAATGTAGAAAATGCAAATTAAATTTAGTTAGAGAAACAAGAGAAAAAAACAATCGCTTCTTATCACATGAACATGCAAAAAATATATATATCGGACAAAAAAGGGAAAATGAGTAAATGAGTATACTGATAAATGACAAATCAAGCTGTCAAGATAACATTTCTGTGTCAATGTAAAAATGTCAATCGACTAAACGTAGTAATCTAATAAATAAGGAAAACCTTTCAGCTTTATGGATAAAGAAATGTTTAACCTCTAAATAAACCCATTGTCCTGTTACTTGTTGAAACATACAAAAAGTACACAGTAGCTATTGAAAACAGTCAGAGAATTCTACAAAGCTTTTATGAACGACTCGGATCTTGTCTTAACATACGTGGTTGTTCCAATCGAAATCGATGAAGATAACTTCGATCAATGTTTTGAACCCCAACAAGAAATTATAAACAGAGATGACATCTAGCAATTCAAATTTAATAAGGAATTTTTTTCCGTAGGGTTGTTAGTACCTGAAATAATTTACCATCAAAAGCTGATATACACGTTCAAAACAAGACCGAGTACTGGAAGGAGGTCCATGTTAAATTCCATCCAAGTTGCTATAAAATTAATTTTGGACAGAAAAGGGATAAGAAACATTATTAGTAACAGCAAAGTCATAAAACTGAGCAGAGGTACTGAAACTAATTTAAGCCTTTAAAAACCCAGTAATAAAAAGACACCTCGTGTTTTAATATGGCGTGCGTAGAAACCAACATTGAACATCTCTCAATCTGATCGTGTTTGAAAATGGCGTGTGTAGGACACAATGAACATATCTCAATCTGATCGCGTTTTAATTTGGTATACGTAGGTACCAACAATGAAAATCTCTCAATCTGATCATGTTTTAATACGGCCAGCTTAGGGACCAACAATAAACATCGCTCAATCTGATTGCGTTTTAATACGGCGTGCGTAGAGACAGACAATGAACATCTCTCAATCTGCGTGCGGAAGGAACAACAATGAACATCTCTCGGTCTAATCCATGTTAATTTGGCGTGTGTAGGGACCAAGTGAACATCTTTCAATCTAATTTGGTGTGTAGGGACCAACAATTAACATTTCTCAGTCTGGTTGTGTTTTAATTTGACGTGCATGTATAAAAAGAAAAGCAGCAGAAAGTTAGAATTTTACGTATTGTAGTATGCGTAAATGGCGTAAGGCTTTACTGCGAAGTTTGAAAACCGTTATATTACAAAGATCTTTGATTTATGTTGTGTTAGGAGAGATATTTACCTCGTGATGTCTGAGTTCTACTCGATTAGATTTTAAAATTCATAAAATATCTTTAAGATCATCCAAGATCCAGGTCGCTATCTTCGATAATGATTATGTGTTAGCCTTTGCATAAATGATGCTTTTTGAAATTAATGTTTTGACAGTTTAGGTCACTGTGACCTCGTTTCATTCAAGGTAAAACTTCTTGCCCTGTTGTTTAAATATAGTTGAAGTTTATCTTCTAAGTCTTAAATCTATGCTACATTTACTTCATAAAATAACTGAGATACTAAAGTTCAAGGTTTAAATATATGAGATCCATTTATCAGTAGTCCTGATTAAGCTTAGGTTGTTCAATGTAATATTTTAAAATTCTGGAATCACAAGTAGTATATTAAAACAATCGAGTGGGATGTAATGAAGTTTTTGTTTTTTATGCCCAGTCCAGTTATAGAGAATTGTCAGTTCAAGGATTATGGAGAAAACCAAGGTGCCCATAAAATTTTTGGCAAGCAAACTTACAAATTTTCTCACACAAGGATCTGAGTTGAATTCAAATCTAAGCAGTAAAGGTCCTGTGATATGAAGCTGTGTTTAGATGATTGGGCAAATGATCCAATGCTGGCACTAAAAACTATGCCAGCTATCCCTATGAACTTTGAACTTAAAATTGCACACGATCTGTGCTGGCTGTTAAGACAGACCATGAAGAGATTAAAACAGCACATCAACAAGGACACATATTCAAGTTTGTAATACAATATTTAAAATCACTATTTGATGCAACATCATTCTTTAAAGAATAAAAATTCTTATTCATCTAATGGATGTCTTGATACTCATGTCAATATTTAGACAAACTAGGTACAATTAGTATTTTCACCAACAGAAAATAAAACTAAAACAACAATTAAAATATTTAATTTTTATTCCATATATCTTTTTTTTTAAACTAAACTTTTCAAAGATTTCTAGATTTATATTTAAAACCTTCAAGTTTTTATTTTATTTTTTAACTTTTGTTCCTTCTGATATCAAAAAACTTTTATAATCATTGCCAACAACAAAAATCTGAAATATCTCTTTTGTTTTTCTTTTTTGTTAAATTTGACAAATAATTTGATGTTTTCAAATTCCTTAAATAATCTTCTGAACAGCTAAGAAATTATGCTTTATCATAATTTTCATGCAATATAAAACCTATGTTAAATACTACAATCTTGTCATCCAGAAATTTCTACAACATCTTTGACAAATTTTAATCAAGTTTAAAGAGAAATTTTATTATCGGAATAGATATGAAATTTTGACTCCCATTTTGATCATCAATTACAGTATATAGGTATTTAAATATCCTACCCTTAAAGCACAAGTTTTGAGCTATGTAAATTGTAACTATATGTAGTAGTACATTGACATCAAAATGATGCTCAAGAAAGCATATCTATTTTTATGATGCTTAACATGCCTAAAATATCTCTTAACACTGACTAAAATTTATGTTAAGCCAATTTATATAAGAATATACCTTAGGAATTTTTAACAAGGGCCACTTCTGCTAGTGAATTGGGGTCTAAATAGCATCTCATTCTAAATGGCAAAACAGGTGTTTTTTTTTTCTTCAAATTTTGTGGTAGTTCCCCTAACTTACCCTACAGTATTTTTTTAACATAAGATACACTGATACTTTTTTTTCTTCAAAATGCCAAAAAGTCTGTAAAACCATTACTTTCCTCATCAAATAAATTTATAGAAGCTTAAAATCTGAAAATTTTTTATTCAATTTTCTACAAAAATACCAAGGAAATTTATTTACTGTTTTAATTTTTTATCTAGCAAGAGTTAAACCAAATGAATTATCAGGTTTTTGTAACAGCAAAACTTATAATAATTGATTAAGTATATTGCTGCAATAATATAACCTACAATTTTTACATAAAACTTTTGTCTTAAAGAGAACTATTAAGCAGAACATCAGGGTCATTTACTACAGCAGAACAACTGGTTGTCATGGAAACTAACATATTTTCCTGGAAAACTGTAATTTTCCTAAGTAATGATGATGCCACAGAAATGGAATTCTTTCAATATTTAATTAACTAAATGTTACTCTCTATTTTCTGTTTTGACACACTTGCCATTAAAACATTAAAAATTCCTTGGACCTTAAAGAAAGATTGGATCCTAATAAAAATCATTAAAGAACATCTTGCAAAAATTTTCTGGATGGATAAACAGTATTGATATCTAAATACAGTAATTAATAAACAATATGTCAACAAATATGTATGTATAAAAAAAAACAAAAAACATTGATTCATATCAATTCTTCCTTTTTTATCTCTAAAAGTCATAATTCAACATTCTGTTAAACACAAAAAGAAACAAAATTAAAATAACGAAATAAAAATTGTTTTTGTAGAGAAATCTACAACACCAAATAGAGCATAAGCAGAAATCAAAGATGCGTTTAAGTTTCAAAACCTTAAAAACAGAGTAATTACTTTTTTTTCAAACAAATCTATGGCCTTTTCTTCAATAATTTTATAAATGTTATCAGTACTGGCTAAAAATGTGATATTGCCAGCATATGTAGGGTAGTTATGCATGATAACAAAACACACATTTTGTTCTGAATTCTAAAACTTTTCGATTTTTTTTGGGTAAAAATTATGTGAAGAACGACTTTACAAATATTATTTTTTATTTTAGTATGTTCAAAAATTCATTCAAGCTTCAAAATTAATAAAAAGTAAGTGACATTGTATCTTAAAGGCGATACTTTATCTTAAATGGGCCCCAACCTTGACTAATAATGTAAGGCTATGAAGAAACATTTGATTTAAAGCACTACCAGAGTATGCACTTTTGTTGGATTTTTTAAATGCTAAGATATGTTTTTTCTTAAACCATAAACACTTATAAAGTAGTTATATCCCTAGAAAGCTTCCCAGGGGATCAATTAGGTTTACAGAAGAGTGAGTCTTCATGTGACAAATGTTTTCTTGAACCTTAACATATACAAAAAAAAAAAAATGCCACAAAATCTTTGAAAAAAGAAACTGTTATGCAAATTTGATATATACCCATAAATGTATTTGAACTCTAAAATTTTCATCAAATACAGTACTGAAATTATAATTATAATTAAAAGTCTTTATCAATAAAAACAAAAATCTTATTTGAAATTTTTTTAAAGAAAATACAAATAAACTAATCCATTTAAAATTTTAATTTTCAAAAATGTTGAAGATTAAAATCTCTGGTAAATATTAAAACAAATAAGTTTTTAAACAAAAAAAAAATAAATAAATAAAGATGAAATAAAAGATAAAGTAGGTTAACATGCACTAAACAAACAAAAAGAAATGTAATAGTCATTTTTTTAAAAAAGGTAAATTTTTCCAGTAATTTTTTAATATTGGTGTAGAATTATCATTTTTACTGTTTATGGAAAAAGGCATATTTTAAAAAATTCCAGATTGGCAAAAAGTTTAATAGAAAATGTCACATGATATTTTCCATATCCAATAAAAATGACACATGATATTCCATATCCAATAGAAATGTCACATGATATTCCATATCCAATAGAAATGTCACATGATATTCCATACCCTACAGGAACGTCACATGATATCCCATATCCAATAAAAACAATAGTTCTACACAGATGTTACATTGTGTTTAAACATTGGTGAATCCCATTATATTTTAAACACTATTATCTTTCTTACATAATACATTACCTAAAATATAATACATAATTTTATTTAATTATTCTCATAATTTGAGAAAAATAAAAATTTTAAAAAAGAAAGAAAATTAAATAAAATTAATTATAATTCAGTTATGTTTTACTGCAAATTATTAACAGCAACATAACTTGTTAATATTAGTCATTATTATAAGCCTAACTTACTCTTTAACTCTTCCCTGTTCATCATTATCATATAAATGAACAAAAAAAAAAAAAAAAAAAAAAAAAAAAAAAAAAAAAAAAAAAAAAAAAAATTAAGTATTTCAACCAAAGAATTTTTTTCCAAAACTAGTTTATGGTCAAATTTATAAATACACAGAGTATTTTTACATTTATAAAAAATAATGGAATTCTCTTCACAGATCTCTAGAACTCTATTTTTTTGGATAAAAATTAAAAAATCAATCTAAATACATAACATTTCAAATAATAACATTTCAAATATTATTATATATTATAATTTTTGGATTTTATGTTTTATAACAAAAATCTATCTTCCTCTCCAGGAATCCCAAGATGGAACTCCTGATACTTGTCTGATACTTGTTAATTTATAAAATGGGTGGATCACATAACAACCACACAAGAAAGATCAAATATCTTTGGGTATTGGTGTCTGATTGTTTGATCTTAGTTCTTTGGGTTTGGCCAAGATTGAGCAATATCATTATTTTATCACTGACTTTACCAATATCTTCCTCACCCTCCATAATAAGAAAACAGCTTATTAAAGATAAAGATCGTGATATACAACCATATTTCTATCTTTCTTTATTTACGAAATACACTAGAAAAACATTTTTTGTTCACCCATTGCTTAAATTACTAGGTCAACAATTATATATACTAGTTGTTGGGTAGTGTGTTATTGTTTACTCAAATTATGCAAGCTATTATTACATATCAGATTCTGTTGTTCGAAAGCCTTTTATTGACCAATTTATTTTATAATTGACTTATGTCAAGGCAATTTTTTTTTATTTTACAAGGTCATTTTATAAATAAAACAGTATGGAAATTGCTTACCTAGAGCAATCTTGAATTCACTCATAAATCATGGTAAGGGACAAGATTTTTCAAACTCCCAACCCAACCCAACCCCACCCAGCCCCATCCCAACCCAACCCTCTTACCCTCTTGTAAGAATATAATCTGTAGCTTTTTTAAAAATCAATATTTAAAACAAACAATTCCACACACACACACACACACACACACACACACACACACACACACACTTTGCCCTATTTAAGTTTAAATAACAATTAAAATTCTATTATTATTTTATGATTGATCTAAAGACAACCCCATTCTTATTTAGTTGTTTGTTGGTTGGTTTAGTGATGTTTAACATCTCATCAGCCATATTTTTTTTCATGCCAGGGGTTTTTCTTATTAATTTTGAAGGTTAATCTTAACACAAGTTTATGTGGTACATATATTTTGTGCATGATTTTTGTAGTGTGCACCAATGGTGACCTTTATAGTGCTGGTACACTTGCCTGTAAAAGTAATTGAGTAAGTAGACAGACCAATCTGATCATTGTTCTACCTTAATTCAGGATAATTTTTAAATCTCCAAAATCCTGTCTTTAATCATAAAATTTTTCACTTTTAACGATGAATTTGAAAATGGTCTTACAAATTTTTCAAACTATTACATGTATATATTTTTCAAATAAAAATATTATCTATTTTTTGCAATTTGAAATAAAGAAATTTATCAATTAATAAAAAGTTTTTAAAAAATGTAATTCTGTTAAAAGAAAAACTGTAATTCATATACATGTACATTAAGCACCAAATACTTATTGTAAGCAACAACAAATAAATTGTAACAAAAACAACAAAATTTGGAACTACCTGTTACTACTTCCTCACAACTCCTGACACGATAATTTCTTATTTTACCTTCAGATCAAATACGATCCTTGAATACACACTTTAGGCAACAACTGCTTTTGTGCCTTAAAATACATTGAATTATTTTTGGTTGCCTGTGTAATGCAACTAATCAGCAGACAGCTGTGAACAAAAATAACACACGCACACACACACACACACACACACACACACACACACACACACTCTCTCTCTCTCTGCTTTAATCAATAAATCTAACAATGAATGCTAAAATAACTCAATGTACAGACAAATTAAGAGTATGAAAACTTCACCTTGATTTTGTACAGGCAGTTCAAATTTACCACATAACAAAAACTATGAAAGTTTAAACACTGAAAATTATAAACAATAAAACTAAAGTTATTGATAGTTTTAAAATTTAAGCAACAAAAACTATGCTAAAATGAAACAATTGGACCTCTAACATAATTATCCAACAGAAAACAGCATGTATCCTAAAAACAAGACTATAGGCCAAATTTGGATCTTTTGTAATGTCACAGAACATGGGTTCAAGCACATTTCTTCTTAAGGGTTTACACTTGCATACAAAATATTTTATAACAATGGCAAAAAAGTATGAATGTTAAAATATACTACAACAATAACAACCAAAAATAATAATAATAAAAAATAATAATATTTATAATAAAAAATATTTTAGGGGACATAAAAATGTTGAAATACAATACTTTACATAAACATACATATTTAGTAAAACATTTCCATTTATGTACATAAAGTAACTAAAAGTATAGAATGATTCTTATAATAACAGAAATTTTACTCTTCATTCTTAATAATCATTTGCTGTAAAAACAAAAAACTGTTTTTAAAAAAGAGGACAAACTTATTTATATGACACTGCAGGTATTTTCTAAAAGCAATTGGAGCAACTTAAAATTATTTTGAATTAAGAATTTTTTCAAGCTTAAAACTAAAAGTTAAAAAAAATCTTCTGCAAATAAAATTGTAATTTTTCTAAAAAGTTAACTTCACTTAAATGTTATTTTATTTCAAGGTTTAAAAAAATTAAACTTTAAAATGGTGATACAAATTACTAACTGTATGAAATTTTGGTTTATGAGTAAATCATGTGAAAAGTTTCCTATAACTTTGGATTAAAATGAAATGGACTTTTTCAAAATCAAATTACACAATTCTAGAATATTGAATATAAACGTATTTCATAAACACTGAAAGTATAAATTTAAAACAGATGATGTGGGATCATCACTATCAAACACAATTTGTTTTACCATGAATAAAAAACTTGTACTGAAAAAAAAGACAATTAAACATGAATTACAGATAGGCACTGAAGTGAAGAAGCATAATAAAAAAATTAAATATTGTTTAATGTGTATACTTCAATTAAAATATCAATATCAGTTTATCAGTTACCTCCCTTTCTAATGTTTTTTTTTTTTTTTTGTTTCAACGCCAATGAACATTTTTTCATGAACATAAACATATAAATAGTTAAACATGAAAGACAATAAATATGGAAATACATAAATATTTAGTATAACATATTATATAAAATACAAATCTTATAACCAACTGGTAAGGTTGATGTATAAGATTTAAATGAGAACCCTGTTAAAACATAGACCAACAGTTATGTATCACAAAGTATTCAGAATGTAATATTGTTGACCTTTGTTTTCATCTGATCTAAACTGCCAGTTCCTCATTTGTCTTTCAAATTTTTATCAAATTTTTTGTTATTTTGCAGTTTAATCCATTTTCCTCTTGGTTTAATCTGATCATCAAACATTCAGACAGGTACTGATAATTCAATCACATGTATCAACCATCTATCATCAGGTATTGGTAATTCCATCACATGATCAGTTTTCAAACAATGTTTTATTTAAACAGTTTATCGCCTATGACTTAATCCCTGAATATTGACAATTCTTTGGAACTGAAGAATCACTACATGTTTCTTTCATTCTTAATAGTTTACTTTCACTTTTGGTACAAGAAGTTGAAAAAATAAATCACTAACTTGTAACAACTTCAAACAAGTCAATCCAAAATTGACTACAGTATCATTAAAACTCACTTATATTGAGACATCACCAAAACATTACACAATCAGCAGTATAAGCATGACTTAAAATCCTGTCAAACTCCTTTATCTAAATGATACAAAAAAACTATCATAACACACATAGGAACTTGATATTCCTGTTAAGTTAAGTACTGAAGATTTTCACAATAAAATGTGGGATTCCACAAATTTTTCAGCACAATATGTTCACAATGAATCTGTAATTCTTATTGCTTCTGCCAACTATAAACATCAAACAGATTAAAGTTTAAAATACAAATTAAATAATAACATCTAGTCCTTGTTGTATTTTTTATCTCCAGCTCTGATATGAGCTTTTTTCAAAGAACCTTCAACACATCTAAACTCTTCAGAGAATGGCAAACAGAGAAATGCACCAAGAAAACAAATGCAGTTCAATTTTGACTGCTAACAGAGGAATCACTCATCATATCAATTAGTTTCTTTGTTATTATTGAATCTGCTTCCAATGTCTTCAATTCTGTTTCAATTACAGTACATAGCTATTACATTCACAAATAATATCAGGCATTGTTTTAGAGGACTGGTTCTGAACAACATCCTAGTTAACTTACTTATTTCAGCAAACATTAGTTGGACGGGAATTTGTTGGGAAAGCAAATTACAATTAAAATACATGTACAAACATAGATATTTTTTTAATTTGTAAAGATTTAAAAATTACAAATTATTACCCTTGACTCTACACATAATCATGTCTTCAGGGAAGGGTTGCTCTAAAATTTACTATCACAAAACTCTTCATCACATTTTACCCTTAAATCCCTAAATTTTCAAATGGCATGATCTGTTCAGTGACTTGAGAATCAAACCAAAGAATTGAAGGGGAGACAGGGTTAGTTTCTAATGCCATTGCCAAATTTCTTTTTTTTTTTCTTTTTTTTTTATCTAGTCAATGCAGAACAGTATTTAAATATATATATTTTTTTTATATTTATATTTTAAGACTAACTAAATTGAACAGAACATTGTTTGGAGTATTTTTTAGAATAAAAAAGAATTTGGTTAATACTAAAAAGCTCAGAATAAAAATCAGCTTGAAATAATTTCTAAAGTTAATATTCAAGACCATTTCACTTATAAATTACCTCTCAAAACTAAATATTTGATAATGTCTTCTTTTTTTTTTTTTTTTTGAAAACAAATTTTAAACAAAGATAATACAATACATAATTCCACATTGATATGATCTAGATAATTTTCATAAAAAAATTCTAACAAAAATTTTATCCAAACAGCCAGATAAAATGCACTCTATAAAAATAGATCATATTGTACATGTATATGATAAATATAACCAATATCAATTTTACATATTTATTACAGTCACATTTCTTGTTTAAGTTATTATGTCTTTCTTCACAATGAACCTATGTTACAGGGTGGTATTTACTTTTATATATATATATATATATATATATATATATATATAAAAGTAAAATGGTCATGAAATATACATACATAGATATATAACATAAATTAACAATAGGGCGAGTATTTAATCTGACATGAATTAAAAACTAGTAAAAAAATCAACATACTGGCAAAAGTCTGGATTTAAACAACAAATCATTTTGATTTTTTATATTTCCCATGTTATTAATTAGTGAAAAAAATGTGCTTAAAGAGTTTATACATACATACATATATATAATATTTACTTGTATCATTCTTCAATATGTACAATATTTATAAATTTATACAATTTACTTGAACTTTCTGAGTTTTTCAGAACAAAAAAATTTTTGGCACCAATCTATCTGTTGATTGAAGACAAATGCTATTTGAATAATAATAATTAAAAAAAAACCAAATCAAACTAGAACTAATTAAGCACCATTAACACTGCATCACATTGAGATTTCACACTTAATCAGCCAGTCGTATACTTGTACTTATTCTAAAATGCACCATATATACTATTTATTACACATCAATCTTGTCAACAAAATAAAACAATCATTCCAATTGTTGAAAATAAATCCTATTACACCTATAACTGTAATGGTTTGATCCATGTCTTTTAGTATAGACTATACCATTTATCAAAAGAAGTTAACGGATAAGTTGATATTATTACATACAATTTTGTTCCCCATTGTACCATGTACTACCTTACAGAAGTATCACTGCTTGTTATGATAAACATTGCACATTACCAGAGCAATGCTACTTCTGTGGGAACTTCACCCAATAATATAACCACATGTCTAACGGAATGGGAACTTCACCCAATAATATAACCACATGTCTAACGAAAAGGATAGATCCACACAAACTGTATGACTTACTTCTCAGTAACTCTACACCTTATAACCAACTATGAAATGAAGCATTATCCTCATAAATCATAGGAATATTTTTCTGCACCACATATTTCTAATGCTTTATAAATTTTCTATTTCATACTTGAGGACATGACGATGGAATGCTCATCTAATACATAAACTACGATAAGATGTCAATAATATTTCTTAATCCAGTCAAAGGAATGTTTGCTTTTTATTTATAAAAACCAGTCAATATCTATTATTCATGAAAAACAACTTTTATACGTGATTAAAAACAAGCTTCAAATTAGGAGAAATTTCCAAACTATCACATTTCAATCAATACAGTAATCATGTTTAATTAATGCCCTGTCAAAATATCACTCTCAATCACAGGACTTGCTGTGAATCTTAAGGAATATCATTTTTACTGTTTTTTAATTTAAAAATCAAAAGAATTGGGATGTTAGAAAACATTTCAATTAAATGTAATTAAAATGTGAAAATTTCTAAATCCTTACCAAATAACAAACTACTCATTTCTGTACAATACATTAAGAAGTGAAAAAATTCTGCAAAATAAGATGATTTTCCCAGCTGCTTTAGTCACCATTAAGCTGACATTAAGTTTTAAACAGACTTTACAATATATCTCACATTCTGATATGTCTTAAACTCAAAAACAATGCCACTGACACGGAAAATATAAATCCAAGGTCTTGCATTATGGTAACAAAAGTAGCCAGGTGAGACAAAACTGCACCAATAAAAATAAAAGAACTTAATTTACAATGTTATTTTTCAGTACAGGGAAAAACAAAGGTACAGATATTATTATATCACATTTAAAAAGTACTATACAACCTTACAATAGATGATTGTTGGAGAAATACTCTTCTCCAACCAATCAGACTAGTTTTTATCATAAAAAAAAAAAAAATATATATATATATATATATATATATATATATATATATATATATATATATATATATATATATATATATATATATATATATAAATAATACAAATAAGAGATATACATGTATATATACAAAATTCAGAATTCGACATTCATATACCAATTTTATATACAAATTTACAGTTAAGAAAAAAATTCTGATAAATCGCAATGTAAGTTTGAAAAAATTTTATAATCACTGTATAATGTGACCATGTAATATGTGACGGAAACTGTTACATAAAAGTTCTATTTTAGGAGGCTTAATTCTTACAGGTTTCAAACTAACTTATCGATATTAAGTTTAATCCAAAGTTTTATATTTAAGATTTGTAAAGTTTTGACATGACAAACGTTAAGTTTTTTCATTTTTTAATGACTGCTATTCTGGGAAAATCCTAGATTTTTTTGAGAAAATAGTAGTTTTAATGTATAATTTTTTAAAAATTTCACACTTTTTTTAACTGTTAAATGAGTGATTGTAAGAATATATTGATTTCATTCTACTGTTACCTCAGAATAATCTTCTATAGACTTCAATTACAAATTTTACAAAGCTAGCTAGGTAACTATTGACAAACTGAAAAGTTATGGCCAGAGGAAATTTATAAATGTTTTATATATCAAGTAACAGTGATTTATTTACAAATGGTTTTTATCATCAAAACTATAACACAAATGGCCATGCATGGGGTTTTATCACACATAAAATTTGCATATAAATTCATAAGAAGCATGAAATTAATCTCTTATGTACATGTTATAAAACAAGGCAAAAAGAAAATTGCCTGTATGCTTACATCAGTAACAGGCATCTTGTTTTTCATTTTTTCAATTAACTTGACCTTTAATATCAACAGTATACAGAATATGCTTTACTGCTTTGAAGTAACTTCACAACATGTTATGAGTTCATTAAATTTAAAAGTTGGTCAAGGTCAGTCAATTTTACAAACTTGGTACTTATTTTTCTTCATGCATTTACCTTATTATGTAAAGTTTTAAGCACTACACCTTTATGATTTCAGAAAAGAAAATGCTTAAATATACTAAGATATCTGTGACCTTAAGTTAAGTTTTACAAACTTGACACTGAAAGGAATAACCCTGGCTTGCAACAAGACAGACACAAAATACCACAGAAACAAGCTAACCTGAAATTTAACTTATATGAACTGGTATTTTAACCAAAACTTATAACAATCCTATTTACAAATATAAAACTGTGAGTGCTGGTCATGAGCCTTTATCAAACATCCATTTTCTTTTTAATGTGAGGTATTGCCTATAAATCAATCAGACTAAATACTCATTAATGTCTTTCACTTGTTCAATTTCTTTGGTTATGAGAAAGTAGTAACAAATTCTCAAAATGTTACACCAATTGTCTGAATATTTAAGAGACTATTTACATTTGGTCTGAATTACAAATACCAAGCCATTTTTTCAAAACAATATTCATCATATCAAAGGGAATGTTTCTGAAAAAAGCACTAAAGTGAATATTCAAAATTGATTTCATGAAATGTTCTTCAGATATTTTCAAACTACATGTATTTGAAAGATAACAAAAAGATATTATATATTGTTAATTTTTAAAGTATAAATTCTGTTCATTTTGTTTAAAAAATTTCTAATCAAAATTCCAAACAATTCTCATATTTGATTCTGTTCGTAGAAATTAAACTTGAAATTTTCAAAATTGAATGTTACGGCACTATAATGCATATATATTACTATTTTTGGCTGAGCAATACAGAAGTGTATTTATAATCTATTTACAGTTACTAATAATTATTTACATGGCTTATTCTATGTACAAAATTTGAGCCTTCTCTGTATGAGATCAAACATTAAACATATTGGCATACAAACATGACTTAACTTTAAATAAGATATAAAGTTTGATTGGTCAAAACTGATATGATATGAAATCACTGATGACTTTACAAGAGATTTCATTGGTCAAAATCACAACATGGGAAAAGTGTCAATCAACAAAACAAAAAGCAAACACCAAATTCAAGAGTAAAGTTATCATTAAACAGACAAATCTGAGAGAAAATTATATAAAAGTTGATTCACACAAAGAACTTCCTTAAGTAAAACTTATTCCTTGTCTGATCTATCTTACCTGATAGTTAATAAATTCTCCTTGGTAGTAAATTCAGATAGTATCAAATCTTGCTGCTAGAAAAAATATCAACCTAACACAATTTAGTCATACACCTATATTTTTGGTCAGATAAGTTTTTCTGTTAGCATTTTTAGTGACCAATCACTCATTAATACCAACACTTTACTTAGTGTTACAGGGAACTAACGACATCCTTATATGAATCAACTGTAAGTCTGTTTTATAAACATTAAAACAATCAACAAGTTAAAAATGTTCAAAATCTGTTATGCTTCTCACTCATTCTATGAACTTTCATATATCTCAGACACTCGTATCAATATGGCAAAAAATACTAGACAAATAATACTGCTGCTGCCTTTCTGAATTACGATGAAAAAACTGAACAAACGATAAAAATTATCTACCTCAGGGGCAAATATTGCACAGTTTATAGAGATCTTTATACTTTTACATTTTTAATACTTTATACATGTATATATACACAAACGACTATTTTACAGATGATACAATTTCATATTAACATTTCAAAGCAAAAATGATTTATTTTCATAATATTATAAATGGTAATTTATTTTTGGGAAGTTTTAATTTTTAATAAAAAATTGAGGGAAAAACACAATATGTCATGAAATTGTTTAAGCTAGTGGGATACTGATACACCAACTTACTTATTTAAAACAGATTTACATAAAGTAAATGCACTTATAAGTTCAAATGGAAAAAATAAAAAAGTGCATAAACTGTTGAACATAACATTAACATAAGCACAAGAAATAGATCACAAATGTTAATGTTAACAAATCAATGTTAATTTGATTCGTGACAAACAATTAAAAATAATACATAAATAACAATGATGTTGATCAACTCAAGCACTTAGAAGACTATGATCAAACAATAAAACATGAATATAAAACTATGTTCTAACATGAAGAGGAATAACAAATTTATGATTGAAAGGTGAGACATATTTGATGCCAACTTCTGAGAACACTTTCTTTGGAAATCCTAAATCACAAAGGTAAATTTGAGAGGCAGCCATTTCAATATTCAAGGGCAGACAAATACTTAGACACCACTTTGCTTTGATTGCTCCACCATGGACAGGAGGGTCCAGAGACAGAATAGGTGCCCTGTTTTCATTGGCCCAGGTAACCAAAGTTTTGTACCATTTCTGTTTCTGTATGTTTGAATTTTCATGAGTGTCCATTGCATTAATGATAACATCTACTGTTCCAGAAGGCAAATCTTCAAATAAAGAGAGAACACTTATAAAATTATGTCATCTTAACCCCCCTAATGACACCTAAAGACTCAGAATTTTTTTCGCCTACAACACGCCTTGATAAAATTGGAGTCATTGTAATATGTGGAAGCTCAAACACATAACATAACATTACTATCTTTTTTAACGACTGGATCAATACAAAGGGGAAATAAATCCAGCAAAGTATACAGTAAAATATCATTTTTAATATACTTAATATTTGGTAAAAATAAGACACTTAATGCAATATAATCATCAAAGACTCTACTTGACTCAAAGAATTTAAGAGTTTTTGTTTCTGTTGTGTGTGGAAACATTAAACACAGATAAAGTCAATCTTAACCAGTTACCACCACACATCCTTTTTTCCATGACACAATGCTTTTGTCTGTAGCTTGTTTGATTTGAAGAGAAAAAAGAGTTTAAAGCTGCATTAAGTTTTTCAATTTTCTGATTTTTTTTGATTTTCTAAAAATATATTTTTCAAAAAAAAGATATCTTCTAACCACGATCCGTGGCATTTATTTTCTAAAATTTCATTTCTTAAAGCTGTAAATAAACAGAATCCTCTGACCAGTTGGTCAGTGTTTTAGGATGGTAATTATGAGCTTGGAGCATGTGCACGGATGTACAGAAAAACCCTAGAATCAAAGGTGAAACATGACAGATTGCATTAATTGTCCTTCATTAATATCCAGATGTATTTGAAATGGTGTTATGTATCCCTTACTAAGTCACAAATGACAAATTCAATGAAGTTCTGTGTTTAATTTATTGTATTTCACCGTTTTGAAAGTTGTGTTTAAATGACCCGGGTTTTGATGACGTAACCATGTTCTAATATTAGATCTCAAATGCTGCATCTTGCTGGGTAAATACTGTAATTTCTGTATTTATTCGAGCTTTTATCCTTGAACCAAATGTAACATTGTTCATTAGGAACATCATTAATTAGATTAGCACGGTTTTAATTTTTTCTTTGGAAAACTTAATGCAGCTTTAAAATAATACAAAATAAACGATGAAACTTTATTTTATCATCACTATTTCTTCTGTCAGACTTTGGCATTTGAAAATGGTTTTGCAACAAATCGAGGGAAAATTATGAAGAAAAAATAAAGTAGACTTTATGACTTCAAAAACTGAGTTAAAATTATCCAGAGGCATTATGCTAAGGTTTTACTGTATATAAATATATAGAAATACCTTGTGGGTTGTTGGTAATTTTTCCATCAGACAATGAATATAGTGTTAGTTCATCTTCCAACACTTTAATCCTTTGTATATTTGGAACAAATACATGTGTTTTAACATTGTGATTGGAAAGCTGCCTGGCACAATTAACCCCTTGTGAACCTTGAACATGAGGACCACATAATACAACCACAGTTGGTAACTGATGTCCATTTTTAGGGTTGAGTCTGTTAACAAAATAAGAACAAAAGCTCACAAAGAATAAAAGCCAATGATTAGATGTTTTAGATTACTGTATATCAGTCACTCCCTAATCATTGTGAGAAGTTATGTTGGGTGAAGTTAATTGGTGTTTTACACCCCAGGCAAGATTTATTCACTTATATTAAGGGGGTCAATTTTAGGATAATCGAGGAAACTGGAGTACCTAAAAAAAACTGACCTTAAGCAAGCAAACTGACAAATGATCTCATGCTAACATGTCTGCATAAAACTCAATGATGGTTAGAGGCACAGTGATCCAAAAGTGCATGTTTTTACCACTTGGCCACAAAGGATCCCCATTGTTAGGAAATTGAAAAATTTTACTGTCTAACCTGACTTAATGTACATGTAAGGAAATAGGTGCTTGATAGTTCTTTGTATATTATTTTGAAGACGTGTATTAAAGTCAGCATTTTAACAACCATGATTAAAGGTACCTTAAATGACCTTCACAGATTTTCCTGTGCCATTAAATCAATTTCAGTGGCTACTATAACTAGACTTTCATTTCTTATAGATGAAAATAACAGACATTATTAATTATATATCCTAAATATTATGTTTGTTTTAGTTACACAAATACTATACCTGTGTGATCCTCCAAGAAGCTGTAACACCATTTCACTTGTAGACCTTCCCACCATTTCTGATTGTCTCTCGATTGTGAATCCATATTTACTAGCTACAGCAAACAGACTTTTTCTCAGTTCATGTGTTATTGTCGGGATAACTAATCCCGAATCTATAGGAAAATCAAAAGAATATATCTGACATTTGTGAAACAGAAATTTATCATTTCAACAAATAACACTAATGTTTTATTAATTACTAATGCTTGAAGCTGATTCAATAGTATCTGTAAATAAGTAATTGCAGGCAATGCATTAATACAAGTCATTTCTGTGTGGTTGGAATGGTTCTGTATGCATTTTCTCTAGAATTAATGTATTAATCCATGTAACATTTATATTCCAAAGCAAGTTTAACTGATAAATGAGCTACCTGGTAAATAGACACTATGTAAAAGCAGTAAAATTGAAGTCAGTTCCAAGCATATAGGCTCATCAACTCTTTGCTTATACTAAGTTTGATAATAGGAAGTGACTAAGATTAAAGCACTACCCAACAGATAGTACACAATTCTATCACAAGGTCAATCCCAGCATGTTTAGCTAGTATTCATTCATTTGGCAGCTGGGTTTAACTTGTGAAATGTGAAATTAAGTGAACCAGTATATCTTAAAGAGATACCACACAGCTCATCTGAGCTCAACCAATGACTCTTTAATCATAGATCATTGACCTGATCTATTCAGAAAACATCACTTTTGAAAGTATAAATAAGACTTATAGTAATCTCTGAGGATTGCAAACAACTACATTGTAAATGCTGCAGAATGAATTAAATGCAAAAAGACAGACTTGCAATGTGGACAATTAACTCAAGCAGTAAAGCATCTCCCTTGTATCAGGAAGGTCCCCTGTTTCAAATATCAATCTGCATTTTTTTCTTATCCTGACCAACAAATTGGTCTTAAGATGAAAGCTGGTTAGTTTGATCCAAGGAAGTATAATTGAATGAAAGAAAGAAATGCGACAGGCCTGATGCAAAAGGTGTGCAAATATCTCAATCAGTAAAACACCACACTTTTATTGGGAATGATCATTAGATTGAGTCCCAGATTGGCCACTGCATTTTTTCTTTCCTGTCACACAGATAGCTACACTCCGACTGAACTTTCAAACCCTTAACTTTTATTGAAACATCAAATTTTACTGACAGAAAAGAAACACTCTATTGTTTCAGATGTGAAGGAGTTTAAAGACATAGTTACTGTAAATAATTTTCAAATCAATATACCTTACCTGTAACAAACTGAGTAGAATAAGCATTCGGAACTTTAATTTGTTGCAGTACAACTGGTCCTGACTGAAGCACATTCTCGTCACACCTGTATTTCTGTGGTCGTTTATTTTCTACAACTTTAACCACCTCCGGACAGGTATTTTCTATTTCTTCAAATACCGCTTTCTTATCAAATAATGCTAAGTTTTTCTCAAAATCAAAATCTTGTAAGTAATTATTAGCAGGTGCACTAAAACAATCATCTCTTACTGGCAACTTTTTATTATTAAATTCAATCTTTCTAGGAGCAGACCCTTTCTTATTTTTAACATCTGAGGCTGAAAAAATTCAAAGATTACTGTAAAATCACAAATGTTCATGGGGCTTAAAATGTGCTGTATTCATGTGTTAATGAGAATCACCAATGATATGACAACATAAAATTTTTTAATTAAGAAGGCCCAAATGTTATTCAACAAAACATAATTAAATAAAATTTTCTTCCAACATTATTTTTAAATTACATCACCATAAAATTTTAACTCAACCAGTATTAACGGTTCTAAAGTACATGTAATCAAATTCAGTTATCAGTATGCATGACAAAGATTTCTGTATATCTATCAACATCAAAATGACAATCACTGTTCTCAATACTCATGTTTATCCATATCCAACATAAATTATGGTAATATGGAATACAGTGTGTTACATTGGTAGACCCCATTATTTAGTGTTAGCTAAATTAAATTTAAAAGACAAATATTGTAATTGAGAAACTGGCTATTTTTCAGGATTCTACTGAAACTAATGTGTGTGTGTGTGAATTCATTAACTGTACACTATACTTACTTGAATTTCTTCTTGGTCTAATACCTGAAGTAGATTCATCTCTAGTTGGTGTAAATCTCACATTTTTAGTTGTAGCTCCATTTTCATTAGTAGGAGTGTACCTACTACAATGTCCATTACTAGTATTATTTGAATACCTTGGAGAATTTGTTCCACTGTTGTATCTCGGAGAATTATTTCCATATGTTGGAGAGCTTCTGTTTCGTGAAACACAATTTGTAGGAGTGTATCTAGAATTTCCATTGCTATGATTACTATTGTTATTGTTGTTGTTATGGTTTTTCAGTCCACCACTTTCCTTGTATGAATTCATTTGTTTATAGCCATTTTGTGTAGCCACCTGTTTGTAACCATTACAGTCTGGAATTTCACAAACTTTTACTGGTGATGGACAAAAGTTTTCTATATCACTGTTTTCAGGAGATAATTTAGAGGGTGTTGCCTGCACCTTGACTACTGAAGTAGCCTCAGAGGGGTCTTTTAAAATTTTTAACTCTACAATATCTGCAGCACTGAAAAATATACATTTAAATCAAAGCAATAATGCTGTTGATTCTTTGAGAATTCAAGGAAAACAGAAAACTTAGTGATTTCAGAACATTCAATATGGACCAAGACAAATATCTGCTAATACAAATAAGGCTAAAATTTGTATACGACACTGCAGAACAGAAACTTTCCCTTGTCCTTTAGTTTTGGATAAATTCTCAATATTGCAGAATTAAAATGATTGACTTAAGATGTATATAAGTATTCATGTTTCCTAAGAACCACCAAGGCATCAGACAATCTACCACCAGAATCCACTACCTTCTTAAAGGGTGATTATGGTAAGCTAGTTAGCCTACCATAGCCTTTATCAACAACATGTAGCAGTGACATGTTTATAATTATGCAGGGAACTAGAAGGGTTTAAAAACTATTTTTGATATGTGTCAGTGCTAACACATTCTCAGTAACAAACTAAAAGATAAAAGGAATACTTTATATTATAAACCTCATCATTCCTAAATCTTAAAACGTAAATACTGAAAACCATAATGATTCAATTAATAGTACAATTAATTTGTTTCAATGTGTGTAGTATGTATATGCTTTTTACATGCATGTTTTAAATTTTTGTGATACTTACTTTATGGTAATTTCAGGTACTTGACAAGGTATTCCATTTCTGTATGCTTTAATTACAGTCAATGTCTGAGTACTGTTATCTATACATTTAACTTGACCCTGATATGAACCTAAGGTTTCTCCACAATCAAGGGAGACAATACTTCCAACAAAATGTGCAGTCATTTCTACACCTAGAGGAAAATAAGAAAATATTAATTTAATATATCTGATGAGAATTACAACAAGACATTCATTTCTACAGTCTTAAAGATGCATAAATACTCAATTATCTCTTTGTACAACATATAAATATTGCAGATTACAGTGTTGGTTATTGGTAAATATTTCCTTGGATCATTGAAATAGTAACAGGGATTCAGATTAACGGGCGCCAAGTTGCCCATGGCGACTGGTTTTTTTTTGCTCTGGGCGATAAATGTGTCATAAACAGGTCGCCCAGGTGGCAATAAGAATTTTCAGTACAATGTATTTGACATTCCAATCCATTTACTGATTTCCTGTTTATTTCTGACTGGTGACAATAATAGTGAAATTGAAAAATGTGTATCATATAGTCAACACATGTAAATGGACCAGTATTCCGCTAAGAGCAAAAAAGTTAACAGGCGACTGGGCACCCGTTAATCTCAATCCCTGTAATGTTTGACATTCATTCAAGTAAAACATTTATATAGCAATAAATTACACAAAACCACAGTTTACAATAATTACCCCATAGAAACTGGTCGGTTGAAAGTTTTTTAAATCACATCAGTAATTTTTCAGCTTTTGGTGAAAGGGCCAATTTCTTATCTCAAGGATTAATCTTAACAAAAGAATGCAAAGTGTGCAAATTAATGTTATTGTTTCTGATTTACTTTGTGCTATTTCACACTTACAACAACCTTTAAGAGTGTTAGTATCCGTAATGTCAGAAAATTATCACAGACATCATTATTCCAGTGAAAATGTAACCAGCCAAGGCTTACTAAAAGGAAAACTGGAACTATTTATTTTTATCTCTCTACATACCTAAATTTTTCCTCTATATATCTATTTATATTGATGATAACCCTTTCAATGAACAATCAATAACAAAAAGTGTTGAATTCTTTCAAATTTTTATCATGTAGCATACACATAAGCTGTTTTGAAAATTACGAGTGCTTATCAGCCAAGAATTCAGTAAATATTTCACAACATCCCCTCGTGAAACTCTTCATATGAATGGTGCAATTTTTTATTGAATGACTATGACAAATAAATTTGGCATGTTAAAAATATTTTACTTAAACATAAAAGATCACATGCTGATTATATATATATATATATATATATATATATATATATATATATCATCACTGTTGGTAGATTGCCATGTATTAAATCTGTAAACAAGCAGTAAAAATTTCCTAAGGTCGAAATACCATCAAATTGAACGTATTTGAGTATATCATGTAAATTGAAAGATTGTGTATCCCTCAAAATACAGATAATATTTATATGGAAAGTCAACAAACGTTGAATTTTTGAAAATTTCCAGTTGAAACACTGCCAACTTTTACGTTGTTTTGTTTTGGTGAATTTTGTAGTTATTGTTATAAAAGTAGGTCAGATATTTACACCACATTTAACCGTGTTTGCAACATATTTATTTCATATCTATCAACAAATTGCATAAAATATAGACTATTACCTGATAAGTGAGAAAATATATGTAAGTTTTTGAGTATAAATACGGAATTCTCGAACAAATATTAGCACTTTTCTTCTTCGCCTCAAAAGTCTAACATGGCTTCCAGAGTTTTATCTTAACCTGCTTACAACAATGACAAAAACAGTGTTAGTGGTAGAAAATTCGACAGAATCTACAAAAAGTTTACTTTTTTCCTTTTTAACAGATTATTTATCGGAAATATCCAAAAAACACTTGGGTATCTAATACAAGATGTTTATTATTTAAAGATATAAGCGTAACTTATTTACATTCGGACGTCACAAATCACGTGGGATAATATCGCAAGGAAAAAAGTCCTGCCGGGCCCCATTAATTAACTAAGATTCCTTCACTTATATGTAGCAAATTTTGGCAATCTCTTTGTGAATTACAGATGAACATTTGTGATAAAACTAAATACAGATGTTACAAACTTGAAGTGATCTTGAAATTAACACATTAAATTTCTGAATAGATCTAAACAATTAACCAAACTGAGATTTCAAATTTGTGAGATTTAAGTTGAGGAAAATCTTAGTTAAGGAATGATTGTGAAACCGGGGCCTGAAGGAACTGGTAGATCTCTATGTCATCGCAGTCAAGCGCTAGTCTTTAAATCAACGGCAATTGTAAGCAAGTAACGGGAAAACAATGCAGACTGGCCACTTTGAAATATTGTCACGGAAACTTACATTATCAACTTGCCATGATAATTAAACGGGAACTTTAATTCATAGTTATTAGTTATTACTAAATAAAAGATTGTCCTACATTACCTTGAGGAACATTTATACGTCACTTTTTGTGAATGATGTCTGGAGATTAAAGACATGTAGTTATTAAAGTGTAAAATATCTTAAACAGAATACTCATTAAATTATATCCGAAATATTACTGATTTATGATGAGATGTCAGTTAAATATGTTCTCTTATGGACGACCAATCGCTTTAATTCCCATATGCCTATTTTTTTTATTAAACTCTGATGCACACTATGATATATGTAGACCCAACTACAGAAACACCGTAGCTTGGTCGGTAAAGTACTTCAAGAGAGGCCGAGATCGGGAATAGATTTTCAGTATGCCAGAGACTTTAACTGAATGAATAATGACGATTCCTTTGTCAAGCAATTCGCATTTAGAATTATACTGGCATTTGAATATCTCAAAGCGTAGTAGAATACGAAAATGGAATGAAAATTATGACAATTTTCAAGGAAATAGTGAGGTAAATAAAACCATAACAGAAGACATTCCGTGATAACGTAATTATTTTTGCGATCCATTAAAATTATTTTGTTTTTACAGAGTTTTGAGTGAAATCTACCAACCTTTAATTTAAATAATTCTTTTTGTAAAATTCAAAATTTTGAACGTGACATTATTATTTCTATATTTTTATGATTGATTATTTCTAAGCGCGTCCTATGTATAATCCACACTAATTTAGGTGTTTATATGATTAATTTACAGAAATACAACATAATGTTTACCGTGATTAAAAAGAATTTGATCTCCGCTTTTCTATGAATATTGAATCAGATTTTGAATAAAAGAATGTTGAAATTTATATTTTTTGAAATTATTTAAAAAAGATGTTTTTTGAAATAGGAGAATTGTAGAGATAGGACAAAAATGTTAAAATCACAAGATTATGTTCTATCTATCGACACACACACACACACACACACACACACACACACACTACGATCATTGTTTTTATTCAGTTCATCTGGTCAGAGACATATATTCATTAATATATGTCTCTGATCTGGTCAACTAAGCAAACACTAGATATCTTTATTTTAACATGAATGTTTATTTTCTGCATTTACTCATAGCAACATGTTGTCTTTAAACATATTATTTATGTTAAACATCTATCCATATCATGCATATCAAAAGATGTTCGAGGCTTTACACGAAAATCAATGTATGCAATCGACCTTATTTAGATACCATCTGTCAGGTAGGCATGGCATAAAAAGATTGTGGTTTGCAAAGATGGCTGTACATCTGTTTCTGAAACTTGACATATATCTGCTTCAAGGTCTCAATATAAGTAAAATAATCTTGTAAACTGTGACAACCAAAACAATGTTTTGTTCATGCAATTCAAATGTCCCTGGTGATACACATACATAGACACTACTGTAATGGTACTAGTAAATACACTCTATAGTACAACATTATGTACAATGGACATACTTTATTTTTATTTAAAGCCTGTTGAAGCAATGTAAAACAATAAAAAAAGAGAAAGAAATGTGTTTGTTTATACAGTCAAGCTGCAACGTTTTCAGTCTACTTTGTCTAAAAGGCAACCCGTTTTCACATAATAATAATAATAATACATTTTTTATTTGCTTTCATAAGAACACTACTTTATATAATGTGCAGAAACATTAATAAAATTTCTAGATACATAATTATTCGTGTATTAAGGTGATAGGATTGTAAAAATTCGGCAAATCAACAAAATATCCTACGGCTTTTATCACAACTATGGTAACAATAAAGTCAATAAATATACAAAACTGTCAGACTTTATAATTTTGATTCCAGAACTCGTTGGTATGTGTTCAAATTTAATGGTATATATGAATTTTGTAATTCATCAAGATAATATAACGGGTCTGTCACTTTTTGGGGATCGAACCCTTCCTCTCTTAATTCAACCTTTTTGTGTTTCATTGTCTGAGTAACTGTAAATTCCTTCATAAATCGCAAAAACAAAGGCCTAGCATATGATGGAAGACTATGTTTGCACCGCTCATATATCGTTTTTAACATTTCTGACGTCACTTCCTTGTGATCTTTCAGCAATATGGCCGCCATCCCTGCTCTTCCATCTGAACCTTTGATATAAAAAAAGATAATTAAAACAATAACACAGAAACAAATTCTTTAATTCATCATAGGGAGTAATAGGTATGCAATTGGTTTGCAAAAGCACTAACAACTGTACCAACTTAACCACGAATAAGGCATTTTGAAGCACGTCTGTCAACTTAGACGGTTTGTTACACTTTCAATTTCCATGCTAGTAAAATTAGAATTTTATTAGCAGAGGGTCTTCTGCAAATTTCTGATAAAGCGTAATAATTAAAAGACAGTTAAAACTATCAATAATTCTAATAAAAATAATTAAATGGGACAATTGGTTATTTTTGGGAAAAAAAATAGTCAAAATATTGCCGCAGTGATTTGATTGAGTTTTTGAGGTACATGGAAATGAATCTCAATTATCAACTAAGCATGTTACGGAAAGATTTGCCTGTGTGTCATGTGAAGAATTTTGAATTTTTCAAAAAGAAATTTTCACAATTCTACATGAACATGACAAAATTTTGAATATTTCTTTTTGTAAAATTCTAAAATTTTGCACATCGGACACGTGTATACCAGTAGGTTATCCACATTATAATTACTTATTAAATCAGTTAAGGTATTTATATATAACCATCGAAGCTTTGTTTTTACAAGTCAGGGGCCTAAAAACTACTAGAAGCAATTATCATTTTGTCCTTATGCCCAGTACCCAATCGAAATCAAAAATTATTTGAATATTTGTGGTTAAAATGTGTACACATGTTCTTATTGTTTGCTATATGCCTTCTGGTTTCTGGCGACCATCCTGGTGATGTTGTCTAGTGGATTTATTATGATTTTATTCAACGGTTAGGCCTTATTTTTACTATCTTTGTCCTACAGTGTTATAAGTATATGTGATATATAATATTACCTGGTATTTTGACACCATACACATTTGCATCTTGTATAAAGTCTATTTCTGTTAAGGTATGAGCAACTTCCATGGTTGAAACATTCTCTCCTTTCCATCTGCATGATGAAGAAAGATACAAAATATAATATTTATTGTATTGCTACTATGTCTGTACAACTGATAAGTAACAGATGTTTGATTTTGATTCTTAGGCGTTTCAGACCTAAGACTTAAAACAGGACCTCGGTGGTGACCGAGTGTTTTAAAGCGCTCGTAAAGTTAACGGATCACAGTGTCTCTCACCACCCAAGTTCAATCCCACTCCGACAGATCCTAGTGTGAGAAAGTTTGTCAGTTCGTCGGGAGTTTTCTCCGGATAATCCGATTTCCTCCACTACCCCAGAACTGACCGCCTCGATATAAGTGAAAGAATCCTGGAGCGTAAAACACTATTTATCCAGTCCACTTTACTCATAAGAGTTAAAAATGTTTTGTGGCTAGCAGAGGACATTTATAAACTTTCTATAATTTTCAATACATTATGTTCCGTCTCTATCAAATAGATTTTATTTATAAAATGTTGCAGATGAAGTTTTTCTTCTTTAAGAATTCAGTCAGTGGGGTTTAATTAGCGTACCACGTGATACTCCTTAACGTTTGCGCGGAAAGATTATTTCTATTGGATAATCATAGAAATCACATAAGTCGGCGTTTTCTGGTAAAAACAACGGATAACTGTAATAGGCTATGTAAACGTTTTTAAAAAATCTTTTCACAAATGTTAAGGGTACTGGTCAGTGGTCAGCTGGTATGTTGGCGAACTCTTGTACTAGTACATATTTGCACTATACTGATCTATTTGTTATATATGGAACACCGTAGCTGTTTATATGGTGCAACTGAATGGTATATGAATTCATGTTATCATAATGTTGTTTGCTTTCATCGTTATATATTTTGTTTTTACCATAATACATGTATATTTTAGTTTTATCATTATATGATATGTGCATATATTAGAGCAAATAATGGTAAAACCATATCATATGATCATAAAAGATATATTATGGCAAAAACAAAACATATAAAGATGAAAGCAAATAATATGATAAAATGAATTCATTTACAATTTTTATACCATATGTGTTGGCACGTTTTTACGAGATACTAGTATTTGATTGCTTGATTCTCATCCAAACAGTCAAAAAAATTGTAACAGCAGAAATTTTGGGGCGGGGACGGGGCGGGTAATTGGTAACCCACTAAGGGGGATTTTGACTATATACAACTGAAATCTAAAAATTAGTTCCGACCAGGTAAGCCTACAAGTAAAGACTCTGGGACGAATGTTAACAAACTTAACAATAAATACCTGAATGTATCCCCCACTCTGTCCCTGAAGTATACATAATACTGATTGTCGATATATACCAAGTCACCAAAACTAAAATAAGCGTCTCCCTCGATAAATGCGTTACGTATTATCTTCTTCTCATTCATCTCTTTAGTACCTCTGTAAAAATCTTTCTTTGTTGGTGGTATCAAACCAATGATAAGTCCTTCTTCACCTGTATAAATGATAAACAGATCAAACAGGGAAATCTCAAAAGCAACCAAACAAAATGCTACTTAAATTGAGCATTGACATTGTCATCATTGAGAAGGGGTTTCATTTAGCCGACATTTCATTAATATATACTTTGAGTCATATTAAAAATTTTTGAATTTGCTGAATGGAATATTAAAAAAATTATAACATTGCAACTTTTGTTATTTATAAAATTTTGAATTTTTTTATTTAGAAAATTCAAAAGAAAAAAAATAATATGGCACTTGTATAAAACAGAGATTGCAAAACGATAAGACGAATAAGTGAATGAAACTTCTTCTCTACTAGATAAACATGGATATTTTTTGTCATGAAAATGTCTCTTCACTGACAGAAACTAAAGAGTGGTATACAGTATTGTTTTTGTCAAAAGACAAAAATTAAAACGTGTAGAGCCAGATCAACATTCCCAAAACTAAGATACGCTGTAATGTATTGATTTAACATATGAAAATTATTCAGATTGAAATACACTTTATTTTCTGTAGAATTTCTCGGAATACACAAAACGTAAAAATCATCACGCAAACATCCAATTTTAACATATCGCATATTTTTATTGGTAGACGTGAATTAAAATTTCTGTTATTTACTGTTATTTACTTTTTCGTTGTTTGCACTCATTTTCGCGAATCGATACTAAATCGATTTGCGTTATTCACTCCAGGATTCAAAAGGCTGTGCATTTAACATGTTATGAGATTCATTATTAGCACAATTTACATTCACAATTATATCGCGAAACAAAGAACTCGCCAAAACTGATGTATCGTGATGTTTTTATAGACTTACCGCGTTTACTTTTGACACATCTCCCATTCTTGTCTCTGATTGGTTTATCATTTATTGGGTCATATCTGACAATTTCTATTGGAATAGCTGATCTAAGAATTCTTCTCTAAAATACATTTGAATAATAAAAAAAAAACTGATGTTTTTTAAAAATAATATTTTCACTTCATTAAGGTATTATATAGGGATGTATAATAAATTTTTAAGCATTTATGATTCCATTGACAGACTATTTTAAACGCATTTCAAATAAAATCAAGAATGGCACATGTAATTGAATTAGGGAGCTTTACACGCCGACATCACTAGCTATAGGCCAGGTGGTAGTATGCTAAGGGTAACGTGCAGTGTGGTATTTTAACCGTGCTTCATCCACTTTAACATTAGGCCTCATTTTTAAATGTTGAATGCTTGTCGAAAAAAAAACAACCACAATCTTTTTAAAGTCTTAATCAAACCCGACCTAGGTTCGAAAATCCGACCTCCCAAATACAGAGCAATCACTCTACAAACTTTATCACAATATGGTAAGCTTTGCTGGAAATATATATATATCAGTTTTTGTTCAAACCTTCTTACTGAATGATATTTAATTTGTTTTATGAAAAAAGGGTTCTGAAAAATGCGTAATAAACCATAAACATAGCTGATCAGTAAACTTTAAAGTTAACAATTTCCGGTTTGGTTGGAATTTCACTGCACTGTATTGCAGATTTAAGAAAAGTACATACTTCCTTTCAACATATGTAGATAATGTTACACTCTGTAACTTTTATTCTGATTTAATCCGTCAACGTTGTGTGAATTTCAGTAGTCTATAAAGACAGACAGAGTTCCGTAACCAATAGATTTATGTATTATAGAGAAAAACCATTGATCATCAGGAAGTGAACTGACAAACTTCAGAACTCTAAGTCATGTCCGATTAGGAATCGTGTAAATATATAACAAAAATATATGCCATATGTGCAAAATCATTCCTCATCTGTGACATTAGGGGCCAAAAAGTTTGAAAGAAAAAAAACATAAGCCAAACAGTTGAACATTAAAAAATCCAACTCATAAGACAACGTTCAAAATTTTTATTATTATTTATATAAAATAATTTTACCAATACAGGTGAGAGTCTTCCTATTACACCAGGTTTGTCAAATATATTCAGTAATGAACCAATCCCTTCAGTAGCAGCAAAAAATTCCCCAATATGGGGAATCTTAAATCTAGTTTGAAATTCCTTCCAAATATCTGGTCTTAGACCATTTCCGAAGGCTGCACGAATCTTATGTGTACCATCTAATGGATCCTAAAATTGAAAATATACAAACGCTATTATTTACGATATATACGCCATATCAAATTAACGAGTAGAGAAATACAGTTTTTAATTGGATGTTGCAAAATAATAATAATAATAATAATAAAAATGAAGGTCATAAAAAGTTTTTGAGTCAAGATTGATGAAAATAAAATTTCAAATAATGTTTTAGGATTTTAGCCTAAATAAAATAAGCCAAGAGTTGGTTTTAAGTTTGTAGGACGACTTTAACAATATCCATGTCGAATTGTTATTTCCCTTTTTGATAAAATATGTCTATGATTACAAACTTTTTGTAAAAAAAGCAAAATGGTTATCCCTTCAAAAATACATAAACATCACAACCGGATACCGTTTATCATAATATCCAGTGGCCATCCAAAGCAGTGTGGTTTTAATTTTATCCGTTTGTTATGTGGTTTCCTTGGTTACATTGGCTATCGATTGTTATTTTTAAAGCCGCAATTTAACAATGCTATGTCAAATAAGGACGTAAATAATGTTGCCTACCGGTGGAAGCCTTAACAAGTATCTGCACATTTCACCTATATACTGTATCACTGTCACCCCGTGTTTTCTGCAATCTTCAAAGAAGTGATGGGTCGAAAATTTCCGTCTTAATACCATTATTGCACCTAGTGTGAAAAAGAAACAAAATATAATTGTTGTTCAGTTCATGGTCAGATGTCCTTGAACGTTGTAAACGAACGAGTTCAATTACCGACTACTTGTTGACAGGTAAGTAATTGTAGTACTTTTACCTAATATTCTGTATTTAGAAACAAATGGTTAGTCCTTCAAAAGTCTCTTCTCACTGTAGTATTTGTTTATATTTTTTTCATCCTGGTTTCCATGGCATATTTTCGGATTGTCAGTCTATTGCAAAGTTTCTGGTGGTACCAATGTATTAACACTAAGATTACATAGCGGTACCCATTATTTAATACCATTCGTGAATAACCAGTTTTTCTGGCAGTAAACATTCGTCAACACCAAGGTTTTCTAGTGTTAACCATTCATTTTAACACCAATTTTTTTCTAGTGGTAACCAATTATTAACACCATGTTTTTCCGGTGGTAGACATTCATTAACACAAATTTTTAGCAATTCAAATTCTTTAACACAAAAGTTTTTTTTTCTGACAGAACCAATTCATTAAGGTTTTTCTTCTCAGCACTGTTATATATCAGTAATTACCGACATCAATGACACAAAACATTCCGATCAAGTGGCAGCACTGTGATATATAACTACTTACCTTCATCAAAGACACCAAACAATCCGATCAAGGTAGCAGCACTGTGGTATATAACTACTTACCTACATCAAAGACACCAAAAATGAGATCAAGGTAGCAACATTGTGATAAATAACTACTTACCTACAACAATGATACCAAACATTCCGATCAAGGTGGGGTGGCAGCACTGTGATATATAACTAGTTTCATACACCAATGATATATAACAATCCGATCGAGGTGGCAGCACTGTTATATATAACTACTTACCGGCATGGCACCAAATTATCCGATCAAGGCTGCAGCACTGTGATATATAACTACTTACCTACATCAATGACACCAAACAATCCGATCAAGGTAGCAGCACTGTGATATATAACTACTTATCGGCAACAATGACACCAAACAATCCGATCAATGTAGCAGCACTGTGATATTTAACTTCTCATCGGCAACAATGACACCAAACATTCCGATCAAGGTGGCAGCACTGTGATATATAACTAATTACCTTCATCAATGACACCAAACAATCCGATCAAGGCTGCAGCACTGTGATATATAACTACTTACCTACATCAATGACACCAAACAATCCGATCAAGGTGGCAGCACTGTGATATATAACTACTTATCGCCAACAATGACACCAAACAATCCGATCAATGTAGCAGCACTGTGATATTTAACTTCTCATCGGCAACAATGACACCAAACATTCCGATCAAGGTGGCAGCACTGTGATATATAACTACTTATCGCCAACAATGACACCAAACAATCCGATCAATGTAGCAGCACTGTGATATTTAACTTCTCATCGGCAACAATGACACCAAACATTCCGATCAAGGTGGCAGCACTGTGATATATAACTAATTACCTTCATCAATGACACCAAACAATCCGATCAAGGTAGCAGCACTGTGATATATAACTACTTATCGGCAACAATGACACCAAACAATCCGATCAAGGTAGCAGCACTGTGATATATAACTACTTATCGGCAACAATGACACCAAACAATCCGATCAAGGTAGCAGCACTGTGATATATAACTACTTATCGGCAACAATGACACCAAACATTCCGATCAAGGTGGCAGCACTGTGATATATAATTACTTATCGCCAACAATGACACCAAACAATCCGATCAAGGTAGCAGCACTGTGATATATAACTACTTATCGGCAACAATGACACCAGACATTCCGATCAAGGTGGCAGCACTGTGATATATGACTACTTATCGGCAGCAATGGAAAATGGCGAAAAAGCAATTTTTCACGATGATAAATGACACCAAACTATCCGATCAAGGTGGCAGCACTGTGATATATGACTACTTACCGGCGTCAATGAATAATGGCGAAAAGTAATTTTCCACGGTGATAAATGACACCAAACTATCCTATCAAGGTGGCAGCACTGAGAAAGAAAACTACTTACCGGCATCAATGACACCAAACAATCCGATCAAGGTAGCAGCACTGTGATATAGTGGTAAGGTCGTATAAACAACATCGTTTTTATTTAAATCTATTGTTCTCATAAATTTCCCAGCTGCTATTGCTTTAGACTGTGAAACTATTGCAGGTTTTGGGAGGCCTGAAAATATTATTTTAATCAAGATTACATGACGCAACATTACAATAGTTATATTAAGACACAGCAAGTCAAATGTGAAATTGAGAAAAAATTCTGTAACTTTGTCGTATTGTTAGTTAGCACTTCATGTATTTGGGGAATCGAGTAAATGTCATAAAACTAGAATGTTGCGTCTCTCTTCCGCGATACAAACTAATTGTCGCGTCTTTCTTCCGCGATATGGCACTCCTTAAAAAAGGAACAAATAAAAATGAAATGTATAGATACTACATTAAAACAGAACAACATTATGGCTAATTATACAGCAGTAGTATCTCATTGGTATATCAAGACACTTTGACGACCAACTTTTATTTACATGTATTTTATTTAATGCATTTCTTCATTTCGAATTAATAGTGGGCCATATACACAATAAGCAAAATGTATCTTATCAATCATACATCTACAAATTTGATCTGATAAAAAGATCAGGGATTTTACAAATCTTATAAGATAATAAGATGCATTTTAGCATATCAACCTAAAACTATCATGGTTATTTTGAAAAAAATAATTACTCTTTTTTTGGACTAGATAAAAGAGTGATATAAATATTGCTGTTTCTACAGTATGCAGACACAGTTATACATGTATATTGTATATACATATCAGGGTGCGTACTGCAATGGCAGGACCAATTATTAAAGGTAACAAACGAGAATTTGTTTTTTTATACAACCATGGTTACCTGTTGTTCCAGAAGTAAAAATATAACACATAGTGGACAGCAAATTCATTCCGTTACGAACTGGTTTACAAAGGTCAACTGGAAGTGCCTGTTCCATCAAGGAATCCATTGATTTGTATCCAGTAGGAAGTTCCGACTGTTGTTTACCCAGGACAAATGTTGGAATATCCTCAATAGTGTGTCTTATCTCTTCAACGGCTTCCAGAAATTCGTCGTCTTTGAAATAGAAACAAATGTATTAAACCAAAGGTGTCCAATGATAGCAATAAATTTTATAGGCATTTTAAAGTAAAGAAATAGTATATAAATGACATGTATCTGACATAAGATAACAAAGAATTATTCGCAACATGGCGAACGAATAAGAAAAAAAATAAATAAAAATACGCGAGACATATACTTCTCACGTTTTAGTTTTATTCCCCACGATTTAAAACGAAATACAAAATGCTATTTATCAGGCAAAACAAATTCATTAATCGCAAGGCAACCGTCCAGTTCTTGAACAAGTCTAAAAGCTACATGAACTTATACTGAACAACAGTTTTAAAGATAAAAGATAGACAAGTTAACATAAACAGACAAGATGAACTATCCAATATAACGGGGATGGAAAGCTTTTTTACTTTTGGTTTTTATAATCAGTTTTGACTCTGAAACATAAACTATATTTTCAGACCATTCTGTTAGAAATAGAGACTGTTATAAGTTAATGCTTTAAAGTCACTAGAGTCGGTTTTCACCGGGTCTGTTAGAAGGACAAAATGCAAGTACATGTATATGTTTCTAAACAGACAAGCGTCTAGGTAATATTCTACACAAAAAAATATCAGGAAATGTTCCTTTTAACCTTTTCTCCTAAGAATGATCACTAACTTAACAAATCAGTATCTATTGTTATCAAATGAACAAATAACAGAAATATTTTGTCATTGGTTTATTTTTTATATTACCTTGACCAACAATTAATGCCTTCCCATCACTGGCTGTAATTGAATGAGAAAGTGGTTCGTCCCTCAGATGATAATTGATAAATGATGCAACTAAACCAAGCTTCTGCAAACCTGCAATAATGAATTAATGAATACCTTAGTTATTACTAAATAAAATATACCGTATTAATAATCAAATGGTCATTGAGCACTTGAGTAATGGTGTTTAACGTCCTAGTCAAGAATATTTCACTTATATCAAGACGTCGCCAGCTATAGGCGAAAGTGCCAGAAATTTTGTCTGTGCGTTGCGTTGATGGTATTGTACAGCAGGGTTTTTATCGTGCCACGCCTACCGTGACATGGGACCTCGTATATTTTATGTTCCCATCCGAAAGAACCGTGACTTTCATTTCGTAATGCTGAGTGCTTGGCGAAAGAACAGTCACGTACCCACTTTCAAACCTTGGATCGGACCCGGTCGGGTTTCGAACCCACGACATCCCACTTACGGAACGAGCACTCTACCAAAATGTTCATTGATGATATCATATTATACAGCATTATCCTTTTCTAGAACAAAGACAAGATTAGACTTAGGAACTTTTGGAGGGAAATGTTGGAGAGACCTTCAAGATGAAAATTTTACAAAAAGTTTCTTATTCTTTTTTAATATTTAATATTTACAACCACATTGTTTTAGCTTCAGTGCGGTATTTGAGATCAATTCTACTGCATAACTCAATGTAGTAGAATATACATGTAGGACACATATAAAGTGACGTCACCGTTGAAGGTTGGAACAGTCAATGTTCAAGCGGTAATTCTAGTTGTTATTTCATGAAAATGTCAAACTTATAAAAGTATATTTAGCAGCCATTTAAAAAAAAACTCTAAAAGGATTGTGAATATAAGGAATGACATTCATTTTGACTGTACTGCATGCAGCTTTGCAGTTAACTACGAAAGCATTCGGCTTTTGTGTAATTTGAGATAGTCAAATCTACTGTATACAGTTAAAGCGAATGCCATTTCTTAAATAGGTATGATTTATTTCTTAATATATGAAATAATCAAAATTTATACAGTGTTACCTAGGAATGACCATACAAAAGCAGGTTCATTGGCTATCATCATGATGACAGGTATCTCCCAGTTTTAGGTTCCAGGTAGCAGCAACATTAGCAACCCTGTTTGCCATCGAGTTAACGAAGCCATACGTGTATACTTTGTCTTCAAATATAATAAATGTCTGGTTTGGCTGAGTGTTTGCTTTTTCCTCAAATTTGTCAATTATATATCTACCATTTTCAAAATCAGAGAGAGTCTCTCGTCCACCCGGTATAACGGCACGGATAAGTTTTATGTCATCCTGTAACCATGGAAACAATGTTCTCCAAGCTATCACTGCTGCACCAGTTAATCCTCCTGCAACAATCAGTTTTTTATCTCTACTAGACATCCTGCTTTAGGTATAGCATGCTGTTAAAAATAAGCATACATGTATTATCCTTGGCAATTCTTAGACCTGAACCAATAAATAAACAAATAAGAAAAAAGACACAAAAATAATAAATAAATAAATAAATAAATATCAATCATCAATCAATAAAAAATAAAATTAAAAATTGAGAGACTAATTATAAAATATATTTAAATTAAGATTGAAAAGTGACAGCTGAAAAAAAATGTATTGATTTTAACTACAGGTGCATTTAAAAAAAGACGCGTGGTTACTCAGTGCTAGAATATTTGGTTTATGTTTGTTCAGATATAGTCCACATTTTAGGAGCCTCGGTAACCAAGTGTGCATATGGATCACAATGTCTCTTTTATCATCCTGGTTCGAATACCAATAGGGAAGATCCTAGTATGAAACAGTTTGTTGGTTGCCTACCGAAGGCAGTTTTCTCTTGGTAATCCGATTCCTCCACTATCCCAGAACTTACAGCCTCTATATAAGTGAAAGAATTTAACCACTATAGCTCCACTTTACTCCACATTTTCGGTTTATTCATCGTTTTATATAGTTTTACTTTGTCCAATGGAATATAGTTCAGCGTACCGATTCTATTGCAGGTATATCAAGCAGAGGAACAAGGACAAGCTTGTGGTTTTCTCCGGAAACTCCGGTTTTCCTCCACCAATACAGAACTGTCTGTGAAAGAATCATGACTCGTAAACATCACTTTTTCACTCCAACAGTAAAATTTGACAGATCTGTATTAATACTGTACAAAAAAATCCTTTAAGAAGAGTCGGTATTCTAATTTTACTATAGATATTTCTCTGATTTTAATTATACCCCCTTGAAAACCAAGTTAAGGGGTACTAGTATATAGAAATCAACCTCTTTTTTATATAGTACATACTCAATAACCTTCACATCTTTGAAAATATTTGATCAAACTTGGTGCAATTGAAACCAACATGAGACAAATCAAAGCATACAAAATTATGTGCGTAGTTCAAAGGCTACGGTAACGAGGTCAAACCTAAAATAAGGCGTCAGTAGGCCACGTCGGGACCAGGGGATGTTTGTCTCTAAACATATTGCTTTTGTTAGTTTGATTTGTTGAAATAACCTATATACCAATAAAAACTCACCCGGATCTAATCCGTAACAGACAGGTGCTGTTCAAGCTAAATACCTACTGGAACCTCTTAGTAATAATAAGACAATGTACAAGTTTCAAATAACCAACCAAACCTAATACAAAACTGCTGATACAATATACAATTTATATAACTACAGCCGTCGCAAATTTTTTTTTTACTCAAGTGCACAAGCGCATTTAAATACACATTGAACAAAGTTTATATGATTGATACCTACCCAATATACCACCATATTTTGACCCTTTGACATGGTATATATTTATTTTAAATACGTGTTTCTGCATTATCTACAGGTACACCAGGACATTAATGATATATTAACTGCCTACTATCGGTCCATAATTGTTTGTCACATGGTTTTTTCTAGATATTTAATTCTATTTAAAACTTTCCTCATAAAAATAACAGTAAGATTGATTTAATAAACATTGACCTAACCAAATTATATTTTTAAATTAAAAAATCTTCTCTGAATTCTTCAGTACATAGAGCAGATTTTGGAAAAAAAGCCGAAATTTAATGACTTCAATGATACAATCGGGCCTCACCAAAGATTACATCAGGGTATTTTAAAGTTAAAAAAGGTCAAATGATTTATTATGCAAATCACATTTTCTTACTACATGGTGTAAAGAAATTTTAAAGAAATTGATGTTCAAAGATGCAAAAGATTACAGTTTAAAAAGTTTTAATTTTTTCAGTTAGAAAAATGTAGGAAATAATTATTAATTACAAGTTAATAATTGTTTTTTTCAGGGGTGATCATCACGAATATTCAAATCATGACAACATATTTTATATGGTAAACTAGGAAGGTGTACATCAGGGATATTTTGAACATAGTTAATTTTGTAATCTTGTTGAAAACATTAAAAAAATTGTTATATGCACAGATATAAATAAACTTTTTAAATAAATCTGGTTATTTTTCCCCATTAGGTCAGTAAATTTTACATGGATTTTAGTATTTTTGAATGATTTTGTTTAAATATAGGAGTTTTGTGCTCCAAATATGCATATGACAAACAATAATGGACTGATAGTAAGTAAACATAATATTGACTTTTATACAATCGTAGAAAAATGCACAATTTTAGAGAACAGAATTATGCAGGTAAATGTTCGCTCCTGACAATTGCTTAAGCAATCAGAAAGTCGCATTAATATATCATGCATGTGTAATAACACTTCATTCTATTCCTGATTAATCGCGGACTTTGTAGAATTGATTTGTAGCTGAAAATCGTACAAAACAACCTTAGAACAATAATATGTTGTCTTTTTCACTGTAGATGTTTTACTTCATATCAGTGAATTTAGCTCGTAGTAACTCCGTATTTAGCGGCATATCAAAGAATTTAGCTCTTAGTACCTCGGAAATGAGCGACATCAGATGTTACGGCCACTATCCGGGTTTAAAATCTCGACTGGAACAATTTAGCTCACATCTCTAACTGTTCTCTCTGCATCTTAAGATCTAAAAAAGATATGTTCAGATCGCATTTTATCACATATTTATCTATTTCCATCGAAGATGCTCACTTCAAAAATCATTATATACAATAAAATGTTCAATAAAATAGACTTTTCGATCGAATTTTTTTTAACAATATAAAATCAAAACGCGATACACAACTAAAATGAAACGCTAACAATAAATAAAATTCAACTGAGTGTCTACTAATCATTAAGTATATCATTTCGCAGATAAAATTGGAATAAAATTTGATTTTTTTAAAATATCTTTTATAGTACCAAGTCTTTTTACCAAAAAGAATTTTTAAAATTTTTTCTAACAATAACTTCTCAAAATAATTTTTCTTAACATTTAAATTTAAAACTCTAGGCGTTAATTTAACAAACATTCAAAAGGTAAGTCCAGATCGTTCGGCCTTTTCCGTCGTGAACATAGCTCGGTCTTTTCCGTTGGAGGTACGACGAAAAAGGCCGAGCGATGTTCCGATTGGTCTTTTATAACACATTTAATCGGTTTTATATCAATTGGGCATTACTTGGACACCATACACGAATTAAATCGGTTTTATATCACTTAGGCAGTACTTAGACACCATACACGAATTAAATCGGTTTTATATCACTTGGGCAGTACTTAGACATCATACACGAATTAAATCGGTTTTATATCACTTGGGCAGTACTTAGACACCAGACACCATACACAAATTAAATCGGTTTTATATCACTTGGGCAGTACTTAAACACCATACACGAATTAAATCGGTTTTATATCACTTGGGCAGTACTTGGACACCATACACGAATTAAATCGGTTTTATATCACTTGGGCAGTACTTGGACACCATACACGAATTAAAACGGTTTTATATCACTTAGGCAGTACTTAGACACCATACACGAATTAAATCGGTTTTATATCAATTGGGCAGTACTTAGACACCATACACGAATTAAATCGGTTTTATATCAATTGGGCAGTAATTGGACACCATACACGAATTAAATCGGTTTTATATCACTTGGGCAGTACTTAGACACCATACACGAATTAAATCGGTTTTATATCACTTGGGCAGTACTTAGACACCATACACGAATTAAATCGGTTTTATATCACTTGGGCAGTACTTAGACACCATACACTAATTAAATCGGTTTTATATCACTTGGGCAGTACTTAGACACCATACACGAATTAAATCGGTGTTATATCACTTGGGCAGTACTTAAACACCATACACGAATTAAATCGGTGTTATATCACATGGGCAGTACTTAGACACCATACATGAATTCAGTAGAGTGACGTACGATTCAATATTCAGTTCCTCGTCAGTAAAACGAAAAATATCGAATCAATACCCCCTATATTTTATTTTCAGAGGCTTTTAAATATCATGGTTTGGATTCCTAAAATCACCACAACAGTCAAACAATTGCGAGAAATACATGTTGCGATAGGGCAATTTTTTAACAATTGTCATGTAGAGAAATTTTAAATATTTCTTTTGATAAAAATTTGAAATTCTGCACATAACACAGTTATAACAGTATTTTCCCTTTGTTTTAACTAGCGCAATGAACTTCTACTACGAAATAAGTGGTAGGTTTAAGCAGCATTTTTTCGTGACCGAACCCCTTTGACCACTACAACACCGAACACCGCATTGTCATATGCCGATGCCCGTCCAAAGCCAGTGGTGTTTTAAGAAGTGGTCTCATTACATGCTTATCTTATCTTGATTTTTGATTAATCAGTTTGTTTGTTTGTTTGTTTGTTTTCGTGTCTATGGTTGCTTTTGTTATTGCTAAATACATATTTGTCAGCTGCAAAATGTTTTTTTTTTCCTATTCTGATATAGGATGTATGGAGCAGTGTTAGGAGCCATATTGCTTTGTTATACAGACAGCTATAATAATAATAATAATAATAATAATAATAATAATAATAATAATAATAAAAATAATAAAAATAACTTTATTAGACCAGACAATTACAACAAATGGCCAAAGCTTCAAAACAATCATAGCACAAAAATAAGGAAACAAAAATAGTGTTAAAAACGAAACAATTACAAAAATATAAATATCAATTTAAATATATGATAATATATCCCATGTAACCAATTGGAAGCCATTCGAGTATTGCACTAGAGTAAGCTGTTGAACATTCCGGTCAGGTATAAGTTTAATAGTACATTATCTCTCTTTCGTCTTCAGAAGAAAAACTAATGTGATTGTCTCCCTTTAGTCTTCACACCTGAAGTAGCAGCATAAATTTGTCGGTTTCCTGATCAAAGCAAAAACTTGCTGATATGATATAACGGTTGTCGTGACCTAGACATTTAAATTTAAATTTGGAAATATAGGAGGGGATTTTAAATGTGCAGAATTTGATCTGAATACTCAAGCAAAAGAATTGTTAATTTTATCATCTGTTCAACAAACCAGGTGAAGGCTTCTATGGATACACAATGTTGGAGAAAATGGCAACTGGGAAAACTGCACCAATATATGCACAGGAAAATAGACAGAAATATGTGGTTTCTGAGAAAGGTATTACAAATCATAAAATATTTACTTAATTTATGATTTCGGCATTGCAGTTTTACAAAAATAAACTATTTATTCATTTTTTTTTACTTTTGTAAAAAAAAATATCTGTGCTATATAATTCTCTAACAAAATCAATATTTGTGAAATGTAGCTTCTAGTTACATGTTCGGTGGCAGGTTAATGTAATAGGCATTGAAATTCAGTGCAGAAAGTAAAAAATATAACAGTATCCAATCATTATGTAGTCATGTATTTCTTTTAGATATTGTATGCCTAGCATATGATAGAAAAAAGATTTTAGCTTAAAATAATTTATTGCATTAATTGGGTCACAGCAAATGAAGTAATCATAGGTTTGTTTTAAGACATTCAGCTCTTTGGAGAGAAAATAGTTCTTAAATTCTATTTTAGAACATTAACATGAGTTTAACTCTCTTGTGTATGGGTATATTGATTTTTCATAAAGACATCAGGTTTATTTTGTAATAAGATAAAAATTTAAATTACAATATATATTTTTTTCATTTTGGTTATTTAGTTTAAATAATTATGTTATATTTATAATTTTCATAACATAAAGTGTGTATAGGGAGATATTAACTTGTTACTTTCATTTCTCCTGGGTATACTAGCCATGCATTTATCTGACACAATCAATAATTGGTTTTGTTACTAGAGTTCAACATTCATTTATACATTATTAACCCTGAGATCATGTACTTATATTCACCATATATATCACACTATCTATCAGTTAATTAATAGTTATGGTGCTATATCATGTATATATGTTTATTACAATCTTGATATTTTATGGATTGTCAGAAGTCCTGTATTTTAAGTACTTGTATATGACGAGTATTATTTTATAGAGTATAAACAAGGAAGTGACTATGACCAGGTGTTATTTACACCTTTTCCTGTTTTCTTGTTGGTACAGTGGACATTTCTGAAATCTGATCACAGAGTGAACCAAAAATCTATATTGAAACTGAAGAAATTCTTAAATAACATGAAGAATAAAAAACCTTGCTAATTCTTTTAGATGAATTTGAAATTGTTATGTTTATTTGTATATATAACACAAATACCAGTTAAATTTTGATGTGCCAGATGTGCACATTTCAGAAATTCATTCCTCATCTGTGACACTAAGACGGAAAAGTTTGATGGATAAAAAACATAAGCCAAACCATTGAAAATAATAAATCTAAAGTTCCAAAATTATATAAATCCAAATCCAGCTAAGGAATGCTTTGCATGAGGGAACAAACCTTAGTTTTAAATAAATTTCAGAATTTTAGATGGCTGAAAATTTATGCTAAATGGTACATTTTCTGACAGCACAAAGTACTGCCTACTGAGTTATGGATACCCTCGGGGAGTTTTACTCCACCAGCAGCAGGTACCCGCTCAGGGGTAGTAAATATATAACACAAATACCAGTTAAATTTTGATGTGCCAGATGTGCAGATAATATGTTGTATTAACCTGTGAAAACTTGGCTAAATAGAAAAATTCTTCAGACAGGAAAATGTTCTGTTTAGACAGGTTTTACTGTAACTTATAAAGTCTCTGAATAAGAACTCCTATTTTGGTTTAGTCTTAGGTTCAGTACTGGAAAATATTTTGGATTATCTGATTATCTATAGAACACAAGTCATACAACTCCAGGTGTCTTTCTTCTGTATTGTTGACTTACAAATGAGAGAACACATTTTTCTTGTCACATGCTTCTACTGGCTGGCTTGACACCTGAGTGGTCTGTGAAATTTATCACTTTCACACCAAAGTGAAATAGCACTAGTTTTTAGAACATATAAATTTGCACAAAACTTGTAAATCAATCTTGTGTTTAGAATATTTCATAAATTTAACATAGTTTTGACTGCTGTGAAATTACAACCATCAAAGTCACTGTTTTGTGGCAGTGGATTATGCAAAATATTCATAGAAAATTCAACAAAATTAATTAAAAATTTAGTATTTTTTACTTTCCTATTTGTAAAGTAAAACTGCCATGCATGCACATTCTCAATTAGGAATAAATTGTTTCTGTAAAAGAAAATTGTTGCCTCTATGGGTTTTACCTGTTCAAAAAGGTGATAATCTACACCAAAAGTTGTGTGTTAAGTAATATATGATAGTACAAACTCACCTACCCACCCACCTTTGGTAATTCAATACTTCTCCTTAATCACAGATCACAGTTTTGTTCAGATTGGTAATTTATTAGTGTTGTTAATTTGATATAAGCCTTTAATTATTGGTGTGAACACAATTTAAGTTCAGGGGTTGCTGTTCTATTTAAGGATTAAGAGTCTCAGAGTTCCATAGACCCCCTTACTCTGACACAAGAGTCCTATTCAATTCTCTGAGTTCCTTTAATTTAATAGTCAGTCTACATTTTGTTATTGCTAAAATATCAAATGCATGTTAAATTCTTTAGTGATAAAAATATCATTATTGCCATTGTGTTATTGAAGTACTATATTTTAAATGATAGGAGAGATAAAGTTTTCAATTATTGTAGTAGTTGGTTGTTTTATATTGGAGAGATTTTACTATTTATTAAAAGGAGCCTGTACATCAGACAATACCGTAAATAGGGAGAGGTGGGTAAATTTTTAATAGTTCCAGATTAAATAAAATTGTGTCATAGACACAGATATAACATGTATGTGATATTACTGATAATACAATTGAAATTTAGTAGCTGTCATATCTGGAGAGCAAGGGGAATGATCCATTCTGTACTCTATTACCTGGGAGGCTGCTTGACCTTTTATTGTGTTCAATTCTGCTTTTATCTCTGACAGGTAGTAGAAAAACAGCATACTGCAAGAACTAAAACTTAACGGAAATATGTCCCTTATTTGCAGTTTTCATTTAATATGTGCAATTTCAAACAAAAAGTTTGAAATAAGAAGACTAAATAAACACTGGTGACAACTATATCTAGCTGCACCTGTGATAGATGTGAAGTAAATTTGATTGTATTTAGGGGATAATACCGGTACCTGAGGTAGGGACTGATGTATTGTGTTCTGTCAAGTAATAAACAATGAAGGCTAATGAAAACTCTTTGATGTAAATGTTTAGAGTTGGTATTTTATATGTATGTGTATATTATACATATACTAAAAAATTGATTTGTATGAATTTAGATAGTTGCTCAGATTTTGAATTTTTATTAAATTTTAAAACTGTAGCAGATTTTTTTGTATCGTTTTTAATTTGATGAATCAGTTTTGTCATAATTTTAAAAACATTAAAAACAAAGACTTTTGATGTAGATCAATGTATATATTCCATCCCCTGTGATAGTGAAAGAAAACATCTCTAAGTTGTAGATTTGTAGTTTTGATATAATTCTCAACTATATTTTTGAAAAGCAAATTTATATATATTTATATTAAATATAGAAATAAAGACAAATTTTTTTTCTATAAATTCCATTCATGCTAGTGTTTGATTCAGACCTACATAAGACGGGCAGATCTTGTCTAGAAATACTAGTTTCATCAAAATTAGATGAAAAGTAGCAGCATTAATCATTCGTATTTTTACTATGATTAAGCAGGGTACTTTTTGTCACAAATTGTGGAAAATGAAGTCTTTTCCTCAAAAGGAATATTAAGGAAACCAAAAGGTACTAATTTCAGCCATTTAAGACATGTCCAAAATATCTTCATGTATAAATTATAAAAAAGAAGTTATCTGTATAAAGCTTCAAGTCAGGATAAAATCTTCAGTACTATGTTTGAAGTACAGAGTCTTTCTTTGCTAGTACTTCTAAAAAGACCTTATGAACTTGTGGTAGTCATATATGATATGCTGTTCAAGACTAAAAAAATGTCTAGAAAAGAAAAGACCTGTTTTATTGCTCTAGGTACTCTTTTATTGTTTGACATAACAGTTTTGTTTTAATATTATTCATATGGGGTGCTTAAGTGTGTAGTGACGAAGAAAAGACAGAAAATACGAGAAATAACTGGTAAAGATAAATTGTTCCTATCTTAGAAGGGTTGAAGTTATCCATGGACTTCAAGTGTAGCCAGAGGTGATTGTCAGTTGTATAGGTGATGAAAAATGATCATAATGACTTGATTCATACCTGTGTGGGTCACCACAGGGATTTTTTTTAATCATTATTAATTAATTAAGTTATTTATTTATTTATTTATGTATTTATTTATTATCTAATAAATTCAGCCATTTCATTATATTCATTTTACACAAATTTGAAGAAATCAATAGAATATACCATAAACCATATTTTTTATCTAACTTTACTCTTAATTTTTTGTCAGTAATAAATTTTCTTGTTTCTTTACATATTCACCCATACTTACCCCCCTTAAGATGCTGGACACTTAACAAAAGAGTATTTATAAACATTTACTTAATTGAAGTTCATACAGATTTTTTTTTGGTAGTTTTTTACTGACTAATATCTACTAGGTGAATTTTTGCTAGCTATTGGTTGTTTAGTTACAATTTCTTTAATTCTTCCATATTGGACAACCATCATATTTAAATCAATTTAGATTTTCAAGGAAATGAAAAAAAAAGTGGATTACGAAAAAAAAAAATTACTGTAATTAGGTGACTGATATTTGGTTTTGCTGAATATATTATAATTACTTGGTAGTTTTGAAAATGGAAAGTTCTAACAACATTTCTGAGGAGGTAAACAAGACTGGTTTGTGTTTAGAATGTAATCAGTCCAACACTATACAACAGCATGAAGAGTTGAAAGATTCTCAGAAACATGAGAATGACTCAAATTCTCATTCAACATCTACAACAAACTTTGAGTGTGACAGAGATGTAAAATTAGCCATGAGGAGATCAGGAAATTATTCAGCTCTGGTAAGTCCAGCACCTTTCCAAGGATTCAGTTCTGACACAGCCACAGTAATATCTGTGGCATCTGTAGAAAAAAGTTTAAACCCTGACATTGATTTAACTGATATGGCTAAAATTCCAGAGGAAATTGTACTTTCTGCTAGTGAGTTTGACTCTAGAGATCTTGTTACAAGTGAAAATAAACATTTCAGTTTTGATACAGATTTTCTAGATAAAAGTGATTTGCATGAATTTCAGGAAGCGTATGATTCCTTATCAGAAACAGGAAAAGAAAGGAATCAATTTAAAAATGGTTCAGGTCCAGATGGAGTGGTTGAACATGAAGATGATGACAGTTCTAATGATAGTTTTAAAGTCATTTGAGGAAAATATTGAGCTCTCAGAAGACGAAGAAAATACCAGTAAATGTGAAGTGTACTTGACAAGGGATATAAAGCCTAGAGTTGCTTTACATGACAATTCTATTTCAGAAAGAGTAACAAATTCTGATAATGAGGCAGAGAATTTATGTGAGGTCGGTTCAGCTGAGTTTTCATCACCAGGAGACCTCAGTGGAATTTCTAGCATTGATACTTTAAATCAAAGTTATAAAAACTTATGTGATATCAACAATGTAAAACTAGTTAACAATGGGGATAATGAAATACCCTTACACAAGGAGACGGGGGATCATGTAATAGCTAAATCAAATGACGTTGTAGATATTGAGAGATTAGAAATAGATGAAAATGTGTCGGAAGTTGTCAAAACAGGAGATTTCAATCTCAACATAACAGATCCTATATCTAATGTCAAAACTGAAGACCAAGAAACAATAAAGTTTTTATCAGAAAATGTCAAAACAGAGGATTTAAACACAAATACAGCAAAGTCTTTGTCAGATAATGTCAAAACAGAGGATTTAAACACAAATACAGCAAAGTCTTTGTCAGATAATGTCAAAACAGAGGATTTAAACACAAATACAGCAAAGTCTTTGTCAGATAATGTCAGAAGAGAGGATTTCAAACTGAATACAACAGAATCAGTGTTGCAAGATGATTCTGATATTGTTGTTATCAATATTAATTTTAACCAATCAAAATTTAGTGAATTTGATGGTGTGGAACTTGGTTTTGAAAGTGATCAGTCACAATTTGAAGATACAAAGTTAGACCTATCTGATAAATCAAGTTCCAGATATTGTGGTGTTGCCTCATCATATTTCTCTGATAGTGATGGTGAAGAAACATATTCAAATTTTAGATATCATGATTCTAATGATCTGAAACATGCTTGTCAAGAAGTAATTGAGCATTTTGAGAAAGATTCAGGGGAAAATTTTTCAGAAAATCTTTATAATACGGATACTTCACATGTGGGAAAATTGGAAACCAATGAAAGTCGTTTTGACCTGAACATTGTTAACAGTGTTCAACCCCAAATAAATAACAGTTGCTTAGAAATGTTTCCAAGAAGTTTGAAGTTAAATCCTGGATGTCTAGAGGATGATATTGATAAGAGTAGTCTCAGTGATATATCTGATTCTGGCATTGAAAAACATGAGGTAGAGCTAATAAAAGAAAACCATGAAGGAACTTCCGTCTGCAATAGTGAAAGTAAGGGATATATTGATGGAACTTCTGACAGCAATAGGGAAAACCAGGAAGTTGGAATTTTTGACAGCAGTAGGTATGAAAATTATAATGAATTACTGGTAAAATGTGAAGTTGAGGGTTCTGGAAACTTGTCTGAATTACCAGAGGTAGCAAGGACCAGTGCTGAAATAGGAACAGAACTATATGACATAAGTTGTCATGATGAGTCATCACAAATTGAGAATAAAAAAACATCAGCCAGAGATGTGGAAATGAAGCTTGATTTTAGTCATGAAACTGTTGAAAGTGAAAACAACTGGTTTTATAATTCAAATGAGAAGAAAAATTCTCTGTCCCCAAAGTCACCCAAGATACAAACAGTAACTGAAAGAGACCTTGATTCTGATTATGTTACTATAGTAATCAGACCTAAACACAGATCCCCTAGTCCAGCTGTGAGACCTAAACACAGATCCCCCAGTCCTGTTTGCAGTGCCAGAAAGGGGTCTGCAAGTCCAGTAGTTAGTCCTGGACACAGGTCCTCAAGTCCACTTTCAAGTTCTAGACGCAGGTCCCCAAGTCCAATTTCTACTCCTAGACACAGGTACCCAAGTCCAATTTTAGTCCTAGACACAGGTCCTCAAGTCCAATTTCTAGACCTAGACACAGGTCCCCAAGTCCAGTTGTTAGACCTAAATATGGATCTTTCAGTCCACCTCCTCTGCAATTGGAGGAACATCAAGATAAAGAATTACCAGTTCAGAACACAACATTGAGTCTTCGTCAGCAATCATTACCATCACAGCAGCCACCATATAAAGAGATGCTTACTCAGGACATAACTTGGAGTCCTCCACCTAGTTCCTCCCCTCCCCATTACCAAAGCAGCAGCCACCATATAAAGAAATGCTCACTAAGGACATAACATGGAGTCCTCCTCCCAGTTCTTCCCCTCCCCCATTACCAACACAGCAGCCACCATATAAGGAGATGCTTACTCAGGACATAACATGGAGTCCTCCTCCCAGTTCTTCCCCTCCCCCATTACCAACACAGCAGCCACCATATAAGGAGATGCTTACTCAGGACATAACATGGAGTCCTCCTCCCAGTTCTTCCCCTCCCCCATTACCAACACAGCAGCCACCATATAAGGAGATGCTTACTCAGGACATAACATGGAGTCCTCCTCCCAGTTCTTCCCCTCCCCCATTACCAACACAGCAGCCACCATATAAGGAGATGCTTACTCAGGACATAACATGGAGTCCTCCTCCCAGTTCTTCCCCTCCCCCATTACCAACACAGCAGCCACCATATAAGGAGATGCTTCACTCAGGACATAACATGGAGTCCTCCTCCCAGTTCTTCCCCTCCCCCCATTACCAACACAGCAGCCACCATATAAGAGATGCTTACTCAGGACATAACATGGAGTCCTCCTCCCAGTTCTTCCCCTCCCCCATTACCAACACAGCAGCCACCATATAAAGAAATGCTCACTAAGGACATAACATGGAGTCCTCCACCCAGTTCTTCCCCCCCCCCATTACCAACACAGCAGCCACCATATAAAAGAATGCTCACTAAGGACATAACATGGAGTCCTCCTCCCAGTTCTTCCCCTCCCCCATTACCAACACAGCAGCCACCATATAAAGAAATGCTCACTAAGGACATAACTTGGAGTCCTCCACCTAGTTCCTCCCCTCCCCCATTACCAACACAGCAGCCACCATATATAAAGATGCTCACTAAGGACATAACATGGAGTCCTCCTCCCAGTTCTTCCCCTCCCCCATTACCAACACAGCAGCCACCATATATAAAGATGCTCACTAAGGACATAACATGGAGTCCTCCTCCCAGTTCTTCCCCTCCCCCATTACCAACACAGCAGCCACCATATAAAAAGATGCTCACTAAGGACATAACATGGAGTCCTCCTCCCAGTTCTTCCCCTCCCCCATTACCAACACAGCAGCCACCATATAAAGAAATGCTCATTAAAGACATAACTTTGTGTCCTCCACCCAGTTTTCCCCCTCCTCCATTACCAACACAGCAGCCACCATATGAGGAGATGTTAATTAAGGACATATCATCAAGTTCTCCCTCTCTTATACAGAATGAAGAATTACCTCCACATACTTCTCTCATGTACCAAGAACCTTCAAACTTTAACTGGAAGATCAATAGAAATTCTGTTTTTGCACCAAAAGCCGTGAAAGAGTCCTTGAATATAAGCTTATCAGATGGGAAAAAATCAGAAATTTGTATGGCTCTCCCTCAATATATAAATCATCCGGTATCAGGATTAGATTTTTCAGGGGGGTCACAAAGAGAAGGTGTTTTTCATTCTCCATTTAGACTTTATGATAGTAATTGTAATTTGAACCCAAGTTATCCCTCTTCAAACTTTGGTAGCTCTAAAACACCTATCCCACCTCCACGGAGAAGGAAAATAAAATTAGGAGTTGCAAGTCTAGGAAAATTGAGTAAATCTCAGGAAGAAGTAAATACTGTTATAAAACCAAGTCTTTGTTTTGATGATGATATGGAACTAGAAAATATCCGCAAAACAAAAAGAAAGCTCGCTTTCAAAGGTTTTACCACCAAGAGAGACAACCAAGAGATGTTTTCTGATGATCATCGAGAAAAACTAAAAAATATGAACTTTAGTTCTCTAAAGTGTAGTGCATTACCAAAAAATAGTTTGAATGGTGTTGGAAGTGGCAAGCAGGAGGGTTCAGGCTTGTGTGATGATGTTAGTGGCAATCAGGATGATAAAAGTTTGTGTCATGTTTATGATCATTCCAAACTTAATCACGACACAGATGAGAGGATTTCTGATCAGATGGAGAGTTCTTTACATATTGTTACAGGTGATACATTTGATATAATTAATGATGAGGAAGTGAGTGTAGATGTAACTGTTGGAAGATCAAGTTCTATCCATGTTTCTGATGTAGATTGTAGGGATGAAACAAATCATTATGATGAAGTGTGTACTGATGAAAACAATATGACAGGTTGTCCTTTAAAACATTCTGATGTCTTTGTTATTTCAGCAAATCAGAGTGACACTGACACTTTTCTGTCAACAAATGAAATGGTTGATGCATCTTCAGATGAGTTTGATGACATGTGTTGTAAATTAGGAGAGTCTGTTGACAGTTCTTTGTCATACAAACCAGACACAACAATGACTTCTAGAATCTGTAATCAAACTAGTCATCTTTCATCAAGCTGTCCTGAAGAAACATGTTGCAAGTTTTCAGGTTCTTCGAATGACATGTCTGAAAATGTCAGTGATCAAGATGAAAAAATTTATCCCAACATGAACATCTCAGACCTGTCTTCTGCTACTGGTGGTTTTGATTTCACACAAAAAGATGGTAAAGAAATTGATTTGACAACTTCTGAGCAATTATTAAATAGAAGGTTCAGTGAAATTGATATTTCTGACAGCAATGACTTAAAATATGATGTATCTTATCCAGTTTCTGAAGTTACAGAAACTGAACTTAGTGATGATGTGTTTTTAAATTTACCAGACACTGATAGTGGTGATTCTGTGTGTGAGAATTCTGTCGTCATTGTTGAACTGAGTCAGGATTTGGATACAGAGGAAAGTTTATGCCAAGATCCTGATGAATTAGATAAAAGAAAAGAAATATGTAAAAATTCAGGTAGAAATATCACAAATACAAGATGTGAGAAATTTGATTCTGGTAATAAAACATCTACCTCTGACATATCAAATGATTTAACGGAATGTAAAAACAACACAGTGGATCATGACAACTCAAACACTGCCATCCAGCATTCCAACATCACTGTCCCAGACTCAAAAATATCCACTATAGACTCAAGTGCAATAATCTTGGACTCAAATATTCAGGATACAAGTACCATCACTCAGGACTCGAACACCATCACTCAAGATTTGTTTGTTGTTGACTCTAATGCTAGCACCAGTACACAGAATTTAAATACAACCACAAAGGACTCGCATGAACGGTACTCAGATACCATAAATATGGACATAATGACCACCACTTTAGATAGAAACACATCCACTGCTTGTGTTGTCATTGACAATACACAATTTTTAGTACCTAATGACAAGTCAGAAAATTTGTATCATTTTGGTTCTGATATAAATCTTGACTTTAAAACCAACACAGGAGATATAGAGACTTGTGGTTCCAGTGTTCAGTCATCTCCTGACTCTGTCATAATGATGACGAAACAGGTTTTGATTCAGGTACTGGTATTGGCCCAGATACAGTGTTAGAATTGGAAACTACACAAAAAGAAACATCAGAAAACAAGAATATTTTGCAAGTTTTTCAACCCCAGCATAGCAGAGAAATAAAAATAGACCACAGGGTTGAATATCAAGGAGCAAAACCAAAAGCAACAAAAAATGTGGAGAAAAGGAAAAAAACAATAAAACTTAAAGTACCACAGAATGTCAAAGATAAGGTGAACAGACTGGACAAAAATGTCAATACTACACCACAAAAAATTTCATGTTCCCAGAATGAAAAAGATCATAATTGGTAATGCTGGAAAGAAAATATCACCAGATGATGAATGGAATATAGATGATGAAGTGATCTGGAAGTTGCTAAAAAACCTGAAATCAAAACAAGAGGAAAAGGAAGATTCAGTGACTGAGGAAGTAAAATCAGAAAAAGAAGATAAAGATTTATCCTTATCAGAAAAACTAAAAACCAGACAAGTTGGTCCAGTAAAAATTATAACATTTCTTCTGCCGTCAAATGATAAACCATTAGTGGAATTCACACCATTGGAAAGGAAAAAATGTCTACCATTTGATGTTAAAGATTTATTTATGCAGAAAGTACAAGAAGAGAAAGAAAAAGATAAATCTGATGAAGTAAAACTATACAAAGTAGCAGGTTCAAAACTACCAAAAACATTAAAATTAAAAAAGATGGGAGAAAGTTCAGAAAAAGAAAAAGTAACTATTGAAAATGAGGAAAAATCTGAAGAGGGAATTATAAAAGATGATGAGCATATTGAAGTATTGGAACTTAAAGAAGGTAAGTTTAAACACAACAGGTATCTATCTAAACTATCCACTTTTTAGACTGAAGATTTTGTTGGGTTTTGACAGGCATTCTGTTTATGTAGTACATCCCAATAAAATTATTCAGTTTATTTGGTGTTTTACTTTAAACCAGATGTAGTTGATTTATTGATAGTAAAAGTGTCTTAGGTATTTTGGTTTCAAATAACATGAATTAATTTTGAATAACTTTAGAATTAAAGAAAATTGATCATGAAACAATGTCCTTTACAAACAGGTGGTCTTTGTGTAGTGATGGTCACTACAGTGGGTTTTGCTGTTTAAACAGGCGGTATTTATATGTAAGAAGCAATAGCAGGTTCAAACTCCATAGACAGGTGGTCTTTGTACAGAGGTAGTCACTATGAAAAAAATTATTTTATAGACAGGTGAGCCTCATATACAGGAGGTCGCTGTAAATGATTTGATCATAAAGGCAGGTGGTTTTATCTTTAATATTGCCCTTGTCCTAATGTTAAAACTTAGTGTGTGGACCCGTGTTTGCATTTTTATAGTTTGTATTCATTGGATTATTTTACATTGTCTTGACTTATAAAATGATAATTTGTATCTAAATTTGTTTAAGTTACCTTAAAATATACAGTATGATATCTCCAACTTGAAGTCTTACTGGATGAATTCTGTATTCGTATTTTAATTTGTATATATATTTTTTTTCAATTTTTTTTTGGTCAAAATAACTTCATGTAGTACAAAGAAGAAAAATATAACTAAATCAATATTGATTAGTTTAATTGCTAAAATGTTGCGAATTATGTAATTGTAGTTTCATATGTATGACTATTTTGGCTTTGATCAGAATTACAAGTAAGAAGTGGGAGAAAAAACGAATTAATTGATATTAATTTATTGAATTTCTCTTGAACATAATGAAGTATTTGTTCATTGTTACATCATACCTTGATTTAGTATACATGTATATGAATAACCTTATTTTTCTTTCCTTCATAATAATTTAAATTCTCTTAAAATAGACAGTATAACACTTCTTAAACATAGAAACTTAATGCACTGTGTATTTTTTTTGCTGGCCAGATGATGGATAAGTCTGAAAACTTTAGGTGCAATGTCAAGATTTTTATTCTTATTTTTTTTTTTTACAAATTACCTCATTATTTTAAGATTTTTGGTTATTCATTTATTTGCTTATTTTTTAAGTGAAGTTTTTTGCTTATGGTATGTTTTTCTTATGAAGAGATACATGTGTACTAATATTTACAGAGTCAGTGTCAGATTGTTGCATTGTTTAATCAAATGCAACTATACTGGACCATGTACAAAACAAAATCCCAAAATCATAATAAAAAACTATAAAAACTGGCAGATTAAGTTTAACATGTGAACTTCCACAAGGGAAGTGAGGCTGGGTGCTCCAGAAAGGTAAGCATGTACTGTATATATAGTACACCTGCCATGTGTTAAATGAAAATTGTGAATAAAAAGAACATTAAACTATGGGATATCAAATACCGGTATATCCAGTAAAATTTGGACACAGTGACATCATAATTATCAACAAACTTGTGTTGATGGTCATAAAACTGTTTAGAGCCTTGATAAGCCTATTGCTTGCAAAATTCCTCAGCCAACAATATATCTGTAAGCAGCTTACTTCGTTGTATAAAGTTCCTGTAGAGGAAAAGCTCAATCATACCACAATAACTCTGAAACAAATACACCATAAACAGGTATATTGCTGCATATGAATGGATTGTTGACAAGAGAAAAATTGAAATCATCACATTTGTCATATTGCTTCAAATTAGTCTTTTGTGAGTGTCATAATTAAGGTAGATGGCATTCACATATTCTCCAACTTTGGGGTTATCAAAAGATAGAACATTATATATATCTGTTTGTGGAGTTAAATGGTTTGTGACCTTCTATCCATATTTAACAAGGTTCTGCATAAATTCTGCTTCATATAAATTAAGAAAAAATCATCAGCAAGCAATAATGTACAGTTTATGCCCATTGATATACTGATTGTTTGTTGGAAAAAACTATTTGCTAAACACTACAAATAGGTTGTCTGTCAAAAACTCTAACATTTTGTTGATGGTGTGTTCTGTATAATTTTGTTTGCAATCCATATGGTGTTTGTTCAATCTGTTGGAAAAAGTCTCCTGTGCAATCTGTCTATTGCACAACAGACAATACAATAATTATTTTAAAAAATGACTGATATAATTGTTCACACTTATTAAAATCAAGGTTTAATTTTACTTGCATTTGTGAAAATATCTGATAAAGAAATAAAATTTCACATTGGATTTTTATTTATGGTTGTTTGGCACTGAGAAAGCCAAGAACATGAATATACAATAAATGTTTGTATTTACACAGAGTTAGTAAGATATAATAAGCCATACTGCTTAATGAAGCTAACATGTGCTTATATTGATTAAAATTTCCTATGGTTATGTTTGACAGTTGTAATGAAGTTTGTGGCAGCTATATAATGACATTATCCCTGTATTTCTTAATATTACACAGTATATTCACACTTTGATACAACAAGACTTGATATTTACATAGACATTCAATTATAGGAGAAATGATGTTGTAGATCCACTCAAACATAATGGATTTACCTATCTTTTATCTCATAAAAATCGCTTCTCTAGATTGCCTGTTCCAAAAGTGAAATGTACGTCATAGTTCTGTCCACTAGGACTTAAACTTTGGTAATGATGGTAAATTTGCTACATACAAGGTTGGTTTATTAAAGTCAAGTAGGGAAAAGGCGTTTAATGGCCTGGCCAAGATTCTTTTGTTTTTATCAAGGACAGTCCGTTATGTGGGGGGAAGGGAGGGGGGGTAAGGAATTTTCACAATAGGAATATTGAACTAAGAGAGACACTGTAATCTGCAAGCTAAAATTTAAACTGGTAGGTCAGATGTTTTAGAAAGTTACCCAGATAGTAAAAGCAACCATAATATCCAAGGATGTTTTTATCTGACAAATCACAGCACCTCTAAATACATAGGTTCAAATCCTACTCAGAAGATCCTGGTGATTGGATTGGATTGATGTTTTACCTCTCATTCACGATTCTTTCACTTATACTGAGGCAGTCAGTTCAGAAATAGTGAAGGAAACAAGAACACCTGAAGAAAATCACCAACCTTCGGCAAGTGAAATGAAAAACTTTCTCACACTGCCTGAGTGGTATTCAAACCTAGGTCACAAGAGGCACTGTGGTCCATAGTGTATACTCTAGACCTCTTGGTCATGGAGGACCCAGGTCCCAGTAAGAAAATTTGTCAATTTGCTAAAAACAGTTCATGGTTTTCTCCAGATAATCCATCATCTCTGAACTAACCTTGATATAAGTGTAATATTTTTGACTGCGACATAATACACCATGCTCCACTCCATGTATTTAATATGATCTGTATAGATGGCTTTACTGTTCTGATATTTTGTTTTTAAAAGTGGATAACGAACCTCTTGGGTCTCTTTTAATCATACATGTATTATGTAACACATATACATGTTATGTGTGGGTTAATCAATCTTATAGAATGCTAAGTTGACATCTATACAGTTATAATCAATAGTAGTATCTCTAATGATACAATATACATACACCTAGGTATAACTATTATCATTGATGAACTTACTAAAATAAATAAATAAATAAATAAATAAATAAATAAATAAATAAATAACAAAAAACAAGGAAAAGAAAACACCAATACATTAACAGATTTTTGTAAAACAAAAGACCAGTAGTCTGATCCACAAGTAATTTTATAGTCATTGTAATGTGGCTGAGCTGCCAGTGGTTTGCAATGTTTTTTTAATCATTTTTAAAGTCAGTTCTAATACACTCTCATACAAAGCAGATTATATTTATCAGATATATATTGAAAATAGATCATTTTTTATATGAAAAATTGCTAATTGGATAAGCAGATTTAGTAATTCATGTATAAGTATCTGTCCACTCTCTGTTTAATGCTGTCCACTGTCTGTTTATTGGTGTCTATCTTCAGTTCATTGGCATTCATCTTCATTCATTGGTGACCATTTCTGTTCTTTTCCAGTGGCTATTTTTAGTTCATTCTTACTACATTAGTATTTACAACATGTAATATGATATGTAATATGATTGAGAATTTGACAGTGATCAGATATTTAACATTGATTTGTAGTATTAGAATCAGACATTACCAGTTGTTATATGAAGTCTGATAGATCAATGATGATTTTGTTCAGATGGCAGACATTTCAGATTATTTGACAGTTATCATTATAATTACATAGGACAGGAAATAAGATTGGCTAGTATTGTAGAGGTCCTATAATGGCTAGTATTGTAGAGGTCTTATAATGGCTAGTATTGTAGAGGTCTTATAATGGCTAGTATTGTAGAGGTCTTATAATGGCTAGTATTGTAAAGGTCTTATAATGGCTAGCATTGTAGAGGTCTTATAATGGCTAGTATTGTAGAGGTCTGATAATGGCTAGCATTGTAGAGGTATTATAATGGCTAGTATTGTAGAGGTCTTATAATGGCTAGTATTGTAGAGGTATTATAATGGCTAGTATTGTAGAGGTCTTATAGTGGCTAGTATTGTAAAGGTCTTATAATGGTTAGTATTGTAGAGGTCTTATAATGGCTAGTACTGTAGAGGTCTTATAATGGCTAGTACTGTAGAGGTATTATAGTGGCTAGCATTGTAGAGGTCTTATAATGGCAAGTATTGTAGAGGTCTTATAATGGCTAGTATTGTAGAGGTATTATAATGGCTAGTATTGTAGAGGTCTTATAATGACAAGTACTGTAGAGGTCTTATAATGGCTAGTATTGTAGAGGTATTATAGTGGCTAGTATTGTAGAAGTCTTATAATGGCTAGTATTGTAGAGGTCTTATAATGGCTAGTACAGTAGAGGTCTTATAATGGCTAGTATTGTAGAGGTCTTATAATGGCTAGTATTGTAGAGGTCTTATAATGGCTAGTACTGTAGAGGTCTTATAATGGCTAGTATTGTAGAGGTCTTATAATGGCTAGTATTGTAGAGGTCTTATAATGGCTAGTATTGTAGAGGTCTTATAATGGTTAGTACTGTAGAGGTCTTATAATGGCTAGTACTGTAGAGGTCTTATAATGGCTAGCATTGTAGAGGTCTTATAATGGCAAGTATTGTAGAGGTCTTATAATGGCTAGTATTGTAGAGGTATTATAGTGGCTAGTATTGTAGAGGTCTTATAATGGCAAGTACTGTAGAGGTCTTATAATGGCTAGTATTGTAGAGGTATTATAGTGGCTAGCATTGTAGAGGTCTTATAATGGCTAGTATTGTAGAGGTCTTATAATGGCTAGCATTGTAGAGGTCTTATAATGGCTAGTACTGTAGAGGTCTTATAATGGCTAGTACCGTAGAGGTCTTATAATGGCTAGTATTGTAGAGGTATTATAGTGGCTAGCATTGTAGAGGTCTTATAATGGCTAGTACTGTAGAGGTCTTATAATGGCTAGTACCGTAGAGGTCTTATAATGGCTAGTACTGTAGAGGTATTATAGTGGCTAGTATTGTAGAGGTCTTATAATGGCTAGTATTGTAGAGGTCTTATAATGGCTAGTACTGTAGAGGTATTATAGTGGCTAGCATTGTAGAGGTCTTATAATGGCAAGAATTGTAGAGGTCTTATAATGGCTAGTACTGTAGAGGTATTATAATGGCTAGTATTGTAGAGGTCTTATAATGGCTAGTATTGTAGAGGTATTATAATGGCTAGTATTGTAGAGGTATTATAATGGCTAGCATTGTAGAGGTCTTATAATGGCTAGTATTGTAAAGGTCTTATAATGGCTAGTATTGTAGAGGTCTTATAATGGCTAGTATTGTAGAGGTCTTATAATGGCTAGTATTGTAGAGGTCTTATAATAGCTAGTATTGTAGAGGTCTTATAATGGCAAGAATTGTAGAGGTATTATAATGGCTAGCATGGTAGAGGTATTATAATGGCTATTATTGTAGAGGTATTATAATGGCTAGTATTGTAGAGGTATTATAATGGCTAGTATTGTAGAGGTCTTATAATGGCTAGTATTGTAGAGGTCTTATAATGGCTAGTATTGTAGAGGTCTTATAATGGCTAGTATTGTAGAGGTCTTATAATGGCTAGTATTGTAGAGGTATTATAGTGGCTAGTATTGTAGAGGTCTGATAATGGCTAGTATTGTAGAGGTATTATAGTGGCTAGTATTGTAGAGGTCTTATAATGGCTAGTATTGTAGAAGTATTATAATGGCTAGTATTGTAGAGGTCTTATAATGGCTAGTATTGTAGAGGTCTTATAATGGCTAGTATTGTAGAGGTCTTATAATGGCTAGTATTGTAGAGGTCTTATAATGGCTAGTATTGTAGAGGTCTTATAGTGGCTAGTATTGTAGAGGTCTTATAATGGCTAGTATTGTAGAGGTATTATAGTGGCTAGTATTGTAGACGTCTTATAATGGCTAGTACTGTAGAGGTATTATAATGGCTAGTATTGTAGAGGTATTATAATGGCTAGCATTGTAGAGGTATTATAATGGCAAGAATTGTAGAGGTCTTATAATGGCTAGTACTGTAGAGGTATTATAATGGCTAGTATTGTAGAGGTCTTATAATGGCTAGTATTGTAGAGGTATTATAATGGCTAGTATTGTAGAGGTATTATAATGGCTAGCATTGTAGAGGTCTTATAATGGCTATTATTGTAAAGGTCTTATAATGGCTAGTATTGTAGAGGTCTTATAATGGCTAGTATTGTAGAGGTCTTATAATGGCTAGTATTGTAGAGGTCTTATAATAGCTAGTATTGTAGAGGTCTTATAATGGCAAGAATTGTAGAGGTATTATAATGGCTAGCATTGTAGAGGTATTATAATGGCTATTATTGTAGAGGTATTATAATGGCTAGTATTGTAGAGGTCTTATAATGGCTAGTATTGTAGAGGTCTTATAATGGCTAGTATTGTAGAGGTCTTATAATGGCTAGTATTGTAGAGGTCTTATAATGGCTAGTATTGTAGAGGTCTTATAATGGCTAGTATTGTAGAGGTATTATAGTGGCTAGTATTGTAGAGGTCTTATAATGACAAGTACTGTAGAGGTCTTATAATGGCTAGTATTGTAGAGGTATTATAGTGGCTAGTATTGTAGAAGTCTTATAATGGCTAGTATTGTAGAGGTCTTATAATGGCTAGTACGGTAGAGGTCTTATAATGGCTAGTATTGTAGAGGTCTTATAATGGCTAGTATTGTAGAGGTCTTATAATGGCTAGTACTGTAGAGGTCTTATAATGGCTAGTATTGTAGAGGTCTTATAATGGCTAGTATTGTAGAGGTCTTATAATGGCTAGTATTGTAGAGGTCTTATAATGGTTAGTACTGTAGAGGTCTTATAATGGCTAGTACTGTAGAGGTCTTATAATGGCTAGCATTGTAGAGGTCTTATAATGGCAAGTATTGTAGAGGTCTTATAATGGCTAGTATTGTAGAGGTATTATAGTGGCTAGTATTGTAGAGGTCTTATAATGGCAAGTACTGTAGAGGTCTTATAATGGCTAGTATTGTAGAGGTATTATAGTGGCTAGCATTGTAGAGGTCTTATAATGGCTAGTATTGTAGAGGTCTTATAATGGCTAGCATTGTAGAGGTCTTATAATGGCTAGTACTGTAGAGGTCTTATAATGGCTAGTACCGTAGAGGTCTTATAATGGCTAGTATTGTAGAGGTATTATAGTGGCTAGCATTGTAGAGGTCTTATAATGGCTAGTACTGTAGAGGTCTTATAATGGCTAGTACCGTAGAGGTCTTATAATGGCTAGTACTGTAGAGGTATTATAGTGGCTAGTATTGTAGAGGTCTTATAATGGCTAGTATTGTAGAGGTCTTATAATGGCTAGTACTGTAGAGGTATTATAGTGGCTAGCATTGTAGAGGTCTTATAATGGCAAGAATTGTAGAGGTCTTATAATGGCTAGTACTGTAGAGGTATTATAATGGCTAGTATTGTAGAGGTCTTATAATGGCTAGTATTGTAGAGGTATTATAATGGCTAGTATTGTAGAGGTATTATAATGGCTAGCATTGTAGAGGTCTTATAATGGCTAGTATTGTAAAGGTCTTATAATGGCTAGTATTGTAGAGGTCTTATAATGGCTAGTATTGTAGAGGTCTTATAATGGCTAGTATTGTAGAGGTCTTATAATAGCTAGTATTGTAGAGGTCTTATAATGGCAAGAATTGTAGAGGTATTATAATGGCTAGCATGGTAGAGGTATTATAATGGCTATTATTGTAGAGGTATTATAATGGCTAGTATTGTAGAGGTATTATAATGGCTAGTATTGTAGAGGTCTTATAATGGCTAGTATTGTAGAGGTCTTATAATGGCTAGTATTGTAGAGGTCTTATAATGGCTAGTATTGTAGAGGTCTTATAATGGCTAGTATTGTAGAGGTATTATAGTGGCTAGTATTGTAGAGGTCTGATAATGGCTAGTATTGTAGAGGTATTATAGTGGCTAGTATTGTAGAGGTCTTATAATGGCTAGTATTGTAGAAGTATTATAATGGCTAGTATTGTAGAGGTCTTATAATGGCTAGTATTGTAGAGGTCTTATAATGGCTAGTATTGTAGAGGTCTTATAATGGCTAGTATTGTAGAGGTCTTATAGTGGCTAGTATTGTAGAGGTCTTATAATGGCTAGTATTGTAGAGGTATTATAGTGGCTAGTATTGTAGACGTCTTATAATGGCTAGTACTGTAGAGGTATTATAATGGCTAGTATTGTAGAGGTCTTATAATGGCTAGTATTGTAGAGGTCTTATAATGGCTAGTATTGTAGAGGTCTTATAATGGCTAGTATTGTAGAGGTCTTATAATGGCTAGTATTGTAGAGGTATTATAATGGCTAGTATTGTAGAGGTCTTTTAGTGGCTAGTATTGTAGAGGTCTCATAATGGCTAGTATTGTAGAGGTCTTATAATGGCTAGTATTGTAGAGGTATTATAGTGGCTAGTATTGTAGAGGTCTTATAATGGCTAGTATTGTAGAGGTCTTATAATGGCTAGTATTGTAGAGGTCTTATAATGGCTAGTACTGTAGAGGTCTTATAATGGCTAGTATTGTAGAGGTCTTATAATGGCTAGTATTGTAGAGGTCTTATAATGGCTAGTATTGTAGAGGTCTTATAATGGTTAGTACTGTAGAGGTCTTATAATGGCTAGTACTGTAGAGGTCTTATAATGGCTAGCATTGTAGAGGTATTATAATGGCTAGCATTGTAGAGGTATTATAATGGCAAGAATTGTAGAGGTCTTATAATGGCTAGTACTGTAGAGGTATTATAATGGCTAGTATTGTAGAGGTCTTATAATGGCTAGTATTGTAGAGGTATTATAATGGCTAGTATTGTAGAGGTATTATAATGGCTAGCATTGTAGAGGTCTTATAATGGCTATTATTGTAAAGGTCTTATAATGGCTAGTATTGTAGAGGTCTTATAATGGCTAGTATTGTAGAGGTCTTATAATGGCTAGTATTGTAGAGGTCTTATAATAGCTAGTATTGTAGAGGTCTTATAATGGCAAGAATTGTAGAGGTATTATAATGGCTAGCATTGTAGAGGTATTATAATGGCTATTATTGTAGAGGTATTATAATGGCTAGTATTGTAGAGGTCTATAATGGCTAGTATTGTAGAGGTCTTATAATGGCTAGTATTGTAGAGGTCTTATAATGGCTAGTATTGTAGAGGTCTTATAATGGCTAGTATTGTAGAGGTATTATAATGGCTAGTATTGTAGAGGTCTTTTAGTGGCTAGTATTGTAGAGGTCTTATAATGGCTAGTATTGTAGAGGTCTTATAATGGCTAGTATTGTAGAGGTATTATAGTGGCTAGTATTGTAGAGGTCTTATAATGGCTCTAGCATTGTAGAGGTCTTATAATGGCTAGCATTGTAGAGGTCTTATAATGGCTAGTATTGTAGAGGTCTTATAATGGCTAGTATTGTAGAGGTATTATAGTGGCTAGTATTGTAGAGGTCTTATAATGGCTCTAGCATTGTAGAGGTCTTATAATGGCTAGCATTGTAGAGGTCTTATAATGGCTAGCATTGTAGAGGTCTTATAATGGCTAGTATTGTAGAGGTCTTATAATGGCTAGTATTGTAAGAGTCTTATAATGGCTAGTATTGTAGAGGTCTTATAATGGCTAGTATTGTAGAGGTCTTATAATGGCTAGTATTGTAGAGGTCTTATAATGGCTAGTATTGTAAGAGTCTTATAATGGCTAGTATTGTAGAGGTCTTATAATGGCTAGCATTGTAGAGGTCTTATAATGGCTAGTATTGTAGAGGTCTTATAATGGCTAGTATTGTAGAGGTCTTATAATGGCTAGCATTGTAGAGGTCTTATAATGGCTAGTATTGTAAGAGTCATATAATGGCCAGCAGTTCAAATATTTACTGTAAAGAGGGTAAGAAAGGCAGTGGATGGTTTAAGATTAAAAAAGGGAGGCCATAAGTTGAGTGTTAAATTCTTAGCATTTAGACAAAAGGCATCTCATTTTTGTATATTTGAACCTGTGAACCATTAGTGAGGAATGTTACCACTACAATGACCAGTTTAATGAACTGGATTATCAGATATTTTTGTTTGCGTCTTTTTGAGAATGTATTTAAACATTCTAAAGATTCTCATTAGCAAAAAACTAATACCGAGCAGTTCAGAAACGCTTGCACAAACTGACATAACACTTAAACTAGTGTTTAGTTAAGACTATAGGGCTATTGGACTGATATTGTGAAATATTTTCCTGAGGTTGACTCAACACTTGCATGAGCTTGCGAAAGCAAATGTTGAGTCAACGAGGGACAATATTTCACAGTATCAGTTCAATAATGCATTTATTATATAGCAAAATATTTTATTTACTTCCCACATTTATTTCATCTAAAAATACCATTTTTGTCTCAAAATACACAAATATTGCACTAGTTCTGAGTATATATTGATATAGGAACTAGTGCAATATCATTTTTTGGAAAAAAATGTCCTCTTCAGCCATGATTCAGATGACAGTGTCATGTGACAAAGTGTGCAATATGAAAAATAGATTCAGAAGGCCTTGGACCGGAACAAAGTTTGCATGTAAATATCAATATATATCGCATGCTAATGCCTCAGAATTTATCATTTTATTTCTATATGAAACATATATTGCTATATAATACAAAAGATTACTGCATCACAATGGCTAAAAAGTTACTGATGCAACTTAATAATAAGTTATAATCTGTCTCAGTCAAGTCTCAAATGTGATCCAGCCAGGAATCAAACTCCTATATCTTTGCCAAAGGGATTAAGCACTAAATAAATGAAGAATCTTTCAGGTTTAAGGAGATTGGAACATTTATGTTTTATGTTTATTCCTTTCACGGATGTTTTAAATTGTCTCTGTGCCAAGTATTCCAAAAGTCAATACATTTATTTTTTACTGTCTTTTTGTTAAATTGTTTTCCTGCTTGTAATAAAATTGGGGGTATTACAATACAAATAAAATAAAAGTACATATGAGGATATGAAACCCATTTTTACTTACAGAAATTACATGCTATGTTAGACATTGTTACGTGTTACCTTTTTAAACACTTTACAACTTGTATAGGATGCATCATTACTCAAGGAGAAATCTATATAATGATATATATATATATATCTATGTCTATACTGGTCTAAATATTAGGCACTGGGTAATTACATGTTTTCTAATTTATGATCAAATGTAAATTTGTTATCGAATGCAAGAAGGTTTAAATTTTTTATCCAAAATTTTAGGTAAATATATGTTTTGAAATTTATGTTCAAATGTAAATTAGTTGTTAAATGCAATTAGGTTTAAAATTTTTTTGCAAAAAGCAAAAAGAATAAATTGGACTCAGGACTGAAACAGCATGCCAAAGAAGGTAAAGAAGGATTTATTAACTTAGCTTTATGTATGTCATTGAATTTAAGATGTTAGGGAGTAAACAGAATAATTGTGTCTACACCTTAGTCAAGATTTTTTTTTTACAATTTTGAGGCAAACGTTCTAAGATGGTGGAGTATCCAGAGTATCCGGGAAAAAAACAACAATGGCAAGTAAACTGACAAACTTTCTCATATTACAATCCGTCAGAGTGAGATTCAACCTCAAGGTTGAGAAATGTTGTGGTCTGCAAGCGACACTTAAGACCAGTCACCACTTTGACACTAAGCCCCCCCCCCCCCCCCCCCAAAGGCATACATCAATTAATTACTAAAATAAATAAATACCATAACATGTGAATGCACTTATTGGCTCTCAAAATTAAAATAGTGACATCATTACTAGATTTTCAATCATTTCGATTGTTTTTTCCTTTGGGGGTGGGGGTTGGGTTGATGCTGGTGGGAGCTTGGTTGGGTATTTTTAACTGATAAAAATTTCTCATTAATTTTAAAATTTGAAGTAATAGCTGCTTTTTGTCCCCCAAATTTTTTGTTGCTAATAAATAAGCATAAATCAGTATTCATCAAGTCATACTTTATAGCTTTGTATTCAAGAACTTTGCAGTAAAAAAATATTATAACAAGGTTTTATTGTACATGATCTTATTACAGAAGAAAATCTTAGTAATTGAAATCTGAGTAATATTGACATAAACGGCATACCATTGTATAATAATTGTATCTCATTTCTATTTACCTGATGGATCAAGTTTTAGTTACCTATCTTCATGAAATAGAAACTCTAATGAATTAAAAATTTACTTATAAATTATTTACATCAAATAACACTATGTAACAGTATTGATTAGACAGGTATGTTATATAGAGATTTAATCACTCAGGAGTTGTCTCCCTTTATATAATCATTGGAGTAAAGGTATTTGTCAACTTAACACTCACTGAGGCAGTCAATGCATTCTATAATAGCAAAGAATATCTGAGTAATCAGACAAATAATCACTGACTTAAGCAAGTGAATTGACAAAATTTCTCACAATTTGGATCTGCCTGATTGGGAATTAAATGTAAACAATGAAACACACTGTAATCCTACAGCCTGATGTCATCAAAATGCACAGAAGTGGCCAATCCTGGAAATTGTCTCTCAAATAATAAAAATTATTTCTAGAATGGGAAATTGTAAACTAGTAGGAAGTTCTAAATAATTGATGACCTAATTACTTACAGAATTTTACACCAGTAATTTCTAGCACTTTGAAACAAATAATTAAATGTTCTGTACATTTGGAATTACCATACACAAAACTGGACTTCAATTAATACCGTCATAAAGCTAAAGCATATAATGCATTACAAAAATAAACCTGTATATTTATGGAAAAGCCAGTTCGTATATACGATTGTCCACTGTTCTATGGAATCAAAGTCCTGTTTGTTGAGTGCTTGAGTTCACAGATATTTATGATAATATAATGCTTCCCAGGTTTGTCTTAATCTTTTTACCATGGATGCCAAATATGCTATTAAATTTTCTATTTGTAAATATGTATCTGGTTTCCAAGCTATCTTTATCCATCTCATGTATATGTACTTCAAGACCTTCTTTTACCAATATAAATGATTTTAGAAGTATGTTTTTGTTCCTTTGATGGGATAAGGATTCATTAACTTAATCTATTTAATTTTGATAAATTTAAATGATATTTATGGATAATTCACATTTAAGCTTTTTAATATTGAAGTTTCAGAGATTATGATGTCATCAGTTTCTTTTTTTTTAAAAAAAAAAAAAAAAGCCTCAGGTAATACATGTAATATCTGTTTTATCAACAATGTTCTTCTGATACAATATGCATACATAGTGTTTATTTTTACATAGAGATCATTATATATTTGTCAGTTATTGGGAAAAAATGTAGAAGCTACATGCCTATTATTTATGTCTAAATGATAATATATAATTAAATATTTTTTGATCAACATTGCTATTGTATAACAGTAGTGTGTTTATAATGCATTATTTAAATCCTCACATTCTGCATCATTCAGCAGAAAGCAATGACCTTGTCTGTGGTAACTCTGACAGCATTTCGACCATATTGATTATATTATTCCGGGAGTTTTACCATCATGGAGGATATCAGACAATTGTAGACAAAAAGTGCATGTTTTAACATAGAATAGATTAAGACATGCTTATAATACATGGTTATATATTTAGATTCTACTGTCAGGTTGTAAATTTATTCTGATCTTATTGATTCAGAAGTTGATAAACATCATGCAAAATGAGAAATTTGATCATTCAAGGTATTGTTTTTGCTGTTACGATAAATTAATCCACCATAGCTTTGTATGTATGTCTGTTTATAAACTAGCTTGCTGCTTTATTTACTGGCTTTATGCTTATTTGGTTAAATTTAATAAATGTTAAACAATAAAACCTGTCATTTTATAATGATTGTATTCGGTTACAGGAAGACTGGATAACCAGTCTGTCTCATTATAGATCAAGTTAAAAAACACATCAACTTATACCAGTTATGATGTTAAATTTGGCTACCTCAATATGCATAAACTGCACATTTTATATCATCTTTCATCCAAAGAAAGGCATGTCTTGATTAAATAAATGCAGTTGTATTTACATGTACAAATTTATATATTGTTATTGAGATTTTGTCAGCTATATGTGATGCATCAGAAATTATGAGCTACCACTATACAGTATATGCAACACACTGGTATCCATTGCAAGAAGAATTCCTTTGTGTGAACTTAGTTTTTAGGTCCCAGTAGGAGAATTCCTACTTCTCAATTCAATTCACATTTTCAATAAATGTTGATGAAGGAAAATAAACTGTCTATTTATTTGTGTCTGAAACCCATCTAATTATAGTTGAACAGTAGAGGTAGCCATCCTACTAAATGAGCTGTTTGGTCATTTTAAAACCCTAGAGAAGAACATGGTGAACTGGTTATGTCATACATTGATTCACCCATCACTTTTATTGAGTACTTGCATGTAGGTAATACACTCCCATTCAAATACATCCTACCTACATAAATCTCAAAATTTTAGACTTGTATTTTTGACCTTTAAAATCAAATTTAAATATTTCTAATAATTCTGTCAGACATCGGCATTAGGAAGCTACACGTAAAATCCTGCAATTATAATTACTTATATAAATATATATACATGTATATATATATCATATTGTTCCAAAAAGATTGAGCAAGCCTGTAATTTTCCAGGTTCATGCACTGTATTAGGAAGTTCAAATTTGCCAGCTCAGTCTTGTCACACTTTATAGTGAGAATAGTGTCAACAGTCAAAGTTCAGCATTCAACTTTGATAACAAAGAATTAAACTTTTTGGTGAATTCTAATGAACCGATCCTCTATCTATATAATATGTTTATGTACAGCTCACATAATACCTGCATAGTTAAATATATATATATATATATATATATATTTTTGTTTACTAATTCACACCTACTTCAAAATGAATATAATCGCACCTACTCAAAGGGACTTTAAATAACTTTAAAGTCGGTTCAGAAATGTTTTCATTACTAACGATTGTAAGATCTAACAGCTGATAGACATACACATTGTGAAGTTTTATTTCTTTAGACAAAAATGATATAATTTAGTTATATATCTATTTATGCTGGACCTTGAGTGTGCTTTTAGTATGCATAACATGGAATATACTTAATCTTAACTGGGTAAAAAATTAGAAGACACCTTCTTTGTTTGTTCTTGGTTTGGGAAATTTAATTTGTCATTTTATATAAAACTGTTTTATGTTCAAGCCAGGTAAGTGTTGCTATATTTTTTTTTTTGTAAATATTCTGACTTTTAGAGAGAAAATGTGACTTAAAAATAATTTTACAGGTCTTTAGGTGGTTTTGATGGCCGATTATGGTCAAAAGTTTTTGTATAAAGATGACATTTACTCATCCTACTAGTTTCCAATCACACACTGGGCAGATGTTTAGTGTGGAAAAATTTGTCAGTTCATTTGCAGAGAGGTTAGTGGTTTAAACTGGGTACTGTTTTCCTCTGTACACCATTTAAGACCCCTTGAGATAAATGAAACTGTAATTGTAATCAAAAACAAATTATTTTAACAATTTCATTGAAAAAAAAATTGGTATTTTTCAATATTTCTTTCTCAGCACTGTCATTAACTAAAAATCCCCACTAAACTCAATGTCTACATGTGTTGAATCAATAAAAGAGAATTTGTTTAATTTGAAAAATGCCAATTTGGCAATTAAAGTTTTACAAAGGGTTAGGTGTACATGTATTTGCATTAAAATTGTCGAAAATAATTGAAAAACCTTCTTGTGACTTGCAACTCTTTGCAAATTTTCTGTATGAAGGATGGCATACCAATAATGACATACCAATAAAAAATATCTATATACCAATTAAGTCTTCTTATATAAAATACATATTAACTCTACAAATAAACCTTGTTTACAACAATTTTAAATTCAGGTTACTTGAGTTTTTTATCAACAAGGATGACAGATTTGTTTATATATAGAGTGTACAACTGTGATAGCTATTAATTTTTGGTAAAAAATAGCTAATGATATATGCACATAAGCTTTTAAATAAATACTTCTGCAATAAAAGTTTTATAAAAATTTTAATTATAATATCTACTAACTGTCCTTAATGATTCACACACACACACACACACACACACACACACACACACACACACACACACACACCATGTTTTCTGATGACAGTACTGATTAGATTGTTAATGTCAAATGACAAAACTGTAGAATAAAATGAGAACCTAATTACTGGTATTTATTTCTTCTCTGAAGTTCTTTAGACCATGACTGATATTTCTCAAATTGACCAGTCATGTATAAGTGTTAAACAGAAGACTTGTTGTGTTATACAATACAGTTATATCATATTTTGACTTGTTTTATTTTCAAAATAAATAGTTATATCTATAAAAATTATAATTATATTATAATTATTTATGTATTGTATGGATGTTTAGAAGTTTTTAATCCTGTGGTGTTTAGAACTGGCTTTGATTTTAAATTCATAACAGTTTTATTTATCATTTATTAAATGTGATCTTTTAGTTCTTGTCTAGAACAGTCTGCTTGAATAATATCAAGACATTACCAGCTTTAGATGAGCTATGTGAAAGTATCATGAGAGTTTGGATTCATCATTGTGCTGTGCAGTGTGCATACAGCTGTTCAGTAAAAAATCAGTTTTTCTTTTTTTTTATTTTTATTGTAAAATTTACAGCTTTTTCAGCACACTTTTGATTAAAGTAAAATGTTGAATTACTTTAACAGAAAATGAATTAAAATGTATTTTTTTTTTTTTTTTTTTTTCAGGGGTTACAGCCCACAACCCAAGTGTATTTCAGATGTCATCCACACAGCTTATTTTGCCACAGCTCAATCTTCTGAAGTCCTCTACCGGATTTCTTGATGCTGTAAAAAATGAAATTCAAGAAAGCATTAAATCTGTGGAGGATTTAAATTCTAACCTTGATGAAAAGGACCTCAGAGTAAGCATTTTGTCATAAATCACAACATTTTGTTTTCGTTTCACTGAGTGTTTTAATATCTGTCATAAGATGTGTTATAAAGGTATTGTGTTTAAATTGAAAAGCATGACAAGTAAGTAGTTGTAGAAACATAGTAGTAATCCTTGGATGATAGTTACTATATATGTGAAAATTGTCCACTGTTTTGATCATTTTAGTAATCCTTGGACGATAGTTACTATATATGTGAAAATTGTCCAATGTTTTGATCATTTTAGTAATCCTTGGATGATAGTTACTTTAAATGTGAAAATTATCCAATGTTTTGATTATTTTAAATCTCATTTGAGCTGCATTGCATTTTCTGTCATTTAACTTTCACTTGAACAACTTCTTCTGTCAAACCATTTGTTAGAATTCAACCAAATTTAGTATGGAGCATTCTTAGGACAAGACCTTTCAAGAAATCAACAGTAGTTCACTTGGTCATATGTGTCAAAAAGCTTAAAAATCTTCTCCAGAACTGAAAATTTGAGAAGATGCATAATGTGTTATTTCGAATCTTTCTTAAATCTTTAGGTTGTTTATTTCATAAAATTTCATAAAAATAATTGCAGGTTTTGAATAATTTTTACATTATTTAAATTTTTTAAAATGGCTTAAAATTGCTATATCTTGATACTATGAAAAGTTAATGACATGGAATTTTCAGTTTTTATATTTCCTTGAAATACCCTTTAATTATTTTTTTGTACTATTGCTGCTTATTTACTTATATGGCAGATAATTCAATGTCAATTTTAATTTTGTTGTTTTGTAGTATTATAATATTATTGAGAAAATTGAGTTTATATTTAATAAAAAATGTCTGTAAAATTAATGCAAAACAATGATTGAATGATGGTTTTTAGATTGAACCTTTGCTAAATATAGCAACTATCCAATAGTTACAATACCTAGACCTAACATATTTTAAATGTTGCATCCCTAGGCTGTGTGGTCTAAAGTGCACACTTACGGATCACAGCGCCTTTCACCACCTAGGTTCAAATCCCACTTGGGAAGGATCCTAGTGTGAGAAAGTTTGTCAGTTTGCATGCCAAAGGTTGAGGTTTTCTCCAGGCACTCCTGTTTCCTCCACCATCTAAGAACTGACCACCTTGAAATAAGTGAAAGAATCTTGACTGGGGCGTAAAACACCATTACTCCACTCTTTTCCACTCTTAGGACAAGTAGTACATGTATTTAATTTGCACAAACACAGAGACAAGGTTCCAAAAAGGGAACTTTGAAGTGTTCCTTTAACTTTATGAAGTTTTTCTATATCTTAAATACTGGATAAGATAATTGAACATGTTCTTTGGTGAACAATAAGGCCCATGGGCCTCTGGTTTAAGAAGATGCACTTTACAGACAAGACTTGTAATCTTGAATAGTAAAGTGGAGTTATGGTATTTTATGCCTTATTCAAGATTCTTTAATATCAAGGCAGTCTGTCCTGGTATGGTGGAGGAAACGAGTGCCTGGAGAAACTCAACTTTCCTCGGCAAGTGGACTGACAAACTTTCACTAGAATATGCAGCAGGATTTGAACCTAGTCAGTTAGAGGTGCTGTTATCAATAAGTATAGACCATTCAGCCACCAAGTTGCTACTTGTAAATGATGTTACATTGTATGTTTGCCCATTCGAGTGTTCAATTGTAAGACAATTCTTGTGCATATAGATGTTTGACAGTTTGTTTCTTATAGAAGATATCTGCATGACAAGTTCATAAAATCAATCTTCTGTTTGTTTGCCTGTGTATCTTAACTACATGTATTTGATAATGGTTGTCCACATAATTCTTCTACAGTTTTTCAAGCAAACCTTTGAAACTCTGAAAGTTTATTTTTTTACAAAAGAACTTATATTGTGCATTGCCTGAGATAATTTTATCAGTGATCTTATTCAGAAATCTTGTTCCCATACCTAGCAGATAACTATCAAATATCAGATCAGATATCAGATTAGAACAACAACTCATACCCAACAAATTTTGTAAATTCTTATCTTTGTTATAAAATTTGTTAACTTTTGATGCTGGTTTGGAATGTTTTAAAGTGTATGAAAAAAAACCCATTTAAAACACAATGAAACCTCATTAAATCATCATCATTTGGTTAGGCAAGTGTTATAAAGGGGCTTTGTAAACTTTCATGATGGGAAACTTATGGGACAAAAAACCTAGTAAAATTGAATTAAGGAGTTAAAAAATGCTGTGGTGATTAGTGAAGAGTATTATAGTGAGGTTTTACGGTATTAAAATTTTTTCTGTTCTTATTTTAGATGGTTGAGATGAATGGTATTGATGATACAGGAAGTCCAAACTCTGATCTTTCAGACCTGCTCAAACAGGCCATGACTATGTTAAACAGCTCTCGATTAGATGATGCAGAGAAACAGTTACTGAAACTCTATCAAGTCATGCAAGAAAAACCAGAAGACAACACAAAAATACTTGTTGAAACATTGATAGCATTATCTGATGTCTGTGTAAGGCGGAGTCGTATGTGTCGGTCAAATCCCTTAGAATGGCAATGGCTTTGTATGCATGCAATTTCACTGCTACAATATACAATAGAAGTGTGTGATTCAGAACTTGAGAATGAGATGGATAACCAAGATTCTGAATGGTACAATGAGAAAAGACAATCAGCAGAATTTAAATGTCGACCTTTGGAAGATAGTTTTAACAGGGCATTGTATAACTGTATGAAACATGAAGGCAGAAAATTCATGGATCCTTTTCGTTCCTTCTCATTTCCAAATACACCAACTTCACCTTTAAGAGGAGTATTTCCATTGTCTTCTGCTCATAACTTTTCGATCTATCCCAGCATGCATTCCCGTCTAGTAGGAGGAGGTGATCAGAAACAAAGTGTTGATGATATGAGCACAGGGTTAAACTGGCTCACAAAATTTGAAAAATATTGTAATAGCCGTATTCAAACAAAAAATCTAGGTCAAATAATAACCAAAGTCTTTGAAAAGAAACCTTCCAGGTCAGAAGATAGGGATGACCTAGAGAGTGTTGCTTCTGATGTTTCAGGAAGTTCTCTTGACTGGGATCATGGAGATTTACAGGGTATTGATGAAGTTGAAATGGATCTAAATGGTCATGATTCTCCAGTAAAGGAACATTCTTTTGCTTTTGAACTAGGAAGTAGTAACCTTGATAATGATGGCTGGGACTTCTTCTTGAATGACCGACGTAACTGTATATTTCAAAGTGTAGTTCAAGTAGCCTCAAAGCCAAAATCACAAGAAGAATTGCCAAACAAAACTTTATTAGATGTACAAGCTGAAGATTCTCATATTAGAGATAAAGAAATTGTTTCACCACTTCATGAACATAGCATAAAATTAACACTTGCAAGATCCTATTGTAAGTTAGCTGATAAATTACTGTCTGAGGAAGAATATTTAAAGTCAGAAGGTCTTTATGAACAAGTTTTAAACATCATCAATGAAATTCAAGATGGTACCGCAGGAATGTTACGATTTAATGCTAAAGTAATGAAAAATCTTGGAACTGTTAAGTCTAAACAGGGAAAATCATCTGAAGGACTCAAATATCTAAACAGAGCTTTGCAGATTTATCGTGATTTACAAGATGAGGAATCTAACTTTGAAATTGCTGTTGCTTTATTGGAATTAGGAAATGGATATGTTGTTGGTAAGAAATATGATGACAATGTTTTTGATGATGTTATAATAGCCATGACTGAGTTTTTCGAAAAAGATGCTTCAGATAATCAGGAAAGTACCAACAGTAGTCCCAGTAAATCTGATCCCCCCTCACCACAGAGAACTCCAGAGGAGGAACAAAATATCAGGGAAGCTGTCCAGTGTTACACAGAGGCACTGGCCTTGCTGAAAAAATTCCAGTGTGATGACAAACAAACAAATGTTGTTGCCATGGCAACAATGAGATTGGGGGATTGTCTCTTTATGCAGAAGGAATATGATCAAGCTTTGGAGCGTTTTGAGGAAGCTCTTGTTTTATTTCGCTCAACTTCTACACTTGGTAGAGAATTATTATTAGAAAATGCACATGTAATGTGCATGCTTGGTGTCTCAAGTTTTATGTTACATATTTATCCAAAGGCAATCTCTGTGTTTGAACCAGCTCTTCATCTCGTCAAATATGCATTTGGGCTACAAAGTACATTTATTCATGGCTTACTTCTCTCACTTATGGGAATAACCTTTTATAAAATGAAGAACTATCACCGTTGTGTTTCAATGTGTTATCAAGCTTTTGAGCTCTTCTGTGGTATGCATGGTTCAAAACTTCCAGAACTACCAAGACAAAAGTTCTGGTTAGTGTGTCAAGTTTTGTATGTTATGGGGAACTCATACAACATTTTGAACCTACGTCACAAAGCAATTAAATATCTTACTGTAGCTAGGACTCTTTTAATGGCATCTAAATGTAGAAATCGCAGACAATTTATGCGAGTGCTACAAATTCTAGGAGATTGTTACTTTGCACAATATGACTACAAAGCAGCTTTAACATTTTATAATGAGGCATTGGAGTATGGGGAATGTGAAAGCCAGATTTCATTTGATGAAATATTTGATCCCAACATGGCATCTGATGAAATGGCAATGCATAATCAGTTAGTAAGCAAATCAGCTGAAGCTCATATAAGCATGAAGCAGTATCAGAATGCTTATCATTATTTGGAACAAGCTCATGATATTCAGGAAACAATGGGAGAAGATATTAAAGAGGATCTAGTAAGTACTTTATTACAACTGGGACAGATGCACTCCATGGCAGGAGATGTAGACAAAGCTATAGAATCATTTACAGAAAGCTTGGAAGTCTACCGGGAGATCCATGATGATAAACTTGGACCAGACATGTGTACAACTCTGGGTAACCTAGCAACCATGTTTTATGTCAAAGCATGCATTTCAGATGAAATTGACAAGGAATTAGAAATGATTCTGGCAGCAGAACAACACTTTCAGGATGCTATGGCCTTGGAGACAAATCCAAGTGTGAGTGTTAAATATGCAAACTTTTTGTATAGTCAAGGAAACTTTGAAGATGCCATACTGTATTTGGAAGAGGCCCTTAAAATTGAAGATTTGGACATTTATCCAGATATGGTATATGGAGGTCTAGAAAAAGTTACTCTACCAGATGTTCTGCAAGATGAAGTTGACTGTCAGGAAGAAGTTGTTCTGCCACCAGTGTGTTTGGCCAGATACTTGTTGGTTTTGTCACACCGTGCACTCGGTCAGATGAAGGAGGCAGAAGATTATCTTCTTGATCTTTTCTATGAAGCAATGGACACAGACATTTCTATATTATATTCTGTTGTTGGGTATGCCATGATGGAACTGATGTTGTTTGATGAAGCTGCTTGGTGTTTTGGTACAGCACTATCAGCAGAAGTTGACTACAAACTTGCTCTAGACAACTTTTGTATCTGTGTGTGCATTTCTGTGTTAAAAACACTCTGTAGGGCAGTAGAAAACATATTTCAGTACTATAAAATACCATGTCCTATCATCATACCAGCAATACAGTACTGATTATTTACATGGTGTGTGTGTGTGTGTGTGTGTGTGTGTGTGTGTGTGTGTGTGTGACCTTAGAGTACCAGTATTTGTACATCTGTGTGAATACATGTATTTGATCACTTGGTTGAATTTTTAGATATCTGTTTTGAAGCATGAATCATCATCATGTCAATAGTGAAAAAATAATGTAAAATTCACAATGATTTCCAGTCTTGAATTTAAATTTGTTTATGTTAATTGGGTTATGTAAAAATGTTTCAACTAACAGGTTTTATCCAATTCTTGGTATCTTCTCAACTATCGCAGAAATCAATAATAAAATAAAAAGTAACTATCATATCTTTTCTGCCATTTATTGTGCTTAGTATAGTTTGCAGGTTTTGGAAACATTAGGCATCAAATTTGAGTAATCATTTACATAAATGTATAGTACTGGTAACAGATATTCTGTCATTTAAAAAATAATAATGGAGAATTATAAAGAAATAATCAAATCATAAAAATGTGATCGTGAAATTTTCAAAAAACTATGCAAAATTGTTGATAAGACACAAAATATACCTGGTATAATTTAGTTTCCAGCCACTTTTTTAAGAATTTAATGACATTTTAGCAAAAAAGTTATATCAAGCTTGTATATGTTAATTACCAATTGTATACTGTATGTATATGTTTATAATATATTATTGTTATTATATGAAATTTATATTGTTACCTATATGTATATTTGTTGTTTTTATTTATTGTAAACATATTGTGATATACATGTATACTATAGGCACTTTTAAGATTGAAAATATTTGTCAAGCTAAAAAATTTTACAATGTTTTCAAATTTTTTTTTCTATAATAGTGAAAAAAAAAGGGATTTGAGAATTTACAATTAGCACTTATTGAGCTTCAACACAAACCCCGAGAGGTATTAGTTGTCAAGTGGTCCAAATTGCTGGCTTAATGAACAAAGTACCTCTTGCTCATCATTTACTGTAGGTTTAAATCCTCAGTTGATAATGTTAAGCTTGTATGTTCTCTTGCTAAAAGGTTAATGAATGGCTTGTTTTCATATTACAAACCCAACATTGAATTTTAGCGACAGAAACTATGTTTTTTGTGTGTGTTTGGTAATAATTTAAAAGAAATCATTAAGGGTAAGACTATTTTTAAATTCATAAAAAAATTACTAATGAGTATTATCAAGTATTTTAACAAATTGGTAGGTCTGTCTGTTTATTGCATTACAAAATTTCTTAAGATTTTTTTTTAGTCAAATCTTGTTTTATTATTGCTTAAAAATGGGAACACATAGCACTCTCTCACTGCACTGAAAACTTGTCTTAAGTGAATTTTGTTATCAGAACATAAGGTAAAATATTAATTTGTAAATTAACTCTGAAACCATAATTTATATACCTGTCTTGTGAAACAAAATCTTTAATGCCCAGGTTTATACACATTGTATATTTCTAACTTCTGTAATATGTTCTCATTGTTGTCCTCATCAAAATGATATTATATGTGTACAGGTTTATTACAACATTGTATATCATTGCTGCCACTTGCTTGATCATTCCAAATGAACAATTTTTGATACACTAAGTTTACTTGTGTGAGGTTTTAATAGTGCAACATTGCCAAGATTTAAATCCATTTATGCTTTTATATAGCTGTATATTTGAGCTAAATATGTGCCAATAATTGTTATATTATTTTATTTTGTTTATGATTAATAAAGTTGGAAGCACCTGTATATTGCATTATGATAATTGTTATGCTAAAAGTGCAAAACAGCATAAGGTTTATACAGTTTTGATCATGCTAGCTGTAGTTGCATTATATGTATCATTCTGTAAAGATAGTGAGTTTTCTTATGTAACCAGTTTTAGGAGTGAATGTTACTGTGCTGACTGTGCTTCTAAAGAAAGAGATTGATGTTTCTACAACTAAATATCTGATGTAGACCACATTTTTCTATTTTCTAATATACATGTATCATGGGTTACTTAAGTAACTGACCCCGATTTCACAATCAATCCTTAACTAAGATTTTCCTTAACTTTAGCAAATTTTTGGAATCTCTGAGTTAGAAAATAAACATTTGTGATTTAACTAAATACAGCTGTTACAAGCTTAATGTAATCTTCAAAATGACACTCTAAATTACTAAGTATATCAACAATTAACAAAATTATTAAGGTTTCAAATTTGCCAGATTTAAGTTAGGAAAGTCTTAGTTAAGAAATGATTGTGAAACAGGGGCCTGGTATTCTTTGTTTTGTCTTTTTAATAACTAAAACATCGTGAAATTTGAAGTTCCACACACTTTAAGTGTTGTTTGACTTTACCTCCCCCCTGCTTAAAAACATTGCTTGAACAAGCTTTTTTTTTTTACATAAATTTACATTGATATAAATGTTGGTTAGATTATCAATTGGTTTTTTTTTTATATGAAAGAAAAATTTTCATGAAAGAAGCTTTATCGTGTGGCTTACAAATTTCTCAATGTGGATATATAAGCTGTAATTTACTTATCACTGTATGAAGTTGTATCCATTGTAAGGGTTATAATTACATTTTCATTAAACATTTCATAAGAAACAGATTTGTTTTATGTCAATTTAATGTGCTATTTGGTCCAAACAACTACACTAAAAATATCTGTATGTACATGTGTTTAACATACAATCTATATAATTGTTGGAGATGATTTTACAAACACTATTTTTTGTACAAGTCGATGAAGAAAAGCAAGACATCTTTCTGTAGTCTTGTCATAAATGACTAGGCCCCAGTTTCACAATCATTCACTCAACTGAGTGTACACTCAACTCAAATTTGACAATATTTCAATGTCAATTTCTAAGACATTACACAGTTAAAATTGAATATCTGATGTTATATTTAAATTGTTTAGTGGAGGTTTGTTGAACAAAAAACAAACGTTGCCTCATAAAACCTAAAATGTTTAAAATATTGATGAGAGAAAAATGGTAATATTTGAGTTGAGTGTACATTCAGCTGAGTGAATGATTGTGAAACTGGGGCCAGGATTATAAGTGCAGCAAAATTAATACAATGTATATTTAAACTTCAGGAAATTTAATATTTGTTATAAACAACATTCTCTCATAATTAGTGACATTTAACATTTTTGTAGTATAAGAGACATAACTCTACAATTAAAAGAATAGGTTTGATTGCTGGGCATTTTAAAAAAAAATTATGTTATATGGTAGATAAGCATCACAATTAAAACATTGTTCTAATTTTCAGTGTTTTATTGTTATTTCTTTATATAAAATTTGGTTTTCAATTCCATTCATAAAATTTTACATATTTATCATGACAACAAATGAAAAAATTACTACAATGAAAATTGAAATGTTGTGTAATTAATCCATCCAACTACAATCAATGACTGGCAGTAACACTGTTAAACCATAAAATTAAAAACATTCTGACACTAGTATGAATCATATACTTGTACTGTTATATTGTATACAGAATTTGTTGAATACTAGGTCTATTATTCAACACCGAGTCAATGCCTTCCTCAGGCACATATTTACTAGTAATGTACCATAACTTACTGGGTGTACCAATTCTCAAAGTTTACAAACAAGCTTCAACTGTCAAACGGTCAAGAATCATGTTTGCCTACAGAGCTAATCCATCAAAACACTCAAACCTTTAAAATTAGATACTGACACTCATGTTGAGTTCTTCAGTACTTTATACAAGTAAACTTAATTGGAAGTGGACAAACTTTTGATTACTTGTAGTTACTGTAAATTACCAATGAAGCTTCACAACCATTATTGTATTTTTCAAAGCCTTAAACTGGCTTTCTTTTTTTAAAAACAAATATCAAAATGTTTTATACATCTCAACAAGGTAACCAAGGACAAGTCTTTGTTCAAGTTATATCAGAATCACTGTACATCCATTTTCTCCTGGCTTTAATTCTTCTAGTTTTCCTGTCACTTTTGGTAAGTCATCAATATGAACAAAATCTAAAAAAAAAATATATATATATATAAAATGCATCTTTATTTAAATGTTTGGTTCCAAATGCATCTTTCTTTATATGTTTGGTTCAGGATTAATGTAAGAATGTTGCCAAAAGTTTCTAGAAGATACTGGAGCAAAGTAAAATTTAAAAAAATCTCTAAGTTTTAAACCCAGTTTCTCCAACAAATCTACTGGTCACACTAAAGGGAATTACCTCACATTCCCATGTAGAAGAACCATACTGCATTGTACCTTGCTTACTTTGTGTGACTGTGATTTCAGAATTTGGAAAAGTCCTTAATTCTAAAACAATGCATGCTAAGTCACAGAAAAAAATCAAAAGGATCTACATCAACAGAGAGAACAGATACAAAGTGTGAATTGATAAAATGCCAGTAAACCCAACACTATTACATTGTTTCCCTCAAATGAGAGAAAGTATTAGTACATGTGGATCCTAGTTCTCTAAACATTGACACTGTCAAACAAGAGAATTTAAGGTCTCAAGTGGTTGCAAATACAGCAGACGAAAACTTTGTGTTTCTACTAAGTTCCAAACCTTTTACAATCTTTGTGATTCATTTTCTTAAGTTCACTCTTAATATTAGCCTATAATAAAAAGAAATCCTAAAAGCTTGGGGTAACTCAATAATATGTTATTTATCAGCTTGGATTATGTGTGGAAGTCTTACACGTAAGTAAACAACGGTGTCAACAGAAAGAAAACATGTGCATGCAAGAACATCAAAAATAAATAGATTTATTTATACTAATGTTATTTATCCCTTCATGCAGTCATAAATGACATAGTATTTAATCAACTTGAATGTTTATTTACCATATTGCTGCTTCCATTGTTAGAAACCGTGCTTAATTGTTGAGTTTGCTGATGTTGCCTCGTTTTTCAATAAAAAATCATGTAATCAATATTCTAAAATAAGGCCTTTAGAAGATCAAACTAGCAGTAGGTTTCCCCATGAATTTCAATGCAAGTAAAGATTTTATCAAGGAACTAAGTATTACATTTTTCATTATGGGCATAGTTAAGAAAAATGTGTTGATTTATTTTAGGCATAGAAAAAATTAATACACCTTTAACAAATTCAGAAAATTGTTACAATAAAATGATATCCTCTAAACTACAATGTGGTTTAAATAATCCTAAGAATTACACAAATGTTATAATATCATAAAATACAAGTTGCCTCTCACCTGATATTACTAAAGATTCTTTACTTTTCAGATCATTACTAAGGTTACCAGCACCTGTTTTTACTGCAGATAAACTTTTCTTTGACAATCTCTTCTTGTTCTTGCCCAAACCCTGCTATATAATTAAATCAGATAAAAACAATATAAAGTAAACAAGTGAATATTTGAAATCAGGCATGACGCTGACAAGAATCTCTTTTGAAGATGATTAAATGTAGAAATCAATGAATGTATTTGTGAATTTTTTAAAGTTTGCAAAACAACAAAATTTCATCAACATAATAATATGCTTATCTGGAAATGTTTAACAGTGTGTTGAATTCAAAATTCAAATGTACATGTACTCCCATTCAAATGATGAGAGTCTGAAGCTTTGAAGACAAAATATGATATATCACTTTTCAATGGATTTTAAAACAAGTCTGAAGTAATGTTTATCATTTGTATCTTTTTTATGTTAATGAATACAATATGAAGATTTATAAATAATCATTAAAAATGGGTCTCTTTTTTGCACCTTTCCTACTGTATCCCCACTGCCCAGGACAATTCACAAACTAACCACACACACACACACACACACACACACACACACACACACACACACACATTTAAAGCTTATTTTCTCTAGATAAAAAAATAATATATAAGAATAATTAATTAAAAACCTTGAAATATAAATATTTAATGTTTTCTAAATTTTCTAATCAATAGAACTCAAGAGTTAACTTAGTAATGCACAGGTCTTTCTAATAAAACTCAATATAATTTTTGTTTATGACCTAAAGAAGAAAGTGGTAGTTTTAGAGAAACTCTTATTGTACCTCATGTTGCTCATCGTCTTCTTCCCAATCAAGTCCTGATATAGCATTTCTAACATCTAAAATGAAACAGATATTAACAGCTTTATAATTAGTTACTTTGGATTTCAAGCAAAGATTTCAACTACTTCATTCATTCAAGATAAATTTTAGAAAAATAACATTTAACTTTGAATTACTGGTACTCCAAATTATATATCTCTTGCTACATGTAGGTACAAACTGATCCTTCATTTAAAATAATTAGTTAATTTTTTAAAACTTATGTTTAAGAAGAATGTGGTTCACGACTGTTTGGAACATGCAATTACATTCCAGGATGGGGTGAGGTTGGGTGGAGGATATCATGTATTGACTTTCCTAAAAAATTATTATTTCATTATTTCTCATGTTTAAAGTTAATTGCTATACAAAATAAAGTGTTATTTCTTACATTTTATCTATCTTTTACTTACTTAAAGTACCTCAGACAAATTAAAAAATGATGCATGGAATAAACCTGATTCTTACATGCAAAACATTGTGTCTTTATGTGCAGATTTTATAATTTTTACAAGTGCACCAGATTTGGTTACTTACAAAAGAATCTGTAAGAAATTTATTGTATCACCAAAAAATGTAGTATAAAATGCAGTATGCACTGCTTAACCTGTGATGGATAACATACGCTCAAAAATATTTTCAAAAAAGTCATGTCATACTAAATTATGTTAGCAATCTCATTGTTTAAAACCAAGAGGATCTCTAAGACATAATAATAAACTGAGTGACTGTTTTAACTAATAATTGTTAACTTACTGGTAAATATAAATATAGAAGTCAGACAAGCATCATAATAAGAAGCAATGCTCCATCTAAATTGTTTAAAACAAAGTTGTGATGAATATCTATTTAAAAATCACATATTCTTGTGTGTGTGTGTGTGTGTGTGTGTGTGTGTGTGTGTGTGTGAAGGAGGTTCTATAAACTATGCTTTATATCTGAATTTTGTTTTAGTTTATACACAATCTTTTGTGCCATTAAAGGTTTTTATGTTAAAAGTATTATAATTTTTCACCTTCACCTTTTAAATAAAAAGAATAGTATTTAAAATCAATTTAACACAAAAACCTTACTGTAACATTTAACTTTTAACATAAATGACAATATGTAGAAAGTGCATATAAAATGTATGTCATTTTCATATAACTAGGCTTCCCCATATACATGTATAGGAAGTTGTTCCTGAACTGCCAAAATGATATAAAATAAATTATATTTTGGACAATAAATGTTACCTTCCTCAATTCCTCTGGGAACTAAATGGTATTTTCCTACTGGAACAGAAGCTCTATTCTTCTTCTTTACACAGTCTATTATGTAATCAGCATTAAAAACAGCCATATGCTCATCCATATAGGCTTCACTTTCAAAGATGCTGTATAAAATACAAGAACTATGTAAAAACTCACAAAATTTTTGATAATGTGTGAAAGACAGTAAAAGACAGGAAGACAGCAAAAAAGTCAGGCTCTTAAGTTTAGCTTCAGTTTCTCTGTCTCATAAAGAACAATGGAAAAAATATTGGCAAATGCTCAAGACAAGATTTTTTTTAACTTGTATTGAGGCAGTCAGTTCTTGGATAAAGGAGGAGACTGACAGATGTTTTCCCACTAGAATTTGTAAGCATGCACCCATAGACTACTCAGCAACCAAGACCCTCTGTCTCATAAAGATAAAATAGAGTAATTTCAATGATTATCAACAACTTTAAAAAAAAAAAAAAAATTAGAGCCTGAACTGTGCAAAAAAAGCCTTAAATACTAGATTTCAACTACAATACTCTTGCTCATGTCAAGTTTATAGTAATTGTAACTTTTAGTTGGACCTGAATTATTTGGGTACTCTCTTGTGTGATTTTTTTAGAGGTTCAGACTGGCTAGAATTTTAGTGTGTGTTTTAGACAGAAGCAATACATCTTGTACATTGTGCAAGTTAACTAAAAACATAAGTTTGATTATTTAGATATACAGTAGAATGAAATAATAGCATTGAAGTCTTAATCAAGAGTATTTTACTAATAATGGGACAGTCATTCTTGATGATAAGCAAACTGGAAAAACACAAAGTTTTGTCAATTCTTTAGATGAAGAGTGCAATGTTTGCAACGTTTGATAGCCATCAACCCCAAAATGCCAGTAACCCATATATTAATATACATACAATAAAATTTGACATGAACACAGCTGCTGAAGGCTGCATTTGAAACATCTTTATGAAAATGTAGACAACTTTCACAATCAAAACTGGAAGTACCTGTACACTCAAATTTAACAGTTCATGTACATATATTAACATACCTTACCGTATCTTTAGCATCTATGTCTTCACTGAAGATGTACTGGGCAAAATTCACAGTATCTAAAGTTCCCCCATATACCTCTAAATAAACATTAATAATTTTAGTTATAACAATTATTAACTTCTTGTTTATTTTTTTTTTAAGATCAAATGAAAATGCATTATAATTTTGTAAATCTTATTATACTAATCTGAGTATTGTCAAAAAAAATAATCTAGCTAAAAAAAACTTGCACATGTCTGGCTCTGCAATTATGAACTGTTTAATAACTGTTATCATACAATAATAATACTTTATTTCTCATTATGAATATAAAACAATAAGAAAACTATCCAGTTTGGCAAGGTCAACTTCACCGGCAGGTCATAAGCTCAATCAGTAGAACATCCAGCTATTATTCCAAAGGTCTTAGGTTTAGCTGCTGTATCTTTCCATTTCCTTTTTCATAAAACTAGAGCATGGCAGGACTTTTTGAATTTTTAAAAATTAATTTCTTTGTTTTATAGTTTTAAACAAATGATTTATATTTTTTCTGAAAACACAAATAGGATTGTGCTGCCCGTGTACCCGACAGCCTGAAGGGGCACGATAAAGATCCCCTATGTTTATCGAAAACAGAGTAGGCGTTTACGCCGGCATAGGGCCCCTTCACTTATATCTTCTAAATTAGACATCCATGCTTTTGATCCCCCATTACTAAAGATCCCCTCTTGGAACAGGCTTCAAATAACCCCACTCCCTTCATTTATATATCAAAATTTCAAAATTTTTTCTCTTGGCATGTTCTCGTGCCTGGTTAGGGATACCCTATTGTTACCGCGGGGTACTTCACTCACAGCTGGGCGCCACCACTTCCTATGCACTTTCCTGCTCTGCTGCTGTCCTGGCACCTTTGTTTATCAGGGAGTATAACGACCAAAATATCAAAATCATAAAAATTATATTAAGTTAAACAGTCTGCACAATGGCCTCAGTTGCCCGATGTAGACTTTAAACTCGCTCAATTCGTCGATTGTGCTGAAAATTGAACTTGATAACTGTATTTTAAAGTATACTTAACAATTGTGCAAGATTTGAAAAAAAATCTGTTATTGAGCTATCATCTGTTAACCACCAGAGAACAGTAGACTTACATCTGTTCTTGGCTGTCAATGAAAACAAAATGTATGACATACATGTACAATGAAATACCTCTCCACAATTTGTGACAAACCAGATTAAGCCAAAAAACACAAATTCCTCCTGTTACAGAGGTCTGTGTCAAATCTATGTATAAAGTAGTTTAACAATAAAGAATGCAGCTAAACCAAGTAAGATAAGTTTAAAATAATAATAATAATAAATGCACACAATATTAAACTTAAATAAATATAAATGTACTCCATAGTTTAATTTTCTTTTCTGCAACACTTGAAGAAAACCATGCTGAGCAACCTTGAAAAAGCTTCTTCTTTTCCATTACTCCATGAATTTAAATTCCTAAAAAACAAAGAAACTTTATCAAAACTTAATTTTACTTTATCTACTGTAAAAATCTATATATGTGCATGTGAATAGGTAACTACTTTTACAAAAGCATATAGAGCAAATACTTTTGCTCAAGCATAAGTCTGACTTTTTTAAAATTAATTCTAGATTCAGTTGCATTTTATTCCATGGTTTTGTTAAACTATGTATTGTTCTTGGGAGCCCAAAATTTTCTGTATTAAACTTTTTGTACCTAATAGAATGTTATGACGAACAATTACTTGTAAAAAAACATATGGTAGTGCACCAGTTGAGATGAATGTTGTATTAATGTACCCCTTATTGATTTTCCTTATTCCCCTCACCCCATACTATCTCAAAATGAATCCAATAAGCCAGAATATATACGTAGCAAGTCATTTCGTACCATGACCATTTCGTACCCAAATTTACCATTACATACCCAGATCAGTCCAGTTCCTACCATGTCATATGACCATTTCGTACCAAACAGTATTCAGTGATTATAACTACCAAATAGTACCAATAACTTCAAACGTAATAAAAAAAGATTTCAAAAAATTAATAGTAAATAATAAAAATAATAAAAACTTATAATTAATTAAAACAATTTTTGTTGGGGGATTTACTTTTTTGGGTGTTAGTTTGACCAACAAATATGCAACTTTTACTAAAAAAGTTATCGATTTAAATTTAAATAGTTTTTTTTTTTAAATGTTAAAATGTAGTAACAATTTTTTTAAAATAAGCAGTGTGTTCTTTTTCAGGGTGTTTTTTAAAATTAATTAATCGTCGCTAATACATGTTTACCACTTGGTTTTCTTACAAATGAAGATCTAAACACAATGCATCTATTGTCGGAATTTCAGACGCGGCAAATGAAGATCTAAACACAATGCGTCTATTGTCCGAATTTCAGACGTGACGTAGTGTTATAAGATAAGAAAAATTCTACTTAACTTAGCAGTACACTATGGTACAAAATGGTAAAAAAAATCCTACTAAACGTTAGCAGTACACTATGGTACAAAATGGTAAAAAAATCCTACATAATGTTAGCAGTACACTATGGTACAAAATGGTAAAAAAAATCCTACTTAAAGTTAGCAGTACACTATGGTACAAAATGGTCAAAAAAATCCTACATAATGTTAGCAGTACACTATGGTACAAAATGGTAAAAAAAAATCCTACTTAACGTTAGCAGTACACTATGATACAAAATGGTCAAACAAGATGGTACAAACTTGTTATGGTATAAAAACAGTCATGGTACAAAATGGCTGGTACGAAACGGTTATGGTACGAAATGTGACTATATAATTATATAAGGAAAAGGAAAAATTGTAGTGGCCAAACTCGGATGCTCTACCAACTGAGCTTCCTAGCCACCTTTCAAGCCTGGTCTGCCACATTCCTCCCTTCCTTTTTTCAATTCAATTTCTTTGAATTGAAACTATCAGTTTCTACTCTAGGATCATCCTGTTTGGTTTTGTTTTTGGTCACTTTCCAAGGTTGGACAACCCCCAAAATATATCAGGAAAGGGAAAATGCAGTGGCCAGACCAGGACCTTCCCAATACTAGCAGGACACTCTACAGACTGAGCTTATCAAGCCCACCCTACCAAACATATATAATGCTAATAATGATATGCTATGATCAGACGATAGCAACAGAGAAAAAATTGCTTTTTTTCTGGGCCATGAAGACAGTTTTTAATAAAAAAAAATTGTAATAAGTGATTGTGAAAATACATACATGTATTTAAGATTTGAAAAACTGAAAAGTTACAGAATGTTTTAATTTTTAAAGCTAATAGTTGTAGCTTTTTTCTCCATATTTCGGATCATAGTACCTTTACAGAACTTGACTCAACGACTGCTAATTGCTGTGTGTGAGTAGTTCTTTTTATTTCACAACGTTTAATGCAATCATCAAATATTTATCATTTCATTTTTTATTGTTAAATCAAAAACAATTTCTACAGGATTGCAAATCCGAGAAAAAATTATTTAGAACGAGATTTGAATGGAATATCTGAATGTTACGGAATGACACTTTGCATCTGCATTACATGTAGAGCTTTATGTAAAAGGATAAACTTTTTAAAATTTTGATAGCAGGTACCATTCTAATTAAATATACGCATGATTACTTTTCTATCTATTCAAAGTCTTGGTTGCAGCATTGATGCCAGTCACACTGATATCATTTGATCAAATAAAAACTGTAAACATTCAATTCTGGAATCGAATCTACACTGACATAAATCGTCTGCTACAGGAAGTTGATTAATATTATTCATACGCCAAATATTTACCATCCAATATGTGAAATTTATCAAATTATCAGAATATTATTTATAATGAGCATTTTTATTTACTATAAAAACATAGAAAATATACATTAACTGTAATTGAAATGGTTTATTATTATATCATGAATATATTGTACTATTTTGTCGCGTGGTCACTTCTTTATGAATGCAATTCAACTTCCGGTTAATGAAACAAAAAAGCTTGGAAATTTTGCAATGGATATTCTGGAGAAACGGCGGTCAGATTGTGTCGATTTACCAGCTGGATGGAAAAGAGAAGAAGTTGTTAGAAAATCAGGACTTTCTGCTGGCAAAACAGATGTTTACTACTATAGGTACAAGGGGGTTGTAACGTTGGTTTACTTTTGGAAAAGGGGGGGGGGGGGTTGATTCTACTCTGGCAAACATTCAGATACGTGCCTTAACTTTTTAGGTTTGGGTCCAGTAGCCTCCAAAAATAAACACTATAAATGAATAAATAAATAAAATTGTCATTCATGAAAAATATACTGAATGTAGCAGGAATCTCAGTAAGTTTGGGAGTAGAATTAAGTATCCATTGACATTTGAGCCAGAAACTTTATAACATGGCCATCAAACTGTAGGAGGCATCTTTCATAGGCTACCGACTTTTGATAATATTATTTAATCAACCCTGAGCAAGCTCAATTTAATTGAAATAATTTCAATTTAATATGTTGTTTTGGGTCCTTCATATGAGACCTTAAAAACTGATTCCCCCTGTCACAACAGGCATAACACGTTAAAGAAACCCTCCCTGAACATTGCCTTAGGTGCACTGCAAAGGTAAAAATTTCTGCCATCTCGTCTAAAGCTGGTGATGTCTTGATATAAGTGAAATATTATTGCCTGAGAACCCATTAAATTAATCAATTGTGGATATATTCATTTCTTGTCAATTCAGATTTTAGCATCGGCCTAAATCACATGACCAGCCTCCAGTTTTGGGCATAACAAAAATGTCTACAATGATCATCCACAGGGTGTTAGTGATGGGTTGTAATATTAACTATTTTACCTACATTTTCTGGCTTATACCTGCATCAAATAATTTAAATGTTTACGTTTTAAATCAATAGGTTAAATAATACTTCAACATCTAAATTACAGTGTATAAAGTTGTTTGTTAGTGTTGTTTTTAAATCAGATGCAAAGCAATAATGAGAATTTGCTTACTAGGGGAAACATAGAATAGGGGAAAAGTCGGCATATTTCGATCACGAAAGTTTGTAGGAACGACTTCCATCTATATTACGAGGAGTGAAACCAGTTGATTTTTCAATTACAGATCAAATGTCACTCTTTATTACTAAAATTGGTGTAATCCTTATGAGAAAATCAAGTTTTATACAAAAAAAAATATTCACAGACATAAAACCTGAAGTCGGCTTATTTCGATCACATTCCAGGTAAAATCGATCATTACCTTACTCATACTTTCGATCACATGCTATAAGCTACATACGTATAGGCCTATCTATCTTTCTTAAAATATTTTTTTTAAGATTTCAGTTTTAAGGAGGCTAGGATAATGAATATAGCTCATTAATGGTTGTAATAATTATGTTTTCTTAACAACTTTAACTGATTTCTTTGCCTGTCGGGGCGCTAGAGGAAGTCCATATCAGACTAACCTTTGTAAGTGGACGTGATAAAGGCGGGACGAAATTACACCTCGCTTCGATAGGTCTCAATTATTTAATTTTTTTCCTTAACAGCCTTGTTATTCACAAAATAAATTAATAAATTTTACAGACATTTAAATGTCGATTTGTTGAATAGCAGCTTCATCCAGAGGCATGCTCCCCGGAAAAAAAAAAGAAAAATGGTGTTAACTTGATGTTGCTTTCTGGCGACACCTGAACCTGATATTCGCTAAAGCCGTTTAAATATTAAGAAAATCTGTATGACTTAGGACAAAACATAATTTTATTTTTGTTCACTATAAATAATCTTTTCATTCTTTTCTAAATTTTTCTTTTTTCTGTAAAAAGAAATTTAAAAAAAATGATCTGATTTTTACCAGACAATTGCCTGGGTTGCCTCAAAATAAGCTACGTCCAGGAACACATATATTTGAAACTTATAGTTTCAAAATTATTCAATTATTCATTTTTTAGTTAATTACATGTTATAAAAATGTCGGTTTCTGGTATAAAATGGTGAAAAATTGCAATTTTTCCTAAATTATTCCATGATCGAAATTACCCTTTCAAATAAAATACAAAGTCGAGTAATTTCGATCACTTGATTTTTGCTTAAAAAAGAAAATCTGCCAGTAAATTAATTTTAAAAATGTTCTTTTTTTACACATATTTATTTAACATTAGAATTTAGTCTTACAAACGCATAGAATATACTTACTTAATGCTAATTTCTTTCAATAACCTGGGGGAAGTTGTATCTTTAGAGTTTCGAAAAATACCGCCTATATGAAGATGGTTGTCGTTCATCTGCTATCGACCAATCATAACATGACGTGTGTGCTGTCTGTCATCTGAATGAATCTATTTTTAATAAGGGGATTTCCAATATTCAAGGGAGATTATTCGTAAAACCCCATTGATGCACTCGTAAAGAAAAGGGAATATAATAATGCAAGTTGATTGAAATTACACGTATCAGGGCTCTACGATTGCAAAAATTTCTACTGGCCCAGTGGCTAGTAAACCTTTGAAAGTTACTCGCCAAGCCCAAAAAGTTACTGGCCACCAATCTCACTAATATTTGTATTATTTTAAATAAAGTTGAAAATAAAAAATAGATGAAATGAGTTGAATCAATAATAATTTACTATATACATGCACAATAGACAATAAAAGACTTATCAATACACTGATTATCACAATGACTTGTGTAATAAATTAAATGAGACAGATGCCTTCTGAAATGTTTGTAATAAAACAATCAATAGTTTTTCATAACATATTTCCTTATTTGGTACTGGAGGACACAGAGTGGATTTTTTCTGACCATTCTGGTTTTGCACATGGTCGTCTTTTGCCAGAAGCCATCCATCTACTCACTGCTGGTTCAGGCTGGAAAGATTCTATTTCAGGACCCTCAGTGCTGATAAAAATAAGGTCTGATAATCTGCTGATTGAAAGAGAACTTCTGGTATCTGATTTTATTCTTTTTTGTGCAGAAAATCCCCTTTCACATTCAGCTGAACTTATTGGCAAAGCAAGCAAAATTTCAACCAAAAGCAACACATTTTTGAAATCAGATTTATAGGGATCTTTAGTAAGCATACTCTTCCATACAGAATTATAAGACTTTCTAGAAAATTCATTTCCAACCAAAAGCTTCAGCTGACGCCACTCAGAATTCAGTAAATTAAAATCACACCCAGATCTTTCCAGGGCAACATGGAAATGTTCTACAAGAATCTCTAATAAATCATTCCCAAAATGAATGAGTTCTCTGTTTGAGTCTGGCCAGGTGTCGTGGTTAAATACTGAAAAAGCATTAATTACTTTAACAGCCTGTTCATCTTTATTTGCTCCAAGCAGATTATCAAATCGTTTTCTTATTTCACTAATAATTAATGTGAGAATAGGAGAGAATTTAGCCTGGATATCATTTTTGTATGATGACCATGATATACCATGGTCAGGTATTAAGGTTAAGCCTTGGAATTTAATTTCACTGTCTCCATGTTCTATTTGAACATTCAAAGCTTCAAAGAAAATTGACAGCATACTACCTTCTCTTATTGGTTCAGTTTTCATTTCTTCCAGGATTACACATGTATCTCTGACTGAAAGGACTGCTGTAGGAAGAATTATATCACCCTTTTGAAATTTCAAACTCATTTTAGCCAAAACACCAAAGACATCTGCCATGAAATGGACTAAAGAAACAAAGCATAGACTTTTCATTTCTTTACTGACAAACTTTCCTCTACCCTGAATGTCAGCATTAGTAGATGATCCACCTAAGTGCTCCATGTGCGACTGGATAACACCATACTGTGAAGCATTTTCAATTAGACCACTCACAGTACCATCACCTTTGCCGTCAATAAAGGTTTTAATAGCTCTGTCTATATGAGGAAGCCATCTAGTTCCCTTCACTGGAGCAGGTGCATATATTCTGGCCTCCAATTCTTCGCCAATTGTCTTCAATTCCCTAAGGCTTTTACCACTATACTTATAAGTTTTCCATATGAGGTGTAGGACATCATTTAGTTTTTTAATAAGAGTGTTTTTATTTTTTAATTGGAGGACTGACAGTTCAAGTCGATGAGCCATACAATGGATATCAATAACATGAGGAATTTTTTCTCTAAGCTTTGCTACAACCCCATTAGACTGTCCTAAATTAACGGATGCACCATCTGCACAAAAACCAATAATTTTGTCCCTGTAAGATTCAAACTCAATACTTTTAAAAGACTTATCAATGGCCTGTATTATACCATCAGCATGTGCATGCTCAACCTCACAGAGAGAGACAAGTTTGTTGACAGGTGTCCCATCTTCAACCAACCTAACAAAAACCACCTCATTTTCAGATACAGACCGATCTGTTGCTCCATCTATCATAATTGAAATAAAATTAACATTTTTCAGCTGATTTGAAGTGCTGGCTCTCAACTCATCTGCTATAGTAGAAATCATTTCACCACATCTGACATCATTATCATATGTAGCACTGATTTCCAATCCATTTTTTCGTTGCAAAAGAAGCAGGGGTTTGAATTTCGTAAATGCCATTTCTTCTTTTGCTATTGTGTAGGCTGTATTAAATTTTATTTTCAATTCGAGATCAGTTTTCCCATATTGTGTTGCACTGACCGTTTTTAAAGATTCTATTATAGACTTATTTGAAGAGGCAACAGCACTTGGACCCGACACTTTTAATAGGCATTTTTCATGGTTTTTACTTTTATTGTGCCATTTAAGTGTTTCTCTCTTGAACTTTTTCTTGCCAGTTACAAATTCGCTTTTTCCGGCTATCTCCGGTCCAGCTTTTTTACAAACATCGCAATACATCGTATCGCTAGTTTCATCATAGACTAACCATGAAAAATCACTCTTCCACGCTTCTTGAAAAGATCTCTTTTTTGGTTTAATAACTTTAGCCGCGCTTGCTTCGCTTGATACCGCTTCAAACGATTCATGTGTCTCGTGTTCATCGATATCAGAAACTGATTCACCGCGTTCCGATTCAGTTAATTCCCGTGAAACAGGTTTAAAAAATGATAAGATGCCTGTAGACTTCTTTCTTTTATCGCCACTCATGTTGACATGACAGTAAATCGTTATCAGTTGAGTGCTTGACCTTATTTATAAGAATACAGACGATTCTAGGTTATTCAGGCATGTTTTAAAGCACTAGAAAGATCCAGATGATTACCTAAAATCCTTCTAGAAAAATGGAGAACTAAACCGGATTGTGTGAAAAAACTAGTTACCGTAATAGAAAAAAATCGGTAATTGAAAATTTTTCGTTACTCGCAAACGGGCGAGTGAAAGAACAAATCATACTCGCATTTAACAATAATAACTCGCAAATGCGAGTGTTTTACTCGCACTGTAGAGCCCTGCGTATGATCGAAATATGCCGACTTTCCCCTAGTAAACGCTTTAATTTAACTTTATTTTAACACATTTTTGCTTTGTTTAGCTCATATGAGCACAAAGTGCTCATGTGAGCTATTGGTATCAATAGAGGCAGACCTTCCGTTGCTTCAAACGACTTCTTCTCAGAAACTTCAGGTCACATTTTGTTTAAACTTGGTCAAAAGCATCTATAGAACATTGCCTTTCAGATTTGTGTTTTTGGTTGCCATAGCTACCAAATGTGGGTCACAATGACCTACATAGTTTAAAACCTAAAAAAAATCTTCTTCTCCAAAACCACTTCACTGAGATAAAATCTGATGTCTTTTTGCGTTTATTTTTTGTATATTGTAAATAGTATTTTTTTACACAAATTACAATAATAAATAAATTAAGGTGAACTCTTTTTCCAAACATCATTTTCTTACTTATGTCAAGAAACATATGTTTGACAATTTTCATGAAATTCTGTAAAATACAAGCTGCTTTTGTGAATTCCAACAATTTTGTGAAAAATTAGGTTACATGTTTTTGCGTTTATTTCTTATACATTGTAAATAGTACTTTTTTACCAAAATTACAATATTAATAAATTTAGGTGAATTCTTTTTCCAAACATCATTTACTTTCTTTTTTTTTTTTTTTTTTTTTTTTTTTTTATTTTTGTTTTAATTTCTGAATTTTTTTTACTTACAATGGTGCATAAAAAGAGATGTTATGAATTTTTACTTTTTAATGAATTATTTTTTTTTTGAAAAACATGTGATACTGATATGTACATATAGCTAAAACTTTTTTTTTTTTTTTTTTTTTTTTTTTTGTATTGTATGGTATTGTTTTACAAAATCATTGTTATGTGACATTTGTTTAAAAATAATTTGCAGTTGAATTTTACAATTGTTTTTTTTAATATTTTAATTGATGTGTCAATTCTGGTTTTTTTTTTTTTTTTTTTTTTTTTTTTTTTTGTATTGTATTGTATTGTTTTACAAAATCATTGTTATGTGACATTTGTTTAAAAATAATTTGCAGTTGAATTTTACAATTGTTTTTTTTAATATTTTAATTGATGTGTCAATTCTGTAAAGTCTTAAATCCGGATCAGAAAATTGCTCATGTGAGCTTTTGTTATGGATAGGAACTCTGCCATCCATCCATACATCCATCAAAAGACTTCTTCTCAGACACTGCTGGTCACATTTCATTCATATTTGTCAATAGCACCTTTAAACCATTGCCATTCTCATTTGTGTTTCTGGTCACTTTGGCTACCAAAAGTAGGTCACAGTGACCTATATAGCTAAAAACCAAAACAATAAAAATAATGTTATCTGAAACCACTTCTATTGAGGCAACATGTTATGACTTAACCAGGTATTATCAAGACATACCAGTTACATTTAAACTCAGGTGAGCAAATTAGGGGCCTCTTGTTTAACTTACTGGTTTATGTAATAAAGTTGAACACAATTTATAATATATTTCATGCTTAATATTTTTTTTATATTTTAGCCCAGATGCTAAGAAAGTTCGAAGTAAACCACAATTAGCCAGAGAGCTTGGAGATGGATTTGATCTTAGCGCCTTTGATTTTCGTACAGGGCGAATGATTCATAGTGCCTTGAGAAAAAGTAAGCGCCAAAAAGGATCCCCTTATGACTTCTCCAGAGGTTGGTCTGATCGATGTTAGGATTAAGTATTTTTCATGAAATATTTTAAAGGGATCTTTGGTTTTTTTTAGCTCACCTGAGCCGAAGGCTCAAGTGAGCTTTTCTGATCAAAATTTGTCTGTCGTCGTCGTTGTCGTCGTTGTCGTCGTCGTCGTCGTCGTCCGCGATGTAAACTTTTACATTTTCGACTTCTTTTCTGAAACTACAAGGTGGATATCAATGAAACTTGGTCAGATGCATATATGGGCCAGTGCAATTCAGATTTGTTCATGACGTTGTCCTAGCTCCCAAAACTAGGTCAAGGTGACCTATGGTTCAAAAAAACTTAAAAAATCTTCTTCTCCGAAAGCGAAGATGGTAGAAAAAATCTGATGTGATATTTGGCTTCTCTAGGGTCTTAAGCTTATAAATTGTTCATTTCGTGAAATTTGGTAAAAAATTAGGTTACGCGTTTTTGCGTTTAATTTTAAAAATTTCGTAAAATAGCTTCAAATTGTTATAACTTGACTATATGAATAGATATTGACATGGGATTTTCAGTTTTGACTTTTTCTTGAAATAACCTTCAAAATGGGGTCAAGGTCAAAGTTCAAGGTCATGACCTTGTTTGTAATTTGTGCAGTTTTAGGCTATTTTCTTCAAAATTTTAAGAGATATATAATATCAAAACATTGTTAAAATGTTCAGCATGACAAAATGTAAAGAGGTACAAAGTTTCGTAACTGTATGATAATACATGTAGGAGTTGTTGCCCCTGAAATATTTTTTTTCTGCCAATGAAAACTAAAATTGTGCATTAGCTTGAAAACTATAAACTTTTTGTATAGACATGTATTTTAGAATATTGTAGGTATTGACATGACGAACATTTTGATATATGGCTCAAGGTCATACATTCAAAGGTCAAGGTCATAGGTGCATAAAAAGACTTAAATTGTTAATTATCTTGGAAACTATTAACTTTTTGTATTGGCATGTATATTAGAATATTGTAAGAATTGATATGGTAATCATTCTGTTATGAGATATATACTCAGGTTGGCCATATCCTCAGGTGAGCGTTAAGGCCCATGGGCCTCTTGTTTATTTATTCTAACATTTCAGTCTGATTAAAGTCAAATTGTATGCAAAGTTTTATATTTTTTAACATTTTCATACAAGAACAAAATAGTTCATTGGCTACAAGATTGGCTGTAATTAAAAAAAGAATTCACCATCAGCCTGGATAATGTGTGCTGCCTGTGTTGTTCAGGCAATACAAAAATGGTAAAGGACTACAACCATCATAGAAATGAATTGTGCAAATATACATGCAGCTTGTAAAGTAAATTACAAAAGAACTCATTATTCATCTGTAAATAAAAAAAAACTATTGATATGTTCACACCATATCTTTATAAGTAAGATAAAAACAATAAACAAAAATGATCAGATTCTTATAATCTAGTGATGAAAATCAATCAAGTGACCATTCACTGTTCATTGGGTGACCGTTCACTGTCCGACACTGAGTGTCCATTATCAACCCATACATATTATGCTGTTGATTTATGTATTTCATTTCTAATACAGTATTAAATTTTATTTTTACATCCAATTTCCATTTAAGCTTTTGATTTTTTTCATTTTAACTTATCAGGGCTCTACAGTGCGAGTAAAACACTCGCATTTGCGAGTTATTATTGTTAAATGCGAGTATGATTTGTTCTTTCACTCGCCCGTTTGCGAGTAACGAAAAATTTTCAATTACCGATTTTTTTCTATTACGGTAACTAGTTTTTTCACACAATCCGGTTTAGTTCTCCATTTTTCTAGAAGGATTTTAGGTAATCATCTGGATCTTTCTAGTGCTTTAAAACATGCCTGAATAACCTAGAATCGTCTGTATTCTTATAAATAAGGTCAAGCACTCAACTGATAACGATTTACTGTCATGTCAACATGAGTGGCGATAAAAGAAAGAAGTCTACAGGCATCTTATCATTTTTTAAACCTGTTTCACGGGAATTAACTGAATCGGAACGCGGTGAATCAGTTTCTGATATCGATGAACACGAGACACATGAATCGTTTGAAGCGGTATCAAGCGAAGCAAGCGCGGCTAAAGTTATTAAACCAAAAAAGAGATCTTTTCAAGAAGCGTGGAAGAGTGATTTTTCATGGTTAGTCTATGATGAAACTAGCGATACGATGTATTGCGATGTTTGTAAAAAAGCTGGACCGGAGATAGCCGGAAAAAGCGAATTTGTAACTGGCAAGAAAAAGTTCAAGAGAGAAACACTTAAATGGCACAATAAAAGTAAAAACCATGAAAAATGCCTATTAAAAGTGTCGGGTCCAAGTGCTGTTGCCTCTTCAAATAAGTCTATAATAGAATCTTTAAAAACGGTCAGTGCAACACAATATGGGAAAACTGATCTCGAATTGAAAATAAAATTTAATACAGCCTACACAATAGCAAAAGAAGAAATGGCATTTACGAAATTCAAACCCCTGCTTCTTTTGCAACGAAAAAATGGATTGGAAATCAGTGCTACATATGATAATGATGTCAGATGTGGTGAAATGATTTCTACTATAGCAGATGAGTTGAGAGCCAGCACTTCAAATCAGCTGAAAAATGTTAATTTTATTTCAATTATGATAGATGGAGCAACAGATCGGTCTGTATCTGAAAATGAGGTGGTTTTTGTTAGGTTGGTTGAAGATGGGACACCTGTCAACAAACTTGTCTCTCTCTGTGAGGTTGAGCATGCACATGCTGATGGTATAATACAGGCCATTGATAAGTCTTTTAAAAGTATTGAGTTTGAATCTTACAGGGACAAAATTATTGGTTTTTGTGCAGATGGTGCATCCGTTAATTTAGGACAGTCTAATGGGGTTGTAGCAAAGCTTAGAGAAAAAATTCCTCATGTTATTGATATCCATTGTATGGCTCATCGACTTGAACTGTCAGTCCTCCAATTAAAAAATAAAAACACTCTTATTAAAAAACTAAATGATGTCCTACACCTCATATGGAAAACTTATAAGTATAGTGGTAAAAGCCTTAGGGAATTGAAGACAATTGGCGAAGAATTGGAGGCCAGAATATATGCACCTGCTCCAGTGAAGGGAACTAGATGGCTTCCTCATATAGACAGAGCTATTAAAACCTTTATTGACGGCAAAGGTGATGGTACTGTGAGTGGTCTAATTGAAAATGCTTCACAGTATGGTGTTATCCAGTCGCACATGGAGCACTTAGGTGGATCATCTACTAATGCTGACATTCAGGGTAGAGGAAAGTTTGTCAGTAAAGAAATGAAAAGTCTATGCTTTGTTTCTTTAGTCCATTTCATGGCAGATGTCTTTGGTGTTTTGGCTAAAATGAGTTTGAAATTTCAAAAGGGTGATATAATTCTTCCTACAGCAGTCCTTTCAGTCAGAGATACATGTGTAATCCTGGAAGAAATGAAAACTGAACCAATAAGAGAAGGTAGTATGCTGTCAATTTTCTTTGAAGCTTTGAATGTTCAAATAGAACATGGAGACAGTGAAATTAAATTCCAAGGCTTAACCTTAATACCTGACCATGGTATATCATGGTCATCATACAAAAATGATATCCAGGCTAAATTCTCTCCTATTCTCACATTAATTATTAGTGAAATAAGAAAACGATTTGATAATCTGCTTGGAGCAAATAAAGATGAACAGGCTGTTAAAGTAATTAATGCTTTTTCAGTATTTAACCACGACACCTGGCCAGACTCAAACAGAGAACTCATTCATTTTGGGAATGATTTATTAGAGATTCTTGTAGAACATTTCCATGTTGCCCTGGAAAGATCTGGGTGTGATTTTAATTTACTGAATTCTGAGTGGCGTCAGCTGAAGCTTTTGGTTGGAAATGAATTTTCTAGAAAGTCTTATAATTCTGTATGGAAGAGTATGCTTACTAAAGATCCCTATAAATCTGATTTCAAAAATGTGTTGCTTTTGGTTGAAATTTTGCTTGCTTTGCCAATAAGTTCAGCTGAATGTGAAAGGGGATTTTCTGCACAAAAAAGAATAAAATCAGATACCAGAAGTTCTCTTTCAATCAGCAGATTATCAGACCTTATTTTTATCAGCACTGAGGGTCCTGAAATAGAATCTTTCCAGCCTGAACCAGCAGTGAGTAGATGGATGGCTTCTGGCAAAAGACGACCATGTGCAAAACCAGAATGGTCAGAAAAAATCCACTCTGTGTCCTCCAGTACCAAATAAGGAAATATGTTATGAAAAACTATTGATTGTTTTATTACAAACATTTCAGAAGGCATCTGTCTCATTTAATTTATTACACAAGTCATTGTGATAATCAGTGTATTGATAAGTCTTTTATTGTCTATTGTGCATGTATATAGTAAATTATTATTGATTCAACTCATTTCATCTATTTTTTATTTTCAACTTTATTTAAAATAATACAAATATTAGTGAGATTGGTGGCCAGTAACTTTTTGGGCTTGGCGAGTAACTTTCAAAGGTTTACTAGCCACTGGGCCAGTAGAAATTTTTGCAATCGTAGAGCCCTGCTTATAACTTTGCTTAAAACTTATAATTTCATTTAAACCTCTGATTTTAATTTGATTAAATGATGCTTTAAGTTGAATTTTAGTTATCTGGAACTGCTTTTTGATTTTTGTTTATAACAGTTGATTTATATTCATCCTGAATATATGATGTGTTTTTTCTTCTTTTTTTTTTAAATTTTAACTTGATTTTCGTTTATCCTATTAAACCGCTAAATGCCATTTGATTTTAACTTTTGGTTTTTAATTTTATCTGTGACATAGTATGCTACCTGATTTTAACTTTTAAAACAAATTTTGTTTATCTGTGACATTAAATGCTTTTTGATTTTAACCAGATTTTATGTAGTTGATTATTGTAATTACCTACAGCTGTTGGTAAAAGTTGTTAGATTTTTACAGGTGTATGGTGGATGATTTGGAATTTTAATAATTTGTACTAATGCATGCTGGTTATAGTTATATTGTCTTACTTACATTTACATTTTATATTTTGTATATATGTTATTGATTAATGTTTGTTTATTTTGCTTTTACCAGTATGAACGTATATTTATTGATTATGAATTGATTGGATTACATGGTAAATTGCTTTAAAAATTTGAGCAAAAAAAAACCCCTCAAATATCTGCTGTGCTTGAATTATTTTGAAATTGTTGATAATAAAATCTCCGGTTGTTTTTATTTATTAAGGAAAAATAAATCAAATATGAAAAAAAATCAGTGAACCAAAAGAGAACTTTGAAAAATATTTCTGACTGCTAATGCTTATAAAGAGTTAGTTCAGTATACCACAGAACGCTATTATTGGATAGGTTTTTCAGAAATTTCCTGCTTTTACAAAGTACATGTGAAGGTGATTAAATGAGAGTGTTTAATATTACCAACAATCTGTTCGGTTGTTTGGGTGATCATTGAGGATGATTAGTTATTCAAAGTGTTTAATATTAACAACAATCTGTTCAGTTGTTTAGGTGATCATTGAGGATGATTAGTTTTTCAGAGTGTTAATTATTACCAACAATCTGTTCAGTTGTTTGGATGATCATTGAGGATGATTAGTTATTCAAAGTGTTTAATATTACCAACAATCTGTTCAGTTGTTTGGGTGATCATTGAGGATGATTAGTTATTCAAAGTGTTTAATACTACCAACACCTGTTCACTTGTTTGGGTGTTCATTGAGGATGATTAGTTATTCAAAGTGTTTAATATTACCATCAATCTGTTCCGTTGTTTGGGTGATCATTGAAGATGATTAGTTATTCAAAGTGTTTAATATTACCAACAATCTGTTCCGTTGTTTGGGTGATCATTGAGGATGATTAGTTATTCAAAGTGTTTAATATTACCAACAATCTGTTCAGTTGTTTGGGTGATCATTGAGGATGATTCATTATTCAAAGTGTTAAATATTACCAACAATCTGTTCAGTTGTTTGGGTGATCACTGAGGATGATTAGTTATTCAAAGTGTTAAATATTACCAACAATCTGTTCAGTTGTTTGGGTGATCATTGAGGATGATTAGATATTCCAAATTGGCCTTAGTCTAAATCAGAATGTTAGACACAAACTGATTCTCAAATTTTTAGTTTATTTACCATTGATAAGGTTAATTTCCTATGTGAAATATTACTTTTTACACATACTGTAACATCGCAGGTTTTGAAATTAATTAGCTTGCACAATTTTTCAGTGACCTTTTTGTTGACATAGGCAAACACACTCACTTCAGTAATAGAATTTATTCTTCTACTCAATAAATTAAAGTAACTATCTTGATCTGATAAAAATATACATTTGAAACATTAAGGATTATCAGAATAAAAGTTTGCATTGTATAAGTAGATATTAGGTGTATGATGTAAAGTTGTATAAATGTACATGGACAGTGTATAAGTTATGAAGTTATTTGGTGCATGATAAACTAACAATAACGAAGGATGGGTGGGTGTACACATGTTCTTACAATGTTTTACTAGTAAGCATGAATTAGCATCTGATTGCATAACAAAATTGAATTTTAATATTGTTTCATTGTAAATTTGATTATTGTGCATTTTCGTTAGTTTTGAGAAATGTCATAACAATGAATGAATTTGCCTTGGATCAGGATAAGTCATTTAATTTATTCCATTCAGAATGAGATGATTGATTATCATTGATCATATAGTTTGACATACTGATACTTAATTTGTTAGTATTTAGTACTTTTATCTGCGAATACAACTAAAATAGGGTGATGAATTTTAAATAGATTTTATAAATCTTGTTTAAAAAAGTTACTTTATGCTTTTAAAAATTCAACATTATATTATTCTGTTTCGATATTCTGATATTCTGTGTGTATCTAAAGGTGTTGTACTTTTCGATTACCTTATGAAAAGTACCTGTCTTATTGAATACTAAAGGACTGATATTTTGAAAGAAACAGTATTAACTATTGCTAACAGGTAAGTTATGACATATGTAAACGTAATTTGAAGAAATTTGAAAGCATTACAATATTTTTAAAAACTAATTTTTAAGGAATAAGACATGATACCAGCTTGGTGTTACCAATAAGACAGACAGCATCCATATTTAAACAACCAGTAACGGTAATCAGAAACCAACCAGACAGCAAGACCAAGACTGATCTAAAACATGGACCACAGGACCCACCCAAACAGGTAAGAGTAAAACCATGTAGACTTATCTAAAACATAGACCACAGGACCCACCCAAACAGGTAATAGTAAAACCTAGACTGATCTAAAACATGGACCACAGGACCCACCCAAACAGCTAATAGTAAAACCTAGACTGATCTGAAATATGGACCACAGGACCCACCCAAACAGGTAATAGTAAAATCTAGACTTATTTGAAACATTGACCACGGGACCCACCCAAACAGGTAAAAGTAAAACCACATAGACATCTAAAACATAGACCACAGGACCCACCCAAACAGGTAATAGAAAAACCTAGACTGATCTAAACATGGACCACAGGACCCACCCAAACAGGTAAAAGTAAAACCACGTAGACATCTAAATCATAGACCACAGGACCCACCCAAACAGGTAATAGTAAAATCTAGACTTATTTGAAACATGGACCACAGGACCCACCCAAACAGGTAAAAGTAAAACCACATAGACATCTAAAACATAGACCACAGGACCCACCCAAACAGGTAATAGTAAAACCTAGACTGATCTAAACATGGACCACAGGACCCACCCAAACAGGTAATAGTAAAACCACGTAGACTTACCTAAATCATAGACCACAGGACCCACCCAAACAGGTAAAAGTAAAACCACATAGACTTATCTAAATCATAGACCACAGGACCCACCCAAACAGGTAATAGTAAAACCTAGACTGATCAAAACATGGACCACAGGACCCACCCAAACAGGTAATAGTAAAACCTAGGCTGATCTAAACATGGACCACAGGACCCACCCAAACAGGTAAAAGTAAAACCATGTAGACTTATCTAAATCATAGACCACAGGACCCACCCAAACAGGTAATAGTAAAACCTAGACTGATCTAAACATGGACCACAGGACCCACCCAAACAGGTAATAGTAAAACCTAGACTGATCTGACACGTGGATTACAGGACCCACCCAAACAGGTAAAAGTAAAACCTAGGCTAATATGACACATGGATGACAGGACCCACCCAAACAGGTAATAGTAAAACCTAGACTAATATGACACATGGATGACAGGACCCACCCAAACAGGTAATAGTAAAACCTAGACTGATCTGAAACATGGACCACAGGACCCACCCCAAACAGGTTAAAAGTAAAACCACGTAGACTTATCTAAACCATAGACCACAGGACCCACCCAAACAGGTAATAGTAAAACCTAGACTGATCTGAAACATGGACCACATGACCCACCCAAACAGGTAATAGTAAAACCTAGACTGATCTGAAACATGGAACACAGGACCCACCCAAACAGGTAATAGTAAAACCACGTAGACTTATCTAAAACATGGAACACAGGACCCACCCAAACAGGTAAAAGTAAAACCTAGACTGATTTGAAATATGGACCACAGGACCCACCCAAACAGGTAATAGTAAAACCTAGACTGATCTGAAACATGGACCACGGGACCCACCCAAACAGGTTTATACGTAAATTAATAAATGAAGTCTGACCTAAACATGGACTATAAGATATGTGAAAAACCTAACAGCCTTCTTGACAGGTAAAAACATATAAAGTAAAACAAAGATTGATCTGAAGACATGGTTCAAAAAATTCTTCCAATGAGGTTAATAAATATGTTTGACAGTGTTAAAGACTGATTCAACTAATGGACCTCAAGATCCTCCAAAATGGGCAATAACATAAATAAAATAAAGGCTTATCTGAATGAAGGACCACAACAGCTATCCAAACTATAATTATTGATATATACAGGATCTGCCGAAACAAGTAAAAGAAAGCATGGAACAGGTAAAGCAAAATAATCTGCACATATGAACCAACAGGCTATGAAATGAATGGTAAAATAACTTGAAACCAATCCAAAAAAAAAAAAAAACAACAAAAAACAAAAACAAAAAACACCACACATTGTGTTTGCTGTTTTCTGTTGTAGTTTATGACTTGAAAGTCCAAATGTTTTCCAAAGTGTTCCCCCCCCCCCCCCCCCAAAAAAAAAAAAAAAAAAAAAAAAAAAAAGAAAAAATTGTTTCATTTTTAACAATTAAGAGGGGGTGAGATATGAATGCATGTTTTTTAGTACTGGTAATTCCTGTCATGTATGTATTATGATATATTTTAGTTATTTTGGGAGAAGAGACTGCAAGGATTACAAGCTAGAGATAGTGGATGTGATGTTTTACAACCATTAGAATTACCAAGGAATGTGCAAGGTCAGAATTTATTATTTAATTTAAATAAGATATGTTTGTACATTGTACATGGAATTTATAAAAGTTATAATGCCCTGTATAATGAGCAATTTATAATCCCAAAGGCTATGCAGAATTGAGATTAATTTATATTCATCTTGTGAAAACACTTATTGGAGTGATCAAGACAGTCATTACAGAATCATAAGTTAACAGCCATGGGTCAAACCCCTATGTATCTGTGCTGTGTAGTATATCCTTTATCAAAACATTTAACTTTTTTATTGTTCCAAGTCACCCAGCTGATAAATGAATAGTTATTAGAAGAAAGCTTCTAGTTATTAGAAGAAAGTTTCTTACATACTGGGAACGGGGGGGGGGGGGTCTTCATATTTCCTATATGTCACTTAATAATAAGTACTGGCATGTTGAACCTGGCTTGGAATATACAGTGATTGTATCATAATTAAGTCATGAATTATAATAAGTATGAATTAAAGCTGCATTAAGTTTTCCTAGGAAAAAATTAAAAGGTGCTGATCTAATTAAGGTTGTTCCTAATAAACAATGTTACATTTGGTTCAACGAAAAAAGCTCAAATAAATGCAGAAATAACAGTAATTTTCCATCGAGATGTAGCCTGTGGAATCTTTTATTAAAACAAGGTTACATTATAAAAAAACTTGATCATTTAAACACAACTTACAAAATGGTGAAATATGATAAATTGAACACAGAACTTATTGAATTTGTCATTTGTGATTTAATAAGGGATACATAACACCATTGCCAATACATTTAGATATAAAAGACAGACAATTAATACATTTGTCAGGTTTCACCTTTGATTCATTGGAATTTGCATATATCCGTGTGCATACTCCAAGCTCATAATGATCATCGTTAAACATTGACCAATCCATTAGAGGATTCTGTTTATTTACAGATAATAGGAATGAAATTTTAGAAAATAAATCTCACAGATTGTGATTAGAAGTTATCTATTTTTAAAAAAATATATTTTTAGAAAATCAAAAAAAAAAAAAACAAAAACTTAATGCAGCTTTAAATCAAATATTCAGATTTATTTGACATAATTTTATGATTAAAATGCTATCTGTACCAGTCACAAAGTCAAATTTTACACCTAAACACTTCAACATCAGAAAGAACCTAGATTGTGTTTTTCTTTTAAAATAACAGGTTCTGTGATGACAAAATCTTTGATGTGAAAATATAAAAGATCATACTGACACTTGCTTATTTTCAGGAGCTGGTCCAGAATTAACAACAGAAAATATCTTACAGAGTATATCAGCAAGTTTACATTTAAGTAGTGCACCCATTACAGGTCAAGGTAGTAACAAAGCTACTCTACTGAAAAATCCAGGTGTAAATATAGATACCAACCAACCACATATACAGGTAAGAAATATGATATATAAAAACACAGAGTTTAGCCATGCACATTGCGTGAAGTTGATATATAAAAACACAGAGTTTAGCCATGCACATTGCCTGTAGTTGATATATAAAAACACAGTTTAGCCATGCACATTGCCTGAAGTTAATATATATAAAAACACAGAGTTTAGCCATGCACATTGCCTGAAGTTGATATATAAAAACACAGAGTTTAGCCATGCACATTGCCTGAAGTTGATATATAAAAACACAGAGTTTAGCCATGCACATTGCCTGTACTTGATATATAAAAACACAGAGTTTAGCCATGCACATTGCCTGTACTTGATATATAAAAACACAGTTTAGCCATGCACATTGCCTGTACTTGATATATAAAAACACAGAGTTTAGCCATGCACATTGCCTGTACTTGATATATAAAAACACAGAGTTTAGCCATGCACATTGCCTGTAGTTGATATATAAAAACACAGAGTTTAGCCATGCACATTGCCTGTACTTGATATATAAAAACACAGAGTTTAGCCATGCACATTGCCTGAAGTTAATATATATAAAAACACAGAGTTTAGCCATGCACATTGCCTGAAGTTGATATATGAAAACACAGAGTTTAGCCATGCACATTGCCTGTAGTTGATATATAAAAACACAGAGTTTAGCCATGCACATTGCCTGTAGTTGATATATAAAAACACGGAGTTTAGCCATGCACATTGCCTGTAGTTGATATATAAAAACACAGAGTTTAGCCATGCACATTGCCTGAAGGTGATATATAAAAGCACAGAGTTTAGCCATGCACATTGCCTGTAGTTGATATATAAAAACACAGAGTTTAGCCATGCACATTGCCTGAAGGTGATATATAAAAGCACAGAGTTTAGCCATGCACATTGCCTGTAGTTGATATATAAAAACACAGAGTTCAGCCATGCACATTGCTTGTAGTTGATATATAAAAACACAGAGTTTAGCCATGCACATTGCCTGTAGTTGATATATAAAAACACAGAGTTTAGCCATGCACATTGCCTGTAGTTGATATATAAAAACACAGAGTTTAGCCATGTACATTGCCTGTAGTTGATATATAAAAGCAGAGTTTAGCCATGCACATTGCCTGCAGTTGATATATAAAAACACAGTTTAGCCATGCACATTGCCTGTAGTTGATATATAAAAGCACAGAGTTAAGCCATGCACATTGCCTGTAGTTGATATATAAAAACACAGAGTTTAGCCATAGACATTGCCTGTAAATGGTATATAAAAGCACAGAGTTTAGCCATGTACATTGCCTGAAGTTGATATATAAAAACACAGAGTTTAGCCATGCACATTGCCTGTAGTTGATATATAAAAGCACAGAGTTTAGCCATGCACATTGCCTGTAGTTGATATATAAAAGCACAGAGTTTAGCCATGCACATTGCCTGAAGTTGATATATAAAAGCACAGAGTTTAGCCATGTACATTGCCTGAAGTTGATATATAAAAGCACAGAGTTTAGCCATGCACATTGCCTGTAGTTGATATATAAAAGCACAGAGTTTAGCCATGCACATTGCCTGTAGTTGATATATAAAAGCACAGAGTTTAGCCATGCACATTGCCTGTAGTTGATATATAAAAGCACAGAGTTTAGCCATGCACATTGCCTGTAGTTGATTCAGTGTTCTTTTTAAACTGTCATTAAAACTTTCAATGTGGCACCTAAATCTTCAAATTTTTTTATGATTCTGACTGAAAATCTTTCATGATTTTTCGCTGTAATTTTTTTATTTTGGAATTATTCTTTTTAAAACTTTGTTTTAATTTTTTTTATTTTTTAATACTTGCAGCAAGCTATTGTTTCTGATGAGGATATTAGACGTCAAGAAATGAAGGTGTTAGAAGCCAGGCGGAAACTTCAAGATGCTATGAAGGCATTATGATAAACAGATAGCATTGACATACGTGTTATATCTTCTCAGTCTGCTAGCTTTGCTGTAAAAGTCTTCTTATGGAATACTGAAAGCCTTGAAGACTAGAAAGGATTGGATTATTTAAGATTGTGGTTTGATGTTATTGCAATATTGCAATGATCTAGTTGGAAATAATGACATGTTTTTAAGGGAGTTAAATATTTGACTTTTTGGGTTCTGACCTTTATAGAGTTTAAGATGTAACTCATTGATAATGTACAGGTTGTTAACATGTCAACTAAAAATCTAGAGAAAATATACATGTATAACTTTTTCAGAACTTCTGAAAGAGAGGAAAGTTTTCAACTGTAATCCCATATCTCATTTATTTGTTGGTTAGATTTTATCGACAAAGGTGAATAATCAGACACTTGTAAAATCTTGTGAAACAACCATGATTTGTTTAGATTTGAAGGTTATAGGGATTTAACAATGACAATGTTAACTTGTGACTGCATATGTCAATCTGTGCTAAATTTTTATTATGCCAAAATAAAAAATATATAAATAAAAAGTGACAGGATTCACATATTGTAAACTGTTAAGACAAATTCATTGATTTTTTTTTCTCATCATAAAACATTTTAATATTTATTGTCATGTTTTGTACTGTTTTAACTATTCACTGCTGCATGTTAATATTTGTTGAAAATATCAAAACTTTTTTTGATGTATTGATAAATAAAAAATGCTTTTGTACATTTTTAGTTACATAATTTTGCAGTTCATAAAATACACACATGAATAAGGTATATGGTCATTGTAAGGATTTTAGTCAGCATAGCCTGTGTGCCATCTGTGTTTTACCAATCAAAGCCACAAAGCCTTTGAAAGAGGGAGTTAGACGTTTCATACCATAACCATTTCGTACCATGTCCATTTTGTACCCAATCTTTCCATTTCGTACCCAAATCGGTCCAATTCGTACCATGTCATATGACTGTTTCTTACCATACGGTATTCAGTGTTACTACCATTTTGTACCAATGATTTCAATTAAAAGGTTTTCTAAATTTTTTTGAAAAAAAAGTACATAATAAAAAAAAAAAATAAATTCATTATTAATTATGACATTTTTATTGAAGATATTCTTTTTAGGGTGTTAGTTTGACTAAAGAAATCAATGCTTATAAAACAAAGTTTTCTTCAAGTCAGGGGCGCTGTTAACGAAATTTCCAAACGTTTTGTGGAGAATCTTGTTAATAACTTTTTATACGCCCGTCAAAGACGGGGCGTATTAGGGATCACCCTTGGCGGGCGGGCGGGCATACTGGCGGTGGGTTTGTCTGGCCCATAACTCTGACATCTATGGTCAGAATGACTTGAAACTTGGTATGCTTACTTACCATGATGATACGAAGTGCAGTGCTCAGGAACCGTAACTCTAGCTTCCTTAATTTTTGAGTTATTCCCCTTTGAATGCTGTTAGCATGTTTGTCCTGCTCATAACTTTGACATCTATGGTCACAATGACTTGAAACTTGGTATGCTTACTTACCACGATGATGCCAAGTGCAGTGCACAGGAACCGTAACTCTAGCTTCCTTAATTTTTGAGTTATTCCCCTTTGTGTGCTGCCAGAGTACGCGGCGGGTTTGTCTGGCCCATAACTCTGACATCTATGGTCAGAATGACTTGAAACTTGGTATGCTTACTTACCACGATGATCCGAAGTGCAGTGCTCAGGAACAGTAACTCTAGCTTCCTTAATTTATTCTACCAGGGAGCAGATACACATAGAGTTGTAGGCTGAAGAACTTGCTGTCTTTGAAACAACCCAGTATACTAGAGATTACCTCAATTTTGTGATGAAGGTTACAAGAACATGATGGTAAAATTATATAAATGGTATGGCTGGTGGTAAGTCTATTTTGTTACTGAAAATAATACCAAAATCTCAATAATTACTATTGTTTTTTATTGTACTTGTTGACTTGTGCACTGCATTTTGTATCATTGTGATGAATAATTGAATTGACTTATTGATTATGAACAGCTCATATGAACTGTATAAGTCCCTTTACAGTTCATAATAAACAAAATATCCACATAAATGACTTGCAGATTTGACGGGCGTATCATGCTCTGCCATGCGGAACTCTTGTTTTTTTTCTGTCATACTGAGCGGAACTCATGTTCCTAGGGTTTAGTCTCATAAAAACAGATCCAATAATCACCCTTTTCACTCCCAAATTATGCAGAACTTCAGCTTAAAAACATAATATCATCTGAAATTGCTTTTAGAATACAATCAACTCTTATATCGTTACCACCTGCTTGTAAAAAAAAAAAAATCTCTGGTATATTTTGTCTCACTAACTGAGATCATATCTCCGAATTTTTCAACATTTTTACCACCGATTCCATGTTCATTGTTCAATATATCATAAACATTTTCTTATCATTATCTTTCATCCATTTTCTTAAACGATGAATGAAACTGTGTCCAAGTCTTTTCACATGTGGTATATTGAAACCTTTTATAATATCATTGTAGTACCATACAGTATTCAGTGATACTACAATTTGTTCCAATGACTTCTAAACAAGATTTAAAAAAAAAAAAAAAAAAAAAAAAAAAAAATTTAAGTAAATAATAATAATAATAAAAATATTATAATTAATTTAATAAAAAAAATTATTGGGGAATTTACTTTTTATGGTGTTAGTTTGACTTAAAAAAATTCAACCTTTACTGAAAATGTTGTTTAAATTAAATGGCATCTCCTTTTTCGTATTTTTTTTTTTTAATTACAAATGAAGACCTGAAACACAGCAAGTCAGAATTTCAGATCACTGTCTGAAGCAGATAACAAGCAAAACAAATGTTTTCAAATAAGTTTGTTTTAAACAAATAACTATGAAATGTCATTATAAAAAGAAGTGAATTTCTACTAATTATTTTAGAGTGTGTGTGTGTGTGTGTGTGTGTGTGTGTGAAATCGTGAACAATGAATATATCATGCACAAATTATTTAAAAATAAAACATTTACGCACGAAAAATATATACATTGCATATGATAGAAAAATAACATGGTACAAATTGGTAATAGTGTTAAAACATAAGAAAAATCATATTTAACTTTAGCAGTACACTATGGTACGAAATGGTCAAACAAGATGGTATGAACTGGTTATGGTACGAAATAGTCATGGTACGAAATGGTTTTAAATATGGTACGAAATGACTATAAACCTTTGAAAGAGACCTTGATAAAAGACCCAATGTCACAATAAGGTTTATTCCTACTCATTTTCTGGGTACCAACTTTTTTTTTCAAGCACAAAAGCCACAATTGATGGCCTATTTCACAATAACTCTTGGTAATTGTATTTGCCTATGTAAAAATTCTCCCAGTTATTGACGTCTCAATACAAGTAAAATACATGTAAGCCACAAATAATTTCATTAACTTTGTGACAACCAAATTAAACATTGATTCTGCTTGCTGGTACTAAACCATCAACAAATCAGATAATTTTCATTGGAAAGCATCATTTATCACCATAAAGTATATGTACTTGATTTGATTATGACTTCCTTGAAAGTCTTTATCTTTAGACCATTCCAAGTTTTTGTCAATGATCATTTTAAAAGTCTTTCCAAAAAGGTTACTTTTATCTAATGATTTGATAAAGAACGTTAATGAAATGTATGTTAAAGTGTCATTTTCAGGGTCCACATACTGTGAAATTAACCAGACAAGTTAGATTTTTTACAAAAATACTTGAGCATACGAATTAATCACTGTGTCCATATTATCAGTATCAACCTTGTTCATCTGATATTTTTCCCCATTTTATTACGGCATGAACTTGCTAACTGCAACTGTGAATTATTATTGTCTCCAGATCCATTAGTATGGTGGAGTAACGTCTCTCGTGATCTATTAGTATCCTGGAGTAATGTCTCCAAATCTATTAGTATGGTGGAGTACCATCTCCAGATCCATTAGTATGGTGGAGTAATGTCTCCAGATCTATTAGTATGGTGGAGTAACGTCTCCAGATCCATTAGTATGGTGGAGTAACGTCTCCAGATCCATTAGTATGGTGGAGTAAAGTCTCCAGATCCATTAGTATGGTGGAGTAACGTCTCCAGATCTATTAGTTTGGTGGAGTAAAGTCTCCAGATCCATTAGTATGGTGGATTTATGTCTCCAGATCCATTGGTATGGTGAAGCAACATCTCCAGATCCATTAGTATGGTGGAGTAATGTCTCCAGATCTATTAGTATGGTGGAGTAGCGTCTCCAGATCCATTAGTATGGTGGAGCAACGTCTCCAGATCCATCAGTATGGCGGAGTAAAGTCTCCAGATCCATTAGTATGGTGGATTTATGTCTCCAGATCCATTGGTATGGTGGAGCAACATCTCCAGATCCATTAGTATGGTGGAGTAATGTCTCCAGATCTATTAGTATGGTGGAGTAACGTCTCCAGATCTATTGGTATGGTGGAGCAACATCTCCAGATCCATTAGTATGGTGGAGTAATGTCTCCAGATCTATTAGTATGGTGGAGTAATGTCTCCAGATCTATTAGTATGGTGGAGTAGCGTCTCCAGATCCATTAGTATGGTGGAGCAACGTCTCCAGATCCATTAGTATGGTGGAGTAAAGTCTCCAGATCCATTAGTATGGTGGATTTATGTCTCCAGATCCATTGGTATGGTGGAGCAACATCTCCAGATCCATTAGTATGGTGGAGTAATGTCTCCAGATCTATTTGTATGGTGGAGTAATGTCTCCAGATCCATTAGTATGGCGGAGTAAAGTCTCCAGATCCATTAGTATGGTGGATTTATGTCTCCAGATCCATTGGTATGGTGGAGCAACATCTCCAGATCCATTAGTATGGTGGAGTAATGTCTCCAGATCTATTAGTATGGTGGAGCAACATCTCCAGATCCATTAGTATGGTGGAGTAATGTCTCCAGATCTATTAGTATGGTGGAGTAGCGTCTCCAGATCTATTGGTATGGTGGAGTAATGTCTCCAGATCCATTAGTATGGTAAAGTAAAAAATTTTCACCACAATTTTCAAACAAAACAGTTTTGGAATGGCGGAGAAGAGAGATTGTAGAAAACCACCAACATTTGGCAAGAAACTAACAATTTTTTCTCACAGATTCCAAATTCTGGATGATAAGAAAAAAATTCAATGCAAAATTTCAGATTAATAATTTATTTTCGTTTTCTTTTCTTAAAAATACAGCATTCAGCATTCTCTAAAGTAGACAGAAAATTTTCTAAGTTCAAAAATGAGGACAATAAGATATAAAAATGCTAGTGTACCATAAATGAGAATAACTAATGAAATAGTTTTCATTTTAACAAACGTTTAAAACCACTAATCTACAAGCACTAATACCCAACAATTTTTTTTTCTTCATAACCAGTTTCCCACACTAATAACTGAAAGAAAATGTTTTCTCCAGCAAAATAGTAAAAATCAAAAATTCTTGTTAAATTATCTGTGATCTTTGCTTAAATTGAAACGAGAAAATGGTCCTCAGCTAGATATCTCACAAGAACTGTACCCATATTAATCTATCAACCCTTCCCCATTAAACACCACAGCCAAATAAATCAAGACTACAATATATTATCTATTAGATGAATATATGGTTTTATTTTAAATTAATTTTTTTAATGACATCATTAAGATGCCCAGTCTGCTGTAGAATGGCACCAGTGTGATGCGAGGGAGTCTGATTATCAACACCAGTTAGATGGATGAATGATGACTACAATATGACAACTCGGAATGAAACAATTCTGAAATACATTATCATAAAGTTTTAATAATGTGTTTTATTGACAAAGATGAGAATAACCTTTGACCTGTATCACCATAACAACAGTATAATCTAAGATTAAATACTACCAGTAGTATTATCTTGTTGTTACTGTCACAGAATTTTATAATTTTATTAGCTAGATTAGAACAGGTCTATTAGTACTAAAGAAAAGTCAGCATTGACATCATTACAAACAGAAAATGTCACTAGCCATGACTTAAGATAGAGATATCAAAGGAAACAGAAATAATTATCAGTCAAAGCTGCTAACCTTTAGCTGTTGTCAATCAACTGGTATGTATTTTACACCTCAAATACATTATTACTGCTGACAATACATGTACAGTATGTTTATGGCATAAAGATGTGTTTCTTATTATTTTTTTTCTTTTTCAACATTAAGAAATATGTACAGACAAAATATTGCATTTTTGTTTCATACACATTTTTAAAAATTCAGTTTTCTGTCATATCAGAATTATTTAAATCAGAACAGTATTATATTTACAAAGTCAAAGGAAATGGTCAATAATCCAATGTGAAGTCAAAGATGATATTTATAACTGATATACACATTATTCTTCAATATATAATCTATTTCATCTTTTACACACATTTAACAACAGCAGCACTCAACACCATTAACATGTTACAAAGATAATTTATTGGAAGCCTCATTTTGGATTCTATCAATGTATAAAGTGTCTGGGATAATGAACTTAATGTTTCAACAACTTTAAACAATTTATAAGCACTAAGATAATTCTATTGCAACAAAACTCTTTGGTAAAATGTTAAGATACATGTATACACATTAATCACAAGTATAGATAGAAATATTTAAAAATGTTCTTGCCTGTACAAGTTTAACACAAGGATAGCTAGAGATATGTGAAACCCTCTTGACTGTACAACAAAATAAAAAAAAGTTTCATTTGATTAACATGTGCTTTTGAATAGCCAGACAAAAATTGTAAGATCATAAACCATAGAAAATACTCTATGTAATTTGGCACCTGCATCTTAAAGAAATTTATTCCATTATGGAATGGTATATATAAATTAGACACAAATCATACTCCACTGACCCAAAAATTATATCAATTAATTTTCAATTACAAAAAAGATAAGGAAACATCAAATATTTAAAACTTTCTACATCTAAGTCTAACTTTAGCTTCCGATTTGACAAAAAAAAAAAAAAAAAAAGAGATGTGATCCATTATACATTGTGACCTAACCGTAACATTACTATAAGTAATGTACCATGTATATAACCATCTTTCTAACACATCAATTATAAAAAAATTGTGAAAGATTCAAATATTTTTAAATAGCACTGGTGATTGTATATTATTGAGCACAAGAACACTTTATATTCACTATTCTATAAACTTTAACATACTGGCTTTACAATCTTTGTAACCTCCATACACCCATCACACATTTATAACATCAATCACTCCTTGACTTCACATCAGTATTACATATAACATCTATATAGTCTATAGTTCTTGTTTCTTTCCCCCCTTCTTTTTCTTTCCATTTCTGTCGTAACCTTGCAGTTCATCAGTACTTTCTTTAGCTAGATATTTAATAAAGTCTTTTACTTCACGACCACCCTGTAAACAAAATTAATTCTATAATGTAGATTGAGATTTGAAAGAGATTTTCAAAATAAAACACGAAAATACAGGGTTTGGTTGGAGTAACAAAAATATTTATAGTCATGTCTGGGTTTAAAATTAAGCCTGACAACAGGTTCCATGGTCCCCCACCTTTAACTTTTCAGTAGGGTATACTATATTTATATATATATATATATATATATATATATATATATATATATATAAAATAAAAACTTTCACAAGTTTGTGAAATCCACAATTTTAAGGTAGGACATATGAATATTCAGTTTCACAGTGGACTGACTTTTGTGATCGATAGACAACAACAACAAGAGGCCCATGGGCCTTAACGCTCACCTGAGGATACGTCCAAACTTGTTTGCAAAGCGCAAAAGACAATATATTAGGTACAGAAACTTTACAAGTTTTCTCAGGTTAAGAACTCTTAACACAAAACTTAATCAGAAATATATCCAGTCACATTTCATTTATAAGTAGCATATATATGCATGAAGTTACTGTAATGCAATGAATAATTTCCAAATAATTAACAAATTTTAGTATACTTATACAGCTATGTCCTTGACCTTTGAACATATATGACCTTGAACCATATATGATCACCATGTCAATACCTATAATATTCTAATATTATAGCTTATACAAAAAATTAACAGTTTTCAAGCAACACATTTTTCGACCAAAATTTCATGAAATGAACAAACTATAGGCTTAAGACCCTAGAGAAGCCAAATATTACATCAGATTTTTTCTCCCATCATCGGTTTTGGAGAAGAAGATTTTTTAAGATTTTTGGACCCCTAGGTCACCTTGACCTAGTTTTGGTAGCCATGGCAACGCCATAAACAAATCTGAATTGCACCAGCCCATATATGCTTTTGACCAAGTATCATTGAAATCTGTCAAGCAGTTTTGGAGGAGAAGTCGAAAATAGGTGTTAACGATGCACACACGCACATACACACGCCGCGCCATGCCATAAGCTCACATGACCTTTCGGTCAGGTGAGCTAAAAATACACAATATTTCTACCTATACAGTATTTGTCTTAAGAAATCATTCAACTTTTGAGATTCGGTCTGGTGTTAAAATATCAGACACTATATTCACTACTAGAACCTACCTCATATCTTTTTGGATTTTGTTTTGATCCTTTTGGAGCAAAATAAATTGTTGGAAATCTACAAAAGAAAAATTATTAGATCATTTACATGTATAATATGTTACATGGACTTAATTGCCAAAATAATGGACCAATTAATTCTTTTAAAACTATTCTCTATTCAGCAGTATGTTGTTTTCAAATTTTTATGAAGATATTTATCATTTATCCCTGGCTTGATAAAAACTTAGTGTCAAAGACTATTTTCATTGTAATTTACATCTAAGTAATACAACAACTTCCTTTTTTTCCATTTTGTTAAAAATAATTACTTTTTCTTTTGAAAATTCTTTATGTACAGTAAACCTGTATATAAGGATCACATACTATACAAATCAAGAACTAAGAGAAATAGTTTTTATATGTGTTCTTTTTTATTGGTCGAGACATTAAACAAAGGGAATTAAAACCACTGGTCTTAATAAAAAAGTTGGTCTTTTATATAGAGGTGATAGCTAAAGCAGAGTTTTCAGAGAGTGGATTTGAACATTAAAAGTTGGGCACTAGACTTTTAAATCAAAACTTCACAAGAAATAACAATGTTTTTTTTTTAACTAGAACTATTTCTTCTTTATGGAATACTACTAGTAAACTAAAAAGTTTATTCATTAGTAAATATCTTCAGTTATGGGTTATTTTTACAGACTAACAAACATTTTCTGAAGCAGGGTTTGTTGATGATTCATCCTTTGTAAAGAAATCTTTGATTAATACAGATAATACTGTGCATAGCATACATCATTATAATATATAACAGTACAAACATATAACTGTGTGTTTTCAGAATTACGTCCCTGTGTTTTTCATCATGTGTATGCACCTTAAGGTTTACCCTTAGATACATTTTTTTTCTAGTTATTTTTTGAGATTTACAACTGAAATTGATTCTATATTTACCAAATACTTTCAGAATTTTTTTTAAAGATTTGTTTAACAATATTATCAAGTCTATATTTATTTATTTATTTTGATTTTGGACAGTGTCTCTAAAGCTTGACGATAATTTTATAACATTTCCTGGTTTCCCTTGTCATGCAGTCTCACATATTAAATAACTTACCCAGTAACTTCATACGGTTTATTAACATCATTAGCTGTGGCATCCATTTTGGCTATAGTTATTCCTGGTTCATCAATAAGCTATAAATATACATGTATAACAACAATTTATTACAAATACATGTACATGCAATGTTATATCATTACTATAACATAAACTAAATCTATGAAAGCAAAAAAATCAAGATGGTAGTAAAAAATCTGTGTGATACCGAGATTAGAAACCAAAATTTAGAGGTACATGTAGTAGTTATTAGGAAGCTTACATAAGCATTTTCATAAACTCTCACTACATTACAAAACGTACATGTATGTTAGGTCAAGATACAATTGTATAATAGTTGTGAAGATGTCCTAACACATGGGGAAAATTCAAAAAGTTATTCAGATTAAATTTTTCACATGAAAACAGATTTCAAAAGCTACTGGTACAAAAAAGTAAACTGACCCTCTGCTCTCTTTAGAGTATTTTTCTTCACCACAAAGAAGTGTACAAGTGTACTGTCTATAAAATGTAGCAATAAAGTAATATAAGAATACCTGATTTAATTATCAGATGTAAATACATACCTTTTCCCCTAATTCTGTGTATTTGGGTTCTAATGATTTACAATGTCCACACCATGGTGCGTAAAATTCTATTAAAACATCTTTATCATTATTGTTGACAATTTCATCAAAATTTTTGCCTACAACAGTCTGGAGAGAAAAAACAACATTAATTGAAAAAAAAGACAAATACAGGTTTTATTGAAGAAACATCACATCCATTGACTTATATATACATGTATTCTTTTTCATTCTTAAATGTGTAATATATTGAAATGCAGTCATACTTGTTTTCCCTATTACTCCCCCTAAATGGTTTTTATTATTAAAATGAACTCTACAAAGATTGTTTGTTAATGATATTATGAAATTCAAATAACCTCATTTTCAGTCTTAAAACTTCAGCTAGTTATAATTGGAAATGGAAATAGAATATCTCAACAGATGAATATAATGATGCTGCTATTGGTGTCTACATTTTGAGAACCAGAAGAATAGCAGATTCTTTTTATATACAATGTAGACATCACTTCACATTCATTAGTAAAATCTCTTGACTATTTTGTTGTGGTCCACCAGGTTCAAACCCACAGCAGCTTGATGTCTCGAGTTTCAAGGCTAACACCTTAACCATTTGACCACTGCAGCCCATCAAGTTATTTCTGTATTGTATAAATATAGTATAAACATCTGGTTACTGACCTTGACCCCACCACTGTTGTCTTCTGGAAGTGGCTCAGATTTAATATGTGGTTCCAATTTGCCATCTAACATATCATTAACAAATTTTTCTAAATTATCCATTCTACAAAAAAAAACCCAAATAAATCAAAACATAAAAATCAAAAGTACATAGATCAGTTTAAACAAGATTCAACAAAGGAACCATACAATCAAACACAGTAAGGTGATTAAAATTGCACATTTTATATCACTGTTTTATCAGCGGAAAATTATTCACAGAGTGGTACAGTACAGGTTAATGCTTCCTGAATAGGATATCCCTAAATTTTATGACATGAAATAAAAATTACAGTACGTCACGAAAAACAAATACATGTTTTTGACAATTGTATACTTACGAAAATTCTTCTTGCATGACATATTTCTTATCAGATTTATCTCTTCCTGCAACAACTGGTTTATCTCCCTTAACATCATTCAATCCGTATTCACCAAGTTCATGGCTGAAATCTTTATGGTTACTTATAGCAAAATTTACATTTTTACCAGCATCCCTCAATTTCTTGCCAACTTTCATTACTCTGAAATTCAGAAAATCCTTTTTTTATGAAAAGAAACAAGACATATTACAAAGCAAGTGAATCAATTTTTACAATACCTGCCGGAGGAATTGCAAAGCACACTTGTTTGTTTAGTCCATCTAAAATAATTGTCTCACACATAACCAAGGGATATTTAATTGCTCTGTAGAACTTTCCAACAGGTCATTCAAAACCACTCTTCTTTGATTTTCAAATTTGTGCATTAATGAATTACTCCTACAGCTTCTCTTGATACATATATTGTCTGACAACAAAAAAACAAGAAGACATTGGACAGAAAGATTTGAAAAAGACATTCAATGTCGCTTTTCCACAGCCGAACCAGATGTAAAATTCATAGGGAATTTTATTCACAGTCTGTCCTTATTGTTTCCCTAAGAAACAGTTACATGTATATGAAGTTTCATCAAGATCATGCAGATAAAATAAATCATAAATCACAATACATATACAATTTCTTAAACATCGTCCCTGTAGTTATTCTTTGCTGTCTCCAAAATATATGCCAAGATTTTATATCTAACCCATCCCATTTTTCGCACAATGTCAAAACATGTTATATTTTAATAACAGTACCTGTTTCTCCAGTAATTGGTTCCTTTAACATTCTTTTTATAGTCAACATCAAAGTAAGCTACAACATATGGAGTAACAAATTTATCTGCATTATCCATAGTTCTGTGTGCACACAATCCAAGTCTGAAATTAACAAATAAAGTATATATAGTTAACTGAAAGTAAAAAATTCAAAAAATTGATACTCAAAGAGAGAAGCTATATTTGTTTTTAAATTGAATATAAATTTTTTTCAACTATTTTTTTTACTAGTTTTTTCACTAACCATACATGTTATAATTTCTTTTTACCTTCACATAGACATCAGTTTTAAGAACCAATGACTTTTTGCCTCAAAAATGTACTAAGTTAAAGAACATTCTATTTTAAAAAGTCAGCGTCTGCTAGGTCTCAATCCTATGATCTTAACATACAAAAACTGTTTTAACATTATGTTCCTAGCAAGTTTTAGTTTGACCATTTTACACATGAACATGTAGTTCTGTTGGTGCAAGTTCTACATGATTATAAAAGTTGATCTTAAATGAATTAAAAAGGGCACAGCTCATTGTACACATCAGAATTATATACAACAGAACAATCATGTAATTATTCAGAATTACGTCCCTGTGTTCTTCTCATCATGTGTATACACTTTTCACAAACCGTTACATTAAGATAATTTCAATAAATTCTTTAAATTCAAAAATTAACAAATTGGAAAAAACATATGTTTCACAGAGTTTCATTGCAAAAATTTTGTTTTACAAATATGTCATGATTAAACAGACAAATTTACGCTTGTAACATGACGTATCTTGTACATTCTGTACTACTTACAATTCTTTTTTAAGCCAGTCTTTTACTGCATACAGTGTCATATCATCTGAATATTTTCTCTCTGCTTCTTCAAATTTACTTTTTAATGAGTCTGGCTGGAAGAGTACAATATTACTGAAAAAATAAAAAGAAAATAAAATCATTTTGATAAAATGTGTACAATTTCTCAATTTTTAGCCAGCCCTGGATTGTATATAATATGCATTTTAGTTTCAAGATTGGAGGGGAGCTGTTTAAACTAAAACTTGACTTTTTTAGATATCATTACAAATGTTAGTATCTAACATGAAGTGGATAATATAAGGTTTAAACCTACATTGTATATTCTTAATATTTTACACGTTAAATGTTGGTTGCAATGTTGCATAAGCAATTATCAACCATATGCAACATAAGCAAAGTTATTTATCCAAAGGCTTAATAAAAAAACAAGTTTGTGTATGTGCAAAATAAACCAGTGTGTATTATGGTTTGACTTGTATTAGTGTCCACGCAGGGTGACTTTTTTGTAATGGTTCTAGCTCATCAAGTCAATATACAGCAAACAATCATACCACTCCCCTAGGCACATGATCTCGACACATTTTGAACCAGTTGATACCCTGTCCCTTTAATGTGGAGCACCAGACAAGGAAGACATATCTCAAATTTTTAAAGTCTGATATATGATCCGACCAGGGTAAAAACTCTGACCTTCCACTCCCTATGTGAACATTCTACCAATGAACCACAAAGGCAGACACTACACATGTTAGTCCTCGCAAGTTTAAATCTGTTAATTATTACATGGTTATAATTTATGAAAATCTAGGACATAGACACATACTTTTTGTATCCATATTTTTCTAAAACAGCTTTGTCTGTGGAGTGAGCAAATTTACATTCACCATTCATACTGTCAGCTACTTTATGGAATGTTTCTGCTACTTTATCACTAGATGAGGAATAAAAAGCTACAAATAAAAGGAAATCATGTATTAAAGTAACGACTAATAAAAAAAACTTACTGTAGATAAGAGTCCAGATTATTTTACTAACATCAAGTTGTCACTGTCTATATATATATATATATATATATATATATATATATATATATATATATATATATATATATAAGCGAAACTGCACAAAGTTCAGAAAGCATGTCTACATAAATTGCAGGAAGGGTTTCTTATCAATGCTTCCTATTTCAAATTTTGATGGGACATTCACAATTGCCTATAGACAAATAATAGACATTACACTTCACATTCATTTAGTCTTGATCATATTCAACTGAGCTACCATTGTGTTTTTAAATGTGTAAAAACAAAATTAAATGTCTGAAGAAAACATGATAATGAATGACTTGATTTGGATTGTTATTCTAATCATGTCTCTTTATATCAAAGATTTTCAAATGAGAGAAAAATTTTCAGTTGGAAACTTTTTTTCATTATTCTCTTAGCCATGAATCCAAATGCAAAGATTTATCTGTTAATGAAAAAATATAATTCGATTGAAAAGAAAAACTTAGTATCTGCTGCAACTTACACTCAAACCAAAAATATTCTGCAAGTCTGATAAAAGATCCATGTCTAATTTAGGATGTGCTTGCTAATAACAGGACAGTAATGCTATAGACAGTGAGAACAATGATACAAGAAGAAAGACAGTAACTTATATGTGTCTATTATCCTCTATGAGTTGGTCACAAAATACATTTCACTCTCTTCAATAAAAACACTTACCAAATACAACATAATCGTTCTTTCCTAAGAATTTTTCTGCTTCAGCTACAGATGTAATTTCTTTAGATGTAGGTCCTGCCTTTGATGCCATGGTTTTTACAATACCACCTGTAAAATGTACAGAATAACTATCTTTAATCTTTGTGGAAAAGCCTTTGTGTACATGTGTGTTTGCAAATTTGGAAAAATATAAGTGAAGGCTTGTTTTATGGCTTCGCTAATTCTCTATCAAAAGTTGTCGATTGTTTAAAAGTTTTTTTTGCCACACTATTAATTTTCCAGTTAACTACGATGAGAATGATTTCTTATTAACTTCAAAGATTAATCAAATGCTGGTTCATCTGATGCATGAGTTTGTGCAAGTGTTTTTGATCTGCTTTTGTACTTTTGGCACATTTATGGCCAACTCTAGAGTGCTTATACACTCGCCCACAATGCCACAAATATTATAAGATCATAGCCACCCAGTCCATGATATTGGCACTGAGCCAACCAGTTATGATGATATGGCGAAATAAAAATTTCTTTCTCACTTGCAGCTGGCCAGTTTTAAATCACAGTACTGAGACGCCTCGAGTTTTGAAAGTTGAAACCTCAAAACCACATGACCAAAAGTATCTGTGAATACTAGTGTTTCCAAAAGAACTCAATAAAACTGAATAAAGAATTCAAAATAATCATCATAATAAACTTTACAGATTATTCTTTTAAACACACATATTAAAACCTACCAGCTTCTCTTGGTCCACTGTAATCTTCTGACACTTCTCCATTACGGAATATTTTCAATGTTGGATATCCACTTACACCATGTTTTGAACATGTTGAAGTTTCAACTGTACAATCCACCTGAAATAAATAACAATTTACCATACCTCCCTCATATTCTGATATAGATTCTTAATCACATCTAAGCTCATTTTATCTTAAAAAAGGAATAGATGACTTTAGAAAATTGTTCACAAAAACTTACAATAAAAAAAAAGAAAGGACAAAGAACTGCAATGGGACAGGCACATCATAAAAAGGAAAGGACAACCATTAAAATGACTCATATTATCAATGAGATTTCTCTTTTGTTGAAAGGGTGAAAATCAAACAGTAACATAATGCTGGGTCCAAATTGTAAAGAAACATGTGGGTCTTAAATACTTTACTGATAAGGAAGTTAATAATCATGAAACAAGAATATTATATAATATTTAGCAATAGGCTTAAACAACAAAAGTTCCAGTTATATACATTGACAAGAATGAACCAAACAGTGATGGACATAAAATAGTCCACCTACATCCCATTTGAAATCCAATCTAAATATGACAAAAAAAAATCAGCCAAGTTTTATAGAACTTAGTAAAATCTAACTACGGATCTAGTATCATATGTCAAAGGAATTGCTAATTTCCTGTTGTTTTTACAGTGCAATGACTTTGATGTCTTGAACAATACCAAAAACAGTTTAATCAGATGTAACAGTATCCATCAATCGATTTTGTCCATTGGCCAGTTTTGGTTATTTGCATTGCCCAGTTAATTGCATTAAATTTTCTGACAACCATTTTATGCAATAAAGTAGTATCTACTGTATTACACTGCCTGTGAAATATAAAATATGTTGATAGTTGAAATGGCATAAAACATACTAGGAAAGATGATCAAAGAAAGATACACATCAGCAGGCAGGTAAAACTAACCCTCTTTACAATACAAAACAATAGACAATTGAAAAAACTAAAATAATTTCCTTATGTGAAAATAATAAAAATTAACATTTCAAACCAGCAATTAAAGTTCACTACTTATATCCCAGGAATGCCAGGGACTTGAAAGTAAAACAATCCTGTCTGGGAAACAATCCTGTCTGGGAAACAATCCTGTCGGGAAACAATCCTGTCTGGATCATTTTACTTTACCTTAATGAGGGGAACTGGTGGATCATTATCTTTTAATGTTGTTGCCGCTTTTTCATACTCCGGAGCTAATCTTTTACAATGGCCGCACCTAAACAGATTCAAATATGTCTGTATTAGTTTGCCATTACAGGCAATAAGAAATAATAATACAAATCAACCTACTAAAGTTTATTGTCCTTCTAAAGAAAAAGAAAATATGGTTTGTCGCGAAAAGGCTTAAACCTGGGATCTCCCCCATACATTTTAGACAAGTTTTCTAGCAAATGAATAAAACTACAAAGACTACCAAAATTTAATAAATTTCTATTTTTCAAAACTCATTTTCATGTAAAATAAATTTTCTATTAAATATATAAAAATGATAGGAAATCTGACAATATCTCTATTCTACATAGAATTTAAAAGGCGAGACATACAAAAGGAAGTCTCATCATTTATATACCACTAACAAGAGAATTTTGACTGGCATACTTTTTGATATGGAAAGCACTCTCAACTAGAGGGGTTGGGTCCTTAGCCAGACACTCAATGAGGGTGATTTTTTAAGTCAAGTGAGAGTTTCATAAAATACTACTGTCTGATTCATGTCTGCCATAGCACTAGTTTTTCAAGTTTTTAGAAAAGATGTCAAAAAAGTTTGTATTGTGTCACATACCATTATGATGTTTGCATTTTTGTCATAATTAATGGACACCATATTACATGCCATCTGAGCTGGAGTATAAAATGCATAGCTTTTTAAAATGCTTATGGGGATTTAATATGGTATGAAATGCATATTCCAGGAGTATATCGCTGAAAAATCATGCAGGTTATGAAAATCGAACTGTGCATAACAACTTTCTCATTTTAGCTTGCCAGGTAATATCAATTTATAGCTGTACAAAATTTATAAGAGAATAGACTTATTCTAACAACAGTGCTCTTACCTACAGCTGAATAGACTATTTTAAAACTTTTAACTTAACATGCATGATTATTAGAGCGATATACTTCCAGATTAAATGTCTTGTATTTACCATATTAAATCCCAGTTAAGAATTTAAAAAGCTATGCATTTTATACTTCTGCTGTGATGGCATGTACTTTGGTGTCAGTTAATTATGACAAAATGCATATAACGGTATGTGACATGATACAAACTTTTTATAATCTCTTATAAAAGCTTGAAAAACTAGTACTACAGCACAGTAAGAAGACACCTATTTTGCGAGCCTGCTAGGAAACCATTCTATCATATAATACACTTACTGTTAACTGACCCAGTGGTCAATATGAAAAGTAAAGAAAATCAAAATTTTACACAACAGTTCAAAATTATCATCAATTTCACATAATTTTACTGCTCTCGACAAGATCAGTTTCTCTTCTTGGTAAAAGATCTTTTAGTACTTGCTAAAATTTCAATTTTGACTGAAAAAGCCTAAAATGGACTAAAATAACTTTTTAACATTTCTGTGAAAAAATTTCAACGAGGAAAATCTTCGAATTCAATTATCTTTGAAGAAGTCATAGCTTGATCGCAAAATGTAAACATATCCTTATTAATTCTTTACTAACGTCAACTTTTTTCTAGAAAATATTTTCCGGGGGGGGGGGGTGTGCCGGTACTTACCAAGGTGCATAAAATTCTACCAAAGCCAAGTTAAGAGGTTTTATATTGTCTTCAAAGTTTGAATCAGTAAACTCTAAAACATCACTGGCGTATGCCAATGCCGTCAAAGACAGGAGACAAAACAAACTATACATGTCGACCAAGTTTCACTTCTGTGTTGTGTGAGCACGTTCCCCTTTCATCAACATGTAATCAACGTGGACGGCACTCGTGTGTTGGCGAGCGACGATTGGTCCACGACATTTTTACGATTAATACCGAAAACTCACGAAACAATGCGACTCTCGAAATGGGTTGTCGAACATGGTTCGACTACTGATGAGTTGTTAATTAAGACAAACAGGAGCTGACAATTTAACAGAAGCCTATCAAAGCAGACGTATTGTTTTAAAACAATCAAGTGCACTTATTTAAAGAGACCATTCTAAGTTACTTATCTTTTTAGACTTTCATCAATCATGAACATTATTTTTGACAGCATCATCACAGGAACATATTTTATTTATTTATTTTTTTTTTTAACTTTGTTTTCATGTAAACCTTGCCGATTTGGCTGAGTAAGATTGTAGATTCCCGTTACCTTGACTGTAAACAATACTCGCCCCAATACACGACTTTTTATTGTGTTTTGTTGCTCTAGGTTTGTGTCACAGGCGCTTGTTTCGATATTTTAAAATAATAAAACCCCTAGACCCTTATATAAGACTTATATAAGGGTCCAGGGGTTTTATTTTCTTAAAATATCGAAACAAGCGCCTGTGGTTTGTGTTTATAAAATTTAACACGAATTCAACCGAATAACTAAATTAAACATCACTAGTTTTACCGTTGATACATTGTACATTTATCTGATTGTTTTCACGCATCCTTTTGCAAGTTCATATTATACGCTGAACAGACAGTAACAACAAGTCTAAATAGCACAGGAAAACTACAGATCAGAGTGACGCCGCCTGATCATAGGACGTGATAGCTGAAGATGTGTGAGTTGCGCTGATGGCAGTATACAGCAAAGTTCTTTATCGTGCCAGGCCTACCGTGCCACGGGACCTCATTTATTCTAAGTTCCCATCCGAAAGAACCGCGACTTTCATTTCGTAATGCCGAGTGCTTGGCAACAAAAGGTTACTTCCCACTTTCAAGTCTTCGTTCAGACCCGGTCAGGGTTCAAACCCAGACCTCAAAGCGAGCACTCTACCAACTGAGCTACGGCAGTGGTCAGGGTTCGAACCCACGACTGTATTGCAAGTGTTGATAAAAAAACCATTATGCTTTTGAATGTTAAAAATAAGTACAATGTCTGAAAAAAATACACACGACATGTACATGACGTTAAAATGTAAGTATAACGTTGCGTATTAAAGAGATCTTAGTATTTATTTTTTGTGAATTTTCAGTTTTTCTGAACAAAACTAAAACAAAGCAGATTTCCCGTATTAACAGAATTACAAGAAATATCATTAGAAACGTGTGTCAATTTTGTATTTGTTTTATCTCGCAGAATTAAACACGGGTAAGTTTGCGAATTTGTACAAACCGTTTTACTGTTTTGACGATACTATATAAGTTAACGGAAGCATACGCAGAAATTCAAATCAAATGCGTGAAATAATCGAAAGACAGATATAGCTGCGGTCACACCTGTACATTATTTTACTATGGGAAAGTAAAAGGTGGAGATTTTAAACCTTGTTTTCGTTTTTAAAATAAATTTTATGAAAATCTTATAGTTACCATAAGAAACTACAGATTGTCCTGAACATTCAGATATAAAAATGATCTAGTTGTGGTTAAAAAAACCGTTTCCACTTTTAATTACAAATTTAGGTGACATGAGTACATTCCAATAGCTACAGTTATGCCGAGTCCGTCAAATTTTTGAAAATTGTGTGTTTTTGAACACAAATTATTAATTCAAAGACAAAATTTAGGAAAATCTTACAGTTACCACTAGAAAATATAAATCTTCCTGAATATTCAAATATTGAATTCATGAAGATACCTTTAAAAAAAACCGTTTCCACTTTTAAATTGAAAATTGTGTGAAAACGGATTTTACAACTGTTTAGTTGGAGGATGTTAAGTCGAGTGTACAGGCAACTGCTACACGGGAATTGTTGGATTGTAACAGTGGCAATATTATTATTTGTACAATTTATAAGAAAATTTGATGATTTGTTTTATTATTATTTTCCAGTAATTTTTTACGGGCCTGGTAAATTTCGTATAAATTAGAACTTGAAAATTTGAACAATGAAAATTTCTCCATAAATCCGAACCAATCAGTAGATAAACGAATCAGTGACATTAGATATAGCTAGATTCCTACTCATTTAATAAATGTATTTTGATTGACTGGAAAAAAATATTCTCAACAATTTTTTTATAATTCTTTCTGTTGTCCTTCAGGTTTCGGTAGACGAAAAGCATGATGGATCAGAGAGAGAGAGAGAGAGAGAGAGAGAGAGAGAGAGAGAGAGAGAGAGAGAGAAGAGGGGGAATACATAGGGGAGTATGGCCTTGACAGTTAAATTCTCGTGATCTTGACTGTAAACACTAATCGCCTCAATAAAAGGCTTTTTCATGTTTAAAATAAGTAGAATGTCTGAAAAAATAAAACACAAACGACAAGTACATTATACATTATGCATTGTTAAAACGTAAGTCCGACGTTGCGTCTTAAAGATATCTTAGTATTTATTTTTTGTGAATTTTCAGTTTTTATCAACAAAACTGAAACAAAGCAGATTTCTCATATTAACAGAATTACAAAAATATCATTAGAATCATTTTTCAATTTTGAATTTGTTTTCATCTCGCAGAATTAAACACGGGTGAGTTTGCATTTTTGTACAAACCGTTTTATTGTTTTGACGACAAAACATGTTAAAAACGGAAGAGTAAAATGCGGACACGCTTTTCTCCCTATCTGTAGACGAAAACTATGATGGATGAGAGAGAGAGAGAGAGAATGAGGGAATACATAGGGGAGTATGGCCTTTATAGTTAGATTCCCGTTATCTTGACTGTAAACACTAATCACCCCAATACACGGCTTTTTATTGTGTTTTGTTGCTGTGGGTTTGTGTTTTTGACATTTAACACGTATTCAACACTGAGTAAATTAAACATCACTAGTTTTACCGATGATACATTTTACATTTATCTGATTATTTTCAACTTAATGGAAATGTACATTTTTTTCAAAAACACTATTTTATTTTATTTTCTATGTTGTGCATGTTTTGTGTACGTTTTATCAATTTACCGATAATTATGCTTTGTTTTCATGTAAACATTGCCGATTTGGCTGAGTACATTAAAAATATAACCATCGCGGGTTCGACATTGTTACTAAGAACTGATTGTGACGTCATAGACAAGTGCATGCTTTATGACCTCACAATAAAAAATTCAATGTATAACAAGTGTAGATAAAAAACTGCCAGTATGCTTTTGACTATTTAAGATAAGTACAATGTCTGAAAAAAACAAACACACACGATATGTACATGACCCTTTATGCATTTTTAAAACGTAAGTCCGACGTTGCGTGTCAAAGATATCTTAATATTTATTTTCGTAAATTTTCAGTTTTTCTCAACAAAACTGAAACAAAGCAGATTTCCCGTATAAACAGAATTACAAGAAATAACATCAGAAACGTGTGTCAATTTTGTATTCGTTTTATCTCGCAGAAGTTAACACGGGTAAGTTTACGATTTTGTACAAACCGTTTTATTGTTTTGACGAGACTACATCAGTTAAAAACGTAAGAGTAAAAAGCGGGCACGCTTTTCTCCCGATCAGTAGACGAAAAGTATGATGGATCAGAGAGAGAGAGAGAGAGAGAGAGAGAGAGAGAGAGAGAAAGGGAATACATAGGGGAATATGGTCGTTACATTTAGATTCCCGTTATCTTGACTGTAAACACTAATCACCCCAATACACGGATTCTCATGTTTAAAATAAGTAGAAAGTCTGAAAAAATAAAACACAAACAACATGTACATTATACATTATGCATTGTTAAAACGTAAGTCCGACGTTGCGTCTTAAAGATATCTTAGTATTTTTTTTGTGAATTTTCAGTTTTTCTCAACAAAACTGAAACAAAGCAGAATTCCCGTATTAACAGAATTACAAAAAATATCATTAGAAACGTGTTTCAATTTTGTATTTGTTTTTATCTCGAAGAATTAAACACGGATGAGTTTGCATTTTTGTACAAACCGTTTTATTGTTTTGACGACAAAACATCAGTTAAAAAAGGAAGAGTAAAAAGCGGACACGCTTTTCTCCCTACCGGTAGACGAAAAGTATGATGGTTGGAGAGAGAGAGAGAGAGAGAGAGAGAGAGAGAGAGAGAGAGAGAGAATACATAGGGGAGTGTGGCCTTTACAGTTAGATTCCCGTTTTCTTTACTGTAAACAATAATCACCCCAATACACGGCTTTTTATTGTGTTTTGTTGCTGTGGGTTTGTGTTTTTGACATTTAACACGTATTCAACACTAAGTAAATTAAACATCACTAGTTTTACCGTTGATGCATTTTACATTTTATCTGATTTTTTTTTAAAACTTAATGGAAATGTACATATTTTTTCAAAAACACTATTTTATTTTATTTTCTATGTTGTGCATGTTTTGTGTACGTTTTATTAATTTACTGACAGTTATGTTATACTTTGTTTTCATGTAAACATTGCCGATTTGGCTGAGTACATAAGAAACATAACCATCGCGGGTTCGACATTGTTACTAAGAACTGATTGTGACGTCATAGACAAGTGCATTCTTTATGACCTCACAATAAAAAAAAATTCAATGTATAACAAGTGTAGATAAAAAACTGCCAGTATGCTTTTGACTATTTAAAATAAGTCCAATGTCTGAAAAAACAAACACACACGATATGTACATGACCCATTATGCATTGTTAAAACGTAAGTCCGACGTTGCGTGTCAAAGTTATCTTAGTATTTATTTTTCATAAATTTTCAGTTTTTCTCAACAAAACTGAAACAAAGCAGATTTCCTGTATTAACAGAATTACAAGAAATAACATCCGAAACGTGTGTCAATTTTGTATTTGTTTTATCTCGCAGAATTAAACACGGGTAAGTTTGCGATTTTGTACAAACCGTTTTATTGTTTTGACGATACTACATCAGTTAAAAACGGAAGAGTAAAAAGCGGGCACGCTTTTCTCCCTATCGGTAGACGAAAAGTATGATGGATCAGAGAGAGAGAGAGGGAGAGAGAGAGAGAGAGAGAGAGGGGGAATGAGGGAATACATAGGGGAGTATGGCCGTTACAGTTAGATTCCCGTAAACTCGACTGTAAACACTAATAACCCCAATACACGGCTTTTTCATGTTTAAAATAAGTAGAATGTCTGAAAAAATAAAACACAAACAACATGTACATTATACATTATGCATTGTTAAAACGTAAGTCCGACGTTGCGTCTTAAAGATATCATAGTATTTATTTTTTGTGAATTTTCAGTTTTTCTCAACAAAACTGAAACAAAGCAGATTTCCTGTATGAACAGAATTACAAAAAATATCATTAGAAACGTGTTTCAATTTTGAATTTGTTTTTATTTCGCAGAATTAAACACGGATGAGTTTGCATTTTTGTACAAACCGTTTTATTGTTTTGACGACAAAACATCAGTTAAAAACGGAAGAGTAAAATGCGGGCACCCCTTTTCTCCCTATCGGTAGAAGAAAAACTATGATGGATGAGAGAGAGAGAGAGAGAGAGAGAGAGAGAGAGAGAGAGAGAGAGAGAATACTTAGGGGAGTATGGCCTATACAGATAGATTTCCGTGATCTTGACTGTAAACACTTATCACCCGAATACACGTATTTTTCATGTTTAAAATAAGTAGAATGTCTGAAAAAATAAAACACAAACAACATGAACATAAACATGGCCGGTTTGGCTCAGTACATTAAAAACATGTAACCATCGCGGGTTCGACATTGTTACTAAGAATTGAATGTGACGTCATAGACAAGTACATTCTTTATGACGTCACAATCAAAAAATTTATTGTAAAAAAACTGCGGATAAAAAACTGCCAGTATGCTTTTGAATGTTTAAAATAAGTACAATGTCTGAAAAAACAAACACACACGACAAGTACATGAACTATTATGCATTGTTAAAACGTTAGTCCGACGTTGCGTCAAAGTATTTATTTTTCGTAAATTTTCAGTTTTTCTCAACAAAACTGAAACAAAGCAGATTTCCCGTATTAACAGAATTACAAGAAATAACATCAGAAACATGTGTCAATTTTGTATTTGTTTTATCTCGCAGAATTAAACACGGGTAAGTTTGCGATTTTGTACAAACCGTTTTATTGTTTTGACGAAATTCAAAGAACCCTATATGCAAAAAGTATGGTCTGACCTGTTTGAAAAAGTTATAAAGTGGAAAAATGTTTATGCTCACAAAATATCACATATTCTTGATAAAACAGTTGATGAATTTAATTAAAAGCTTCTTCATAATCTATTATCAAATAATGGGTACGTCGGCAAATGGAATCCCGAAGTTAATAAATATTGTCCTTACTGAAACGAAACTGAAGACAGTTACCACATGATTTTTAGCTGTGAAAGTGTTTGCAATATTTGGATAAACTAGAAAAACTTCTTCAAATGAAAACTTACTGGCAAGATATTATTGGGTATAATGAAAATATCTCCTTAAAAATACAATGTTGAATAACTGCGTTTCTTTTGTGGCCTGCAATATCTACAAAATTTACATTTTGTAGATATTGCAGAAAATTACAGAATCAATAAAAAGGGAGTTACCCAAAACGATTTACTGGAAAAACTTAAATACTTTTTATTACAATTATTTTGAAATACTGAAAAAAGCTCACTTTTAATTTAACTACAATAATTTTAAACTTGCAGCAGAATATCTTTGAATTTTTATAGACTAGATCTTTAATTAGATTCAACTGCAACATATATATATATATATATATATATATATATATATATATATATATATATATATATATATATTTCGTTAGTCGGTAAATTATGTGTCTGTTTGTCTGTGTGTAACTATGTATATTGTATATCATACATATCATTATGCAATGAATTATTATGTTTATTGAAATAAAAAAATATATATGCATGCTTTATTGATTTGAGAAAGGCTTTTGACTCTGTTTGACATAGAGATCTTCTTTACAAACTAATAAAGTAGAACGCCAATAGGAAACACGTATAAATCATATATTGAATTAATTAGAATTTACAACAAACTGTTTTGTTGAATGCTGTTTACATCGCATCGAAAATAAAATTTTACTGCTATTCGCGACAAGACATTTTTTTCTCATCTTAAGGATTAATCTGAACACAATTTTTATATGGTGAATCATTTTGTGCAAGTTTATCTGATCTGCTTTATACTAGTTTGTCTTTGTAACGATCTCACAGTGTTATCACTGTAAAGGGGCAGATTTAATTCTATATTTTTAACTTTCGTATAATGAGTGTACAATATGTTTGATGCAGGATGTTGACTTTTAACTTAAGACGACTAACTAGTTAATAGCCTTAGTTTTGAAGACGATTTAGTGCTGTTTTCAGATCCAAGTGTTTAACTTCAAAATCAATAAAATAATTTAAATCTACTGCTTTAAATGAAAATTAACAGTAAAACAAACAAAACAAAAATTATGACTTTTCAAAATCAATTTAACAAATCCTTCCTCCCAATTATAAAACATTATTTATTTACTTGAAACTAAAGGAGCATATTTTATTTTAGGAATCTCAACATATTACAAAATTTCGTTATTGTCTTGTCAAATAGACCTTCAAAAAAAAAAAAAAAAAAAAAAAAAAAAAAAAAAAAAAAAAAAAAAAAAAAAAAAAAAACTCCATGATGCAAAACATTATTATCGTATTCTTCTGATATTGTAAATTATTTCATCAGATCAGTTTTAACAAATACCTCCAAAATTTGGTTTTTATTTATTTTTCATACATTTTATCTTACTTTCGAAAGAGTTCCAAGAACAAATTTCCCCATCCGTCTTCAATCTTTTTCTGACAAATGTCACTTGTTAAAGGTTTATTTAAGTTTTACAAATGTTTACATGTACAAGAAGATGTTAAAAATCAGTTTGCAATATTGCCAGCATGCAGGACTGACATAGATGAAACTCCAATAGACTTACATACATACCGACTCACTTGCCTAAGTCAAGTGTTCATCTGTTGGAATAAAAAGCATTAGAAATTGCTATTGCATAAAACACCATATACTCCTGATACGATTTTGCTTCTAAACTCCACGGAGATCAGAAGATATACGCCATTTTTTAAAGAATTTTTTTCTTTCTTATCTTCCTCTTCTTCTTTTTTTAAACAAATAAGAGTCGATCGCTTTCATAGAAAATCATCAAAGAATGCGTTGAAGATAACTGTAAAATATAATTTTGGAGAAATAAGAGAAATTACCACAACGTAACAACAGTATAACTCGAATAACGTAAGTATTGTCATGTAGAAAATTTTGAATTTTTACCAAAAGAAATATTCGAAATTCTGCACATGACAGTACATGCATATCTAAGACTCAATTTGATATGGAGAAATACTTAAAATCACCTACAAAGCTTAAAACTTTAATTCAGAATTTGTAATCATACAGTAGGTTTTGAGTCTGGTAAACACAATAGTGTTTCAAGAAAAGACGGACTGACAATGTCGTGTTACGTCAACAAACTTCTTACAAATAAACGTGCTTAAAAATTCCTCCCGAATAAAAAAAAACGATCGTGATAAACACTTTTACCAGGTATGATTGATATTTTGTGAACCTCATATGTAAGGGTTAGAATTTTGGCCGACATATTGCATTATTTACTAAATAATTAATTCCCTTGAGTATCTATACACTATTGTCATCTATGTTGAAGATCCTTAATACCAGTTTTAAAGAAGTTCTTTTCTTGATCATTCTGCACTACATGTATAACGATATGTGAGTGCCAAAAATGACCGTTTTCAGTTTTGGTAAAAGATGGAAGTCTGATGAAGCGAGATTAGACGAATAAGGCGAATGCTCAATCATTTTAAATTGACAAAGATAGCAATGTCAAACTTGTAAACACGGGCATTATCCCGGTGGAACAATACATTTTTACTAAGTTTTCCGCAACACTTGATTTTAATATTTTTTTGCCACAGAAGTGATGCATAGTATCTGCTTTCTTCCACCCAACTGACTAAAAGCTTTTTACTGTCAAAATGGAACGTTTTTTTTCTGTGAAAAAACAACTTTACCGGCTTTAAATCTTTCTGTAACTCTCCCGTCAGTCACAACAATATCACAATATCATAGACTTTATTGAATATTTCTGGGGTTGCAACAGTGACAGACCGTCCAGGACAAATTACTATGTTTTTTACGTTTAAATTCCGCCACTCACTTTTTTATTCTAGCTTTCCCCTAGTGTTGCTACCATATCAGTACGACCCTTTAAGTATTAAACCTTTCTTACACAGGTACTGGATTACCGCTCTTTCACAGATTTTGTCCTTTTTCGCAAAAGCCACTTGCCTTGTTTACTTAAAGAGTTGAGTTGAGTAATGGTGCTTAACGTCCCAGTCAAGAATATTTCAGTTATATCGAGACGTCGCCAGCTATAGGCAAAAGTGCAGAAATTGTGCCTGTGCATGTTGCGGTGATGGCATTATACAGCAGGGTTCTTTATCGTGTCATGCCTACCGTGACATGGGACCTCGTTTATTTTAAGTTCCCATCCAAAGGAACCGTGACTTTCATTTTGTAATGCCGAGTGCTTGGCGAAAAAACAGTCACTACCCACTTTTAAGTCTTGGGTGAGACCCGGTAGGGGTTCGAACCCACGACCTCCCACTTACGGAGCGAGCACTCTACCAACTGAGCTGCCGCAGTGGTGTGTTTACTTAAAGAATGCTATCTTGTCAATATATATCCTGACCAAATGACATTAGTCCTGAATTACACGGCTTTCAGTTGTCTTGGAATAGTAGAGCTAAAAAAGACACGGATGCTCACCTTTTTTTTAAATACAAGGCTCACAATGTATCAATCACCCCTCATATATTCTTAGAAAAAAGACGCCACTTGTTCTTTATAGGGGAATTTATAAATGTACATGTCTTATTTAAACTGAGGGCTATACTAATATTGGAGAGTGCCACTTGTTTCTTATAGGTACCTTTGTAAGAGTCATAAAAACTGAAATTGGTTAATTGGTTGTAATGTTGTTTAACGTCGAATCAGCAACTTTTGAAGCTATTCCCAACGAGAGTTTATTTATCTCAAGGTATTGGTTCGTTATGGGTGAGGTGTGCGAGTGTGTATAGCGCGCATACTCGGGGCGTTTATTTGCCAGTTCACCGAGTCGGTAGACAACAGACAAGCATGCCATTTCCATAGTTACATCCTGGCACCGTCATTCCAATGCCGAGCGCTAGGCGAGGAAGAAACATCTTAAATTTTAGTGTGGTTCGAACGCATGGCTCCGTTCTTGAAGGGTACACTCTACCACCTAGCCACAGAGGTGATATATCAAGACTGAGTAATGGTAAAATGTTCAATATTTGTATTGAACCGTCTATAACTTAGTGAACTTCATAACATAACTGTTGTATTATTTGTTTTATTATATGACTACTGAGTTTACTCAACTCTTATTGGCTAAGACCATATGAAGCTACTCTGTACAAATCGTTATGTTCACCGCGCAATTTTGCGCGTGAGGGTAACATAACGGTCCAAATTGCTCTGCAGGTCCCTAAAAATAGAAGGCGGTGATTTCCCAGTGTCTAAAAAAAGAACTAATCAGAGCCATCGTAAGCTTTCGATAAGCCAATCAAAACTGACCTACTTTAGTTACCATTTTGAAATTTCATTGTTAAAGCTGCATTAAGGTTATCAATTTTCTGAATTTTTTTTGATTTTCTAAAAATATATTTTTTTAAAAATAGATATCTTCTAACCACGATCCGTGACATTCATTTTCTAAAATTTCATTTCTTTAAGCTGTAAATAAACGGAATCCTCTGACCGGTTGGTCAGAGTTTTACGATGGTAATTATTAGCTTGGAGCATGCGCACGGATCATGTCGGATGTACGGAAAAACCCTAGAACCGAAAGTGAAACATAACAGATTACATTAATTGTCCTTCATTTATATCCGGATGTATTTGAAATGGTGTTTTGTATCCCTTCCTAAGTCACAAATGACAAATTCAACGAAGTTCTGTGTTTAATTTATCGTATTTCACCGTTTTGAAAGTTGTGTTTAAATTACCCGGGTTTTTGATGACGTAACCATGTTCTAATATTAGATCCTAAATGCTGCATCTCGCTGGGTAAATATTGTGATTTCTGCATTTATTCGAGCTTTTATCGTTGAACCAAATGTAACATTGTTCATTAGGAACATCATTAGTTAGATTCGTACCGTTTTAATTTTTTCTTTGGAAAACTTAATGCAGCTTTAACTTTTTTTACTATTGTTGATTTATTAAAGAAGCTGTTACAAATTGATTTAAAAGACACTTCTCTGTCATATAATAAAACAATTACTGACTTTTGATTTCGGTTAATACAAGGATTTATCACCCCAAAAGAAATGTAATATTCACCTCGGCCAGCGGCCTCGGTGAATATTACATTTCTTTTGGGGTGATAAATCCTTGTATTAACCTCATCAAAAGTCATTAATTGTATAATGTTCTTTACTTTAAAGAACATATGCTATATCTTAAGTGTTATATAATTTGTAAGTTAGCATGACCCAATAGTTTGTAAATGTTGATAAAAAGCTTTATTAAGCTTTCATAAAAAAATATAAAAAAATATTATACCAGATTAGCATGATGTTTATATATATATATCAATCAGTCCAATATTCGATATTGACTTCGTTTTCTGTATGTCAGTTTTCAGAAAATCATTTGATATGGTTTTAAATGGAAAAGAAGAAGTGGGCCGGATAAAAGAGATGTCAGCCATGTTAAATTATGTAATTTGTTGACTTTGTATAAATAGATCAAATCTTTTTATTTAATCAGAAAAAAAAATTGCACACGACATCTGAACGGGTAAACAACTTAGAAAATGGAGGTAAAAATGAGCCGAAATTGGCGGATAACAGAAATGACAGTCCATGAAGATTTTGTGATTGAACCAAAGACAACTGTGGATACAATACAACGATACGGTTACTTTTATTGTAAAAACTGTCAACGACAGTGGGGAAGTCCGTTTGTTTTCATCTTTAAAGGACCACCGATGGTAAGTTTTGGTTCGTAAGTTTTTTTTAGGCATTTTTGTCTTGTCTCAGATTAATTTTACATCTCCTAAAAAGTCGTATGGAACAATGAACTTATAGGTCAATGTGACCTACTTATATAATTAAATAATGGACAGAAATTGTATATCTTTATTACATAATCTTCCTGTAGCTTGTTTAGGGGTGTGTGTGTGTGTGTGTGTGTGTGTGTGTGTGTGTGTGTAAACAGTATTTATAATCATGCAAACAAACAATACTTACGTTTTACAATATCATATATTATTACACGCTTTTGTTCCCATTATAGAGGTCTTAAATGCGTTTCTGTAATTATGCAATTTGCCTGACAACCCTTGGAACTATTTAATTTTCCTATGGCTCTGTGGTCAAGTGGTCTACGATACGGAACACATTGCCTCTCACTACCAAGGTTCGAATCCCGCTTGGGCAGATCCTAGTGTGACAAAGTTTGTCAATTCCCGTGCTGAAGGTCGTTGGTTTTCTCATCCGGGTACTCCTTTTTTCTAAAGCATCCTAGAACTAATTATATTAATCCTTGTAAGAGAATTCGAGATTTATTAATGATTTTAATCAATAAAGTTTGCTTAAGTGTTCCACCTTACAATTATGCCATTAAATAGTGTTTCTTGACTGAGGGTGGGTGTAAAAAAATTCTATCCCACCCCACCTTCTCTTTGAAATGATTCCCTGGAGGTTTTTTATCACTCTATTCAAATGTCAGTAATGAACAAGATATACAGAAAAGTGAAAGGAATCTCAACTATTTAAAAATTATACATGTACGTAGTACCACCCAGCCCCAACCACGGTGGGAAATGACCTTAGGTGCCTTTTATTATCATCACTCTATTCAACTTTTCATAAGGAACCAGAAAATACATACATAAGAGGTTGGGATTTCAACCGTTTAAAATTACTTAGCAACACCCAGCCCTATGCCACAGTGGGAAAGGACTTAGGTGTCTTCCATTAGTATCATTCTTTTCATTTTATCATAAGGAACCAGAAAATATATATTTAAGGGGGTGGGGGATGTGGACAGTTTAAAAGTTATGAAAAGCCCTTCCTAGCACCACCCCTTAGTGGTAGCCAAGGGGAAAGTGTTTTATATGAATTGATGCACCTTGAGGTGCTGATTACAAATATATATGGTTTTACAGTACACAGTACAGTGTTTAAGGAAAAATTGGTGATTTTTGTTTTTAAGACTATCCCCCTGCCCCTCCCCCATTGAACACACATGGATGTTAATACCGGATCTCAAAACTTTAATGGTACAGGAACCTACCCTAACGAGATTGAACGATGCTTTTAACTTCATTGACAGAACTAATAAAAATTCTGTAAAAGTTATCTCTCTTTGTGTGTATTGAACAGATTAAATCACGCAATCTACACCCACCCACCTTCGAGATAGAAAAATTTGATCTTTTGATCGTACCAGGTACATCTACAAAGATAACATATTCTTGGTACCAAATTTCATCGAAACCCGTCCCGAATACCGTTTCCGAGATCTGCTGTAGACAATTTTATTTAGGAATAATAAAAAATAAGAAGAAACAGAACGAAAACAATATGATTCTCTACCTTTGGTTGTGGGTAATCATAATTCTTCTTCATAATAATAATAATAATAATAATAATAATAATAATAATAATAATTATTATAATAATAATAATAATAATAATAATGATAATAACTAGAATGTATACCTGCGGGTAAGTATATGTCTGCGTATTAACTCTCAAGTGGTGCTCCAAATAGCGGAGGAAATTCCAAGAAAGAAAGAACTCTCCAGAAAGAACTTTTGAATTCTGTGGTTTTAACCAGATTTCTCCGAAGTCCTTCCGAATTCCGAAAACGGCGAAGGAGCGACCTCCCCATGGTTAATCCCTACCAGTTAACAAAATTTCAGCCTGATCGGATAAGAAACGTAGGAGGAGATGTCTCTGAAAAAAATCTGTCAGAAATGAGTACGAGTCACAGGCGCTTGTTTCGATATTTTAAAAAATAAAATCCCTGGACCCTAACATAACACAAGGTGTTCAACTTTCGCTAACCTAATTTTTGACCTTCCTTGGTTCGGTCATTTATTTCTATTTATTGGTGGACAATAAAAATAATTAACCATTAAACTAGCGCGTTATGATTAGTTGCATTGCACGGCATTGGAAGTTATCATACGGAAGAAAATCGGTCACTTTTTCAAGTGCTTCAATTGTTATCTATGACGTAATAATGTCACGTGACGTAAAGTTTGATCGGTGGAAGATTTAAAATGAAAACAAGAGGGCGGAAAATAATATTTACAAATCGATTAGAAAAAAACCTTCTTTGGGCCTCAATTCTACACATCAATAACCAGTGCCGAGTATAGTTTTGTTCCTACTTAGAAATGATGACTCGCCGGTTACAACTTATTCCTCATCAGTAAGAACGTTATTTGACGTCCCTTTTGGGGCCTCAACGAAATATTAGAAAAATGCAATACACTGCTATTTTATTTTGTTCTGGGAACCTAACTTATTCCTCATCAGTAAGAACGTTATTTGACGTCCCTTTTGGGGCCTCAACGAAATATTAGAAAAATGCAATACACTGCTATTTTATTTTGTTCTGGGAACCTTCAAAATTATAGTTATTTACAAAAAATGTTTTAAATCCGGTCAAGCTTTCACTGCCGTTCCATTTTCCATCCAGGCAACTGACAAAACTCGAACAAAACTATGTGTATGAGAGTGATAAAAATTTTGAAAATTCACTTTTTGACAATTTCATAATGTAATTTGATAGAGCCACCGCTTCGATTTTTTGAAAACACAAGGAACCTACAGATTTGTTTGAATTTCAACTTTAATTTATGCATTGTAATGTAAACGGTGTTGGGTTAAAAAATCAATCTAGGCAAATTGCCCGGGTTTCCTATGTAACACTATTTTGCTAGTTTTTTTTAATGTCCCACTATATGGCTATTGTAGGATATTTGCTTGTGCTCGATTCAAGATGGCGAATATGTAAATGAGCAAAATGACCAGAATTCTTCCCCATGTATCGACTAGAAGCCTCATTTTTAAACAGTTTAATGGTTATATTTACATTTCCCGATTTTTAAAAAATTATTTTGATAATTTTAACCCTTAAAAAAATGTCCAAATACTTACTGATTACGACAAGTATGTCAAGTCACTGGAACAGCCGAACAGAATAGTGCGTGAGAAATAGGAACAGATAACAGTGAAGTCAAGATAACATCATTAATTTAATAATTCTTTTTTCAACAAATTGTTTTATTGTAACATTTAATCTGCAAATGTTCTCTGTTTATTTCAATATAAAATCATGATAAAAATAGCATTGGGCCCTAGTAGCAACCGCGCATGGATCAACTACAGACGGTGTAAAAAGTCTTATGTTGTTATGGATAGCGGCCATGTTTGTTTACCTTAGATAATGTAGTTCCGTATGTAACAATGTGTTCATACGCCGGTCAGCTGATCAATGGTAATTATACCCGATATCATTGGTAATTATAGCTGGTATAATTACCATTGGTCTCAAACACAGTTATATAAAGCAAACACATTGAAAATGTAAATATTAAATGAATATCTCTCAAACCTCCATGCATTGCTCTACAAAATGGGGCATATCGGAACTGCCGTCGACGTCTCTAAACTATATAACACGATATAAACGAAGACCATCCCTTGTATCAAACGCCATTTCACACTTAGAATGGCAATCGTCATCCCGTGCTGAATCACGACATATGTTCTGATTGGTCCATTTTTCAAAAGTGAAAGTAAAGATTCCCGGATTTTTTTTTTTAGATAAAACAGATTGACCAATCAGAACGTCTGTCGTGATTCAGCACAGGATGAGGATTGCCATTCTAAGTGTGAAATGGCGTTTGAAACAGGGGGAGGTCTCCGTTTAACTCGTGTTATATAGTTTAAAGACATCGACGACAGTTCCGATATGCTCCATTTTGTAGAGCAAGGCATGGAGGTTTGAGAGATATTCATTTATTATTTTTATTGTCCACCAATAAATAGAAAAAACGACCGAACCAAGGTAAGTCAAAAATTAGGGTAGCGAAAGTTGAACACCTTGTGTTATGTTGGGTCCAGGGGTTTTATTTTTTTAAAATATCGAAACAAGCGTCTGTTGTACGAGTAACAACAAGATGTCCGCTGAAACGCTGATACGCAGACATAATAATAATAATAATAATAATAATAATAAAGATTACGTGTAACAACACGATGTTTGCTGATACGCAAACATAATAATAATAATAATAATAATCACCTGATCTCTCCTAGACGCATCATTCAATCTCCTTCAAGTTTTCAAGGTAGGTTTCTGTACCTTTGGAATGGTGTATTACAGTATAAAATTCCCTGGGGATTCAATGGTGAGAGGAAGAAGGAGGACGGGATCTTAAAAACAAAAAATAACAAATTTTCGAATACACAGTATGGTGTTGACTATATTTAACAATTGAACTGTTTTAAAATGGTATTCATTGTCAGTATGAAGGCAACAACTTTGCAAGCAAACGGAATAACGCGCTAACGCGCGTTATGACAAGTTTGCTTGCAAAGTTGTTGCCTTCATACTGACAATGAATACCATTTTAAAACAGTTCAATTGTTATATTTTCGTTAAATATTTTTTAAAAAAATTATTCATTGATTACAAGACTGAAAAATTCCCTTCTATGACACATGCACATCGGGGGGAGTCCAGTAGACGCAACAGCCACGAAGAACACGCACGTGCACGTGCGTTTTGGAGCAAGAACGTGATTTTGGACTGAAATATAGTGCACAAATAACAACACATTTATTTTGCTGATATTAAAATTATTATTATTTCATAACTTATACTCTCATGAATACATTATGCTTATGAAAAATAACAACAACAATAATAATAAATACCATCAATATACCCGAAAATAATATTATAGTTCAAATTAAAACCCCCGTGGTTACCCCACAGCAAAAGAATGTGCGGATCAATAACCGTTGTGTGTAATCCGTCTACCGGTACACATGAGTAGCGCCATTTTCAATTTTGGAAGTTAAACGTGCAAGAACTGAAGTGAGAATTTGCAAAGAAGTTCGGTGTAAAAGTGTTATTTGCACTGAAAGATTGCTGATTATATGTTGGAACTTCAATTTGTGCATCTGAAACGGAAGAAACTGTAGCAGCGGGGTGATTTTCAATGGTCAAGCATGTGGGTTTCGAATCTCCGCCGGGATGTGTGAGCGTAGACAAGGATTCACTGAGAGATTTTTTCTGGAATGTCGACATTGTTCGGTTGTATGATCTCAATGAAGATTCATTTTTGTGGCTGGACATAAACATTATGTGCCGAGCTTCATAACCAGTATCGTTCAAATGTTGGATAGCAGTGGCTCTTAAGCAGTGAGGAGTATAATTATTGTCTACGCCTGATGCGGTGCAAATATCTCTCAAAAAATTATAAAATGATCTTTTAGCAAGGGGTTTTGTAGTAAACCATGTATCATAGTATTGAGGAGTTGCTATTGCGTCCTTATTGTAATGATTGAAAAGAGATGTAGCCGATTTGTCAGTTTTTGCGATCAACATACGAAGCATGCGAACCGGACAATTTTCACTGGATGTGGCATACATACGTTTCTGGGATGTATCTTGGATGGGTGCCAAACCCCCCTGGTGATTTTTCTGCTGTGTATCATGTTTAATTGTGACATATTCTCCGGAATCATCACTGTGGAATTCAAAAGAATCTAATTTCAATTGATGGTGAAATTCATTCCCGCGAGACACAAAATTAATTGACAAATTGTACCAGACACATTGTCTCAAAATAATAGGGGATGTAGCGGCTTTACCAAGGTAGGAAGAAATTTTTATTAGTTCAGATTTTTCAAGAATTTTTTTGTGGTTTGTTGGTTTAGATAGTCCGGTTCTTGTTCGTTCTTTTAAAAGGCCATCTAAAATACCATTTGACTTTTTGAACTGTTTGTCTCTCACAATGTCAATATTACGATGAATATCGGCCATGTGTCTATTTATAGCGGCTCGTAAATTAATCATGGTGTTTCTGTGATATACTCCCGAGTCTTCCGACTTTGAAGACGAAGGATTTGGCCTTACTTCACAATAAAATTGCGACAGAGTTTCATCGAGCTCCTCGGCTGAAATTTTGATCATGTCAATAGTATTTCCGGTCTTTTCCTTATTCCAATCTATAAAAAAAAAAAAAAACAAACAAAAAAACAAAAAACAAACATTTTGGGTTGTATATCTCGGATTAATTACTTTTCTAAAATCCATGGTTTTTTTTTTTTTTTTCATTGTAATTATCATTATTTCAACATCCAATTGTCTGCATTTTTCTTTAGCTCTTGAATTTTTTTTTTCATCTCGGATCGAATGATTGAAAACATCGTCATTGTGTATAAATTCAAACTAATAATAATAATAATAATTTGGTTTAATTTGGTTAATTTCTGCAAACATTTGTGGCTCTTTTTAACTCATTATGTATCAAAATATCAAATACATTTATCCTCGTTTTTTATTTTTTTTACCTTGAAAAATTTTCATTCCCCATAAAGTGTTTTTCTTAGTGGTAGGGGCCTGTCTGGCTTCAAATAGCCTTTCCTGTTCCTGTTTTGACACAGTTTTAAATCTTTTCTGAACAGGTTCAGATGTAGATACTGTTGCTGGCAGTTCAGGTGGTGGTATGTCCAGTGCTGGTTGTTTCAAACATTCGTCCAGTTTTTGTGTGTCACGCTCAATGGAACTTATTTGTATGCTGTCTAATCCATCATAATTAATTGTTGACAAAAATTCATCATCACTGGAATTCATCTCCCAAAGGTCTGGAGGATAAAGAGTGAAATTGCCAAAATCGACGTGATTTCTGTCTTCCATTCTGATAAATTTGAAGCAGACGGCAATTTATAAAAGAAACAGATCAACGGGATTTTTTTTTTTTCAAAAAAACTATTATTTACTTTTTTGTGTTTTTAATCATTAAAATTTTATTTGAATTATTACATTGATTTTATTTTTAACAATTCAACCATGCTTGTAATATCTCGTAAATGTGTTTTTAGTCTCCTCTCGAATGTAAACAAATGTGACGTAACAGTCATGTTTGTTTACCTACGATAATGTAGTTCCGGATTGTGTATTGCATTTTATATGTATTCATACACGGAGTGACAAAATTTTTTGGCATTCATTGTCAGTAATAATTACAACGGCTCTCAAGCTTGCAGCTATGGGAATTTTACAAGGCAAATGAAAATATATATATATATTTAGTTTATAATATTTATTCTTTTTATTAGAGAATGTACAGACAAGGATGTAAATTATGCCAAACATTTATCGGACCATACCAAACTAAAGATTGTCGATATGGACACAAGCCAGGTGACACACCTGAGGATAAGAAACACTGCAGGAATCTATGTGAAAAATGCAACATGGGTTGGCTGTGTAATCCAAATAAAGATGAAATAAAACTAATGTTTCGAAAGAGGAAAAAGAATAAATATTGATGGTGTTGACTAGCAAATCTGTTATTGAGAAATTTAGACAATACAGTTTTTATTATAAAAAATTATGATTTTAAAAAAGCCTACTTTTGACTAAAATAGTAAAATGAACATTTCTCAGCTATACTTTGATCATTGGTGGCCTTAGAAAAATAAGCATTATACATTAGTAACTCATTTTCCTTAAGCCTCATAATCTTGGAAAAAGCTACTCCTTAATGAAGTAGAATGAACTTTCGCTAATATATTGGTAAACTTTTTTGAAACGTTCAATATTCACAAAAAACCTGTGGATGACTTAAAACTATCAGACACTATTCTATCTGACTATTCATAACATTAAGCCGCTTGACTGGTCAGCCTATAGTCCAGATCTGTCTCCAATTGAACTGGACATGAGGGTTAGGCGGCGTCAGAACCCGCACCCCCTTACCACGCTCGACCAACTGAGAAATGCCTTTTTTAAAAGTGGAACAAAATTTCCATGAGAAAGATACACCCTCTTATGAATTTAATGCACAGAAGAAATAAGGGCTGTGACATCTGCGGGAGGTGGACATACCCAGAACTAATTATCGATTTGAAATTTCGTTTTTGTGGGGTATCGCCCACTTTGTTCAAATAATTCTAAAAGTAAAGGTAAATATCTAGTGAAATTTTCAGAAATAATTCATAAAGGATAATTCTTGATAGTGTAATAAACGAAATTTAATACCATTCATACGATTTATCATAAATCACATCTAAATTTTACCCTGCGGTTTTTTCCTTTTCGTAAAAGCCAGTAAAGGCTCCAGTCTTCGATAAGATTGTTAACCTTGACTTTATACAGTGTAAGGAAACAATGTTCACAGTTTGTGTTACCAAATATGTAAACAGGGTGTGTTAACTGTTCCAATACGTAACCAACAGAAGTACAGTACAAAAAATAGATACTTGACCATATATTTAATAACAAACTGCATAAATATATGCATATTTATGTATGTATATATTAAAACATGACTGTTTAAACATGTCAGTTTATATTGTGTATGTAAACAAGATTTTGAAACATGCAATATTAATATAATGCAAACTTTTAGTTTGAAACTTGAGTAGAAACCATCTTTGTATTTTTTGAAATAATGATGTTTACACCGGAATTGACAAATATATATTGGCAATTGTTATATGAGTAAGGAATAGGTAGAACTGATTATTTATTTATTTTTTTTATTTATACCTATGAACTGATTGTAGCTTATTTTGACAGTTCTTGCAACTATCCGCATGACTTTTTAAAAATGATCTTATGTTCACAAAACTTATCAGTTCTAATAAATGGAATATTCAATTTTGACAAACCCTTTAGCTAGTTAAACTAATACTTAAATAACATTATCAAAATGAATTATTCTTTTTAAGCAAGAAAACTTTGACTTTTATGTTACCTTGACTTGTAAGAAGGCATCACAAGAACACGTCAATCTTAAACCCTTCATTTACATTCATATATATTACCTTTAAGCAAAATTTTCAGCCGTCTTTTTTTTTTAAAAAGTTATTTTAAACCAAGGTTTGTTCCCTTGTGCAAAACATTCCTTAGTTGGATTTGGATTCACATAATTTTGGAACTTTTGATTCATTTAATTTCAACAGTTTGGCTTATGTTTTTATCTATCAAACTTTTCGGCCCTTTGTATCACTGATGAAGAATGATTTTCCTAAATGTGCACATAAAAATTTAACAGTTATTTTTTATTATATATATAATATTACAACTTATTTCATCAATACTACCATGACCCTAACTTATGACCTCGACTGTATATAGAATAACAATGCTTTAAAACATTAAAATTAAATATCTGCAATTAAATATTTTTAAAAAAAAAGTTATAAGCAAGACTACAAGGTAAGAGAACAGGTTATTATCTTTACCCGTTATGATAGCCTTTTCAGGATAACATCAAAACCTAAAAAGCCTCATTGACTATAAATCTGATACTATGACTGATTTTCACGACATAATCAAATTTGACGACTTAAAACATAAAAAGCTAAAACAAAGATCATCAGATTTTCTCCCATATTTTATTTTTGAAAAGAAATAATTTGCACCCCTATGTCACTACTAGATAGCTATAACAACGTCACAATCAAATCTGTCTTGCATCAGGACCTTATACTTCTGTCAAAGTACCACTAATCAAAGTAATACATTACTTTAAACAGTTATTTAAACCAGTATATTTTATGACAATTCCATCCAATTACAGCAAACTTTTAATCGTATTCTATACATATTAGTATAAAGTATAATTATGTTTTCATTGTGTATATTATATATCCTCGCAAAAAATTCATTGAGACATTGTCAGCAAATATATTTTATTGGTGCAGATATTAACTAGCAAACTTTTATGACCACTCTGAAAAAGAAAGACAATTTTTAGCTCAACTGGCTAAAGCCAGATGAGCTTATGGCATGATGCGCGCGTGCGTGCGTCCGTCCGTCTGTTAACAGCAAAAACTCAGAAACTATTGTGCCAATTTTAACAAAACTTTGCAGGAATGATTACTAGAATGAGTAGATGAAAATTTATACAATTGGTTTCCATGGCAACCAAAAGTAGGTCACAGCGACCTAGAAAGCAAAAAACCTAAAATAAGCTTCTTCTCTGAAACCATAGGTTATATGCAAAATCTGATGTGATATTTAGCTTCTAGACACCCTTAAACATATAGGTTGTACATTTCGTGAAATCCTGTCAAAAACTAGTTTACGCGTTTTTAGCGTTTTTCTGTCATACTTCGTAAAAAATGAAAATAAGGCTTATAATGAGATATCAACTTTGAAGATCTTCTTCTCTGAAACCATGAAGCCTTCAGCTTTCAAATTTGGCAGTTAATATCAGCTTGAGCCCCTTAACCAAGTTTGTACAAATGGTGGCCCCCGGTCTATTTTTGGCCCCACCCAAGGGGTCTATATATCTGCATATGCATATATGGCTTATAATAGAAAATTAACTTTGAAAATCTTTTTCTCTGAAACCATGAAGCTTTCAGCTTTAATATTTGGCAGTTAATATCAGCTTGAGGCCCTTTACCAAGTTTGTACAAATGGTGGCCTTCAGTCCATTTCGGCCTCATCCCAGGGGTTCATATATCTGCATATGCATATATGGCTTATAATGGAAAATCAACTTTGAAAATCTTTTTCTCTGAAACCATGAAGCCTTAAGCTTTCATATTTGGCAGTTAATATCATCTTGAGGCCCTTTACCAAGTTTGTACAAATGGTGGCCCTCAGTCCATTTCCGGCCACAGCCCAGGGGTCTATATATCTGCATATGCATATATGGCTTAAAGTGAGATATCAACTTTGAAAATCTTCTTCTCTGAAATCATGAAGCCTTAAGCTTTCATATTTGGCAGTTAATATCAGCTTGAGCCCCTTTACCAAGTTTTTACAAATGGTGGCCCTCAGTCCATTTTCGGCCACAGCCCAGGGGTCCATATATCTGTATATGCATAAATTGGAAATCAAGTTTAAAAATTTTCTTCCCTGAAACTGTAAGGCATAATGCTTTTATATTTGGCATTTAATATCAGCTCAAGCCCCTTTACCAGGTTTGTACAAATGGTGGCCCCTGGGCCATTTTTGGTCCCACCCCAAGGGCCAATATATCTACATATGCATATATGGGAAATCAAATTTAAAAATCTTCTTCTATGAAACTGTAAGGCTTAAAGCTTTCATAATCAGCTCAAGTCCCTTTACCAGGTTCGTACAAATAAAGGCCCCTGGGCCATTTTTGGTCCCACCCAGGGGCGCATATATCTACATATACTTATAAGAGAAGTCAAATATTCTTTTCTGAAACTGTAAGGCCTACAGCTTTTATATTTAGCATTTTACATCAGCTCAAGACCCTGTACCAAGTTTATATAAATGGAGGCACAAGAACCATTTTTGTCAGTTGAGCTCCACAGGCCCTTTTGGGCCCCTTGTTATATTAACCTTTCATTTAATTTTTTCTTTTGACTGAAAACGCCTAAATGACACAATACAGTTATTTTAAATATTTCTGTAAAATGTTTTAAAAGATATAAAATAAGGCACAACTTTTTTAGTACTAATAGATCAAAACTGGGAAGATAAATAAATCAAGTTTTACTGACAAAAGAAACTAAAGTGTATAATTGATAAATGATATTTGTTTTGAAATGAATATTTTTTGCAAGTAAAAGATTGCCAATCATGGGGATTTAAAATCGTAAGAACACATGTGTAGTAAACTGTTTTTCGACTAGTTATTGCCCTTTAAGTAGGTTGTTTCGTTTTGATATCATTTCGCATCTTTACTATCAACACTTGCATTTTTAAATAGAATTTGCTCTATTATTATTTTTTTTTAAAACGCAGGTAGGCTTTATACAAAAAGCGATAAGAATTTGTTGAAATTTGTGATAGGGTTGTTAATTCTGTAATTTTAATTCAAAACAAACTACATGTACTTTTATACGTATTGATAAGTAATGATAAACTTAAATAGGCGGCATTAAGAACTCCTGAAGATATTATCATTGAATGTACCGGAATCAACCAAGTTAGTTTGCAAAATGGACGACATAGCGACTTAAAATGCAATCACGATAACTTAATTGCTAATAAATGGACGAAACAATTACTTAAATCCGTCAGGTTTCTCCGGAAGCTCAGTGGATAAAATATACACGTCTTTCCAAAAATATTGTAGTCAGATAATTAACTATTTAAGTATGCTGTAACATTTGTGACCTTGACCTATCTTGATCGTTGAATATTTGCTGCAAAAATGTTTAAGTTTTTCAGATTATTAACCAAATAAGTAAGAAAAAGTAAATTGTGGCAAATTTGAAACTTTGTGTTCTAAAAAAAATCGTACAAGAAACATCTTGCGATTAAAAAAGTGTTTTGAAAAATGTAACTATTTTTCTTTAAAAAGCTATTGCATGACGAACGATAAAAATATCAGCGGAGCAACAAAAACCATCGCTCTATCATCTAGACCTTTAAAATGGTGCATCGTACTTTTTAGCTCTTGTCAAGCTTGTTCTATCTCTTAAGGGCTACCAAATCTTGCAAATGGATCGATACACCTATGAAAGATGTGCCTTAATCGGGAAAAATCTTCTTACGCCTTATACTCTAGTTTAACAGTTATTCCAGATCGTATAATTCTCAATAGGGGTATCTGCTTTCAAAGCTCTTACTATCTAATGTTCTTAACATTATCACCAAATCCTGCAGTTTAATAGAAGCATCTATGACAGAAAGAACTAGATAGGGTAGGTAAACCTTTGACAGAAAGGTCTAGATGGAAAAAATCGTTTTTTGCCTGACAAGCTAGTTTACCATAACCTTTGTTGAAAATTTCATTATTTGGAAGGGGGATATCTGCTTTCTGGGCTCTTGTTAGACCCGTTTTACCTCTGTAGTGTGTTTGAAGTTTTCACGAAATCGTGCAGTTCGATAGATGCATCTAAAAACGAATGGAGTAGATGGCGAAATGTGTTTCACCCCGATGGATAAATTTCCGTTTTACGTTCAAAATTTGTAGTCTGATGGTCTTAATATACATGTTATCTTCATAAAAAGGTATTTACGGGCTAGCATTAAACGAGTGTTTTCTTCTTCCCGATAAATCGGGGAAATAACGCAAATAAAAAGTTCTAATAAAAATGCAAAAACTACCTCTTGTTTTTAATTATATTGTTGTAAAGAACTTGAAATTTTTACATCTAAATAAACATAATTATAATAAATACCCCGGTAAATTTTCATAAAATATAGAGATTGAACATCAAAACCTTGGAGACCTCTGACCAGGAGTTTTTGAGCGAGGAATTTTATAACTTCACTTGCGGGATTCATACTTCAAAATTTCCGGATAAATCATTCGATAATTAACTGAATCAAGGGTGTAAATATCTTTTACAAAAACTGGTGGATCTCTGCTTTCCAGTTCTGGAATCGTCAACCTTAAAATAGATCTTCTATATATATCGTATTGAAAAATAAACTGGTTTCCAGTTCGACGTAGTGTATTTGCTGCTGTTCCTACTGCTTCCCCAATGAAGACATCAGGAGTTGTGCTCGGATAAAGCTGAAAAGAAGCCCATCCGTATATAACGAATAAACTGTTATATCCCATCTCCATTACCTCCAAGCTACCATATGCTGGGTTCTTATAAGTACCAGTATACAGCAATAGCCTCCGGACTGGTGCAATATTCTTCTGGATTACTGCTGGATTAGTTGCAGGCGACGCCGCCGGATTCCAAGGTTCTGGAAATGAACATAGCGTTGACTCGTTTAGCCAAGGCTTCTGACCAAGGAACGTATCAATCAAATACAACTGTAGTGGAAACATGTTATTGTTGTCCTCACCACTCATTGTTGTAAAGACACCAAGACTCATGCTAGGGATTAAACTTATTATATTGCTGTAACCCCAAAATGATCCGATGTTATCAACAATCTCGTAACCTTAAAATATGAAATAAAGATAAATGTTAAATTCAAACACAAGCATACCTGTCCATGTTAAAACTTTCGAAATACTGGAAATTTAAATACAAAAATATACATTAACACTGACCGAGGCGGGCTTTTGTTTTAAATAATAATATTTATCATTATTTATTTTTATTATTATACTTTTCATTTATTTAATTTTCATATGAAAGGATTTTCAATGCTGTTTCTTTTTTTTCCCCCAGCATTTTGTCTGCTGTTCTTGCAAGAATACACTAAATTCTTGTCCTTTATTTTTCTTCATTATTTTGTCTACTGTTCTTGCAAGAAATAACCATGACCATACTTAAAATAGGCAATGGAGATTTTACAGTAAATTTGAAAAAAAATAATAACAACTGCATATATTAAATTGCAACCGTTTGTAAGTTATGTGTCTGTATCTGACTTGAAGAAAGTAAAGCCTAATTTTCTTTTTTTTTTCTATAAATATTTTGGAGAAAATTGAAATTAGTTCATTTTTCACACTTTCAGTATGTGTTCAATTATCAAAATTTCTATGGTTTATCACTTTGACTAATTAAATGACTAGACAACGGATAGATTAGGCCAAGGGGAAATTAATGTATGTGTATGTGTGTATAGTGAGAGTAAAAAAAAACCAACATTTGCCGAGCAAATGCAAAATAAATTGCAATCGATTTTCAAAAATGACCAGAACAGAAGAACAGAAGCATATAATTTTTTTAAATATTTGGTTTCAGCATAGAAGCAGGAACCAAGTATAAATTATAAGGTTAGGTTTGTAACAGTCTTATGTAAAAAAGAATGAAAACATCTCAGTAACAATGATAATTAAATTTTAAGAATGAATATATTTTTATCAAGATAGCAGTATGTAGTAAGTTACCATTTAAAAGTGTCTTTTTGTTGATAATAAAAGTAAGTCACAGTGAACTATTTTTTGTTCTGCTATAGCATTTTCAAGATGTACTTATACAAAAGTTTAATAATATTTGTTTAAAAACATTTGAAAGTGACTAGGCAATGTAATTTGGCCATAGAGTTATTTTTTTCACATGTACAAAATAACATGTACATTAATATTCTAATATGATCTTAAAAGTTTTTTATTTTATTACACATAACGTCTGAAAGCATTATGATAGATAACAATAAAACAAAACATTAATATACTTCCTTGGTAAAGCTGGATTATTGCAAATTATTACATTATGGAAATCTTAAGTTCATATTAGGCCGAAAAATTATAGGTGCATTTTATCAAGAAATTAGAAAAATTGTCAGTAGTTTCAGTTTTACAGACAGTTATCTGAGTGTAAAGTATTTCTGATTATATTTAGTGTTATCATTTGAAACTTGGGTCTAGTCTCAATAACCGTATACTTTGCAAAGAAAGTAAAATGTTTCTTTTTTCTGATTTGAATGGAAAACACATTTTTAATTTTTGTATAGAAAATATATTTTTAATTTTTAATTTTTAATTTGTATCTTAATCTATTTCAACCTGTTTCTACTTTTCGTAAGTTATTTAATCACCTCTGTACATTCCTGTTCTCCATCCTAAGGCATAGTTTGGCACTGAGAAAGAAACAGGAGAAATAGGCTTCAGGTAATTTCTTGATGACGGAAATGGTGTGCGTACATTTTTAGCCATGTATGTTTTATCTAGTTCCGCCTGTTCCATAACTTGTTGACCGTATACATTTTTTCCTCCATTTAAGTGGAATAACATCCATTTAGCCATATCGATGGCGTTTGACAGTATTCCACCCGATCCACCGATTGAATCCCAACGTCTGCAAGCAAAATAAATGTACTAAATACCCATAAATCTAAATTGGAAATCATACAAAATAAAACCGCGAAACACAAAAGGATATCGTTGTTCAACACTTCGATTTTGTATATTTCTCATTTTGTCAAATATCAGGAGCTATACGCATATTTATGAGACATTGTGTTTTTTGAAACATGTAAAAAAGGATGTACTTTAAGTGTTTGTTAACAACTTACCGGTCCTCTGTACACGGGAAAAGATCTTTATAATTTTGTTGATATGACGAAATGCTTTTTGATCACTTGAGGTGTATGGATATGTGTCATTGTTGATGTGAATAAATGTTCATGACAATGCAAAGGTTCTCTGATATGTCTTATATTTATGCGACGAAAAGTTAGATGACAATACTTTGATGTGCTTGTATATGAGTAAATGTTGATGTGAAAAATGCATAACGGTAATCTTGAGTGCTCGGAACTTTATATTTTGTTTTAAAGCACTGTTTTATTACAATCGGAGGTTGATAAACATGTGAATTGTTTATGTGATGAAATGTTTAAAGACAAATTGGAGATGTTCAGATATTTTAAATCGTCAAGATATTATTAAGCGTACATTAAATCAATAATTCTAAAATTTGATGATATATGATTTATCTCTTCACACTACAATGTATATAATGTTGTATTGCAAATTTACAGAACCAATACCACTGACCTTCAACAACACTTAATTACTCTAATCTAGGTAAAACTTTGTGGTCTGTGTTGTTTAACAGCATATCAATAGGGCGCCTACAATTCGAAAAATGGTTATTTTATGTAGACACAGGGCTAAAATTAATGTAAAAACACATTAAAAAAACTCCTCAAATAAGCAAACAGCATTCAATATAAAACATCTTATGATATATTAATTCCTTGCTTTATTAGTTTTTTTCATCTGATCGGCATGCAATCGCATGATGGATAGAATGGCTGTTCTATAAGTTAAACAATTATTTTTATTTAATAGAGCTCTATAGGCATTTTTGATAGAGTTCATGATTAATTACCGAATTAAATGATTATAGTTTTGTATGCAAGCAAATCTGCTAAAAATAAAAACCTTAATGTAAAATTATGTGCTCGAGGGGCATTGTACAGACAAAGCACTTTTACAATAATAAACTAAAACAAAGAAAGTTATAGAATGATTGACATTTACATTTCTTATAACATAAACAATTTTAAATTATCACCGTAATAGAGATTTCGTACTTTGTAGTGGATTGTAGATGATGTAGAACCATTTAAATCTACCAAAGGTTTGAATAATTCGACATTAAGTTGTTCATTATAAGTAATTTCGAAAATGCCCGTATGTAGTAAAATTTATCTTCAATGCGATTACAATTGAACAATTAACATTTCATGTATTCGACCCCCTTTCTTTCAATGATTTGTTATGGTTTATCATATTTAATTTTCAGTTTTCTTCTATTATTATATGAAATTTTATGCAGTATACAGTTCCTGCCATGGCTTTTGTCCTGTATGAATGATATTTTCCCTGTAATTTTATATAAGGTTTTGGTAATTCCAAAAGCCTAGATTTCATTTCTGAATAAATAGATCGTAAGAAACGTGGCTGCTGAAAACCCGATCAGTTTATTCATCGTTTGATGTTGTATTCATAAGAATGTTAAATATTAAGGTTATGTTTTAAACGATACAGCTTTACTTTACGTTTCTATGCATTATGAATAATTTTATATCTCTCTATGGGTATTATTGGCAGATTCCTAATATCAAAACACGAAAAATTTATTCTAAAACAAAAAAAGCAAAAGGAAATGTGTGAAGTTATCGAGTTTAAATCTAACAAAAAGTGAAAAAAAGTTAAAAAAAATTAAAAATAATAAAAATAATAATAATGATAAAAAATTGAAACTATACCACAATGAAAGGCATTATTTAAGATTGCAATAAAATATAATGAAAACTTCCCTGTCTTATTTTTCTATTCTAATATAATTCAACACAAAAGATATCCATTTTATTTTGTTTTACTAGTTTTTGGGTGCATTTTTCAAGGATGTCATAAATTTTGGTATTGGTCTGTATAATTTAAACATAAAAAATAATAAGATCTTTTAAAATTTTATTTAAAAAATCTGTTGACGTTCACACAATAATTTGGAGTTTATAACAAACTTTCAGAATTTTTAGAAATGATTACTAAGATTAGATTGGTGTTTCTGGGAAGAATAAGGGGGTTGTTCATTTACCATTTCACTGGTCTAACTGAATATTTGAAATTTTAATTGCTATAGTAAAACACGATAATCAGTAAAGTAAATATATAATGAAGTGTCTTAATATTTGACACAATACCTTGCCAGTTCTCTTGGGACAGGTACTGGTTTTCCATCAATATGAAAATAACCTTCCACCAAATCAACATTTGTCCAGTCAACATTAGTAACAAGATCCGATGACGTCATGCACAGAGGTTCAAATATTTCTTCCATCATCAGTTTCTCCCATGACTTCCTGCTTATTCTCTCGGCTATAGCAGTAACTAACCCATATAATATGTCACTATAATAAAAGCCATTTCGGAATTCACCGACGGGCTTTAAATATTTTAGTCGTCTGCAAAAATATATAATGAATTAGTTGAAAACAAAACAATTTAAATACAAAGAAGACATACTAAGGGCATTACATTGAACATGGAACTTGCAAAACGTAATTTGTAATACCTGATGGGAATTTTAAGTTTTGTCAAAACCAAAAATACATTTGGCATATTGTGTTCCTAGCTATCACAACATTGGCTATTGTCAAGTACATCGTGTAAGCTACAGTTGTACCAATTACTCTATTAAACTCGTTTTTTTTAAACTAAAACTTGATAGAAGTTGTGCACGATCTATCTGTGAATATCTATATAATTTTTTTGAAATACGACCTTTCTGGTCAAAAGACTCATATATCAGAATCTACTGTTTCGTGAAAAACAGATTCTACGAACCGGTAGATCTTTATTCTTACTCCACGTTTTTTTTGCCATGTTAAAGACGAACCAATCCTTCCTTACTATGGCTTGGTAACTAGATTCAACAATCAAACAACACTGACGAGCAAAACTTTACCTTCCCGTGCTTATTTTAACAGAGATAACGTATATTCAAAACAGAATCAAGTGTTACCTCATCCTTCCCTGTCTTTGAAAACTGATTCATGTAACTGTCATCATGATCACTTACTAATTGACAAAGTTTTGACTTGCCAGAGTTCTGTAAAACCCTTTCTTCCTTTCCTATGAGTCTATATATCTTAAGCATTATTTTTTCTAGAGATGTGAATTCTCTCGTGTTTATATAAACCAACTGAAGTGGTTGAAAAAACCTCCAAGACGATTAACTTGATGAGACTTTGCTGCTAGAAGTCGAACCTAAACTTATTCTTCTGTGTACATAGGCCAACACAATATGACTCTATCAGGCAATACTTGATAATGGTTTGATGTGCCACAGTCGAGTTAAACCTTAAACTTATGCGACCCAATTAACCAGTTTTAGCGCCAACATATCTTTACTACTTTTGATGGTGTCGTGCTTTTTTATTGCAATTTTTTTGAACCTTTCTAGGCATTCTAGATTACTTACTTGAACGAGGTTCTGTCGTGTAAGAATCGAGTCGAACCTTATTCGTCCATGTAGTGGTAATCCGACTCTGTGAGCCAATAGATCTTCAATCGTTACATGGTTGGATAATAGATTATTAGAAAAGATGTCTTTTTTTCCAAATATTTCAGCAACTGTTGTATTTAGTCTGAATCTACAATAAAAACCTATATCTATATTTTCACCCCAAGACCCACCACATATGATCACATACAACTAAAAATTGAAACGCATACATCAAACATTATAAAAAAAGAATGCACAAAAGAATTTTAATGTACTGCACAATTTTGGAATAGCCGTTGGTCTGACCACGCACAGACCCTTGCTTAATTGTTTTAATTTCTATCTATTACTCTTCTATTATACAAAACATCCATTTCCGAAAATTATCGTTTTACTCTTTTAATAAAATAAGTAACTGGGTGTGTTTAATGTAAAATACGACTTTTGAATCAAAACTGAGTTGAATAACAACCGCTAATCATAACGGGAACGAACTAAAAATCATCTTAAGTAAAATCAAATTAAATTAACTTTCATTAAACGGATGTTTATTTCCTCTACCACCGTCAAGTTTCGATCGAATTCCACTCGAGCAGATCCTTGTATTTATAGTTAGTTCGCTCGCTGCAATTCAGTAGTTTTTCTTCAGACTTCTGGACATAAGGTGCAAAATTATTATTTGAAAAAAAAAATACACCATTACTCTACTCCATTCTCTTCTTTTCTTCTGAAATATTTCTTATTTGTCAACTTAGTATTATATTTTTAGTCAAGATTTAAACAGAACCAGATTATTATTTGACAGTATTCCTCAGAATTACAGTAGAACTTCGATAACTCGAACTTCGATATCTCGAATACCCTGGATAACTCGAAGTCTTTATTTCGTCCCGACCGGTTTTCTATATAAACTATATTAGAACAACTTCGATAACTTAAACTTCTATAATTAAAAACCCTCGATAACTCGAAAGTTTGGTCTGTAGTTTTAAAATCTATTAAAAACTAACTTCAAAAACTCGAATTTTTTCTAACAATATGTGATTATATGTGGTCCGATAAATAAAACGATCAGAGCAATCACATATCGGTAATTGGAGAAAATACCGATTAGTTCTAGTTATCTACCGGATTAATTAGTATCAATTAACGGATTAATATTTAGAACCGTCACAGACAATTAAGGCTAACAGGTACCCGTATCCCCTGCTCTAATTACAGAAGCCGAGTAATATGCCGCTGTGGATAACAGTTCAACTTTCGACTTAATTTCTCCATAATTTAAACGACTAACCACGTGGTACTCATGACTGCTTTCAAATCTTAAAAACTTATTGCACTGCTTTGAAATTCTTTTTACCATTTCTTCGTATTTTCTACCGAATGTAATAAAAAAATATTGCTGATAAACATGCAAATATATCTGCTTTTTCGATTCCGTTGTTCGTATACATCGTGATTGTATATTTAAAGAACACGTTTTACACGCTTTTGCAGTCGGTATCAATTCTTTAATACACCATTTATCAATTTTTTTTTTTCGAAAGTATTTATTAGTATTTGTTGTTTTTTCTCTATTGGATAACATTTAAGTACCGAAAACTGTTTACATCATCAGAGACTTCTGTAGTGGAAAGCATATATTAAGGTGACGTCACCCTTCAACTTCCTTAACTCGAACCCCTCGATAACTCGAAGTCACCACCGAAGTCCCGTGCACTTCGAGTTATTGAATTTCTACTGTATAACATCTTTTTTTTTCAAAACAATTTTTACAAATTATGAAATTGTTCATTTTAACACATTCTGTCAGGGTATCATAAATTGTTTTACAACACTACATCAGAACCGACAAAAAATAAAAAAGTTCAACATTTGATTCATAACCAAAGTATTAAAAGATTGATTTCGAATAGCAATTTTTTCAGATAATAATAAAAATTTCAAATAACAATAGTATTAAAAAATTCTTGAAATACTAAATCTTATTAAACTTGGCTACAAGCATTATTGAGGACAATTGTTTTGTTTTTCCCAACCCCGCCCCTCTCTCTCTTTCTCTGCACATATAGACACAAAACTTGTTTCTACATTATGTTCAATTTAATACAAGTTATTACGTCATTTGTTACAATGTTTGTTTACATAATTAGTGACAGAACAATAAAACAATGATGAATTGATCATATAAACATGTGATTAGGTTTTCCTGTAACTTTTTAACATTTCAAATTTTTTGCAAAATTTATAACATGACATATTGACCACTCTCTCCTTTCATTTTCCTGTGAGACTTAAATGACATAAAGAATTTTAAAAACTTCAAAGCAATAAAATTATTAAAAAGCGTTTTTTAAAATTATTTTAGTTTTATTTTTATCGCTATAATGACGATCTGCCTTCCCACACCTAAGGTGAAAAAAAATTTACTAGTGGCTTCTAGACTAAACAATGCACATCAGAGACAAACCATGCATGTAAATATCACCTTTGTGTTTCCCTCTGTGCACAATTAACAAATACTATGTACCTTACTACATGTATTTTATTACGATCTCATTACATACCTCACCATTTATTTTTTCATTCAACAAGGACTTGCGTATAAAAATGTCAAAAGAACATAAGTACGGAATGTAGGGATAGCAATTAGGATAAAAACAATATATCGTTGACAAACTGCAAAATTAAAGTGCGTAAAGTAAATATTCATCAAATACAATATACCAGTATGTAAAATATCATCATCTTGAGGGTGATTTTAAATATTTTTAGAAAGCAAGGACACTGTGTAACATATCAACAATATGTTGTGTAAAGTTTTGTACACTTTGTACATGTAGTATATTAGTTATATGTTAAATCACTATATACCGTATTGACATGACCAATGATCACATGTTGTGTTATAATGACCAATCACCGTGCACTTTAGTAATAAGACCAATTTTCATATGTTATGGTAAAATGACCTAACACCGTATACTCTAATTACATGGTAAATAAATCATCAAGTGCTCTAGTAAAATTACCTTTAATCATATGTTGTGGTGAATTTACCATTACCATATAATTTAGTAATATGTTAATGGTGAAGTAATCAATCACCCGAAACTCTAGTAATATAATCAATAACCAGATGCAGTGATTAGGTGACCAAACACCGTGTACTCTTGTAAAATTGACAATAATCATTTGCTAGGATAAAATGACCAATTATAAAAAAAAACTTTACTGTATAATGATTAATAACTTAACATAATCATATGACCGATCACCATTTACCGTGGAAGTGTGACTAATTATTATACGTTATAATGGAAATTTTATATAAAAAGTTTACTATAATAATAATTATAATAATATAAATAATAATAAATTGAGAAAGTTTTGGTGTTTGTTAATTCTCAGACTGCATATATATATATATATATATATATATATATATATATATATATTACCTTTGATGATTTTGCAGAAGTTTCACGATTAGCGTTGAAGTGAATCCTTTTGTCAAGGATAAAATTCCGAACAATGTTTTATTGGTAACTGCCTCTGAGGAATAAAAACTTTTAACACCAAATCCTTTTGACATAACAATGTGACCATTTTTTACAACCGAGACTGCTAATCCTGGACTGTTTTTGCATTCCAAATATTTTTTAATTACTTTCTCAAGTTCTTTAAAATTGGTAGCATCTCCCTCGGTAATTAAGACAAAGAAACAAAACAGAAAAACGTGTCTACCAAACATACCGAAATTTGGATTCATTTTACCTAAAGCTCTGCCGATCACTGATTTTTATTTGCTATACTGGTGTAAAGATTTGATTGGTCCGTTCAAAAAATTTTATAACTTGATAACATTTTTATTTCCTTATTACATCGCTTTTTGTCCTGCATTAACCAATAACATAGCATACACCTCAACTATATATTCTTGCGCATTTGACAGTATTTCCTAATGTAGAGATCAAAGGTTTTTACATTTTGAATAAAAAAAGTTTTTTTTTCTTTTTCGGGAGTATAGCAAGTGACCCATGATCTGAAATGTTAAACTTCAATAAAATATATATTAAACTATAATTGTTTAGAGGAATGTTGGTTCAAAAAATTTTAATGCACCATTACACAGACAAATGACTTATTTATTCTTTTTTAATAAAAAGATTGAAATCTCCATAAAATGAACATATCGCAAAACCTGCGATATCGGTTGGTTCTTTCACTTGGGTTTTGATGTCAATATACTAGGTCTATCCAATGTGCTCTCATTTCTGTATATAGGATTAACACTTATGCTACACAAACTGTCTTAACATTTTCATATCCATATTGTTTTTTAATTACATTAATGAAATATAGAAGGTAAAAAAGTTTTTAATAAAGAAACAAGGTTGTCTTTTTAAACATATAGGCACTTGTAAGTTAAAAAATAATTAATTTTGATGGGTATTTATTTGGTGATCCCTCTTCTTTCTATACTATTTCATTCAAATTTTTGTCTTTTAATCTACAATATTTTTTACAAAAAAATTGAAAATTAATGATAACAGTGTGAAACGCTTTTATTTGTGTTTTATTACAAATAGAAAAACATAATTTTTTATCAACTTTTATCTGTTTTTCAATTAATAAAGATAAATAAAATTAAAATTAAAAAAAACATAAAATTAAAATAAATTTTGATATCAATGTGTATATTTTTATGAATTTTTTAACGAAAATTTTTATTTTAATTTCTTTATTAATATAATTATAAATCTTTAAGATAATAGGTAATAAGTTATTTCATGATTAAACAATTTTCCTTTTAAAAGTATATTACAGGTAAGAAATTAAAAAAAAAAAAACAACAAAAAAAAAAAAAACAAAAAAAAAAACAATGCAACCGTTATACTAAATTTTGTTATTGTAATGGATCCTTAATCTATGCAAATAGATGGAATTTCATAAAAAAAATTAACACTTCATTGTTTATTGTTTATAAAGGCTGTGTTTCAAAGCAGAAAAGCTGTCTGTAATTATTTTTATTTTAAAAGGTATTTTCGTTAGATATTTATTTTTTAGTTTATTTAAAAGAACTTAATTTGACTCATAAAACATTGTTTTGCATCACAGTTTTCATAGGTCAAGAAACAATCAAAAACAGTGCTCTTTATTGATTGCAAATTTCACTCAACTTCGCTTTAATTTATTTTTATTGATATATGACAGGTTATTTGTGAGCAAAGGTTTTCGGAATTTAAAAAAGCGAGTTTTTATGTCACCTTTCTTGAAACAACACTTCCCGTAAAGGACACGGTTTTCGTGACAACAATTTAAACTGAATTTTATTCATTTGTGTTTTACATTTTACATAAATGAACTTCAGGAATCTTAATGCGTATTTGTTACATTTCAGATTTTTTATCTTATGTAAACCATATAAAGAGTATTAGTATTTTATGTCTTGTGTCTCAAGTTTTTAAAAGATTATTCAATGTTCTAAAAGAAGGTCTTTAAGTCAGCGGTTCAGTAATGCTTACAGTGATCCTAAACCTATCACACGTTTAGATTAAAAAGGGTCAACACTTGCACTACAATTACCCCTTACAGGTTGTTTTAAACAAACAGGTTTGATATATGAAAATCGTCGTTAAATGTAATTAGCGATCTGTTTTTATCGGGTCAATTTTCAATTTTTATGTCTTGAGTCAAACAAATAAAATATTTCTAAATTAAAAATTATCTGCAGATCGATGAACTTTTATATTATATAAATTATAATTTTGTATAAATTCATTAAAATGTTTCAAAAATGTAATCTTAATTAATGATCCTTTATTTTAAATTTTGAATAAAAAGTTGACAAACACTGATAGCCCTTTTAAAAAAGAAATTGTCGTATCTGCCTCAAGTTTGTAAGCGGTGTGAGCAAATTACGAGTAATATGCGCAATATATTATATATCTAATGCGTCCTTCATCTGCATATACCAAAACTATAGTTTCTATCATAAACTTTAAAAAACATAATGAAACTATTGCTGTGATGGCAGAAAAATTTAAAAGGTATTTAAATGTTCGTCTACGCTGTTATCCCTCATTGATTATGAAATCATAATTTAAAAAATAAAACAAACTAATGTGAATGTTATTTACTTAATAAAAAACTGAAGATAGCATATATTCTAAAGGTTCATTCTCGATTCTCCCACTTTTAATTACCTATAGAATTGATTCACAATTAAAACAATAGGCTTAAAGATAGAGCCTGTTTTTAAAAAGACTAAAACCTGGTTATTTTTTCAGAAATTTATTAACTTAAAACATAATTTTAACATTTATAGCACATATTTATCAAGTGTCATTAATATAAATAAAACAAAAATATGTTTCCATCCAATGTAAGAAACATTTTTAAATGTATCAATGAATTCTACAGGTTTATAATGATATTAATGATATTATAAAAATGATAAAACACAAACATAATTATATACTTAAATATCAAAGTTAGCAACAACAAAATTAGCATGTAGCACTATAAAAAATCATAAATTTAAAATTTATGCAGGTAATAAGCACATTCAGATATCACGTAATTGATTTAAAAACATTTACGCCATGTAGATCGACCAAGGGTAGATTTCTAGGAATCACTTTTTACGCAAAAAGTCTAACACAATTAAGTTATTACACAGCACATATTGTCATTTCAACTGAAACCAGTAAAGTTCATTCCAACGGAAGTAGGTGTGATGCCGCATCTACATATTCAATCTAATCTGATTCTGATGTAGTCGAAAAGTCTCTCTTGTAATGTTCTGTATTTCCGTTTCTTCGGGATGCGAGTACCTCCAGCTGCGTGTTGGATAAGGCTGATCTCAGGTGACGATTGTATGTCTTTAAAAGTTCAATGACTTTGGTATAAGTTTGGATGATAATGGTGGATCTTCTTCTTAATCTTGCTGTGCCAGCCTTCAAGGTGATTTGTAGTACGTGGACCTTCTGTATCGTAATGGTCCATAAGCAAAAAGATGTTGTATCGGGAACATTATCGGCATCACCAGTAGCTTGAAGATTGCACCAAACATTCTCTTACTTCTTGCATCTGAACAAGAGGAAGAACTGATCATTTAACGTCTTCATTCTCTCTGTCTGGAATTTGTAATTTGCAAGCCTGAGTTTTGCGCCAAATACATTGTGTATAATGAAAGAAACAGCCTTTTATCACAACTCCTGGGAAAATATTCTTCACCGCATTTCTGGAAGCAATTTTTAAGTCTAAGAAAACGGCATCTGGTTGAATGTTAATGTTGTTCTCAGTAGCAATGCGTTGTATTTCACTAAAAACGAGCATTAATGTCCTCACTTTTACCTAGTAACAGTCCAAATACTAATGGATACATTATACCGTTGACCATTGCATGTATAGTATAAAGCATGTTGGAAAGTTGTTGGGCAAGTAAAGAATGTTGCATCACAAAATATTGCAGAAGCACTTGCCAGATGCTGTAAATTTTCAACTGTTACTAAAAATCAAAACACAAAAATTGTCACCATTGTCAACCATCAAAAACCTTTTTCCGGTAGGCGTTAAACACCAGTCGCCTTGTATATGCACATCATCTCTGGTTTTGGGAATTGGCGGTATTGTTGTAGCTCCCTGTCTGTATAACGATGATTTACAGGAATAAAATGTTGGAAGCTGTTCAACCATATCATTTGTTTCATCATTCCAGTCTTGATTTCGTAGTCTGCTAACCGATTTTTCATATATACTTGAAATGGCACGAATTTCATACCGACAACGTTTCTTGATTGCTTCTTACATCTTCATGGTTTCATAATAATAATAATAATAATAATAATAATAATAATAATAATAATAATAATATTTTATTTTTTAATTTTTAATATTATTTTAACATAATTATCAATTATCATAATTTATAAGTTTATGCTATATTGATATAATATAAATAACAATTAATAATGATAATATTTTTTACATTTTAATTTTTTTATTTTATTTTTATATATAATAATCAATTATCATAATTTATAAGTTGATGCTTTTTTTTAATTTTAGTTTTTTTTTGTATTTTTTACATTACTTTTAATTTTTTTTAAAAAAAAAATCCAGGTAAATTAAACACAGAATAAGGAGATAGACTATAATTATCATTTAAGGCCAATGTTGATATATACATAACTAAAATGGGGGAAATCGGGAAGACCCCATTTTCAATTAATTGCTTCTTGTTTTGATAAATGGTAGTAGAATAAATGACGTAACAATGCTCTCTCTTTTCCTAAAATCTTTTATTTATTTGTTTGTAATCATTGACATAAAACATTTAGAGCCGTTTAATGAAAACCGGGTTCTATGATTGACCTGTTTTACGCTTGAGAAAACTGTATCTTGTTCATTGAAACGTTACCAAATGCTACATCCGTGTACTTATCAAATTGTAAAATATACCCTAACATAATAAGAGGTAAAAATGTCATGGGTTGTAAAAGGAATATCTTGTTGACATAAGAACAAGATTTTAAATCTTTCTTTACAAAAGTCTCTCAGCAATGTAATTTAGTGCAGTTATACTTGATACGAATATATTTACATAAAAGAGTGGATAAATGACGGATTTGTAAATTAACAAACAAATTAAGATTACACATCTAAGAATGAATTACGTCGTTTTTTGAAGGATTCCTAGTTGGTTTGTTAGTCATATTGTAGACAGAAATATTGTTCGAGGTTATGACACGCGATAATTAGATACCTGCATTATAAAAACGAGACGGGAATGATGTAATAAAATTATAAACGGTCTTATTGTTATGTTCGAAATATATGGTGTTAACTGTTTACTACACAGAAACATCAACCAATAAATTATTTTTTGTTACATGTATACAATCTCAAATGAAAGAAATTTACTTCAACTCTGATGGTTAAACTTCTGAAAAAAGAGAGAAAGGGAGAAAGAAAAAACAAGAAGAAATTAATTGGAATATTAAGGTCTGAAGGGAAATAATTTCTCCTGCAACTTTTTTCTTTAAAAAAACACAGTCCTATCACATATGATTTTTTAGACAATTGTTGCGATATAATGGCAAGTTCTGTTTTAAAAATAACAGTTCCATTTTAAGAAAGAGGAGGTTCATACATTTAAACTTAAAAATAAATCTTACATTGATCAAATTCTAATATGTTATAATTTTGAAAGTTAGTTAAGTTGTTGTAAACTTGTAGGACTTTTGTCGTAGGTCAGAAGATTTGCTGATATCTATCAAACCACGATTTCTATGTAGTTTTATTCCGATATATAAAAACATTGTATCTTTTTTCATTCTGATATTTTCTACATTTTTAGGGAATTGTGTTCTTAATTCTTTTGTTTATTAAAGAAGATCACGATTCTAAAAACCGTTTTTTTCCCTTTATAAAAAGAGAAAGTGTCTGAATCGATTGATGTCATTAATCAATTTAGATTTCAAACTGAAACTTTTAAGTAATCTTAACGTCTATTAGGAACCTGTTTTATGTATTTTTTATAATAGAAAGTCTGAGAACGTCCCATGCGAAAATGTTACATATGTATGTGTATAAGAACAGGAGAAAATTGGTATAAAACTAACTATGAACTATTGACGTCAAGCACAAACTTTATTTTTTATGCGTACATGCATTTTACATGTTTCTAAGCCACAGACAGAAGTCTCATTGTATTATCATTTAGTGTAGGTGCATTAAAAGTTAGTAAGTAGCACTGCTTTACAAAGTGTTACTTGATAAAGTAATTGAGTGTGACGTCCAAGTATGTATTACGCCATGTTTGAAGGATGTAATTTCTTGTTCATTTGTAGTGCAAATAGAGATGATGTTAATGTCAAATAATCTTAAAGCTATCCACAAATTATTTTATTTTACAACAAATGTTTCTTGGGCCTGATAGGCTAAACTGATAATTATTGGCAGGTTAATATATTGTATTTTCGAAATAATATTAAATTAATTGTTTTTGGTATGTTGTATAAAAAAACTTATTCCTGACATAAAATCAATGTGTTAAATGCATAAAGATGTACATCTAAATGACGAAACAAAAATTTAAAGTTATGAGTAAAAACCTTGAAATTGACTTTGAAGGTAATTTCGAGAAAATGTCAAAACTAAAACCCTCTTCACAGTTTCTGTAAAAATAATCAAGTAGTAACAATTTGAAGCCATTTTCTGAAAATTTATAAATCTATCTAGCATAACGTGAAGTATAATTTTAACTTATTTTTTTAACATAAACTAAGGGATAAAGACATTAGAGAAGCAAATATATCTCCAATTATTATATTCTTTTACGATTTTTGCAACCTAAGACCTACTTTACTTTACTTGACTGTTGACTTTTGATCATATATGGCCCAAGAGATAACAACTCAAGCATACACAAATATTAGGCTGTGGTCGGGTAAGCTACAAATCAAGATTATTTGTTAAAGTAATGAAAAAAGTAGTGTTGCATAATGAAACAAATTCGGGTGTTAAATGTGCCCAACTTAAGAAACAGTTAATATGCAGTAAAATAGTATTTCGCTTTTTAAAAGAAAAGATTCACTTAAACGTTCAATTTAACTTCTTAAAAACACCAATGTTAAAGGCATGATTAGAAACCATTTACAAATAAAGCTTTTTACCTCTAGAAGCATTTATACATATATATTTCTGTCTATCAAAAGAAAAAACTCATTTCAATCATATGACCTCAAATCTCGAAAATATTTTAAAAGTTCGGTAAAATTACAGAAACATTTAATTTACAAAGAAGTGAAAAGCATCGATGCAATTTTTAAATTGACCTTATCAATGTAACCAACAATGAACCAACAGCCCGGCATGTTTTTAAAAACTATGTATTTTTAATCTTTGTTTTATGAAGGCTTATGTTTTTAAATAAAATACAAGAAAAATAACGAGTTTCTGAAACGTTTAGCCAGTAGAAAGTGTCACAAAAATACGGATCAAAACCCTTTAATGTTTGAACACAAATTATTTGCATTAATTTTATATTGTTTAAAGTTTGTATATCCGTGATGAAAAATCTTGTGACTCATTTGTTGTTGATCAAAAGATTGTGTGACAGCTACATAATCAGATGTCATTTGCTGTTTTATATTTGTATATTTAGACTTTTTTCATTTTCTTCTTTCTAACGTATAACAAAATATTAAGACATTTAAGTGACATAAACGAAAAATGAAACATTTTTATTTCATTTTAGAAAAAAGTAAAATTTGTTATTGAAAACCACAAAGGGGACTAAGAAAGTTTGGACCTTTAAGACAGGTGGTTTTTAATGGGCAGATGGTCCTCTATAGAAGTTGTAGTTTTTTATGCAGGTTTTACTGTATAAGAATTTAGTGGATTAGTTAGATGGAAAAGTGCTTAACATTCCTTTCAATATTTAACTGAAATCTAGGCCTTTTGTTCCGAGACTGAGATAACTAGAATGATTGCCTACCGTGAATAAGCGGACTGACAAGTATTCTTACACCTGGATCTTTTTTCTATAGGATTTTTTAAAAAAAAAAACAATGATTAACGCATTGATAGTAAGGGCTTGATATAGTCATTACTTCGCTGTATTCTGGTCTTCAATTGATATTTTTATATAGTTTAATTGCTCTTTTGCCTATTTGTCAATAAAATTTTATATTTTAAAGCGTGCCATGAAAAATGTTGACTCAATTAAGAAATGACCTGAATAAATTGGTGAACAATAAAGTAGTCATGTGTAGCTAAAAATCGTGTAAAATTGTATTTGACTACAGCCGATATAGAAAGAAACAAGAACAGAACAAATATAAGAGACGTCACAAAGTATCAGCATGTATAACCAATAACAGTGAAGCATACTTCTACTGTTTCCGGGCACTGGAAATACTGACAAGATATTATCCAGTATTCTTTTGTCCCAAAAACTTTTACTTTTTTAAAGCTGGTCACTGCAAATCACATATAAAAATTTAAATAAAAGAACACAAGTACAAATATATTTTATATATTATTAAAACTTAATTATCTAAAATTATATAGTAAACATATATCAATTTAAAAAAGTCAAGGCCTTTCATTGCATTGCTCGACACACAGACCTAGAAGGAAATCTGTGTTTTCGGAAGATGGCCCTATGGGAGAACCTTAACATACTACTGTATCAGACACAACGATTCATTACGTACAATGTCACTTTAGTGTAGGAAGTTTTTATACAGAGATATAAAAATTGTTTATCTTGTGTATTTTCTATTTGAAAGGTGTCGTAATTAGGTGGTCTAAAGGTTACAGTACTTCTTAACAGCTAAGCTCGGATCTAATTCGGGGATGATTATAGAGTGAAAAACTATAATTAGAATGCACTTCTGGTTTGACAAAGTGTTTACTAGATGTTGAAATGTAAATTAATAGCTAGTTTTACGAATGAAGACTGTGTATTAAAAGTTGACAGAAATTGTGTCCAATAAAACTTTTTTTTTACTAATAAAACCCGGGTTCAAAAAAAATTGAAAAAGTTTTGGAAGGAACGCTACTATCATACATTCTTTATTGGAAATGAAAATAATAAAAGCCAAATATTTCCTAACCTGTGCTAAAAATTGTATATCATGTATGAAGCATGAAAAAACCACTAGTCTTAATGGTCATAGGGGGTGCCCCTAAAGTTAACGAGTCTACCTTAAGCTACTGAAGCCCTGAAAAAAAAATATAGCGAAGATAAATTCTTAAAAATGAATAAAGGGAAACAAGTCGTAGAAAATCGGAATTCACGTATTGGTTGGTCTTTTTTAATTAACATGCACCCAGACAGGCTTTTAAATAAGGTTCTGGTTTATCAAGTCAATACGCCACTGACGAGCATGACAATATGCAGACCGATTAACCTGGTACCTGGTGAGCCAGTTGATACTCTGTTCCCTGATACCGGTGAGGAAAAAGTATCTCAAATTTTAAAATAATTTAATTTTTTATTTTATAACTCCCCGAGGGTATCCATAACTCAATAGGCAGTACCTTGTTGCTGTCAGAAAATTCCAATTTAGCAAAATTTTCAGCTGCCTTAAATTGTAAAATTTGTTTAAAACTAAGGTTTGTTCCCTCATGAAAAGCATTCCTTAGCTGGATTTGGATTTATATAATTTTGGAACTTTGGATTCATTAATTTCCAACTGTTTGGCTTATTTTTTTATATTATCAAACTTTTCGGTCTTAATGTCACTGATGAGAATTTAATTTCCGAAATGTGCACATCTGACACATCGAAATTCAACTGGTATTTGTGTTGTATATAAAATACTATGTATTACCAGATTAGGATTCGAAGCATCGACCTACTGCTTTCGAGGAGGATGCACTATAACTAAGCCATCGAGGCGGTTAATCTGTTCGGTCTATTCTATTTAATGTAACTGATGTGTGCTCTGCCTCTTTTTTAACTTCTTACAAATAATAATTATGATATGTCCATAAATAGTATATGAAGGAATGCTACTATTATATATTCATTATCGGGGGATAATCACGATTCTTAAATTCGATCACAGACAAAGATAAGAAACATTCGAAGAGTCTATGTAAAAAATGCAAAACAGGTTGACTGTGTAATCTAAATAAAGATGAAATAAAGTGTTTCGAAAGAGGAAAAAGAATAAATATCGATGACGTTAAGTAGCAAATCTTTTATTAAGTAACTTAGACGAATACTGTTTATTACGAAAATTGTAAATTAAAAAAACGGTCTACTTTTTTATTGAATATAGTCTAAGGATAATACTGGGGTCATTGGTGACCTTGTTGACCTTGGTGATTTTAGAATATAAGTATTATGCATTGGTAATTGATTTTTATTGATTTTTAGATAGCAGAAATTTATAGAATACCATGGTCATAAATTGTCAAATGTTTCTTGACCTCATATTGCTTGAAAATCAACTCCTCAATGAACTAGAAAGAACCTTTTTCCAATTGATTGGTAAACTTTTTTGATACATTCAATATTCACAAAAATCTGTGGATGACTTTAGCTATTACATACCTGTATAAACCTGAGAATAGTTTATTTACAATTTCAAAAAAAAATGTCTTGTTATTTGTTTACATTTGTTCTATACACTGTAATGATGGCTGTTTCGAACTTTATCTACCTTCATACTACAAAGTTTAGTAGATAGAGGCTAAATTTTAATCATAATTTTGAAAAAAATAGTGTTGATCTGGTGTTTCAAAATATATGAAAAATACTGTGGTATGAAATTAAAGTATATAACTTGCATCAGAATAAAAAAAAATACATATTTCCAAAAATACCTTTTTAAAAATATTTTCTACATTGACATAATCTAAATAGGTTTTATAAAAATAAGTGACATACAAAAAGAGTCTAAAAAAGGTATATCTGTTATATGATTTATGATAAGGTCGCCACTTAAATAACACAATTACCATTGACCTCTTAACATGTAACTAATTACAGATATTATAATCTATACTGTTTATACGGTCATGTTTGTTTTAAAATAAAAATAGACCTGGTATTGATAAAACTTATATGTTAATCATCCACTTTTAATATTTTTAATGCATACATTTATTAAAAATCAGAAATTAGTTCCCGACATACAAAACAAATATAAAAGCTCAAAGTTTACATGTGCGCATTAAATGAAAAAATACTACCGATCAGAAATGTCGTTGAACGATGATTTCGTGTTACAACCTAAGACAATTGAAAATTACGTACAGAAATATGGTTACTTCAAATGTGAAAATTGTTCACGACGTTGGGAAAGCCCGTTTGTTTTCATCCTTAAAGGACCACCATATGTAAGTATCTTTTTTTTTTTTTAACTAATATCGTTTTTATATAGATTTTTAATTAAAACGTTTAAATGATTTTTAAGTTCATATGACGATTCACAAAATGTTTTAAGAGACTCATGATAAAAACTTAAGTTAAGATCCCCGATAATAAGTTTTTAATAAAAATATTACTAATGTTTGATGATAAAAAATCACAAATTATTTTTTAACCTAGGGTATCCATAACTCAGCAGGCAGTACTTTGTGCTATCCCAAAAATGTACCATTTAGCAAAATTTTCAGTCGTCTTAAATTTTAAAATTTATTTAAAACTAAGGTTTGTTCCCTCATTCATAGAATTTGGATTTATATGATTTTGGACCTTTGGACTCATCGATTTGCAACTGTTCGGCTTATGTTTTTTATCCATCAAACTTTTCGGTCTTAGAGTCAATGACGAGGAATGAATTTCCGAAATGTGCACATGAACTTTTGGCACATCGAAATTTAACTGGTATTTGTGTCATATATTTACATATATGTATTTATTAAAATGTCGCATATCATAAAATAATGTAGCACATTTACCGTACATACACACAAATGTAATTATGACATACAATCTATAAGAGACTTATGAGAAATTCTTTAAAGACAAATAGCTTTATTATACTAAAATAGCAAATAAAAGATTACTTTTATACAAATAACTTACGTGTTAGGCAAAAAGCAGGATTTAAGATCTTTATCTGGTATTTCGAAAACCATAGTTAGTTATAAGACAATTCTAGTCCAAACTACGAACGAACAATGACAGACAAAAATGTCTAGTCTTATGATCAAAGTATCAATGTAGCACCAAAATAGGTAGCAAAACACACGCAGACTGCTCATTGCCTTTTAGTATATCTGATTATGGATCAAATTTAAGAATCGTGCTTATTCTCCAGTAAAAAATATATGATAGTAGCATTCCTTCCTATACTTTTCATGGCCATATTATAAATATTATTTGTAAGCAGTTAAGAAAAGAATGAGAAAACACGTCAGTGACATTAAACAGAATAGCCCAAACAGACTTAACCTCCTTGGTGGCTTCGTAATAGAGCGTCCGCCTCGAGAACAGTAGGTCGATGCTTCGAACCCTTGTCTGGTCATGCATAAGAATATAAGACTTAAGATACTTTTTCCTCGACGGTATCAGGAATACAGAGTATCGACTAACTAACCAGGTGACAGGATAATCTGTCTGCATATTAGCGTGCTTGTTTGTGGCGCATTAACTTTAGTCTAGTCAATCAATGAAAAAATAGGGTCAAATCTCAAAGCAATTGCAACAGAAAATATTGTTATGTGATTGTTTTTAGGAATTGATTGTATTTTTATTCACCATAAAAAATCTACCAATTTTAATCCAGTGGAATTTGGGTTTTTTGCCAATTTAAGTTACCAATAGCATTTTCTATAGAAAAGGGAGATAACTCTGTATTGTGACCCTAAATTTTACACAAAAATTTTCAAAGACTTCAAGTTTTTTTCTGAAACTATATGAGGAACAAACTAGAAATTGGATGGAAATTTATACATAGACTTAAAATAGATAGTTTAAGACAATTTAGAATGTAATATGTAAATGGAATGTAAAAAAATTAAATAATTTTGTTGAAAGAATTTATGCAAAACGCTGATTAAGGGCATGTTGATGAGATGGAAAAAAGATTTATTCACCTCAAATATATTTTGTTATACACAGATATGATAAAATAAGTATATCTCAGGTTAAAAACATAATTTTTCTATACTTCTACTTCATTACTTTGAGTATTCTGTTATTAATTCCTCATCACTATTGAAACATGAGATTGTGAAAGACTTAATATAAAACGCAACTGAATAAAAATAGGCCAATGATTTCACTTTGAATGAAATCAAAAATGTTGAATATACATATAGAATCAATTATGATTGATTAATTCCAAGGTCTTTGCTTTACTTTTTGTTAAAATAGCGAAAAAAAAAAAAAAAAAAAAAAAAAAAAAAAAACCAAACAAACAAATAAACAAATGATAATTGGACAAATTAGTGGCTATGCTATAAATTTCTGTCAACTTCTAAAACGTAGTACTCGAAATTTGTGGCTATGCTTTTAATTTGAATGTCAATATCTAGTCAATACTTTATCAAACCGAATGTGCATTCATATAAAACAGCATGAACAGAATAAGAACAAGATAGGAGTTGGGCCAGATTATAGTGTTTTACGCTCCAGTCAACATTAAGACGATCTGTTCTATGATGCTAAGGAAAACCGTGCTAGGATAAACCTACCAACCTTCGGTTAGCAAACTGGTAAATGTTTTCACAGTATAATCATTTCGAATCAGATTCGAGCTAAGCTGTATAGAAAATTAGTAATCTTTAGACCATCAGGCCTCAGTTTTTCAATCATTCACTCAATTAAGTGTACACTCAACTCAAATTAGGAAACATTTTGATGTTAATTTTTAGGACATTACATAATTGAATAATTAAATTTTAAAAACAGTCCAGCAATGCAAATGTTTTAAGTCTATGAACTCATAGACGAAATTTTGTACCGCATACGTCATACGTCATTACCCCTTAGCAACCGATAACGTCATAAATGATGATCGTGATGACAGCAGCGAATTTGAGTTTTGTGAACCTGCAGGTACATCACATCATTTGTGGATATGTTACGCTGATGACAGGTAAATGTCTCCACTCAAGTACAGGAACATCAAGGGTTGACTACTAGTTGGAACCACTTTATTTTTGGCCTCTGTAAGTTATGTATTGTTGATAGTGTTGTTACGGGTTAACATTTCTGCCTCGAACTCGGATGCCTCTTTTTTGTCAAGACATATCTTGCCTCAGCTTGAAGCCATCGTCATTTATACTTAAAATTGCCGTCGCACGAGTCAGTGTATGTTGTACTGCTCCGATGTGTTTGCATGTTAGCAAACTCCTTTTGAAATTAATTTAAATATATGAAAGTGATACATGTACGTACTACACACATGCACACTGAACGATTTAGAAATGGCGGTGAAACTAGCATGCAAAGGTACCAGCGGTTGTCATAGGCATCCAACTACATTGCCTAGAGATTAATCAGAGTTCTGTACTTTATTTCACGTGTAAAGTTATATAAAAAGAAAACGAGGATGTTATAAAATTTTGTTTATTTTTGAATTGATTTATTAGCCATTATTGCAATTTTTTTTCGGTCTGTGGGGTTTATGTCGAGTGCATAAAAAAATTCGGTCTATGACCCATTAAACCGAAAAAAATTACAACTATTCCTTTGATATTTCAATATAATATTTCTATTGAACAAAGCTAAACATTGTCTTATACAACATAAATTTTTTAAAGATAATAAAAATGGGAATATTTGATTTGAGTGCACAATTAATTAATTGAATGATTGTGAAACTGGGGCTTGACCATGATACCTTTCAAAGAAAAAATACATCATATAAACACTTACTTATATCTCTGTATAAAAGCTTCCTACACTAAATTTGCATCGTGCATGATGCATCGTGGTGCCTAATACAGTAGTATGACCAAAGTTCTCTCATACGTAGCTAGTCGTATCGTACCATTACCATTTAAAGTAGTTTCATTCCGTTACTGATTTAACGTGTTTTGACTTTAATAACTTGAAAATTTATATGAAACTTATCGAAAGTAAGAGCATTTAAAAATCCAACAATAAGTAGAAGTTCCCCGTTTTACTGATTTAACGTATATGTTAACGTGTTTTGGCTTTAATAACATGAACATTGTTTTATTATTTACATTACAATAGAAAGTCTACAAACAAGGTTGCAAAGTATGTAAAACTATGTATGGCCCATACGAGACCAAAGATTGTAAATGCGGACAAAAGTCATGTAAGATATGTGGAGATAAAGATAGAAAGAGAGAAATTGTGCATAACAGGGAGCTGTGTGAAAAATGCAAGACCGGATGGTTATGTAATCCAAATAAATAAGAAGAAGAAATGAATCGAGAGTTAGCCAGAAAGAGAAATTCGGATGGTGTGTTACTGTCGCCTTCAGATGATTTCGACTACGATTATCATTATAAAAATTATTTGTCCAAATGAATGAATATTTTGGAATGATGACGGAAGGAAAATGGTTCCATCGATTGGTATGATTTTAATGATGATTAAGGTTTAATAGGAATGTGGGACGATAAGTATCCAGACGACATTGAAAAGGAAATGTGAGACATTTTTTGTTCGTTCTAAGACGCAAGAGATGATATTCAATTAAAAAAAAATATTTTCCATATCAATAATCATGTTTCGACAAAATTTATTTTTTTAATTTTTATAACTTTTTATTGGTATTGTATGATATTTACTTAAAATGTGAATTTCCTGTTCTATCAAAATATGAAATTCTCTGTTCGATTTAAATGTGAGATTTGTTTGGAAAGAAACTGGATATTCCTTGTTCGATTAAAATTTGATATACCTTGTTTGGTATTTTGAGATTTGTTGTTTAATAAACATGTGAGATTTTTTGTTCGACTATTATGTTAAATTTGTTGTTCGATTGCAATGTTGGATTTCTTGTTCGAATAATAATGTAGGATTATTTGTTTGGTAAAATGCGAGATTTCTTATTCTATTATAATGTGAAATTTGTTGTTTGATTACAATGTGAGATTTGTTATTTTTTATTAAAATGTGAGGTTTGTTGCTCCAGTAATATTACAATGTGTGATTTGTTGTTCTATTATGATGTGAGATTTGTTGTTCTATGACAATGTGAGATTTGTTGTTCTATTATAATGTGTGATTTGTTTTTTATTACAATGCGAGATTTGTTGTTCTATTACAATTTGAGATTTGTTGTTCTATTATAATGTGTGATTTGTTTTTTATTACAATGTGAGATTTGTTGTTCTATTATAATGTGTGATTTGTTTTTTATTACAATGTGAGATTTGTTGTTCTATAATAATGTGTGATTTGTTTTTTATTACAATGTGAGATTTGTTGTTCTATTATCATGTGTGATTTGTTATTTTTTATTAGAATGTGAGATTTGTTGTTCTAATACTATGTGAGATTTGTTGTTCTATTACAATGTGTGATTTGTTGTTCTATTATAATGTGTGATTTGTTGTTCTATTACAATGTGTGATTTGTTTTTGTTTATTAAGATGAAAGATTTGTTGTTCTATTACAATGTGAGATTTTTTTTATTATGATGTGAGATTCTTGTTTGATTATAATGTGCGATGTTGGTTTCTTGATGGTTATTAAAAACTGATCTTTAAAAAGGAAATTAACCAAACTGTTCTGTAAGTTGATATAAGAGTTTTTCTAATAGATGTTTCCTAACTATATAATTACAGATGATTAAATTTTAACGATATCTAAAATAATTATGCTTGTTTTATTTACTCACATTTTTATATGTGCGTTTGAATTCGAGTGACCAGTTGTAAAAGAAGTTGGATTTTTTGGGTCCATACAGTATTGGACATTATTTTGTCAGTATTTCTAAAGCTCGTCCACAGTCGAACGTTTCCTTCACTGTTAGTGGCCGTGTTACATTTCTATTTTTGTTTCCTTTTCTTGTTTTCTTGGTTATATTGTCTGCAGCCAAGTACAATATTACTCGATTTTTAACTACATATGACTTTATCGCTTTATTTCATTTTTTACCAATTTGTTCAGGTCAATTCCTAATTGAGAAACATTTTTCATGACACATTTTAAAATGTGTTGGTTTTGTGAAAAATGTTAAATGGCTTTAAATTACAAAGAATGTCAATTGAAGAACAGAGTAGAGCGAAGAAATGACAATATAGCCCTTATCAAAATTCTTTTACTTACATAAAGACGGCCAGGTCTGGGATGGTCGATAAACCTAAATAACCGCAAAATCACCAACTTTTTTGAGCGGAACCGTAAGTCTCACACTAGTAACTGCCCGAGTGAAATTCTTTGCGATAACCCAAGAGACGCTATGATGTCTAAACAACAGGATCTTTGGTTTAGTCGCATAACTTGAGCTATTTAACTGATTTGATTCAATATTACCTCACAAGGTCAAGCTTTAGGTGTTACTCTAGCCTCATTTTACCTGGTTACTGATGTAAAGTATTTTACAAGTGTTTAGTTACAAAGGTAAGTTTATTAATCTAACATTTCCTTACCTACCTAGTCGATGAGTTTACAGCTAAAGTTGAATCACCTCTAAAGCTAATTCACCTCCGGAAGTCATTTAGTCGTTAGCTAAAATTACGCCTAGTCTTTTTCTAGTCATTGGGTCGTACCTAGTCTAGTACAACTTTAACTGACTTACTCATTGGGTCGTACCTAGTCTAATACAACTTTAACTGACTAAGTCATTGGGTTGTACCTAGTCTGATAAAACCTCATCTTACCTAGTTAGGTTAACGTTGTGCCTAGTCTAATACAAGCTAATCTCTCATAGTCATGTTTGTTTTTAATTTAAAAATGACCAGATCTAATGAAAACAAATTTTATTTTTATGGTTTTAATCAATATTTTAATAAAAGACGTGCCATGAAGTGATATACACAACATTTTAATAATAAAAGCATAAGATATTATAGCAGAATATGCAAAAATGTCTTCATTTTCGTTGAAAAGATACCACAAAATTCTTTAAATCTGTGAAATACGTTTCATTGAAAAAATACTCAAAGGAAGTTAGTTTCATATTTTTCAAAATGAAATTCAAAAAATTATATGCTTTGGTTCTTGTTTTCGAGGTATGGGAAGAATTATCTCCCCCTACCCCTTAATTTTTAAATTTCTATTTAAAAAATCTTTTCATCATTATGGTAGGTTAAAAGTATTTTTTCCATACAAAAGATCGTAAAAATTTACAAAGACAATTTTTCTGTATGTTCCAAAAACATTTTTTAATGTTTGAAAAAAACCTCCCACAGTTAAGTGTATTTTACTCCTTATTGAACGAATTTCCGAAATTTGTCTCAACCGTTTTCCGATTTTTAAATCCTTATCATTTGACACACAGCATTCTTCCTGTGCGATCGGTTTTTCAATTTATTGAACGATTTGTTATGAATGAAATCGATCCTTTTCATAATTTGGACATTTCGTGAGCTCATTCTGGTATGCCTATACACATTTCATCATCAACTGTCAAATTGCACAACAGTGTGTGCACCCATGCTGGCCGGTAGGATCAGAGGTAAATCATATGTCTATTTTTCTTTATTTTTGCACAAAAGCAATTTAATTTATTAAAAGGTATATTTCACAATTCATGTAAATATTTTATTAAAGACTGACAAAACTCTTGGAATAATCATGTATAACCCCCATCCCAAAAAAATAAATAGCGAAAGAACGTGTAGCACTGTCAGTTTATTTGCTAAACTAAACTATGAATTAAAAAATATTCACGATATTAAATGATTAAAATAAATGAAACAACAGTTACTGCTTTGAATCAGAACAATATTCAAAAAAATGGTATTACAGTTGTAGACTTGAATTAACGGGAATTTTTTTAAAAACATTTTCAAACCATAAAGATATTAAATTGTGTTGATTGTGTGTGTACAGAATCGTTAATCCTATATATAAAATCGAGCGTAAATTGGATAAACCAAACCGATATCAGGATAATCCTTACTTTTAATTTGTACGCATACACAGATTTTGCAATATTTTTGTTTTGTTTAGATTTCCATCTTTTCATTAAAAAAAAAGCTAAGCCGTCAGTCATTGCAATGGTGCATTACACATACATGTATTTGTTCAAATATTCCTCTGACAAATTCTTGTTTATTTTTTATTGTTTAACATTTCAGACGCACGTGTTATGCTCCACCCCCCAATTTTTTTTTCTGAAAATGTGAAAACCTTTGATCTCTTCATTAGGAAGCGTTGTTATGAGCCCAAGAAAATATAGCCGGATTGAGTGTTTTGTTATTGGTTAATACAGGCAAAAGTGCTGTGTAATGAGGAAATTAAAATGTTATAAAGTGATAAAATTTTGTGAACAGACCAATCAAATCTTCACACCAGAATAGCAGATATACATCAGTGAAAGTCGGTATAACTTTAGGTAAAATAAATCTGAATTCCAGTATGTTTGGAAGAAACTGTCTTCTATTTTGTTTGCTTGTCTTTATTACCGAGGGAGATGCTACCAATTTTAAAGAACTTGAAAAAGTGATTAAAAAATATTGAAAATGCAAAAACAGCCCTGGATTAGCCCTTTCAGTTGTATAAAATGGTCACATTGTTATGTCAAATGGATTTGGTGTTAAACGTTTTTATTCCTTAGAGGCAGTTACTAATAAAACATTGTTCGGAATTTCATCTGTGACAAAAGGATTTACTTCAATTCTGATCGTATAACTTCTGCAAAAACATCAAAGGTAATATATATATACATTTGTGCAGGCTGAGAAATATCAAACACAAAAACTGTTTATTATTATTATTATAATAATAATTATTATTATAGAAAACTTTTCATATAAAATTAGTCACATTTACACGGTAAATAATGATTGGTCACTTTACTATGAGATTATTTTGTTGGTCATTATCCTATAAAGTGTATGATTATTGGTTATTTTACCACAGCGTATAATTATTGTTAATTTTATAAGGGTATATGGCGATTGGTCACTGTACCTTAAAAGCAGATTATTATTGATCATGTTATTAGTGTGTATAGTGTTTGTCACTTGTTCAGTATACATAATTTTTTTTCATATAACTACAGTACATGATAATGTGTAAATTCACAACAACATGATTGTAAGTCATTTTACAACAGTATACGGCGTTGGTCACTTTAACACAACATATGATATTTGTCATATTGCTAGAGTATACAGTGATTGGTAACTTTAATTTAACACATAATCATTGGCCATGGTTCTGTAGTATATAATGCATATATATAGTCTACAAAATTTTACGCAGCATGTTGGTGATATGTTATAGCGTGGTAATAATTATATAAAACAAAGAGCAACATTCGAATGATAATTTAGTCACGTCGTAATAATTTATTCATTATCGTTTTTCTATAAATACTGTATTGCTTTATGCCAACAAAGGCCAACTATGTCTTCAAGAATATTTAAGGACTTACTTTTAAGCAAGTATTGTGTGGTTGATGGAGATGATTCAATACTTTTAACTAAACAAATAATACCAGACTATTTCAAATTTGATGTATATATATTGTGGCTATGCACATAAATATTTGTGCATGTAAGTATATCATTATATAAAAAATGCCATTCTTCAACAAAATTAACAAAATTTTAGTTTTCAATACAAAAATTGTGAGAACATGAGTTTATAGAAATCAACCCACTAACTTCAAATTTCAGTCTGCATTAATAAGAAAAAAATTAAGTCATTTTATATATAGTACATGGTTGAATATTATTCCCCCTTGTTTCTAAACAAACATTTTTTTTCGTAACATTGCCTCTTGCCTCTTTTCCCTCCTTAGTTTGTAAGCGTTAAGACTTTAAGCAGCTGAACTTTCAACTCCATCGATAGATCAAGCATAACAATCATAAGGCTATCACATGACAAGTTTCACTGTAGGTTATCATCAAATTTCTGTCACTTATACAAACAAATCTGAATAAAATAGCATTTTGTGCCTCAGGTTTATAGGTATTTTCAGGGTTTCTTTGAATTTTATGACAGTTATTTCTCGTTCAAAGTATCCTAATCTATCTTTGAATAATTTATACAAAATGTTCTAAAAGCTCCCCCACTTCTTCACTCTTTTGTATAGGTACACAGTACATTAGCACATTATAGCGCCTACTTCTAATCTCTTGATAATGTGCAGTTGCTTCCAATTGCTCAATCCTCTGAACTAATTTATTAACCGACTCTTTTGTATACAAATTTTGAAGTTGTGATTCTAATATGCCAACACGTTTCGATCCAAACTCAGGAGATTTAAGGAGGATTCTAAACAGTTCAGTTTACTTGCGGGTTGATGAAATCCTAAATTATGTCTCTAACCTCGTCTAAAGTGCAGGTACTAACAATTGTTGACTTCTGTTAATCATGTGCGTCCACCATTTTGTCACTAGAGCAAGACACTGACGACGAGCGTACACTATGGTTGCTTTGATTTTTTAATTGCCATTGGTCTCCTCGCTTAATGGCTACTACTCGACGGCATTCTAGACAATCCACATTGTTAACAGCACAAAGCCTTATTAGAAAATGGACTTATTTAGAAAATCATATAAAATAAAAAATAAAACAATTCTATCAACTCTATAAAATAGAGAATGAAAAAGTAAAGTTATGATGTATTACGTCTCAGTCATGATTCTAACACTCATGTCGATCGGGTCAGTTCTGTGGTGGTTAAGGAAACCGGAGTTACTGGGGAAAAAAAAACAATTACATTTGCCAGGTGAACTGACAAATTTTCTCACACTAGGATCTGGCTGAGTGGGATTTAAAACTTGGCGATGAGAGGAAAAATTGTAAAAGCCATTTGTTTGATTAAAGCTTAGTGCATCTTATTTTAAATTTTAAGCTACTTATGGTGATTTTTAGCCGTTTCCAAAAAAAAAAAATGAACGTGAACTACTACAATAAGCTGAACAAAATGGAATGATTTCAAACCAACTCAAGATGTTTGTTTAAAATGATATAAAGTAGAAAAATCGGATAAAAAGCCTTCTAGTAGTATAATATCATTTCCTTTATAAAGAAAAAGTGCTTCGAGATATAATAAGGCACATATTCGCAAATAGGAAGAAACGTGTTATCGTAACATCATTTGTATCCACCCAAAGTCAACTTTCGCCCTGATGTTACATTATCATTTTACGAAATGTGGGCGAAACAATTTAACTTAAACCTATGCCAAATAGAATTCGGTATATTCTTTGTATAACAGTTGTTTGAAAAAGGTCCCCCAAATACATATCACATACCATCTAAAATATATATATATATATATATATTTAAAGTGCTCCATAGTATAACGTATATGACTCTAGCTTAAAACTATCCGTGCCCAATATTTCCGACTATAAAATACAAGTAAAATGAACATAGGAACTACGTAAGATAGGCAAAACATTTTTTGTTCATCTCGTCATTCAAAATGGTCAGTCACATTTTTGTTGATTTCTATTTTGTTTGTTCTCTTTAAATTTCACAGTATATTAATAGCGGAGCAAATTTTAGAAAGAATGAGAACCTTTTCTTGAGCTTTGTTCTGTTGTGTCAAGGCAAAATTTGACATCTATTTTAATACTACAGTTAAGGTGGTCAATAGATTTCTATAACCTGAACAATATTTAGAACGTTTCAATATATTTTTAATTTTGAAAAGAAGTATGCTGACTTTATAATACTTTTAGGTTCACATCGAAGTGTTTTAAATGCATCCATTGCCTTTTTCTTTGTTAATATACGTTTGATGTAAAATGTTTTGTTATTGTTTTTACAGCAATTTCAAATTAGGGTATTTCTTTAAAAAATAGACGTAAGTTGGTTTCAAGTTGTATGTGATCAGATGTTGCAGCCTTGAATGAAATTATTGATATTAGTTTTTCATTTTAGATTCAGACTGAATACAACCGTTGCTGAAATATTTGGCAAAAATGACATCTTTTCTAACAGTCTATTATCCAACCTTGTAACCATTGAAGATCTATTGGCTCACAGAGTTGGATTACCACTACATGGAAGAATAAGGTTCGACTCGATTCTTACACGACAGAACCTCGTCAAGTAAGTTATCAGGAATGCCTTTTAAAGTATAAATTAATTATAACAAAATTAAACGACATCATGTAAGTAGCTAAAGATCTAATTATTTAAATAATCGGGTCGCGGGAGTTGAAGGTTTAACTCGACTGTGGCACGCCAAACCCTCATAAAAAAACTGAATTGGCTGATAGTGTCATATTGTGTTGGTCTATAAACGCAGGAGGTTAAGTTTAGGTTCAACTTGTTCCAGCAAAGTTTCGTCAAGTCAATTATGTTGCAGGTTTGTTTGATCACACAGTTTACATAAACACGACAGGATACGATATCTCTAATAAAAGTAGCGTTGAAGATATATACTCTAATATTTGACTTAAAAAGTTTCACTGAACGCTGGCAAATCAAAACTTTGTCAATTAGGAAGTGATGACTCATATATCCGTTTTACAAAGAAGAGGCAGAATAAGGTAACACTTGACTGTATGAAATATACGTTAGCTCAAAGAATTAAATACCTATGGGCACGTGATGATAAGATTCGGCTCGACTCTGCGCGCGATAGAGCCTTGTCACTTTAGTGTTGTTTGATCTTTGAATCTGATACCATTTCCTTAACATGGAAAAAAAACTCTGCAGTAGAAATTACTGAAGATCTACCAGTTCATAGAATTGGATTTCCGCGAAACAGATATAGCTTAACTCTTATATGAGTCTTCAAATCAAGAATAAGGTTCGCTCAGTCGTATATTTAGAGACTTAAAATCGCGCATTACTTTTACCAAGATTTATTTAAGATTTATTGAAAGCAAAAGTACTTTTTGCAAGTTTAATGTTATTTTCATTGTGATGGCTTTAATATGTCTTCTTTGCATTTTAATTGTTCTCTAACTATTGTTATATTTTTGCAGACGACTAAAATATTTAAAGCCCGTCGGTGAATTCCGAAATGGCTTTTATTACAGCGACATATTATATGGGTTAGTTACTGCTATAGCCGAGAGAATAAGCAGGAAGTCATGGGAGAAATTGATGACTGAAGAAATATTTAAACCACTTTCCATGACGTCATCGGATCTTGTTACTACTGTTGACTAGACAAATGTTGATTTGGTGGAAGGTTATTTTCATATTGATGGAAAACCAGTACCTGTTCCATAAACTGACAAGGTATTCTGCCAGATAATAAAACACTTGATTATATATTTTCTTTACTAATAAAAGTGCTTCACTATACCAATTAAAATGTCAAATATTAAGAAATATTAAGACTAGTGACATGGTAAATAACCATACCCAAAATCTCGGTTTTCAGAAACACCAATCTAATCTTAGTAATCATTTCAGAAAATTTCGAAAGTTTGTTATAAACTCCCACTTATTATGTCAACATCAACACATTTTAAAGTAAAATTTTGACAATCTTATTATTTTGCATTTTTAAGTTACACAGACCAAGGCAAAATTCATAACACTCTTGAAAAAATGCAACGAAAAGCGAATGAGACATCCTGAAATTGATATTTTTTGATAATAAATGAGATGGGGAAGTTTCTTTATATTGCATTGATATCTTAATGATTCCTTTAATTTTTGGTATAGTTTCAATGTTTTGGTTAAAAAAATAATGAAAAGAGAATTATCATATATCATCAAATAAACAAATATTGACTGAATGATTCAATGTACACCTAATGATATTTTGACTATTTAAAATATCTAAACGTCCCCAATTTGTCATTGAACATTTCGTCACAGAAAAAGCTTCACATATTTAACAATCTCGGATTGTCATAAACAGTGCTTGAAAACAACATTCAGAGTTCCAAGCACTCAAAATTACCGTTAAGCAATTTGTGACGTCAACATTTATTCATATACAAACAACTCAAAGTATTGTCTTATAGCTTTTCGTCACATTTATATTACACATATATCAAAGAACCTTGCATTGCCTTAAACATTTTGTTACATATATCCAAATACAATGTATCCAGGCATATAAACTAAAATTACCAGAATGAAATATAAAAATACTAATTACACAAATATAAGCAACTTAAATTGTTATATAAACATTTTGCAAAAATGTTTACAACAAAACAATATATTCAAGCATCCCAGGTTTATATACAATATATCGTCATATAAACGGATACACATTTTTACAACCTCATAGTGTCATGAACATTTATTCACATCTAAATGACACATATCATGCGCGTTAAAAAGCAATTTCGTCATATCATCAAATATATCAACATCTTTTACCGTGCACAGAGTACCGGTAATTTTTTTACAAACGGTTTAATTGTACATCCTTTGTTACATGTTTAAAACAACACTATGCTTAATAATTATGTGTATAACTCCTGTTATTTCAATATTTGAGAAAATGAGAGAGAGAGAGAGAGAGAGAGAGAGAGAGAGAGAGAGAGAGAGAGAGAGAGAGAAACAAAATCAAAGTGTTGAAAAATATCCCTTTATGTTTTACAATTTTAATTTTGTATAATTTGCAACATAGATTTATTGGTAATTGTTATATTTTTCGTTTTGCCTTCAGACGTTGGGATTCAATCGGTGGATCGGGTAGAATACTGTCAAACGCCATCGATATGGCTAAATGGATGTTACTCCACTTAAATGGAGGAAAAAATGTATATGGTCAACAAGTTATGGAAGAGTCAGAACTAGATAAAACATACAAAGCTAAAATTGTACGCACACCATTTCCATCATCAAGGAATTACCTAAAGCTTATATCTCCTGTTTCTTTCTCAGTGCCAAACTATGCCTTAGGACGGAGAACAGGGAATGAACAGAGGTAATTAAATAAGTTACGAAAAGTAGAAACAAGTTTTGACAGATTTAGATACGAATTTTAAAAATATGTTTTCTATACAAATTAGAGAAAAAGCAACATTTTCTTTTCTTTAGAAAGTATATGGCAATTGAAATTAACTAAAGACTAGGCTCAAGTTTCAATTCAAAATACTAATTCTTGTTACTAGTATATTTTATTATATGATCTTGCAAATTTGTATAATTCGGTGTAAGACAGTGTCTTCTACCGCATAAATGCATATCTGAATCAATTCTCCATTCTGTCAGAGGAGTTCTTTTACGGAATATTTGAACGAGATTTTACCAGAAGGTGGAAAGTTAATAATGAAATGTTACTTCGATAACAAGGGTCCTATTTATTATTAATTAACAGTTGTCTTTTGTTTTTCGTGGAAAATTGCTTGCCTGTAATCTTCTTCAGTCTTAAAACTAAGGAAATATTTGGATGACTGAAAACATACTGGAAGTGTGAAGGACGGAAGAGTTTGAATTTTCTCTGAAATACATGTATTTCTAGAAAAAGGGTTAAGTCTTTTCAAGTCAGATACGATATATGACTTGTTAAACTAATTCATACAAAATTTGAGTACTTACAAACGGTTGACGTTTTATATATGTACAGTATTTATTATTTTTGCTCAAATTTACTGTAAAAAACTTTTATGCCTATGTTTTAATTATGGACATAATTACATAAATTTGATAACAATTTGGTGAATTTTTGTATATAAAAGTATTTAGTATACTGTTACAATTTAAATTCTAACAATTTCAATAAAAAGTACCATATTTGATATTGTCGGATTACCATTCCTGTCTCGGTATTCCTTATGCATTGCACCACCGTTTATTGTCTGTGTTTGTGCTGTGTGCATGCGGGGGCATATTTCCATTTAGTCCTTTCTTCCAAGAACAGCAGACAAAATACTGAACAGAAATAAGAGACAGCATTAAAAATTCTTTCATATGTAAATTAATTAAATGAAAAGTATAATAATAAAAATAAATCGTGAAATATTTAACTTTATAAGTTTATTTTCAAAAGCTTTGAAGGCCAACCTCAGGTCAGCGTTAGTATTTTATGTATTTTAATTTCCAGTATTTCAAAAGTTTTAACTTGGATGAGTTTTTCTATTTGAATTTTTAACATTTAATTTATTTTATATTTCAGTTACGAGATTGTTGATAACATTGGATCATTTTAGGGTTACACCAATGTAATAACGTTGATCCCTAGCACGAGTCTTGGTATCTTCATAACAATGAGTGGTGAGGATAACAATAACATGTTTCCATTACAGTTGTATTTAATTGACACGTTACTTGGTTAGAAGCCATGGCTGAACGAATCAACGTTATGTTCATTCCAGAACCTTGGAGTCCGGCGGCATCGTCTGCAACTAATCCAGGAGAACCAAGAAAATATTGCACCAGTTCGGAGGCTATTGCTTTATACTGGTACTTATAAGTACCCAGCATATGGTAGCTTGGAGGTAATGGAGATGGGATATAATAGTTTATTCATTAGATATGGATGGGCTACTTTTCATCATTATCCGAGCACAACTCCTGATGTTTTCATTGGGAAAGTTGTAGGTAACAGCAGCAAATACACTACGTCGAACTGGAAACCAGTTTCATTTTCCAATACGATATATATAGAAGATCTATTTCCAGGTTGACGATTCTAGGACTGGAAAGTAGAGATCCACCAGTGTTTGTAAGACAGTTTCACCTTTAATTCAATCAATTTTCAAATGATTTATCTGAAATTTTGAAGTATGAATTCCGCAAGTGACTGTTATAAATTTTTTTAATCAAATTCTCGTTGTCAGAGGTCTTCAAGTTTTGATGTTCAATCTGTATATTTTTTTTTTAAAAACATTAACCGAGCATTTATAATAACTACGTCCATTGACGGGTGATACTTTCAAGTTTTATACAAAAATAAAATTAAAAACCCAAATTTAAAAAAATATCTTGTGTATTATTTTCTCAATATTATCACAAAAACAAATATCCGATATATAATAATCTGTGACATCAAAGTTTTTATTGCAGAACTAGTTTTTTCCGTCATTTTATTTTTGCTACGATGTGTTACTGTGTTTGCTATTTGTAGGCAGAAAAAACTACCTAGTGTCACATTTTTAGGCTACTTATAAATATATTTTTTTTCAAAAAGTTTCGAAATATGTGAACAAAAATTGATTTGTCTTTACTAAACCATAAAATAATGGGAAGTAACTGTTCTCCAAACCAGAGACTTATTTCTCTTTGTCGAAACCAATCCAAATTAAGTTTGAAATATTTATTGTTGGATGTATAACAATTATTGAATAGAATACCATTGTAAAGATACTTTTGCTTCTATAGAAAATAAAAACCTTCGTACATCTTGATACATTGATTGGTGATATAATTTTTACCGAAAGTTTGTAAAAGACAAGATTTACAAATTGTTTACTGCAACATGTTCATGGTCTCTCGGACAAATTTGAACTGCGAAAGCAGATTAAACGGACTCTTACTAGTAACTTATAGGTCAGGAGTTTAAGAGTTGTAAGGGATTTAATACATATTACTTGAAAACATCTAACTTCTGAGAAATCTGTATAGGACTAGAGTTTAAACCTTCAACACAGACTGTATTTCGTCTTGTCAGTTTTTTTCACATTACTTAAAATGGTTTATGTGTATGACTATATTATTTCACTAAAAAAAACACATTCCTGCTTGAATTTGTTGCAGAAAAGCAGCTTTAGAATTCTCGTTTATAAGGCAATGTGTTTATAGTAAAATCTCAATTATCATAAAGAAAATTTAGAAAAAATTAAACAAAGACACAAATTATTTTCATATTGTATTTTATAATATTTAAAATGTAGAATTGCATGGTAAACAACCAATCTCAACAAATTTATTACAAAATAATGTATGGTGAAATTGAATTCAAACAAGAGTTGATAATTTCTTACAGAACTAAAAATATAACTTAACAGTTCATACTGGAATTCAATTTAACAACAACTGTTAGTGATATTATATGTGTTTGAAGTCACCATGGTAACTTGCAACAATGATACACTTAGGTACGGGTGTGAACGTAATCTTAATCCGAAAAACATCATCAAGCCTTTTCTTGCATCAATTGTTATTATTACACACCATTCGCTCTCCTTTTACAAATAAGCTCTTTGTGAACACTAAGGGTGGTGATGCCAAACATTTCCATATATTCAACATAATCTTCCTTGAATATTTTCACAAAAAAAGTAAGAAAAAAGTAATTTCATATTCAGCTCTACAGCAAAGTTATATCACATAAAACAATGGTATTACAGGATTTGGTAAAATTGTCACTTCTTTCATTTCCTAATAAACTTTTTGATTATCATAATTTAGAAACATATACCAGTTGCTAAACTTATGGATAGTGTTATGGCCTATTGGATTAAAATAATGAAAACTTGTGAAGACATAACATGGGAAAACCAATTATCATGTAATTGTATGAATAATGATTAAGGTTTGAGAGATTATGCATAAACTACCTAGAGCAGGTTGTCTATAAGGCACTTTGAGGTAACAAAATACGTGAACCAATATGACCAATGAATTAGAATCACAGACAGCACATTAGTAAATTCATGTGTAGATCAGAGTTATCATAACAAATAATATATAGATATATCTCTGATAAAAATATGTCGGCTGTAAAAAAGATGCAAGAATAAAGTTCCACTTGACAGACTGTATCTACAGTGGGTTGGTTATTCCCTATAGTATCCTGTCCAATTACATAACAAAAATAGCACTTTCTCAGTCACATACCCCCAGCCCAAACATTTCCATTTGACCTTGTGATCTTGCCTGTGGTATGCAACATACTGTTTCATGTTAGTATACATTTGTGCCAAGTTTGATCTCAATCCATTCATAGATGTGAAAGTGAAGACAGAGGCACAATTTGATATAGAAAGATACATTGAAAACAGACAGCAATGGTGATTCCTATATTCCCTTTCAAAACAATGTTTGTTTTGAAAGCCTGAGGTATAAGTATCACTTCAACCAGATAAAGCCTAACAGACAAAGGGTTGCCCATTTCAACATAAAAGTACAGAATATTCTACGAAAGTTCTACCCATGTATGTCAAAAACAAATTGACATGAAAGAAACATATGAAAATAGGATGAAAAAGCAGATAATATTAAAAAATCAAAACAGATCTTATAAAAACCCTTTACCCTGATTAAACATTTATATCTTAATTGAAAAAGAAAAAGGAATTTACTTTATAACATGTTACTTCCTATCCCAGCTTAAAACTAATGTTAATATCAAGGATGTCATAAAAAATCTATATTCGACCTTAACTACTTAAGAAAAATTGCAAGATTTATTTCACCATTAAACCATCTTGAAGTGATGTTTTAGTACTGTAACTTCCATTGCCATGCACTACAAACCAATAACCTGCATCAGTACATAATGATAAGTTTGCTTTGCATGACAGTGGATATATAGCACGATAGACATAATTTCTTGACACTTCAATGTTTTTAAGCTACATATCACAATTATTCTAGTTTTATTTTGTGATTAAAAGCCTAGAAGAAATCTAAAATACTAACCCTTAGGACATGCACGCAAATTTACTGGAACAGCCAGATAATTGATGTCACATTTGTATCAAGGTACATGTAGATAATGCTCTAAAAACAGTTTTATGGAAGAAAAACATTGGAAATGTCAATCTATACCGGCAACCTCAAACACATGAAACATCAACTTATCTAAATTTTAATTACTTACATACAGGGTTGAGCATTATACATACATACATATATATATCAGACAACAAATAAGAAAGTCTTCAACAAAGAGTAGAAAAAAATGATAAATGGTAACAAAGATTTTAACTCAACAAAATGTTTATAGTCGAACTCTGAAATTCAAATATAAATTTCTCAACTATCTACTTTTAAAAATATCTTTTGGTCCCATTGATTTGAATTTTCTTTCTAATCTTTTCCAATTTCAAAGCTCAAAAATCTGGTAAATCTGATCTCCAAAATTTGGAGTGGTATCAAGTTTTACAGTATTACAAGTGTAAAGTATTTCATACTATTGTTAAAATTTCTTCATAAAACATGTGCTTTTAAATATAAAATAAAGGGTCCTGAAAAATTTGCTTAGCAAAACAAAAACACACACAAAATATCTATAACCTTTATCATAATCTAGTAAGTCAGGATTAGGTCTTTTCTATGACAAAAAGTACCCTTTTGCAACATGTATCAAATTAACCTTTAAATATGTTTGAACTTAAAAATAACAAATATTCAATATGATGCAGTATACTATAAACTGTTTTACTGTCATAATCTAAAGTGCCACCTTTAACTTACATTAGTAAAACTGATATTTCTGTTATTGAATGGTCACAATTCAAATATACTGTGCAATGCTATTTTGTCATTTTACAATTTGATCTACTTTACAATTTTCAGGATAAGGCTAGCTATTATTATTTTAAAGAAGAAATAATTGCAATTAATGATGTACCATTCTATCTTCATTTTTACCTAGCATACCAAACAGTCAATCAATCTTTCATGATAAGTTTTTGCACCTGATGTTTGATGGCAGGAGTGTGTATAAATGTTAGTTAAAATACAACTAACAATGAATCTTATGATTTAAATTTAAAAAAATATGGAAGAAATTTGAACATAATGGTAAAGTTAATGTCACACACACACACACACACACACACACACACACACACACACTTATTGGTCCAATCAGAAGGATTAACCCATTACCAGGTAATATACCTTTACCAAATAAAAAGGAATAAAGGAATGGCGTTTTGATTGGCAGCTCTTCAGTACTACTGATATTGTAAACAAGGGTAAATTTTTCACCTTATGTAAAGACAAAAATATGAAGTATAATTTCCTAATTTACAATATAAACTGTTATCCTGAGTAAAATGACCGACGAAAAAATGTTACAATAGATAAAATACCCACTGAAGGAAAATATAACAAAATAAAATAAAAAAATTAAAAATTGGCTTTTGACTCTTATTTTATTGTCATTTATTTAAATTATTACTTTTACCCTTACCAAGTATGCCCCTTGCAGTACATTGAACAGTTCTTTTATTTTCACTTTTACTGTCTAGTTTATGAATTATCCCTTGGAGCAAAATGTGACGTGTTTTCGAAAAAACTTCATTTAAAGGATTAAATATTTTCATCATCTTTCATAGTCATCTTTTTTATACACATATGCATATATGTTTTCGCAAACATGGTTTCATTGATAATCTCAAGTAAATAAACAAATCATTTCACTGATGAGAAGGCAGAGTTGTGGATCCATGCCAATGAAAATGTAAATCAGTTTTACACTTTTCTCCCTTATTGGGGTCATATGATTCCAAAAAATATAACAAACTTGAATATACCTTGTTTTTGTCACAGTGTAAAAAATAAAATTTTGAAGGAAATAGCAGTTATATAATCATTTCTTTGTCTAATCTCCAAATATTATACTAATTTGTCAGGGGTCAATTCAATAAACTCATATAAATATAGAACCTTGATTTTGATTGTAAGTTTGCTGAGAATATCAACAATATTAAGTGTTGTTGTTTGAACCATTTTTAAAATATTTAATTTGATACAGATACAGATATATTCAATAAATTCAATTTTCTATTATGTATTTCACATTAAAATATTGAATCAAATGAACAGACTGTATACAATACATGTAATTCATTATTTGACTGAGGTAGAACTTAAAAGTATGGTTAAACTAAAGATAAAAACACAAATGGTTTTAAAAAATCAACGACAAACAAAAAATATTGAAGATCAGATGTGTAAGGTATATTCTTGCAATATAAAAACTTAAATACAAAAAAATTCTATAATTAAGGAAGACAAAACAACGATCTCAACATGGTCAAGAAATAAACAAAAAGTAGGATATTTGTCATTTGTTTTATTGCTTTTACTTTATCAGGTAATTCTATTAAAAATCTTAGAGTTTAGCTTCCTGATTACCTTGCTTAAATAATTACCTGTATTGTTTATAATCTTAACTTAAATGACATAATCATTTAAAAAATATCCACAGGTACATGTATTTAGATGAAAAATAATATATGAAAAATATCCGACTTGGTGTTACTTTTTCTGTCATGTAAAATATCAATAACATGAGAATGAGTTCAAAATACAATATGTTAAATAATCCATTCTAGAGCTAGCATCAACAGCCAATCAAATGACAGAATATTTATGATTATGCAAACAATATGCAAATGACAAAATGAAAAAAAGGAATAAATGATTTAAAAAGATTTGGTAAATATAATGTTATATTCTGTAAATAATGAATAAATAAGATAGATTATGATTGATAAATGATATCTGGAAATATCAAACAAATAATTAGTTGCAACAAAAAATATTTCCTAAACCCAACAACTAATTTCTTTAAAAGATCTTAAAATGTATACACCTCTTTCACCAAGATTTTGTAAAATCTTTATCACAAAGAGTGCTTTAAAAGTGTAAATATTGTTTTTAATGAAAAAAATAAATCAGATCTTTAAAAAGAAAAAAGATAAAAATAATATATAGAAAACATCTGGCAACAATGGAAGGCATTCGATATCTTGTTACTTGTTACTAAGACAATAATACATTTCATTCAATCAAACAGTGTACAAAAAGAACCCTTTTTCACTTTAAGAGGCTTAAAAGGATTTTTTTTTAATGTTTCAACTTTTTGACTTTTTGTTCAAAGCTCTATGGTCCATCGATTCTGTCCCTACCCTGTATTTTGCATCTAAGCCTGTCTCTTTTCAACTTTTCATTTTTGAGGCCCTGAATTCACAACCATTCTTTGATTAAGATTTACCTTAAAATCTGTAGAATAGTCTTGGTAAGTTTTCAAAATATTCAGGAATTTATGGTGTCATTTTGAAGATCACTTTAAATGCATGACATCTGTATCCAGTTTAATACAATATTTTATTTGTACATGTGGTTCCAAATTTGCCAAAATTGACTCAAAGTATGCTATAAAAAGAACGATTATTAAACAGCAACCAATAATAAATCTCTCATGGCTTTTCAGTCAGACAATCTTCACATAGAAATCAATTTACCTTGCTAAAACTGTAAGAATGAAGATTACAGGTCTATATAACACAGTGGGGTTGTGTTAAACAGAACTTGAAAACACTGAACAGAACTCTCACTGCCATTATTATACATGTTTAAAATGGGTCTTTCATAAAAAATTTCCCAACATTTCTCAAATTTTTTTACAAATTTAAAAAAAATTCAAAAACAGTTTTTATGCATCCTTCTGCTATTTATTGATGTCATTCACAAAAACACCTTTCGTTAACATCAGGCTTGTATGGGTGTGTTTTTTTTTTAATCTTTCATTTTTGTGCTTTTAAAAAATTATAATTTGTAAGTTAGGATAACTTCTAAATACTGCAATAACTTCAATATTTTAATTTTATGAAAGAAACCTGACATGAAGATAATAATACAAAATTATAATAAAAATAAATTTGTAAAGTTATATCTGGGTTGTGGTTTATGTTAGATTGTTAACACCCTATGCAAGTAAGCAAAAATCAATCTTCAATCAACGAAATAGTAAAACATTAGCAAGGTAAATCACTGTTGGAAGATAAATCAGCCATCTCCATCTGAAAAAGAAATCATGACCACACAGACTGGTTTTGTTTTAAATTACAGGATTGAAAATGTGGAAACAGGTTGAATGGAAGAAAAACTGAGGGAAAAGTAAACACTAAACATATGCTGTCTAAAATCTAAACTGTGATGTAAGCCACTGATAGATGTTGATGCCAATGATTTCAAAGGTGACACCAAGACCTCATTTTCAGTTCTAGGTTACAGAGGGACAGAACTTAAAATTTACACTGCAAATGTTGTTGATTTTTGCACAAGAAAGAACCATTTTTTTAAACTGTGTTAACAGTTATCACATGAAAGAAACTAGATGGCAAAATTAGTACAACTAATTTCAGAAAATAAAACTAAAATGATGTATCAGGGTAAATAATTTCTTTCTACAACTAAAAATAAAATATATTATTTATGTACCCTGAATTAAAGTTTGCAATCAATATAGCTTGTTTTATCATTGTATACATATTGAAATGTTCAGAAAGTAAAGCAATCTTACAATCAAAAACAAAATAAAGAAAAGTGGTATTGGATTTCTTGATCATAATGTTATTTGTTTTATTTTTTTTAACTTTAAAAAATAAGAACATTATATATATATTTTTATAATTAAATATAAAACATAAAATATCTAATTACAAATAAACAAATACTAAAATAAACAAAAACAAAATTATTTTATGAATATGGCATACATAACATACAAGTAACACAATGTATGACTTGCTCTGTTCATATTTTCACCAATTAGATAATGACTATACTAAATTCTTATCACAGTTCATGATTGATTGGTTTATCTATAATGCAGATTATCCAATCAAATCATCTTTAACACAAGTCTACATCTAATGATTATCCAAATGAGATTCTTATCCCCAAATTGAGCTTATTCAATTAACACTTTAAGTGTTTTTACATGTACATTAATTGTTTAAATTTCTGCCTTTAAGACATCATTTTCTCTAAAATATACACAAATGATATGAGCATAATTCAACATTTCATATATGTGATTGTCCAAAGAGCTGGTCAAAATACTCTCCATATTTATAAATTGTTCCCAATAAGCTCGGAGCTTAATTCAAGACAAATTCTCAAATAACAGTCAGTAAGAGGATACCCCAGTGAATACATCAGTACTCAATTAACACTTATAAAACCTTAAACATTTTGACATTTTAGTAAAGTTTTTTTTTTTTTTTAAATTATATTTCAACATAAAATTCCCATCCTACATACTAACTGTATGTAAAGAATTGGTTTTCCCAAGAACATAATTTTTATGTGAAGTTGTAAACTGATTCTAACAAATCTGAGTAAGAAAAATTTTCATGCAAATAAACAATATCTTAATTACTTCCATGAAATGATGGTGTTAATTTCAAAGAAAAGAGGAAAAGATACAAAAATGATTTTAACTCTTCCCATTGTTTCCAAAGAACTTATGCTGAATTAAATGATTTTCCAAAAAACCATGTATACAGAAAATCAAGATGTGTGTTTCCTCGATAAACCCAATCAGTCACCCTAACTATAGACATTTTTTATTACAATATTGATTAAAACGATTCATTGTCCAAACAGCTGCCTGAGAAAGTAACAATTACAAGTCAAAATATTTGACCTGCATGTCATGAGATTTCTATCCCACACTCCTTATAATATTCCACTTCTATGTACTACGATCGTTTCTTCTTCCCAGCATATAAAGGCACATCTGGTCTCAGTTCTCTGTATTTTATCTGTAATGAAATATATAAGTTGTGAAGCTTTCAGAGAGAACCATACTTGTAGTTATTCAATCTTATTTTGGCTTTTAATACCTGACAATCCAACAATAATTTCTAATCAAAACAGTTAAAGATAAAATGAAAGATTGATGATAAAAATTATGGCATTTATTGAATTTGTCAAAGCATTTGTGTCAAAGATTACAGCAAAATTTTGTTTTCACTTAAAATTATATTACAGGTAATCTTTATATCATCACAGTTACTGATTAGATGAACATCTCACACTAAACTAGACATGTAAGCATTTTGAAATTTGGTTTTGATCCATCAATACTAGATTAAACCCAATTCTTTATGTAATACTGTGAAATCATCAATTTTTTTGATGGCCCAATTTTCGACCCACAAATTAACATGTCAACGAAATAATTTAGAATATGTTTATATCCAGTTACTTTTATGATGACATAAGTAAAAATAAGTAGAGTAATCTGATAGCACTGAACACATAAGACAATGCAGTTCACTTTAGTAACTACGGTCATAACCATGAATTCATCCCCCCACGAAATGATATTTTTTTTCTCAGAACCACGAAAATATGACACTACAAAAATTTATGATTTCACAGTACTTTATTGAGGATGACTGAATGACCAGTTTGCACTTCATCTACAAGAAGTGCTACCTTTAAGTATTGTAATGACTTTTTGACATTTGTTCTTAAAAAACAACAACTCATATTTACCAATTCACTGTCAGATGGAACTCTTGATAAAAAGTCGAGAAGTTCATTATTTGGAATGAAGTTTGGTTTTCTCAGCTTCTTGGTAAATTTGTTGATACCTGAAAATAAATAATTATAAATAAGTATTTGTCCTTAAATAGACATTTACAATGAGACAGTTATAAATAAATAAATAAATAAATAAATAAATAAATAAATAAATAACTTCCCTTTGTACACCAGCTGTTTGAAATACATTTATACCTTGAGCTGGTACCTGCTGCTGCTGGAGGTAAACTCCCCGAGGCTATCCATAACTCAGTAGGCAGTACTTTGTGCTGTCAGGAAATATACCATTAAGCAAAATTTTCAGCCTTCTTAATTTTTGAAACTTATTTAAAACTAAGGTCTGTTCCCTCATGCAAAGCATTCCTTAGCTGATTTAAATTCATATAATTTTTGTACTTTAGATACATTGATTTTCAACTGTTTAGTTATGTTTTTTAAATCTATTACACTTTTCAGCCCCTGGTGTCACTGATAAGGAATGATTTTCAGAAATGTGCACATCTGGCACATCAAAATTTAGCAAGTATTTGTTATATATTTTACACTTTTGTCCAGCTAGGAAATAAATGTATAAACCACTCAATCAGGAATAAAAGGCAAATTTACATTATACAAAGGATACAATACTCTCAATAAGGAGCCATTCTCACTACATTAAATCATAAATATCTTAAAAGAAAGCAAACACAAAATAAAACACAAGAGGTTACAAACTCTACCACATCTCATAATGACAGCTAACACCTTGTTTTTCTTATGTTAAATAGAGGAATAGCAAAAACTGTTAGTTTGTGTCCTGTGAAAGTATACGCAAAGTGGCTATGCTGTAAAAAGATTTGTGGTGAATTATCTTTATCTGTCCAATCAAATGTATCATTTTTAGGGTTGAGGATCTGAACACTGGGTGGATCTGGAAAAGAGTTGAAATAGGCAGTTGATTTGTTTCATACGGCACATAATAACATTTACATATTCAATTCATAAGATCTTAGTAAGTACAAATCTGTTATATTGTAAGAAATGTATGACTACACCTATAGCTGGTGACATATAATTCAAATTACTGCCAATCCTATGAAAATGATCACCTCAATATAACATCCTGCCTTCTCTGAACCTCTCTTTAACTTGTTCCCCTTCATGTTTTTTTACTCTATATTTTACCTCTTATAAACCACTCTTGTTAAAAGAATGCAACTATTTTTTTAATAGACCTTTGCAGATTGTTGGGAGAGTAGTTAACCCTTTGTCGATCTGGGGGGTTGGGAGTTGGTTGGGTTTGGGGTTCGATGTACCCTTTGCCGATCGCCGATTGACCTTACCAGTGTTTGTGGAGCCCTGCTTGTAAATATAACTCACCTTGTTAGTTTTAGTTTAATGGCTTTTTGTTTCCACAATTTTGTTTATATTTTATTCTGACAGAGTCTAAAGAGTTTAATCAAACAAATCTGGTATACATTAAAGCAGTGTCTAATCTCACACAGATTGGTTCTTTCATTAAACAATTTGTCAAAATGATAATTTTATTGTAACAAGGATTGGTTTGTTTAAACAAAAGGGTTTAGCTTTAAGGGGCTGTTTGCTGCTCCCAGCTTGTGCTTGACCTTTAGACCAGGGCTCAAATTAGATTTTAAAACAGGGAGAAGTGACTTCTCCTTTAGCCAAAGTTAGGGAGAAGTTTTTCAAAACAGGGAGAAGTTTTTGTGCAACGCAATTCACGATATTGGAATTTCTGTCGTCGTGATCAAACATTTCATATCTTGTATACACATTAGACATTGCAACATGCTGGTCCATCTTCAGAAATATGCATGAGATAATTTAATGTACTGTTTAAAAATGTCAAAAACTTTGATAAAATCTTGCTTTTGGTGGAAAAACCCCTTATACAAGGCACACTTGAAATCGGAAGCATCAGTGCTATCTTTAATAATTTGCTTAAGTTTGTCATCAACTGGCTCCTTAATGTTAAAGTTGGCTAAGTTTTGGCTCATACTTCTCAGGAGCAAGATCTCACCCTGATTTAGTTTCAAAATTTTATTTATTTGTTTATTTATTTATGTATTTATTATAAATATTTTAAATATTTATTTATATGTTTTAAGTATTTGAACTCTTTTTAATAAATAATGATAATAAGGTGAGCAGTTTATAATCAGTTTATAATTTTTTCATATGTAACATTAAACATATATAAATTTTATGTGAAAGTAAATTATAAGAATATTGTTAAAAGAATTTTTATAGTTTATTTTTATTAAAAATAAACTTATATTTTTACAAATAATCTTCCTCTGTGAACGTAATTTTTAGGTGTTTAAACTGGTTGTCTTATCTATGAAAAGAGAAGAACCACCTTACATTCCAAAAGATCCCTTTGTTCAACTTTGACCTGACCAATGAAATATGTCGAATTCGTATGTTGGTCAAATGGCGGCATTGTAAACAAATCCATCGGTGATGTCTCATTTTATTATGTTGATACTTGTGTTTAAGTTTATACAATGATTTTATTTTGAAAATAAGTTATCTGTCTTTGATATCACAGTAGTTTTAATCACTTTCAATTTCAATGAAAATTACAGGCACTATCCCATGCAAATATCGCCGAAAATCTGTAACGCAAGGAATACTGTATCAGATAATTGATGTATACTCGGGCTGTAAACGTCTTTGATTAACTGCCTATTATCTTAGGTGCATGGAAGAAGACCTTTCGTGAAGTGTTAATCCACTAATTAGTCAACCAATCAGGATAATTAACATGCATCATGACACCTGTAAACTGATGTAGCAATTTTGAAGTTCTAGCAAACTTGCCAAAATATTCTCAAACAATACAACTGATACATAGACTTATTCTGATATTTAAAAACCAAGTCAGCAACAAACACAATGTTCTGTCTCAAATGCAGAATACTGAGGTCAAACTCACATCCTCACTGGGACAACTAAGATTTGAAGGCTAATGCCCTAGCCATTCAACATGGCTTTCCAATATAGTGAAAGTGAAAATTCAGGAAAGAGAAATCCCATTATGTTATCCTTGAACATGTCATCCTGTTGCAAGTAATTTTGCCAGTTTGCTTAGACAAGATTATAAGTTTTCTCTAGGTAAGCAGTGTATAGAACATCAAAGAAAGTGAACCTTCTAGAGGTAATATAAATAATAATCTAAATAAGAATGTTAAATACAATTATAACCCTGTATCTTAAAATTCCAATAAGGGGACATTATAAACAGGGTCTATGCAAGAAGTAGTCATGATATAAATGACCACCAATCCATATATCTGAAGAAGTCCAAAGAATGGGACTTTATAAACAGGGTCTACTGCAAGAAGTAGTCTTGATATATATGACCACCAATCCATATATCTTAAGAAGTCCAAAGAATGGGACTTTATAAACAGGATCTACTGCAAGAAGTAGTCTTGATATATATATGACCACCAATCCATATATCTTAAGAAGTCCAAAGAATGGGACTTTATAAATAGGGTCTACTGCAAGAAGTAGTCTTGATATATGTGACCACCAATCCATATATCTTAAGAAGTCCAAAGAATGGGACTTTATAAACAGGGTCTACTGCAAAAAGTAGTCTTGATATATATGACCACCAATCCATATATCTTAAGAAGTCCAAAGAATGGAACAGGAACTAGTGCTACAAGTTGTCCTGTTGTGTAAGAACATCATTTGATTTTTGTCAGTATCTGGTATAACAATTTCTACATCTTATTAATCATTAGCAAAAAAGAAATTCATGGTTTGCAAAGTGTTATTATATTAACTGCAAATTGTCAATTCCCTGTTTACATGAAATTGTTATTTCTCAAGCAGAAATATCACCATGTCAACCATAGCGACATCTTTATCATGTATCAGAAATCAGCAGATATACACTAACAAAATATAGACTTCCTTCATCACTCTAATTACATTTTCATACCTTTAGTTTTAAAACCAGAATAAAACCTAGATGTTCCTAAAATTGTTAAAGGAAAAGAATTCTTATAATGTCAATTTTCAAATAATTGAAACAATTGGATCATGAGGTGTATCAAACTGCTTTTAAATTTAGTATCACCATAGTTACAAAGGTGAAATAAAGATTGACTTCTCTTGATTACAGATATTGGTCTAGTTATGTTTTTTTAATAAATCCAATTTAAGAAATGACTTGCTGGTTGTATATATAGCTTTAGATTGCAAATGCATATCTGTAAAGTCACAAACATTTTTTTATGTAAATCATGCTCACACTGACCTTTTACAAACATGCACATTATCAAACTATCTAGAAAAATAAAACTGACAATATAGATCTTTTATTTTCAGTTTCTTTACAATTACAGCAGCCAGTACTAAATTCATATCTGGCAATACATACCAATCCCGTAATTTTCTGCCTATTTGTTTGTTTTGCAAATTTGGCTGATGTTGTTAAGAGGCTTCCAACTGCAGGAGAATGAAAGAATTTGCACCATTATTTGAACTTTTTTTCAAATAATGAAGTGGGGGGTGGGGGTGGGAAATCCCCCTCCCCCTACATAGACAGGCATTCTTTTAACTGTCACATGCTCAACTTTAAAAACCAATGAAAGCTACACAAATGCTGCCAATAAGAGCAGTAACTGTTTGAAAGCAAGACATTGACTTTTATAACTTGATCAAGTCCATCTAGAAGTGACAAATCCGTAAAAGGACTGAAGTCCCGGTTAGGTGCAATGACACTGGGATGCATACCACCAAACGATATAAAATTTAACTGAAATCGGTGACTTACCCCAAGCTAAGATAAGGTATCTGACAGGAATGAAATACAGTACAATAACACCAGCAATTAAAATAATCACAGCAAATGTTGACAACCAAGGCACAGTCCAGTTAAATGTACTGAAAATATAAAAAAAAATATAAAATTAGCATATATATATATATGTATATATATATATAGCAACCTTCAGTCAATTTTGAACACACGACACTTGTTCATCAGTTTGTTAGTGATTGACAGTTTTAGAAGAATATCGATTTCATTTGATGTTAAAAGTTTAAGTTGAAATAATTAAGAAGAGCACCTGACACCTGTATATTTTCAAATTTTGATATAGTGATTGACAGATGTAGAAAGATGTCAATTTCACTTACTGTCAAAAAATTTATTTCTTAGTCATTCTGACACCTGTTTGTGATTGACAGTTGTAAAAATACCTGAAATTTCAAATTTATTTTTCATTCACCATCCCAGAACTGACAGCCTCAAAATAAGTGAAAAAATCTTGACTAGTGTGTAAAACACCATTTCTCAACTCCACTCATTCAAAAAGAGTTATAATCCTATAGATTTTCTTCCTAAATTCACCTTTATAATCTTGCCTAAATTTGTTCTACCAAAAATACATTTTTTATGAACTGTTCTCTCCCCTAGAAAAATAATTGTAAACGAGTAATGGATTTATAGTCTTGAAATACAAAGACACTGTAACAGCTCATAGTTCTTCAGAAAGCTACACATCAAAAATGGTGGGAAATGTACCAGTACCATTAAAACATCACCTGTGTTTCAGATAAAGTATACTTACTTTTTGACCCTCTCTCCTAATGAAGCAACCATATCCATACCCTGCTGAACTTGAAGACAAACTTCTTGTATTGCCTGCAATTTTTCTTTAAATGATTTCTTTTCCTCCTATCAAAACAAAAGCAAAAAACATGCTTAAGATTACAATTTAGAAGTTACAGTCAATTTTAAAGAAGAAAAACATGAAAAAAATTATGTCACAAATGTCGTACAGCCTTCAACCTAATAATGTACTGGGTAGTATGATAAAAATGTGATAACATTAGACATAAAATGAAGTATTTATTAATTTAGTAATAATTAACAAATAATTAGGTGATACTAAAGACAAATATTATTATCCAGTGACACTGTGGACATCTATTCATACTGGAACTGGACTTTGTTTTTTATGGTGAAACAAAAAAATCCCATGGGGCTTACTAATTAGTTGACAACCTCAGCAATTTTTGTATTTTATAATAAAATGGCAATAAATTCTACAGATCTTGATTTTAAATAATCAGGGGAAATAACTCTTACATTAGATGATCATATAGCCATGGCAATGCAAGGGAGAATTTTAAACTGCACTGGCTCATGCATGTTCTTGATCATATTTCATTAAAATCTGTCTAGTTGTTTCAAAGAATTGAAAAACTGATGTAAACAACACACACAAGCTCCATTATGCCATAAAATCACAAGAATGTTTGTAACATAAGCTAAAAGTTAATGCAAAAATTTAATTCAAATGTTGCACAAATGCAACAAATTTGAGTTACACAAAAAACACATCAAACTAAGCTAGTATGTCCTAAATTTTGCCCATATGAGCTAAAATTAAATCCTATAAATAAATATTAGATATAATACACAAATTATTTAATTAAAAAAACTATTAAACAGGAATAAAATTTTAAAAGTGCATAGTAAAAAACTTAATTGAGAGAGAGTGAAGAAAAAAATACCCAAAAACATGTTCTTGAGTAAAGGCCACTAACCACCGATTGATTGATTGATTGATTGATAAAAAGGAGTCAAGAATATTTCCTTTATTGCCTTTAGAGCAACAGCTTTGTATTAGCACACCACAGGGCAATCTATAGGAAACTTTCTTACTGGGACAGGCTTAGAAAATGGTTCATTACCTTGACATTGGGAAGGTCAGCAGCAGTGTAAAATAAAGAGACTTCACAACATGTTTCCTTGATGGAATTCAAACTTCTGTCTCTTGGAACTGAAGTTTGAAATGCTTCCTATGGTGTTAACTGTAGTTATTTGTCAATTATTCAATCTGTTTTTTTTTTTTCTCAAACAAATGAAAAACTTTACTAAGTGTGCTTAATAACACATTATAGTATAGTAGTAAATAAACACAATCTAGGCGTCAACCTAATCCATCCAACATCTATTCATCAAACAAACCAGGCAACTGTCACAAAACCAAGGCAATCATTAAATCCCCACTCGGTGTGCAAATACTGTTGAAACTCCCATTCCAAACACATACAAAATACATTGCCTCTTAAAACCATTCTTTATATTCAATAAATCATATTCCTTCCACCTTAATTAAACAAAAGTACCATTTCTTCTAGGTTTCTGGGACATGACAGAAGCAGGTCTCGGGACAAATTTAGATTTAAAATTAAATGCAGGTAAAATGTTGAGCAAGGAGCTACTATATAAAACCAGCACCATTAGAATTTTAATATTTGAAAAATAATAATTTAAATATGAATAAAAAGAATGTAAAAATAATAATGATATTTGATGTGCAAGAGAGAATTGAATTACATTATATAGTGTGTGTGATTAATTTGTGTTTTACTGATCTAATTAGTTAAGAACAGAGAAAACCAGGAATATAACAACCGATCTAAATCACATAAATATAACAACCGATCTAAATCACATAAATATAACAACTGATCTAAATCACATAAATATAACAACTGATCTAAATCACATAAATATAACAACCGATCTAAATCTCATAAATATAACAACTGATCTAAATCACATAAAGATACAGAATTATAAACAACAAACTCCAATTTAAAACCAGTCAGTAACAGACAAACTAGCAATTATAATACAGTTTTTGTCATATTATCCTTGTAAATAAATATACACAATCAGGTTTCCATGTACACAACCAGACCTCCATGTACACAGCCAGACCTTCATGTACACAATCAGAGCACCATACACACAATCAGAAATTTATGTACAAAAATAGACCTTCATGTACAATATCAGAACTTAATGCACATAATCAGACCTTCATGTACACAATCAGACCTTCATGTAAACAATCAGACCGTACATAATCAGCCCTTCATGTACACAATCAGACCTTCATGTACACAATCAGACGGTACATAATCAGACCTTCATGTACACAATCAGACCGTACACAATCAGACCTTCATGTACACAATCAGACCTTCATGTACACAATCAGACCATACATAATCAGATCATTATGTACATAATCAGACCTTCATGTACACAATCAGACCATACATAATCAGACCTTCATGTACACAATAAGACCGTACATAATCAGACCTTCATGTACACAATCAGACCTTCATGTACACAATCAGACCGTACACAATCAGACCGTACATAATCAGACCTTCATGTACACAATCAGACCATACATAATCAGATCATTATGTACAAAATCAAGACCTTTATGTACACAATCAGACCATTATAATCTTCAAGTGTAGATAAATATTAAGACTAATTCATTAATAAACACAGATTGATAGACTAACAAACAGTCTTGAAGATGCATGCAGAATAACTGGAAAAACAGATAGAGTTCCAGGGACAGACATTTCCCCAGACAAACAGAAAGTCTGCAATAATGCACTGTTTGCAGAAAAAGCTTCTAGTTTAGACAAGTCAAATTTCTAAAGCTATTACTCATAACATCAAGGCAAATGACAACTAGGTTTATGATTACAAAGTCCAAGGCAACAAGGCCTGAGACAAGGCCAATGACAACAAGGCCAATAACCACAAGTCCATGACAACAAGGCCTGAGACAAGGCCAAAGACAACAAGGCTCATAAACACAAGTCTTTTACAAGGCCCATAACCAGAAGTCCATGGCAACAAAGCCTGAGACAAGGCCCATAGCCACAAAGTCCATGACAACAAGGCCTGAGACAAGGCCAATGACAACAAGGCTCATAACCACAAGTCAATAACAAGGCCCGTAACCACAAAGTTCATGTCAACAAGGCCTGAGTCAAGGCCACTGACAATAAGGCCCATAACGACAAGTCATTTACAAGGCCTGTTACACAAAGTTCATGTCATAAAGGCCTGAGACAAGACCAATGACAACAGAGCCCATAACCACAAGTCATTGACAAGATCAATGATAAATAGAGCTGTGACAACAAGGCCCATGAATCTTCTTTCTATTGCCTACTTTTTACTATTGTCACCAGTTATAAAAACAGAAATACAAAAAAGTATAATTATGATGCAATGTTAAATACGCCCTTTGAATCACCAGTAAAAAGCGGAGTGAAAGAAATTTAAGTAAAAACTAATCAGAAAGATATTATCTATTACAAATTTTAAACAGTATTATATAGATGTGATAGAGATATAAAGGATGAAATACAAAATGGATCAGAGCTGTCAATCTGTTTGATATATAAAATATATATTATTGCAAAACTATGTAAATTTTTCTGAATTTAAATAATTTAACTCAACCATGAATAGTGTAAATTTTAAATTTTCCACATTCCACGGATCCCAGATGTGCCATTAATTTTGTACTAAAATGGCTTGGGTATGACAGCCCTGCATAAGGAACTGTGCTGCAAGATTAGAAATATTAGTCTAAAAATGTAATAAAAACCCATTATTATATGAGCAAGTATACATAATGTGGTTTACCTTTTTCTACGAGTGATAAAAAATGAAATATATAAAAACAGATTATCAAAATTATCTAAATATTAATTAAGAAATAAGAAATTACAGAGAGAGAGAGAGAGAGAGAGAGAGAGAGAGAGAGAGAGAGAGAGAGAGAGAGAGAGAGAGAGAGAGAGAGAGGGGGTATTTTTGTGACATTTTTTTGTGTGTGTTTTATAAAATATTTAAATATTAATTAAGAAATAAGGAAATGTAGTAGAGAGGGACTATAGACTTACAGATGTAATTTCAATTGGATTAATTATTAACACAAAGATTAGTTATTTGGAAAAAAAGTTCATTTTTTAAAAAAAATCTTGGAAATAACAAAATTTCTTTTACTTAACTGGTTGTTAGTAACTAAGTGTGTGATAACAAGAAGAACAGAGAAGAAACCAAAGCAACAACAAAATTTAATCTTTTTTTTTTGTTAATTACTAAACAAAAAGAACTTAATATTGTCTGTGATCAAAAAAATGATAAATGTCAGAATTCAATTTTCTGCAATACTTGAATGCCACCAATAAATTATTTAATCTATGAATTATGATCTTTAAAAAAAACGCTGAATTTTTTATTAAATTTTCTTAACTAGTTTTGACAACATTTATATAAAAAATTCCAATTTAAACTTTATTTCAGTAATGGTTTAACCATGTTTATTTACTGGTCTGACAAACTACTGACAATATATCATCAGCTACATTTGTATGTTAATGCCTAAACAGAATGATATTTCACCACAAATTATTTACTCAATTCATGAAAAAAGCTGAGTAAGTTCATCACCAAGCAGTTTTATGTTGTTTTATTCTTACCTTATCCTTTTCTTTGTCATCATCAGTCATCATCATCTTCATCATCTGCATATGTCTGAAAATATAATTATATAATTCATTAAATTAAGAGTACCAAATATACTAGGTCTTCATCATTAGGAACAAGTCTAAATTCAGGACTATACAGACTCATACCACCATTTTAACATGTGATCATAGTGACATTTCAGTCAGGTGATAATAGAATGAATTCACACATGAAAAAAAAGTTGAAGCTGATTTCATCAACTTTATCTCAATATGGAAAATGTAAAGCAGAGCCGATTAGCTAAAAAGAAACAGAGCCATTTAATGAAAAAAAAGCAGAGTTGAGTTGGGTAATGGTGTTTAATGTCCCAGTCAAGAATTTCACTTATATTGAGACGTCACCAGCTATAGACGAAAGTGCAGAAATTTTGCTTGTGTGTTGTGTGATAGCATTTTACAGCAGGACCTTCCGTGACACGGGACTTTGTTTATTTTAAGTTCCCATCCGAAAGAACCATGACTTTTATTTCATAATGCCGAGTGCTTGGCGAAAAAACAGTCACTACCCACTTTCAAGTCTTGGGACAGACCCAGTCGGGGTTTGAACCCATGACCTCCCACTTGCGGAGCAAGCACTCTACCAACTGAGCTACTGCAGTTTTATGAAAAGCAGAGGCCATTTGTAAAGGTGAAGCAGAGGCAATTTGGTAACAGAAGCAAACGGACAGAGATGCATCACACTTTAACAGCAGCAAGATGCTAAATGACCTGCAGAGAACCCGATAAACAATGTTGACTGTATTATTTTTAAATTTTTATATTCAACTACACTGAATCAAAACATTTAGCCCCTGGACCAATCTGATAGAAAGGCATGCTTGGAAAAAAAAATAAAGCAGGAAAAATGCAGGAGTCAAACTGGGACTTAAATTAAAAAATTTTTCAATAGTAACATGATGCTCAACTGACCTAGCTGAGCTACCTGACCACTTATTGATTACAGACTTTTTCACATTCTGAAAGTAAAAGCTAGACTTAAGACTTTTTTTATGTTTGAGACTATTATTAACTTGAACATCCAGACTTACATCTTCCACTGGTTCTGTAGAGAATGCTCCTATAATGGTCGCTGTAATGAGATTCTTAACAAATAAGATGATTAATGTAAATGGAAGCATATAGGGTTCAAAATTCCACACAATAATCAGAAAGACCTGAAAATATAAAACAAATGTTACAACTATCAGTATGACAATACAGTGTGAAAACAGGTCTGTAAAATTTGTCTGAAATCTCTGACTTTATATCCCAATATAAAGATGTTCTTCTAAAAATCAAAATCAGATGACAGACATTGCCATCAATAACATCAAATAATGAGGTGTTTGGTGACATCATTTGACACAATGTCTGTTAATGAACAGACAGTGATAACATAAAAAAGTTCCAGAAATAGATGCATAATATTCATTGTTCTCCAAGTTTTACGTTCATTTCTCATTTAAATAACAAATTTTCAATTGTGTATTTTGCCATTACTGCAAACTGCTATTAATAAAACATACAAAGAGAGACAACTCACAGGTTTTTTTTAGAATAAAAACACTGATTATTAGTGATAACATTTATTTCCAACTCCCTTGTCCAGACTTGGCTGGTTGAATGCAGTAGTATTTTACAAGGCCCATTCTAAATTGAGAATTGTATGAACAATGGGCCCAAAGAGTGTTTGCTTTTTATTTATTTATTTTTTTACTTTTTTGTCTGCTTTTTTAAATTTTTTTTTTTTTTTTTTACTTTTTTCTATGCTCTTGGTTGGATTTGCTATTGCCAAAAACATTTCTTTAAAACCTTTTCAAGATTCATTTTGCTCAATAAGGTGTTCAGTTATAAAATGGTGGGAAGGAAACCAGAATATCCACAGAAAATCCAGCAACCTTCGACATGCAGAGAAACTCTTAATAAGAAATTGATCTGGGTGACAAAGTGTATAATATGTAATCTGTAATAACTCTTAGACAACATGATTTTAGGTTTACTAAAAAACTTACAATGAAGGCAGTGATACTTCTTGGTTTGGACTCCCAGTCAAAACAACTCTGTAGAAACTTGCCACCTTCTACACCAGCTGCTGCGATCTGTGACACACGATCTATGTTTTTCTTCATAATCTATTAGATGAAAGAAAACAGTACTGGCATATGATATGATATAAATCCAAACATCTGACTGATTCAAAATACATCCAAACATTTAACTGATTGAAATTATTCAACCAACAAACAAATTCAAATAAATTGATTTGAAAACCCTTGCACATGAATTTACACTGTTAGCCTAGATACCATGAATACCAGTGTGTAGTTTTTTTTAAGGCATGGGTTCAAAATTCCCCGGGTCTGAGGTCCTGGGACCTTTTGATTTTACTTTGGAACCCTTGGAATTTTTGTTGTAAAAGTCAGATGGACCTGCCATTTTTTTGGGACAATTTTTAAAATACACTTCCCATGTGTATTTAACACATTTTAAGAATGCTTTTCCTTTGTGTATTGAAAATGGTCCCAAAATCTATTTATTGTAATTTGTCAAAGTTGTTGTTGTTCGAGTGTTTCCAGAAATGAAAATATAATGCACAGCCACTTTGTCAACAATATCACTTGAGTGTTTGTAAGTTGTATATGATATATTTGTTTAATAGGTTAGATGATAAGTAAATGTAGATATTATTAGTTACACTGTGTGTTGATGATCTAATATGGTTTATACAGGGTCAGTAAATTCCATATCTGACCTCTCAGACGTCACCATTGTCTGATATTAGGCCACCAACACAGTGTAAAAACTATACACAACTTTATCCTACTTATCACCCCGGAAACTGTATAAAACATTTTTAATAAATATACACAACAAAAAAATTGACAGTTTGGCTAGGATTATCATCATTTTGTGTGGCAAAATAACATCAATTTAACTTAATTTCAATTTCTGTCAGAGCTAATATACTCTTGTTCCTAAAAAAATTAAATATTTTGGTTTATTATCAACACACCTCAACATCACATTCATATTTTTGTGTTTGTGATAAATATGATGTGTTTACTATAAAGTGGTTGCCAAAGACATTGATCAAGGGAAATAACTCATACTGACTAGATATGGAATTGGACAGACTGGATAAGAACTTTATAACTTCCCCATGTAATCAGGGTTGCCAAAATGAAAATAACACAATCTAGTGAGAGTAAGAATAAAGATACATACTGCTATTTTAAACTTGGGATCTGGTTGCATATATTTTTCTTCTTTTGGGTTTACAGTTCTAATGGCTGCTTTTACCTAAAAATTAATAAATTTGTACATAAAATTACATTATCCAGACCGATTTTAAAATATTCAAAAAACCTTTACTGGTTCTGTGTTTGATATTGTTAAAAAGCCCACACCAATTGTCTCACAATTAAGGTCTCTTCGACCAATTGATTTTTGTTTGTGTTTAAAACAGAAATATGTTTTTTTCTGATTGCATTAGCAATGAGAGATTAATGAACATCAACTTTGATTAGAAGAGATCATTAAACGTAACATGCTATTTTTACACCCACTTAAGTGATGAATGTGTTTGATGAGAAATGAAATTAAACCAGGAAAAGAATCAACAGGCTGCAGACCTCCATGAATGACTAAAGAATGTAGATGAAGAAGTCATTTATCATATCTACAAATAGCTACATTGTTTATAGTGTTGTGTAAAATACTGAAAACAGTCTACATTGTTTGTAGTGTTGTGTAAAATACTGAAAAAAGTCTACATTGTTTATAGTGTTGTGTAAAATACTGAAAACAGTCTACATTGTTTATAGTGTTGTGTAATATACTGAAAACAGTCTACATTGTTTATAGTGTTGTTTAAAATACTGAAAACAGTCAACATTGTTTACAGTGTTGTGTAAAATACTGAAAAACTGTCTACATTGTTTGTAGTGTTGTGTAAAATACTGAAAACTGTCTACATTGTTTATTAAAACAAATATACTGGTATAACATACTTACAGGATTATATACATAGTCTAATTCTAGTTGTATTGCACCACGAGATTTGTGTATTAATTTTTTGTCTTTCAGAGCATACCATTTTCTCTCCCCCTGTTTAATCTGTGAAATTAAAAAATAACAATGATTTATTATGTTATTACTTAAGTAATCAAGATGAACTGTCCGAAAAACAGTTATGCTTACCTGTACATGTATCATATTAAATTTTTTTTTATTAAAATAATTCAGTTTACATTTGTCCGATCAAAATTTGGGGCCTTGACAACTAAGGGGTCATTAGTGCTAATAGGTGGCCGGCCATACTTGTCCACACTAAGGTTCAATTCCCTTTTGAGACAGTTCATAGATAAGACCATAATTATTAAACATCTAGGTTGACGTTGATTCTCATATCAAGTAGATGACATGCATTTTGCTTTTGCTAATAAAAATTAAAAATAAAGAAATATCAGTTTTCTCAAAAAAAAGAAAAAAGAAAAAAGTTATCAATAATCTGAAGCTGTATCTTTGAAGTATAGTAAGCTGTATCTTTGAAGTATAGGTTGTACTTCAACATACCCTGTACTTAGAAGTGCATAATGTTATACTGAACATTAGAGTTATATACATATACAATATATATGTTCAACTTTGTCATATACCCTGTACATTAGAAGTATATGTTAAACTCTGTCATGCCCTGTACACTAGAAGTACCAATATTTTCTTCTATGCCACACCCTATACTTAAGAACTATATGTTATAATTCACTTATATACTTACTTTGAGAAGAGGTATTAAAACTTTTCCTAAAAATTCCACTTTTTTATCACGATCTTCATCATACACAGTGACCTCTAACACAGAATGTATATCTCTGATATTACTGTCATAAACAAAACAGAAAAATGTTAATACACAGGAAACCTGTCTAAAACTAAACAACCTGACTGAAGAAGCCGTCTAAAAAGAACACCCAAGACTGTGGAACCTGTCTAACCTGAGCCCCTGTAGACAGGGAACCTGACTTCACTAAACATCCTAGACTAAAGAATATGTATACACAGAACACTGTCTAGCTGTGTAACCTGTCTAAACAGAACACCCAAGACTGTGGAACCTGTCTAACCTGAACCCCTGCAGACAGGGAACCTGCCTTAACTGAACATCCCAGACTAAAGAATATGTATACACAGAACACTGTCTAGCTGTGTAACCTGTCTAAACAGAACACCCAAGACTGTGGAACCTGTCTAACTTGAGCCCCTGTAGACAGGGAACAAGGTTTCTATTCATACCAAGCCTACTGTTACTCATTTATTATTTGTGAGGTCTCAATCTAAAGGCACCTCTTCACTTTTATTTATAAATGCTGAGTGATAATTTGTTTTGCCATTTAGAATTCTACATCTGAATTGTAAGTCAATTATTAAAATCAATTTTTTTTCTCTGTAACTGGAGATGCTAAATCTTAACTATCTAATATAGCCAAAGATAATAAAATGAATAATTGTTCTCTAGCACACAGTCATTGAGTTCTAATATCCTCAATTAATTGTTTATTTTAAACATGACTTACAATGTAAAGACTTTGTTCCATTCTGGGTTGAGTGTTTTGTATTCTGTCTGTGTCTGTAACCTGGCATTATCAAGTTCAAGGACACAAAATGGATCACTTTTACCACCAATGTCTGCCGACACAAGATTGTTGGCTTTAAACACTGTAACACAGAAATAATATACAAAATCAAACTGGGAGAACTTGGATAGGACATCATTTTTTTTCAAAAAATGAAAAATAAAATAATAAAAAAATAAAATTTAAAAAAAAAAATAAATAAATAAAATAAACTAAATAAATAAATAAATAAATAAAAATCCCAAGAATAATTCCATCAATATTTAGTCTGTAAAGATTTTAGTGGGTTCTTATTTGACAAAACTTGTATATATCCCAAAGACTAAAATTCAATATTCTAATGAAAACTCCATGCAAATTGAGTTATTTAAAATAATGCCTCACATATAATAATGTCAACTGCTTAATTCTTTTTCTACTGGACATCTTTAGAATGTTTTCTTCATCAAACACATACACTTTGCAAGAAATTCCACTACTCATATTTAAGAAGCATTGCTCTAGAATTAAGCATTCATGATCCCTGTTGTAGTATACTATGCATCCCTGGTTTTTTAGTTTTGAGAGCACTATCAAAAAAAGACGAGAAAAAAAAAAAAAAAAAAAAAAAAAAAAACCACCAACAACATTGGTCACTATAGTAATTTACTTGCTCATTTTCTTTTAGAATGATGCCAGGGAACTCAGTCTAGCCAGAACATAATTATTGATAGGCTGAGAACAAAAATACCAGTGAGATTTGGTGGACAGATTAATTAGTCCAATATATATGGAGGGTCTAGAGACATTAATATTCCTACAAATTATTTTATATATCAGGGTTAACAGAAATTCTTTCACATTAATTTGACATGATTTCGATTTCCTTATGGTTTTAGTGTTCCTGCTGTTTCCAACATACCTTTAACCTGTAGCCAGCCTATGTCCTTAATATTCTCCAATGATTTCACAATACCCTATAAATAAATTAAACAGATAAATTTGCAAACATGTAATAAAAAGGTCATAATTCTAAAACAACACTAAACAATGATTATTTGAAAATAGCAAACTAGTAACTAAATAAGAAGAGAATTTGGTTTTATGTGTGATGGATGTAACTTATGAAAGGTAACAGGATAAACTTTTTTTATTTTTCTGAAGTCTGAATGATGACTGACCTGAAATTTTGAAATGCTGCAGATATAAATGATATGATGTATGTAACTTGTTTCCAATCCCTTTGTGATATTTTTTATTGCAATAAAATTTGTATGATAAAGGGAGATAACTGAAGACAAACACAGCGTAACTATTTTTATATTAGGTTTGACAAATTACTCGTAAAGGATACTACTAAAATGACAAGTAAATATACAATGACCCTAATCCAATCTATGACAAAGGGGAGATAACTTTCCTAAGAAAATATACATGACCTAATCCATCTATGACAAAGGGGAGATAACTGTAGACAGCACAATATAACTATTTTATCTGATAAGGTGTGACAAATTAACTGGTAAAAGTACTATTAAAATGACAAGTAAATATACAATAATCCAATCAGGAATTTCTTCTTATTGGTAACAAACTTCACTTTAGAAAAGCTTTTTTCCAAATACAATATTAGCTGTGTATTTATGTATATACCCTAGCTATTCTACAGGTGCTGTTCAATTATGAAAAAAACTCTTCAGGGAAATTGATTATTCTGCCTTATGTAATTATGGGATTGTATAAGTTGTAACAGCAAAGTATTCTTGAAACCAAAGCCAAGAACAAATATACAAGCAAATATTTTTCTTTTTATATAAAGTATATAACTAGACACTGCATCTTAATAAGGAGATCAATATTCTTCTAACAAGAATCAACAATATAATTGTACATCTGTCTGACCCAATTTGATGTGAAGTACATTTAATACATTGAATAATTTAATAATTAATTTAAATATTTCAGTGGTCATAGCCGACACCTCCAGAAATAAACCTAACAAGTAAGTAACCTCCATTCCTTTGTCACTGATTGACAAATTTAAAAAATCAAATTAAATGAAATTATTATTTAAGCCAATCAAATTATGTTTTTTACAGATGCAGTCTAGTAGCATGTTAATGAGTATATGACAGGTGTATTCTGTAACTACGTCAGAACGAACAGGTGTTTGTTATAAAAATGGTACAACAATACAATTAACACTTACATATTTCCTTATAATTCCTTCCCTCTCCCGAGGATTGGCAGTGTAATTAGCCAGGTCTGATATGGTCTCTGCTCCAGAGGTTCCACTGATTGTTAACAGTAATTTTACAATTCCAGAATTGTCTTCCAATGGAAGTTCAAATGCATGTGTTTTCTCTTTAGCAATTTGAGACAGATCAATCACAGCCCTGTTTAAGTAATGAAAAAGATTGAAACAAATTTTGAAATTCAAAGGGCCATAACTCAGTAAAAATTAATGAAATTTAAACTTGAATCATAACTAATCACTAAACCTCTTTCTCTGATAAACACATAAACAAAATTCATCCTCTTTCTGCACTAGAGGGACAATCTCTATTTATACACATAACATTCTAACATTATAAATTTAATCATTTTGTGCAAAACCATTTCATAAAATTCTTGGATTCAACTCTGTTAGGAAGATTCTCAAATATTTATAGTCACACACACACACACACACACACACACACACACACACACACACTTGAGTGTACACTCAACTCAAATACATCCATTTTTCTTTTATTGATGTCTTACCATTTTTAGGGTTTTACAAGACAATGTTTTCTTTTGTTCAACAAATCTACACTAAACAATTTATATATAACATAGGATATTTAATCTAAACAGTGAAATGTCTTAAAATTTAGTATTGAAATATTCCCAAATTTGAGTTGAGTGTACACTCAACTGAGTGAATGATTGTAAATCTCTGGCCAGGCCCTAGATTCACAATCATTCACTCAGCTGAGTGTACACTCAACTCAAATACGGGAATATTTCAATGTCAATTTCTAAGACATTACACAGTTAAAATTGAATATCTAATGTTATATTTGAATTGTTTAGTGTAGATTTGTTGAACAACACAAAACATTGTCTCATAAAACTTTAACATTTTAAAATATTGATGAGAGAAAAATGGGAATATTTGAGTTGAGTGTACCTCAGTGAATGATTGTTCAAATGGGGCCAGGTCAACAATTGCAATATATAACAAATAACTTAGAACAAAAGTCAATAACATGATAGAGACCTAGTATTTAGAGATCCTCTTGATAAAAACACTTATATACCAGAACAGTAAGAATTATAATGAGGATGCCAAAGATTACAACTTTTACCAATATCTATTTGATAATGTCACAATATGTTAAAATGTGTCTTTCTATTTGTCAGGGATATTCTGAATATTTATATGGCAATTTATACCATATCTCTATAGTTGAATGCATAGATATACCATATTAGGCTTATTAACAGTACTATACCTTCCCATAAAATCATCCTTTCCCGTAACATCATGGTCGTAAACTGTCAGTTCTAACTGCTTATTCTGGTCATCAAACAGTCGCAGATCAAATTGCTCCAACCATTTGGGGTTTAACGTTTTACTTTTATGCTGAAAATGAAACATAAAAATCATCATGTTCATGTAGTATATCTGATCCAGTTAAAAAATCTCTATACATTAACTAGCACTTTATTTGATAGTTTTTATTGTCATTTATAGCTTGATGATAACCAAAAAATCGACTCCATTTTCAGAATCAATCTGATAAGTAAATGTAATAAGTAATAGTGTACATCATTATTGTGTCTCTTTATTGCACTGAAAATACCAAATATCCTCTGAATTAATTCAAAATTCAGATTAAACTTAAGTGTATTTAGTATGCTCAATCTTTCATCACTTTTTGTTTACTTATTTTTAAAGAAGAGTTCGACATACTTTAAGCTAATAATAACCTTGTTTGAATACACATGTAACATATGTCAATTTAATAAAAGTGAATATATACCCAAAACTTTATATAAAATACATATGTTTTGGTCAGGAAGAAGTTTTACAAGCATTCACTCAACTGAGTGTACACTCAACTCAAATTAGGGAATATTTCAAAGTCAGTTTTTAAGACATTACACAAGTTAAAATTAAATATCTAATGTTATATCTAAATTGTTTAGTGTAGGTTGGTTGAACAAACAACACATTTTCTCATAAAACTTCAAATTCTTAAAATATTGATGAGAGAAAATTTGAAATATTTGAGTTGAGTGTACACTCAGTTAGGTGAATGTTTGTGAAATGGGGGCCAGGCTGACAAAGGTGAATCAAGTGATCTAATACAGATCTATCAGTCAAGCTGATAGTTAATCATTGTGGCCTTCACAAATTGATCATGATTTGTGAGAATTCAATTGGTAAAATGTGCACTATCATTCATAACTTCATAAATAAGAATGAATTTCTGACATGAAAGATACTATCACATTCAATGGTTTACCATTCATTGTGATAGGAATGTCTCTCAAATTGACATTACCCATATGAAATAACAGAGTCCAACCAATGTCAACCAGATTTTGTAAATAAATAAAAATAAAAATAAACAAAATTGCAATTTGAATATACAGGTATATTGAAATATCAGTTTTGAGGAAAATTACCTGAGAAATTTTGTGTGGTCATATAGTTTGGGTATGGGGTGGTGTCATATCTTTTTAACTTTTACTATTAAAGTGAACATTGTTTTGCTGACACAACCTTACCTTACTTTTGTATTTTTCTGGCCCAAGGCGGAATTTTACATAAGGGTCACTAAAGCCATTATCATCCATAGGCATTAAATCTCTACCTTCTACTAACACAATTGTAACTACCCCACTCCATATCTGGTTCTTTAATTTCTTAGACGAATCACTTGATAAAATGTTTTTGGAACTTTTCCGACAACCCTGAAAAAATAAACAAAAATTGTGATAACTATATTTATTTTACAAAGATCAGAAAATAAGTTCTTAAATGCAGTACACATGTACGTAATTAAAATAAAGAAATTATCTATTTCTTAGCAGGGTTTAATATTAACTAGCCAACACCTGCAACTTTTCTGTCAGGCAGGTAAAAAATTTTGTAAAATTCTCTAAACATAGCTTTGTGTGTGTGTGTGTGTGTGTGTGTGTGTGTGTGTGTGTGTGTGTGTGTGTGCATGTTTTGCAATTTTGGTGCAAAACAAGTTTTTACAGCATTTGATTTTTTGTAATATTAAGAAATCAAACATAAATAAAAAAAAAAAAAAAACTGCATGAAATAATGATTTTTTTTTTTCGAATGACAAAACCAAGTCTTTTAAACACAAGAACATTTCTGTTTACAATAAGGCGTCTTTGTTAAATAACAGATAAGCCAATCAAGACAACACTGATAACTATAGACAGAAAATCAAAGACTAGATAACAGTGTCCAAACTGATTCATTCCATGACTTTTACCTATTTACTCATTTAAAAAGCATACTATTCCATTTTTACACTACACAGTGCAGCACATGACTTCCATGATAATGTAATTTTTTTCACATTATAAATATGATTTTCAAAACTTCAAAATAATTTTTGTCAATTTGGGCTTTATTGATAAAAGCAGAGACAGTTGATAGTTGCACAATCAATTCTACAACTTCAAGATTCCTAAATAATTTGCAGCCCTAAACTTTCAGATATATTTAAGTTTTTTACTTGCATCTTGTAATGAAAATAACTTTTATCACTTGAAACCATACTGACAGATAACTCCCTTTGCAATAGTGTTGGTTATGATTGTGGTTATTTTCCCCTTTATTGAAGAAGAGTAAAACAAGCTTAAGAGCTATATAGTTGGATACTGACCACAGATATAGAGGTCAAGCATGATTCCTAAAGACAGATAAGACATAGGCAGGTCTGTGTATTTTACCCAGGTCAGGTCAAGATGATTTCATTGAAATCTTGATGGCCAGTTCAGGAATCATGTAGAAATTAGAGAAATAGAAGAAAATCACTGATCTCCTGGGAAACAAACAGATAATACCTCTAAAATTAGTTAAGATTAGCATGAGGGTGATTTAATCTTGGCTGTGAAAGCAATGTGGTCTGCAGGCTGGTCATTTAGACCACTTGGCCACTTACAGGTTTCAATTCCGTGAGAAAGTCTGTTAAAATGTTTGCTGAAGGTCAGTGGAATTTGTAGTTAACTTCCTCATTTAGATCCTGACGGTCTCTTTAAAAGTAAAGAACAAATTTTTACATCACTACCTTCTTTGATGACAAGATAGATATTAGCAAATTTATAAATGGAACTTGCCAGCATACCACATGATCAATACCTCTTAATATTTTAGCGGAATGAAATGGATAAGGTTTACATCAGATATTCCTGAAAAAACGTCATTATTTTGTAAAAATGTCACTTTATGCCATTCCACAGCAAATAGATATAAATGTCCTGCACAAACGCTATTAGGTATTATGTGGAGCTCTGAGGAATTCCATTGATAATTAACTTGATAAATTTATTTAACTGAAAAAAAATTTATAAATTACATACATCAGAGTTTGAAAATACTTTGTTGTTTCAATTTATATCAGAAACAAAACAATTTCAAAATTTACTAAAACTTTTAAAAGATTTACTTATCCAAATTACCAGAGCTTCAGTCATGGTGTCCATTAATAGGAAAATTTTCAGTACCATAGACACATATTTTTTCAGATGTGTGATTTTTCACAATAAATGATTAATATTTGATACAACACATATAAACAAAATTTCTGGGGGAGGTTATTTGGATTTCATATGATATTTGATATCTAACACCTGTCACACAGTGTTATCAGGCACAAATCTACATTATATATAAATAAAACTATAACCTATTAATTACATACCAACAAACTTATACTGTACTAAAATAGCTTACAAAATAATAACTAGGTTATAGAAATAAACAATGTAATGTTAAAATACTGGCTAAATCTGTATAGTGGTACTACCTGTTGTAGAAATGTTATTGAATGTGAATAGCTTTGTTAATCAACTAGATTTTTGAATTTGATTTTGAATACTTTTGTTCAAATATGTAATAAAATTTGAATACTGCTGTTGAATAGAAAATGGAATTTGAAAATTGCTGTTGAGGTAGGTTATTGAAAATGAATACATGTATACTAGTTGCTGTTGAAGTAAGGTTACAAATTGTTGTTGAATATGATGGAATATGAAATTTGCATATGCAGTTATGTTGCTGAAGAATGATATTTCAAATTTGATTATTGTTAAAAGAGGTAGCTGAATGTGAATTTGAATGCTGTCATTGGATATTGAATTTGTATACTAGTATTGCTGTTGGAAGAATATTATGAAATTTGAATTTGAATACTATTGTTAGAGAGGGTTGATAAACCTCAATTTGATTACTGTTAGAGATGGTTGATATATCTGAATTTGAATACTGTTAGAGAAGGTTTATATATTTGAATCTGAATACTGTTAGAGATGGTTGATATATTTGAATCTGAATACTGTTAGAGATGGTTGATATATTTGAATTTGAATACTGTTAGCAATGGTTGATATATTGAATTTGAATATTGTTAGAGAAGTTTGATATATTTGAATTGAAATACTTGAATTTTGAAGTAGGTTGTAGAATTTGAATTTTTTTGTAAGTAAATAAAGCACTATTAAGGAATTTAACATTGAAAAATTACATTAGTAGAAAGAAAAATGAGCTCGTTTTGGAGTTAATATTCAATAAATATAAACTAGCATGTTAAATTACAGTTTCAAGGATTGGCAAACATTTTAGTTATGGTATACAATTAAAGCCCTCATTAAAGGCAAACATATCTGTTCAGAGACACACACAAAGTTGTTATATTTATAATAAAAACATGATAAAAGCCTTAAAATGATGCCAATCAGGAAATCTGTGAAATTTTACTGTCAAGATGTATAATAGAAATTATGCTTAATTACCATCAAATGAATAACATTTATCCAAAACTTGATAAAATTAAGATTAAAACAAAAATTAAATAAATAAATAAAATAATGATTCAAATTTCAAAAGAGACATAAAATGGCTTTAATTGAGTGATTAGATTTTCAATAATTTATATTTGAAAAAAAAAAGAAGTAGAAATCAATAAATGTTTCCTTTAATAAATCAATTTTTAACTAAACTTCCAGTATATTCATGTATTAGGAACTTTTAATTCAGCACTGTAATATTTTTTATTTTTACTTCAGTTATTCTCAAGGGAAAAAAATCAATAATAATATTATTTAATAATATTTCTGATCATTCTTACATTGATTTCTAAAAAGTTAGCAACAAGTAAAAATACCCATTCTGTTTGATGCTAAACTGATAGAGTCATATAAAGAAAAAACAAAATAGAAAAAAGGCTTTAGGAATTCAAAATACTGTGGCAACAAGAGAAGTGAATTATACTTAGTAGCTTCATAACAACATTTCAATTTATAATTCTGGCCCCAGTTTCACAATTATTTACTCAACTGAGTGAACACTCAACTCGAATATTTCCTATTTTTAATCATCAATATTTAAATATGTAAAGTTTTATGAGACAATGGTTTGTTTTGTTTAACAAATCTATGTTGAACAATTTAAATAAAACATTAGATATTCAATTTAAAATGTATAATGTTTTTAAAATGTGTTTTCCCCAAATTGTCATGAAAAAAAATCAAAAAAAAATCTTCTATAACTGTGACTAAAATCTAAAATACCGTATTTAAACCCCTAGGGATAGATTATCTGATGTCCTCCTATGGATAATCATAATGGATTTTATAATCTGTTATCATATTAAACGAACACAAACTCATGTGAGTTTGAATTATCAACTGATCATTACATGGTTTGGCATGTTGTTTGGAGAGTGATTGCATGGCAACAAATAACAATCAAATTATCATAATTGTAAAAAGTTATCTATATGTTTTGATGTTTCAATTATTCACAAAGTCAACAAACTGAACTACATAAGGATTGATTAAACTATACAAATGTGTTAATCATCACAGACAATGACATCTTACCTTACAGACAGACAGACTGACAGATAATTACAGATGGACCTTTAACTGACTGACAGACAAACTGACAGAAATTTACAGACAGACCTTTACCTAGAAATTTACAGACAGACCTTTACCTATAGGACTGACAGAAATTTACAGACAGACCTTTACCTATAGGACTGACAGAAATTTACAGACAGACAGACTGATAGAAATTTTTTAACAGCCTTACTGACTGACAGAATGGCCTTTAACTGACAGAATACAAAAAACAACAAATCAGCAAAAACAAGGAGAGAGAGAGAGAGAGAGAGAGAGAGAGAGAGAGAGAGAGAGAGAGAGAGAGAGAGAGAGTTTAGTGACAAGATTATTACATTATGACACAAGGCAGAGAAGTGCAGGTGATCCCTAAACTAAATGTAAATGCTCCATAACAATTTCCCTGGTAATAAACAAGATGATATAATAATAATAATAATAATAATAATAATAATAATAATAATAATACAAAATTATGAGATTCTATATTATACAGAAGTTTTAATTTCATACCAGGAAGTATATTATAACTACCGGAAATATGATTTATTCCTATATAAAATGTGATTTTATTCAAACTTATATATATATATATATATATATATATGCCTTCATCTATTACAGCATTAAGGTATAAAATTTCTAAAACAACTTCAGTGTAGAAATTATTAGCTTTAGATAAAAAATACAGAGATTATGAACTTTTCAACTGTTGATTAGATCAGTAATGAGATGTACCACATACAGGGTTATGAAAACCCTGCTATTTATCAATAATGTAGAGTGGCAATAATTTCAAGTGTAAACTGATTCTATATATAAATAAGTTGTAACAGTATCATTAATTCACACCAGATTAAAATTGTTGTACATATTCAACACAAAATTGATGAGCCATATGTTCACATTTCAGAAATTCATTCCTTATCAATGACACTAGGGGTCGAAAAAGTTGATAGGAAAAAAATATAAGCCAAACATTTGAATATTAATGAATCCAAAGTTTTAAAATTATATGAATCTAAATCCAGCTAAGAAATAGCCTTGCATGAGGAAACAAACCTTAGGTTCATTCATGACTGATAATTATACTCATATTTTAAACAAAGGTCCATAGGACTTAATGTCTTGCCTCACTGAACAAAATTCCTATAATTAATGAAGTCATTTTGATAAAGTTAGCAATGCTATGTGCAATATCTTGGAATCGTTTCACCCAAAGGATGACAAACTTATGTATGTGTGTAAGAGACTATTTTAATATGTATTAAGTTCTTTTTTTTTGTAATAATTTATCTAACAAGTTTAAAATCTTGGTAAAATGTGTAAAATGTAGCCTGTTGGTGTCAGTAAAAATTTCATTATGATAAAAAATTCAGGCTATGAGAGTGATGATAAAAAATAATTAACACACATTTTGATGTAAATTAATTCCTTTCCATAAAATATATCTAGTTTGAGTAGTGTTAGTTAAAAATTGTCATACAGCTATTGAAAAATCATAATGAATCAAAAAATCAAAATTTCAAACAAAAAATACCTTTATACAAAGACCACCCATGGTAAACAAGAAATATACATCTTCACAGACAGGTGGTTTTTATATAGCAGGTATTTTGGTGTTTATATGAAGCAAAATGACCTTAAATATAGGTTTAACAGGGAGGTGCGGGTTTAAATATAGAGATGGTTGCTAATATACAATTAACAAAGAATGTTGTATGTAAAGGAGAAAAAATTAAAAAATCAAAAATTAGTATGGTACTTTAGAATTAAACTAGAAAAACTAAGGAAGTATTTCTCATGGTACTGTATTATTTAAACTATGCACAGTAACTGGTTCTAGCAAGTATATCTCTCTTGTATTGTAAAAAGTACTACAACACTCGTTGTCAATGGCAAAACACATTGTTATATATGTAATGTGATTAAAACTAGCTAGCATTATGCATAATGCTTGTCTAACAAAGCATTCTGTAAATGATTACACATGTTAATTACAGTACCTTAAACGATTCACGTAAATCATGTATATAATTCTGTAAGAAACAAATCAAAAATAAAAATAAATCCAAAAAAATAAAGCAACCTTTAACTCAAGAAAGATTAAGTTTACATGAAATCTGAAATTTAAAATATCATTGCAAGTAAATTACATAGTGTCATGAAATTGAAAATAAAAAAATTCAGGAGTTGCTTGAAACATATCTACTACATGCTACCTTTTTGAACCAATTGTTAAGGATCAATTAAAAACTTTTTTATTAAAAAAAAAAAAAAAAAAAATAAATAAATAAAATATAAATAATAATAATAACAAAAAATCGAGACAAAAGAGAATAAAGCTGTTGAAAGCACTAAAAATAGTTTTACCTTACCATATAATAGTGATACCATAATTGTGTCACGGAATGAAGCTGAGTTATGGAGTTTCATTATTGTTTTACTTATATTAAAGATGACAGTTCATAGATGAAGGAGGAAACAAGAGTGCCCAAAGAAAAACCACAATCTCTGGTAAGCATCAGATACTAAGAACTGTCCTCAGCTGGATTGGAACATAAACAAAGAGTGGCACTGTCATCTGTGAGTGGACATTTTAGATAACTTAGTCACCCAAGCCTCTAGTATTACAGCTTTACATTCAATAAGGTACAATGCAGTATCAAACAAAGTTCACGATAGCAACTATAACAATAATAAATAATACAATAATAATAAAAAGGATATGTTTAATTAAATCCAGCAGAAATGTTAAAATCAATTTTGTTTATTTTACTTTACAGAAAATAACGATTCAAAGAAATGGTTGTAATGTCAATCATGAAATTTATACATCAGTAAATTACTTTTTGGTAATTATTGTCATTTAAAAATATTCAGATACTTTAATTTTGGCATCTTTACATTGTAAGTGAAAGTTCAAATGTGAAAAAAATTTGTGAAAGTTTGTTCAAGTCTTGTTGGTCTCGTAATTTAGACGAAATAAACCTCGAAAATATCCTAATTTTACAGTAAAACATTTAATCAAGCATGGTGTATTAATTACTTAATGCTTTATTGTTGTGAACTTTTTAAGTTTTGATTAAAAAGTTGCTAGATGTTAAAAGCTAGAAATAAAAGTAATAAAGATAAAATAACAAATAAAATGTTAAAAGGTAATATACTCAGAAAGAATACTTCATATACTTCATCACAAAAACGTGTCTAGTCAGATTTGGAGCTATAAAGTGGTTTGGCAATAAATTAAAAAAATAAAAATAAAAAGGATAGAATTTGAGACTTTAAAATACTTAAGCAATAAGCAAGATAAGTAGCAAAGTAATCCCGGGGGGGGTTGAAAACCCAGTACAGAATGCAATGCTTCAAGCTAGAATTTTCCTATGTTTTATTTTTCATTTCCTGTACAAACTATACTAAAATTTCACTTATAGTTTAACTTTTGGATAAAGCTAAAAATTCAACATATAATGACTCAATGCAAAAACGTATAGTTTTGATAAAAATAAAAGCTAGACAGGCTAAGACACAATACATGTCACAAATTTATATAAAAGTACGGGGATTAGCAATGTTATAGTGATTTATAACTGCTTGTTACAGTTTTAATACAAACATAATCAATATACAAGTTTTAACATGGCAGATCATCCAGTAAAATAGAGTGTGCATGATTTGTTTTGTTTGGGCTAAAACACTTGTACACACTAAATGGTTTAAAAAATAACATTCATACAAAAAATTAACAAAAGCTTTAAAAGGTACATTTCAATCAGAACTATAAAATTGTAGAGTGACTCAATTTGTATATCTTTAGAATCATTGCAGATTGTTTGTGTACAAAGTCCAGAAGCCAAATTCAAAATCAGTATCCAATGTAGTGTTTTAAAAGGCTTAAAAAACACAGGTGAGCTACAGTATTCTTCCGAAAGGGCTTAAAGATACAAAACAACAACTAACTGTTAATTGTAAGTTTGTTACAATGACCTAGTGATTCTGTATGGTTAAAATTAGTGCCAAGAACCTTATTTCTACAAAACAGCATACAGTAATATTTTTTTTTCCAACTTTTACTTGAAAATCTTAATTATTCTATGCTTTACTGTTATAGGCAAGCACGGACATTTTTCCAGTCCAAAAGATTGTTTGACATGGTGATCTAAATGAACTATGAATACAAGAAAACTATGAAGTGATCTAAAATTAATCAGAAAAATTAGTTTTCTGTGCAGCTAATTCTAATTTTCACCCCCTGACATTCCCCCTTAATGTTTTTTTTTTTTTTAAAGTCGAGAGTATAAATGCGGAGCATGAGAGATAACTGCTGTGATAAAACTAGCACACACTATTCTATTTACCTTTAAAGAATGCATAAAATCCTGTAACAAACAAAACATAATAGTATCTTGATCTTAATCAAAGTGGAGTGGAGAAAACTGTATTGTCAAGATTCATTTACTTCTATAGAGGCAGTAATATCTGAGATGGTGGAGGAAACGAGAGTACCAAAGAGAAAACCATTAACAATTTAACGTTCATCAATCTGAAAAACTTTTTAACAAAACAATCTGCCTGAATGGTGGGAGGCTCTGTAATTTGTAAATGTGTGTTTTGGACCACTTAGCCACCTAGACTCCTCTTGTGCTTGGCTCTTAGAAACACAATTTAGTTTTTGTTTTACAGAGAAAAAATTTATTAATTGTCATTCATAAACAGTCTGTGTTTCTTTTTTCTATACACTCCAGTTTCCTCCATAGTTCCACATCTGACTACCTCAGAATAAGTAAATCTTAACTCAAGTGTGAAAAAAAAACACCATTCCAAAAATAACAAATAGAAATGTTCATTTTTTAAAAAAAATTCTGTTTGATAAAAGAGAGTTGTGTATACGAGAAGAAAAAGAAAAAAAAAAAAAAAAGTAACCTTGAGCAAGATTAAAATATTAAATAAAAGTCTTATTTTTTCTTTCTTATTTTTTTTCTAAAGTAACCATGAAAGAAACCATTCAATTGTATAAATCAATAATATTGCTACACACAATCTCAAATTGTAAAAACAAATTTTAAATAATGAAAACTTCGAGTTCCATTGATTTGGTTTAAAGATTCTGTAACAAATACGAAACAAACATTGTTTATTTCACCACATTGCAATGACAGAAAATTCTGACATTGATAACAATCTTCCAAAAGTCTATTCTGAAAATGCTGACAAGTTTAGACTATTTAATGACATTAATTCTCTAAGGATTTGAAACACAAGCACAATGCTGTTAAAATCAATGACTTAGGGAAATAAGTCATAATAAAAACAAAGTCACAAAACAAATCTGTGTTGTCAAATCTGTAAAGATTAGATTATTTTGTGTCGCTATATGCATTGTAAATGCGTAAACTATACAGTGTTGACATGTTACAAATGTATGTGTTCTATTTTCAATTGGTGTAATGTTCTTGTATTTATAGGTGAGGTCAGTGGTCAGTCAGAGATAGGTCAGTGGTCAGCTGGGGAAGGGAAATGTTCTATAAGTCAGTCTTTGACTAAGACTACCTCAAGCTTGAATCTGTAAGGTGTAAAATGAACATTTTACATTAAAGCTTTGCAAGCTTAACAACACAGCTATGTTCAGATAGAGGTTGATGTGGTAGAAATAAAATTTTATTAAGTAAAATCTGAATTAGTTTAGAGGTTCAAAATAATATTTCACAATGAAAGGTCCAGGACTTTTTGCCCTTATTTTTTTTGGCAGGTCCCACATTAAGGTTGGGAGGTCCCATATCAGCACTGGAAGATTTACATGTGCCAAAATTGAATGAACTCATGTTGATCAACTTCATTTAAATTCTTAATTAAACAAACACATCAAATACAACTTACAAACACTCAAGTGATAAAGTTGTCATAGCAGCTGTGCATTGCATTATATTTTCATTTCTGGAAAGAATCAGACAACAACAACTTTGACAAATTGCAGTAAATAAAGTGATTTTGAGACTGTTTTTATACACAAAAGAATAGTATTCTAAAAACATTTAATACACAAAGGAAGTGTATTCTAAAAATTGTCCCAACAAAAAAAGGGCAGGTCCAATGGACTTTAAAAGTAAAAATTCCAAGGGTCCTGAAGTAAATTTAGACCTTGGACCCAAAGAATTTTGAAATGCCTGTAGTAAGGACAATGTCAAAATACAGAAAAACCTGCTACTGCAATTCCGAATAGATAAATACTCCCTATCTATTAGGACCAGTATTCAGCTCTCTTTGGTTAATATTACAACCAAAAATAACCTCTTTGTAAACACTTTTGTCTATAAAGTCAACAATTTTTAGAATTCTTATGTGGTCTTCAAAAACATGTTTTACTGTATGTATAGATTAAATGCTTGTTGCCAAATGCGTTTTGGATATTTTATAATACTATGAAATTAAAATGAATGTTAATAGTTTTCAGAGTTTGCACATGTGTATTTACAAAACATTTGTTTATAGAAGATAAGACAGGATTCCTGAAAGCACTATATACACACATATTAAAGAGGGCTTAATTACCGACTGTAAAAAGATGCATTGTATAGACATGTGTTTAGTATGTATAAAGACGTACCATATCTTTCTCTGGAATAACTTTCGGTACTAGTGTACATTGTAGAAGTAAATATCCCATATATTCTGTATTCTTCCCTGAATCTTCTAAATGTAGCTTTAAATCTGTCGGTCTAAAAATATATATTAACATAATTTAAAGAACAGGAAAAAAATTGTTTAAAAATAAGAAAGCAAAATTTAGCTTTAAAAAAACTTAAATTTGTCAAGAGATAATGTTTACAAGACAAATTTGGGTTAAATCGATGCAGCCAAAATAATCTTAGCACTAGACAACGCAACCAAAACAAATTTGACAATGATGAAAAAAACAAAGACAAGTTTGACAATGATCAATGCGACAAGAACATTCTGGCAATAATCAATAAACAATTTGGCAACAGTCAATAAAACCAAGAAATATTTGGCAATTTTTAATGCAACAATGATGATTTTGGCAAAAGCTAATGCAACTAAAACAAAATTTGCAATGCATATTGTTAATGCAGCAAAGACATATTTGGCCAAGGCTAATGTAAAGACAAATTATGAAACAGCACATACAACAAAATCATGTTTCAAGTTCAAGAATGGCAAATGCCTAACAAAAAAATTGTTAATAGCAAAATAATTTTGGACAAATTGACAATAAAAATGCAAACATATTCAACAACAGCCAACCAAGGAAACAAAGAAAAATAAGTTGAAAGCAAATGCTTCAAAGACAAATTTGACAATAAAAAATGAGAAAAAAAACTTCAAAGACAAACTTGAATACAACAAACATAAAAAAAAAAAAAAAAAAAAAAAAAAAAAAATCAAAGACAAACTTGACAATAACAAACTGGGGAATTTTAACCAATTTAATTCTACAGTAGGATGATTAAAGGCATTTATTGATGGCTGTGTACATCATATACGTAACATAGACAATTAACTTTCACTGCAAAATTAAATTTATGTATAGTAGAGGTTCTTTTTATTTTTCTGTATCTCTGACACTTAATCTTATTATGTATGCTACAAATATTGAATTCAATCCTCTGCATTCACAAGAATACATTTTCATTTAACAGCACATAAACAGAAATATATAAATGTACTTTTAAAATCCTGCAAATAAGCAATGACTACCAACAGGTGTTCCCAAAAATTATAAGATCTGACCCTGTGACCTTGACCTTTGACTTTTACAATTAAACATGAATCAAAACACATTGTTTTATGGTGTCGTAAATTGTACAAAGTTTTATAGAGATCCATGAGAAATATAGAAGACACAAAGGGGAACCTATTGTGACAGACAGGTAGAAATAAAGATCTAAAATAACCTTGTGACCTTGACCTTTGACCTATATCACTTAACAGAATAAAAACAAATTGTCTTATGGTGGTGTATAATTGTACAAATTTTGATAAAGATTCACGGATAATGTAGCACATTGTGACAGACAGACACAAAGACAGACAGATGCACTGATCAAACAAATATACAAAATGTAACATGCCTGTGATATTTAAGACAATAAATGTTACCTGTCACGCAGTGCTGCAATATCCTATACATTATTGTACTCCATACCCCCCCCCCCCCCCCTTTCTTTTTAAAGATTCTATTATCAGGAAATTATCATGAAATCATGAAAAGACTGATGCACACACCTTTTAATAAAACTGAAGGTTATATAACAAAACAGTGACAGCTGGGCATAATGTAAATCTTAACATATGTTGATAAAAAATTTAACAGCAACTTAAAACTCATTAGTCAGAAATATTATAAGGTGTCTCGTATTACCACAAACAGTATATCTTTGTGGGTTTTTTAACATGTCTCTTTAATATTTGTCTTTCAAAGGACTTTTACAATGCATTTATGTCAGATGTATGACAATTAACATAAAAACAAGTTATTTGTACTGTGTTACTATATGTGTATTAATGTGAGTAACTTCTTTGCAAAATGAGATTAGAATTTTAAAACTGAATGTTAAATAAAATTATAAACAAGTTAAAACTGGCAAAATTAATAACTATGTCTTACACAGTTGCAGGGACTAATTTTAACAAAGCTTTATGGCATCTGCAAGTTTGGTTTTAATTTATTTTTATTTTGTTAACAAAAAGATTTGTTTGCCTGTAATTTGAAAAAGATTACAACCACAATATTGTTTTTGTATCCTGAAATTGTAAATTTCACATTGGTCACATGACAAGAATTTCTGTCCCTGTAATCCCATTTCACTGCAATATACATGATGTAGTTTAACCAATATTAACAAGAAGTTCATGAAATTATATGTCTCATCTACCCATTATTATAGCAGCCATAATGCTCTATTTGTGTATCAAACTGACTTTAGTCCATGACATGACAAACAAAATTATAAAATAATCCCGAACCACTTACTTAAATCTATCATATTAAAACATGACAACTTACACATTTATGTCCAAACTCGACAGTTCAATTTCACATGAGCCCATTGGATCATCGCTCCTACCTCTGTCATAATCCAACACTTTAACTTGTACCGGCTGATAAACATCCTCAATTGGAATCACAAATTTTTCATCCCAGGTGGGACATAAATTTTTATAAATAGTTTTACTTTTGTAATACTGTTTATGTCCAATTTTAAATTTAACATAAGGATCACTTGTACCTATAATAAAAACAAAATATTGTTCTGTTTATGTATTCTTAAACTTGTGTAATGATAAAACAAAAACACACACACACACCACATACACACACACACACAGATAGGCAGGCAAAGAGAGAGAGAGAGAGAGAGAGAGAGAGAGAGAGAGAGAGAGAGAGAGAGAGAGAGAGAGAGAGAGAGAGAGTGTGTGTGTGTGTGTCAGTCCACTTTAATATTACTTTATGATCTAGTTAAGATCTTCTCTTTCACATCAAAGCAGTCAGCTACTGGATGATTGAGGAAACCAGAGTGACCAAACAAAAATTTCACCTTCAGTAAACATAGTGACAGAATTTCTCAATCTAGGAATCTCTCTGGGTTAAAACCAGAACACTCTGAGGGGTAAAACTTTCTCAATCTAGGACCTACCAAATTTTGGTTTTTAAGCAATGACAAGGACTGCTAGTTGTTACTGCTGCTTTTTGGAGAAGTTTATCTAAACAGTTCTTATAAAAATCATCAACATCATCAATGTACATAATCATGTTTCATAGTAAGTTACAAGACACCTGTAACCACCTACACTTGTAAGTTTGTAAACCATGCAGAACAGAAATAACGAAACATGTCTTTAAGCTTTAAATTTAGTTTTTAGTTTAGTTTATCTTGCCCAATCTCTTTCATTCACTTCTAGTTGTAAGCGTTCTCTGTAGCGGCCACGTGAAGTGGCCTACTCTTTTTCAAACTCTACAGAGGTGTCTTGAGCGTGCACTGAGACACAGGAACTCAGGTTTTGAGTCTCATCTGAAAGACTATTCTGGTAATGAGCTTTTTACGGCTCTAGTATGGACAGAATATGAAAATCATCTTAGAAAATTTTCAAGTCCTGAGTGACGTTTGAACCCACAACCCTTGACTTTGAAAGCCGGTGACAGTGCCACTCAGCCATGTCTGCCCATTTACAACATCTCTATATATTACAGGCAAGATAGAGGCTTCAAATAGTACACAAACACTGATTATAGGTTCAAAAGGTGATCTACAATCTGATGTAGAAATTTTACAGTGATTGGTAATTTTTAGACAATATATAACAGCTTCTGAAAACATTTTCTACAAAGAACACTTGCTCTATAATGCACAATTATTGCTTTGGGACAATGCAATGTTGTATGATTGCTGAAAGCTGAAATATACCACTATTTATTAGGCAAATTTTGAAAGACCTCATAACCTAAAATTTAGACAAGTCCCATAAAAAAGACTGAAGGCCCCTTAAACATACCTTATAACTGAAAAACAGTTTATTAACTAGAAGAATAATTTGATATGTCTTTTCAATAATGCTTATCATATTAACTTAAGATGATAAAAAGATCCAGTGACACCATTAGAGCATGCCATTGTTAAACACAATAGTTATCTCCCTTTAACAATGCTGTCATGAAAAAAAAGCTTTTCTTTCAGAGACTGACAAAACGGAAAAGATCAAAACTAAATTAAATCTTTTCTTTGCATGCATTATTGCTAAAGACACATTATAGATTAAAAAGACATGAATGTTATTTTTATATCAGCTTGTGACATAATGATTTTAACTCAGTTGCCATAGGTTACCATATTTGTTGTTTTTCAAACTTACCAGAACTATCTCTCACAACCAGATCTTTGCCTTCCTTCAGCCATACTTTTAACTCATAAAACTGATGTTGTAAAAGTGCATGCTGTCTTTGTCTCAGTGTAGTTTCCTATAAAAAAATGTAAATAAATAGTTACCATGGTAACTAGTGTAAATATCCAGTACTGACCATGAATACATATACACAAAATCTGTATAACCAAATTACAAAATCCCAAGGGATACAATTTTACTGGTCAATTATTATTAACTCACACCTAAATATTCAATTCACAGCAATTAATATCAGAACTATGTGTATATTGTTGTCATGGTGATATGAAAACCAATGTGTCAAAAAACAATAATATAATTTGATTAAAATACTAATGAACAGCACATTTTTGATTAGCTGTTTTGAACACTTAAAAATATAATTTTGCCACTGTTTGACAAAATGTTAAGAGAAATTTGCAGGATTTAATGCCCTTCTTACAAACTAACATATTTAGAAAACTGACACATTCAAGAATACAATTTACACATTTTCACATACAACTTACACATTCAGAAATACAATTGAAACATTTACACATACAACTGACACATTTACACATACAACTGACACATTGACACATACAACTGACACAATGACACATACAATTGACACATTTACACATACAACTGACACATTCAAAAACACAATTGATCCATTTAGATAATTACATTATTTATAATTTTTAATACAAAACTACAGATGTATCAAGAGAGTAACCTCTTTTCCAGAGATATGTATACACTAGCAATTGACACCACAACCTAGTCTACAAGTATTGTCAAAAAAAAGATAAAAAAATATTGGCTCAAAAAATAATTGACATAGTTGCTATAACACAACAAAAAATCAACAAAGTTTATCCATATAACGGAGCCTTCACCCGTCATTGTTGTCTATACTTTTATTCCATTTTGACTAGTTTCTATATATTTATAGATATAACAACTAATAATTTGGCAAGGTTTAGCCTATATACATTGAATCACAATCGATGAACCACTTCTTAGCGACATTCCCATTTTCAGACACAGCATTGTCAATTCATTATAAAAACCATTAAATTTACGAAACTGATTTGTACAAAATGATTCAATGTAGTGGAATTTTCCAATATAAAAATTGCAATTGTCAGAAATGACAATCTTATTTATTTAATAATCCATACAAGTGTTTGACTTTCATTTTGACTGTCAATTGTTAATATTCAATTTGCATAAATATCTAACCAGAAGGCAGAAATTAGCCACCAGATTGCTCACATATTTGGATGCATATCATTTAAAAAGCTGATGTAGACATTGGCTTGTTACCTCAAAAGCTCTTTTGCACTTCATGCAAGCAAGATATTATGCATAAATTTCAGATTGAACCCATATTATAAGAATTAGCAGATTGATTCGATTTAATAGGGTTTAATGTTCATGTCAAGATAATTTCACTTATATCGAGACATCACCAGCTAAAAGTGAAGTGCAAGAAATTTTTACCTTTGCAGTGTGCTTAGGGCAATGTGCAGGAAGGGTTCTTTAACGTGCAACGCCTGCCTTGACAAAGGGCATCAGTTTTTAAGGTCTCATCTTAAGGACCCTGTGACTTTGATTTCAAAATGCTGAGTGCTAGGTAAAAGAACAGTCACAACCAATTTTCTACCCTCAGTCAGACCCGGAAAGGGTTTGAACCCTCCACCTCCCACATACAAAGTGAGCACTCTATCAACTGATCTACCATAGTGGTTATGAGTAAGAGGGGGTTGACTGACATAAGAAGGGCATTTAGGAATTAACTATATGATTGTATTGTGTAAAATGCACAAATGTAAATTGTAAATAAGGTAGACCATTTCTTCTAAGCTACTGCTCTTTTTATAATTTTATCTATTTTAATTTTCTTTTCCAGAAGGAGACTTATTTATTATCTATATAAATCTATTATATTTTCCCTGTCCTTGGATATCCTGAACAATGACTTTAGTCTCCAGGGTATTTGTCACTGCACCAGGTAAGTACATTAAGGAGACATTGCCCAAGGTTACACAATTTATCACCATGGCAATAAAAGATAAACATCAATTCTGATGATCAGCCAGCCATTCATAAATAAAGGTAAACTGTCAACACTAATTTCTAACAAGGTAAAATAACAAGGTAAAACAGTGTCTTCCCATTCTTTTTTTTTTTTTTTTTTTTTTTTTTTTTTTTTTTTTTTTTTACAAAAAACAAAGATAGATAAATAAATTTGTGGGGTCCTCAGTTGCAAATTGTTCTAAAGCACATGCTAACAGTTTTACAGTGTCTGTCTCTTACTGCCAAAATTTGTATCCAAGTCGGAACAGGTCATGGTGTCAAAAAGTCTGTCATGTTTACTTGCCAAAGATCGGCTGGCATACTGTTTTCCTTCTCCATATAGGAACTGATTGCCTCGATATAAGTGAAAAAAATCTTGATTAGGGAATAAACATCAGTTCAAGCAAATTTACATCTCATATATAATGATGTCTGCATTTTGTCTGGGACATATATAGGCAAAGTTAGTATTTCAGATCCTCAATTTTTTTTTACAATTATGTAACATTGTTTAAACCTGTTAAATGTATGTTTAATTTTTCATATCATAGACATTTGTAATATTAATATTTATTTATTTTTTGTTTTCTAGAAAAATAAAATATTGACAATTTTGTAAGTATGTTTTTATACTGACACTTATTTAGAAATCAATCCTTTTCTATTATCTAGCCTCTCTTACTTATTGATTCTCAGAAACCAGAAATTCGTCTCAGATGTGAGACGGTGGTTTCTAACTAATATCAAAAGCAAAATTGGATATATCGGCAACGTGTAGAATAAAATCTCTTCTAAATCAATATTCTCTGTTAATTCATCTAAATTTACAAAAAAATGTTGTTTTAAAGTAGATAAAGCTTTAGATTTAAATGTAAGAAACTGCTGTCTGTAAAATCGGAAATGTTAAAAATTAAATCAAAGTATTAAATTTCTTAACCCTTAACATCCTGATGTTTTTATCACTTTCTTTCTTTACATCTCAAGCTTATTCAGATCTTAGTGTGAGAAAATTTCTTCCCTTGCTAAAAGGTTGGAGTGGGTATTTTATTTGACACTCTGGATTTCTCCATTATATATCAGCATATCCTGTAGACTTTGTTAAGGCCCTTTTTTCAATCTGTTTATGCTGTCTTCTTCCCCGAAATATTAAAATTTCCTTGCCTTGAGATCAGAGATGGTCAACCTTCAGAACTGAGCACCTCAATAATTTTAAAGGAATTTTGACTAGGGCATAAAGTTTGTAGTTCAGGAGGAATCTGAAGAATGTATATACATGTACAGATTCCTAAATATTTTATCAATCATGGCAGATGGAAACATCTAGCTGGTCTGGATTTCATAAATCTTATTATCTTTAGTTTAAGAAAATTTTACCGATCAATAATGATACCATAAATATCAACTTTCTGAAAAATTTAAATGTAATTAAAAGAAATCCTAAAATTTGTAAATTCAAATATTATGTAGATAATTAAGTTACCATAGTAACTAAACCTTTGTATGCTAAAGAAAAATCTAAAAATAGTTATTGCGAATCAATATAAGGATGCATAAATGGAGGAAATTATCACAAATTTTTTAGTATTGTTTTTTAATTAAATAACCTTGCATGGAAATAATTATTTTTGTAATCAGGTATTTTTTCAAAAGAATATTCTGACTGGTTATAATGGTGTGTCAGGACAAGGTGGGACTTACCTGCAGAAAATCAGAATCCTCTCCACCTGAGTCTTGAACAACTTTAATATAATCCATTCCAGAATCATCGGCATCGAAATCCTCGACAGAAACTGTAGGGCTTACATCAAAACTAGAATGATCAGATTCTAATGAATAACCTTTCGGTCTACCCCTTAACATTGGACTTCCATGGTATAATTCTGGGTTTGATACATTTGCCCTTAAATTAAAATTTTTATGATTCAGATATCGATAATCCAGTTCTGGGGTAGAATCCATACTATCATTACTACACTCACTACCTGATGACCATTTCCTTGATAAGTGTTGCTGCAATGAGGGAAGATCTGTTGCCGAGTTAGCACAACCAACAAATGCTCCTAACACACCTAAGTTAGTAGTATGTAAAGTCAAATTCTCTACTGATCGACTTATAACTTTATCATCACTCAGTCTGTATTCTTTCTTTCTTTTGAAGGGTTTACCAACACACAATTTTTTGTACCAAGTTTTTTGTTTTTTCTTGTCATGGTGTCGTGACATGATGGCAGAAGCAGATGACAGTATTTTTTGGTCACAAGCAGTCAAAGATGATCCTTTTCCTGTTGTAGACTTTGATAGTCTGGATTCGGAGACACGAGGTGGTGAAGAATTGACTTTATCTGATGATTTCACAGATTTTACGGCTCTCTGTTTACATGTGCTGGTGTTAGAAGTAAATGACACAGGAGAATTTAAGTCTGGGTTAACCATATTATCATCTTCCTGTTGGTGTGAATGAGTGTATTCATTTTCAAATGGCCACTCACCATTATGATTACATTCAGGATGTGCTCTCCTCATATAATCCCTACCTGATAACACATCCTCCAATTTGTCAGACATTGTTCTTATTTAAAATTCATGTGCTAACCCATCAATTAAACTGACACTTATTTACATACACCTGCATCATAACAAGGCATATCACATATACTTTTAAATCAGATAAATATCACTCAGATGGTGTTATTAATAGTCAACTATCCTAGATGAACAGGATAGGGATGATACATAAATAAATCTACCTATCCTTCACTCTGTAACTACATGTACAATTTAAATATCATATCCCATACTTTGCGGTTCATACCTAATTAAAAATCACAATTCATTTTACATAAACTCTAACAAGGTACTGGTATGTTAGTTTACCTATATAATATGTATGCATATATATACTGTTTGACTGAATGTTTTATCACCTAATTAAAAGCAGTCTATCCTCCAGGGCAAATTAACAGGTAGATTTGATAAATACCGCCTCACCTTGGGGTCTAATAACAACTGTGTGTCCCATAACTATCAAGTTCCATCTCTGTTTTTTTATAGCACAACTATCACAAAATGTCATATAATGTAAATTTTTCCATCTTTAAAAAGTCATAGGAATAAAATAATATGTCACTCATTGGTAATTTCATTACTGGTAATATCATTATTATTTTAGGCAAGTAACAATTGGTTATAACAAACTTATGTATACATCTATTTTAGGTCACTAACATCTGTTAATAATGCAATTTTTATGCTGAATCTTCTTACAAACAAGATAATCCACTAGTTCCAAAAATACACACTGTACAGCAATATTGTGTAATCTTCTTATAAAATGGTTACTTAATATTTATCCAGGTCTCTATAAATCTGTGATACTTCCACTGTTAAAAGTCTTTACTGATCTAAACAATTGAGATGTATTTCAATAAAAGGGCCATCACACAGAGAGTTTCTCTTCTAATGTGTTTATATACATCAGAATCAATAACCATCCCTATTATTTCAATTTTCAGGCTACCACCGCTGCTACACACTTGGGTCAAATTAAAACTCTGTTATTCATATATTTATGCCATACCAAACTGACATTTACATACATACATACATACATCAAAATATTTTCCAATATTACGTTTATTTATATATTACTTATCAAATAGCATCAAAGAAAATTAAAATATTCCCAGAGGATATCTGTATAATTTTAAAATGAATAACAGTTAGCAATTACAAGCATTATATTACTGACAGTTATCTAAATTTATCAATTTCACAATATTAAATTTCCAACTATAGTGATAAAATAGTTTATGCCAATAGTCCAAAAGACATCAATACACTTTAATTTCCTACATGGAATATTTTTCTGAAATAACTGCTCTACCACCAGGGATGAAAACTGACTAAACGAAACCATGTATGGTTTGTATATAGATTTTCTTTGATGTTCATGACTCAGAAAAAATCATTTAATTTAGAATTCGATGCATTGTTTTTCTGATTTACATTTTACAGACTTTTTCCAAATAATGGTAGATATTCCAAATTATAATTTCCAAATTTGCATATATTTCAAGTTATAAATTCCCAAATTGGTCAGTATTCAGTTATAAATTCCAAATTTGCATATATTTCAAGTTATAAATTCCAGATTGGCCAATATTCCAAGTTATAATTTCCAAATTTGCATATATTCCAAGTTATAAATTTTAAATTCATGACTAAAGGAAAATCGATATACATATATTTTCTTACACTAAAAATTCCTTATACTTTTATTCCACAATAGTCATGCAACCACATGTTTTTTATATAATATTAGTTATAGTTTTACTATGATGTACAGACACACAAACAGCAAAAAAATCAATCTATAAAAAAATCTGTATTAACAGAAAAAATTGAAGAGTATCCAATGGCTTTAAACACAAACAATAAAAGCAAATCAGAAAAAAAACAACATATAATGTGATCCACCTAATTAAAATAGCTAAAGAAATAAATGATCAGTAAATGTATCCAATATTTGTAAATATGATCCACTTTACCTCTCCTTAAAATCACAGATCACTCAATGTTACTAATAATATACTACTTTTAACATGTAAGTTAATATTCACTGTCCAATAACTCCTAATGCTTCCAATTTTCATGAAATTCAATCAATAAAATGTGTTTTACATAATTCACTATGGTAGTAAACATACCTGCTGATTTGATCATTAAACTTTGAAGAAATTTATCAAAGACAGTTAGTTAATCAAAGCTGTAGGCCATAAATCTCAATGAACAGATCACCCCATGTCCGTATACAATCAGATAAACATGGACTTAATTATTTATGGATTGATTTCAATTTTAATTTTTGTTTTCTAATAACTTCCGTAACTCTGGGTTATTCTGGTGTTTGAGTTCATTGGAAACCAAAGAAAAGCCACTGGAACCAGATATTTTACCCTTGTACTTATCCTGGTTTTATTCAAATTATTACACATTTTGAAAAAAAAAGTTAATTTTCTAAAAAATTTTTTTTTTCTCAATATAAATTGACTGTTATTACGATCTGGACAATTCATATTGTAAAGTTAACTATTATTAGCCCATAATAAACAGAAATCATAAAAGCTTGGGGGAACTTGATTAAATGTAGTTCATCAGCTTGGAGCAATATATGCCAGAGTTCTACATGTATATAAAAATGGCGTTGTCATTGGCAGGAAGAAATCCCGTTCGTGCAACAGATTCTGCAAAGAAAAGAACAAGAGCCAACTGAGACAAACTAGCCCTAAGGATACAATTCAACCATGCTAAGATGGAAAAATGGCAGTTTGTCTTGGATATGCACAATGCTGTGTTTGTCGACATTGCCTTAAATTTATAAGAATTGCATGATCAATGTTCTAAAGTAAGATATTTAGTAGATCAAACCAGTAGTAGGTTTCCCAGTGAATATCAACGTAAGTAAAGGTTTTATCATGGAACCAAGCATTACATTTTTCATGAGAGGCAGAGTTAAGGACAAAATGCACCGTTTACATATTATGCATAGAGAAACTTAATGTAGCTTTAAGAGTTCTACACTCAATCTTGGATTGCAAGGTTAACCTGTAACATTTTTGCTGGTACCCATTCATTTGACGGCTGAGTGGACAAAAACAGTGTTAAATGTAGTGCTTAAAAACATATCAAAGCAGCCCTATTCAGACTCGAGCCAACAACCCTTAAATCGTGAGTCTTGAATAAGATAGTTATTTTAGTCTGAATTATCAAAGCTCCCCTGTAGAAATAAATTTTTACTTTGGAACATTTTTGTCCCATTAAGTTTGCCATCTATTTTGAAGTCAGGTCAAATGGGTAGCCGCTTTATGAGAGGTGAATTAAACAGCATTAACTGTTAAAATAAATGAGGTGGTACTTTTTGAGACATGCTCATCTTACTTAAGACAGTTCACAGTATATTAAACTGCACAAAAATATATAAAGTTTGGATGCTTACAAATTTTGATTATAAATGCCTTTTGAAGTGACCTTTCTTGATGGGTTATGGGTCTTTCTATCTTCTTTCTTGAACAAAACAACTTTCATTCTATAATCAAATGCAATAGTGCCAAAAAAAAAAAAATACATAGTGGATAATGTATTGATATGTGAATGACATGTGTGTTTGTACTGTAACTATGACAACACAATTCTCCGATGGTACAGTTTCTGTCTAAAGTAACACTCACAGTCTAGTCATTAATCAAACAATATTTAGTAATAACACTATGTATGGAGCCTCTGTCTGACAGTTGACAGGTTGTTACCTTCTCAATGCTGAATTGTATTGTGTTGCTAATTAATGTTGATATTTTTGCCTGTTAAATCTCCATTTATGAGTGCTGTTTGTTTCAACTTTAGTGTTGCTGTTTGACAGTTGAGATTTCCACTAAAGTGTTGCTGCTTCAATGCTCATTTCAGGGTTACTGCTCAATTTATGACAAGTCCATTTCAGTATTGCTGCTCTGCTATCTACATATCCATTCAATTTCTGACATGTCAATTTAGCATTGTTGCTCCACTGTTTACATTTCCTTTATCTGCTTCATTTGTTAAAATGTCCATTTCAGTGTTGTTGCTTTGTTATTTGCATATAAAATTCAGAATATTTGCTCAGTTGTAGATATTTTATTGCTGTTGCTTGGTTATTGACATGTAATTTGATTGTTTTTGCTTTGTTACTGACATGTCTCTTTCAATATTGCTGATTGGATGTCTACATATCATCATATCTACATCAGTGTTGCTGATTGGATGTCTACATATCTGCATATCTACATCAGTGTTGCTAATTGGTTGTCTACATATCTTATTTCAACTTCAGAGTTGCTGATTGACTGTCTACATATCTGCATATCAGCTTCAGCATTGCTAATTGGCTGTTTACATATCTGCATATCAACCGCAGTGTTGATGATTGACTGTCAACGCATATCAACTTCAGTGTTGCTGATTGGCTGTCTTAATGTATCTCTGTATTAACTTCAGTGTTGCTGATTGGCTGTCTACATTTATGTATCTACTTTAAGAATACTTCATCTGTAGAATTTATAATGTGGTTATCATAATGAAGTCAGATTTCTTTTTTGTTTTTTTTCCTTTATTACATTTTGTGTGTGTGTGTGTGTGTGTGTGTGTGTGTGTGTGTGTGTGTGTGAAAAAAGAAAAATAACAAGTCAGAATAAAAATGTCATTTTCTTTTTTTTCCCCCTTTATTACATTTTTTTTTGCGAAAAAAAATATCAAGTCAGAATATAAATGTCATTTTCTATTTACTTGAACAAGTAAGGATTATTGATATTAATAAGAGATTTCACAAATTATGACAGATGAATCTATAAAATCTTGAAAGAGAATCTTGATACTTTACATTTAATAGCACGATGTTCGATAATTTTTAATTTCATATTGAGTGAGCTGGAAAATGAATCTTCCCAGTTTATAATTATCATGGTCAAATAAATAAACAATCTATCTCTAGTTTATAAATCCCAAAATTATTTTGTGTTTCAAATTTTTTCCCCAATTGCATAGTTGTTAAGTACGTATCAAGCTTTAGAGCTAAGGTGTATATACTTTCCATATAAGATTCTACTTTGGTCAAAGTTGAGAAGGAGTAGTGGTTGGTTGAAGTATTAGATGTCATAACTCTCTAGGTTTGGCTCTGATGATATGTAAGATAAGAAAGTAATGCTTACTTGTTATATTGTGACTTCTGACTTGTGTATCTGATCATCAATTTCTCATAATTACATGAATACCCATCAAATTCATTAAATGACATAAAATGGATTTTGTAAAAAATATCTCTGAAAAAATTTGACATTGCTACATCTAATGTGCATCCATTCAATAATAGCTTAAAAAGCTTCATACTAGTATATTAAATAGTGCACAAAAGACTCTAATATTCTGAAATTTAATTGGTACACAAATACATTTACACTAGTGTATTCAATGATGAATCATTTAACCTTGACACTACTGTATCAAATAGTGCACAAAGACCTTAAAAGCACATCTATTAGTGAACATGGACCATAACCCTATTACATCTAAAAAGGCACACAGGCCTTGACACAAATACATCTAATAGTGCATACAGGCCTTGACAAAACAACACAATAGTGCACACAGGCCTTGACACAGCTATGTCAAATAGTACACACAAGCTAATGACACATCTACATACAACAGTGCACACAGGTCTAATGACACAACTACCAATAGTGCACACAGGCCTTATAACACAACTTCATCCAATAGTGCACACAGGCCTTATAACACAACTTCATCCAATAGTGCACACAGGCCTTATAACACAACTTCATCCAATAGTGGCCTTTACATTACTACATCAAATAAGCCAAAATTCAATTATCATATAAGAAATACACAACATTAAATCAGGGCCACCATGAGTCAATATTCTAATTCCTTTAGGAATAAACAAAATAAACACTAATTACTGAAAAATTCTTTCTTCACAGTTTTGTGTCAGGTCATAGTTATCAATTTCACATAAATATACTCGTACATCATTTTCTACTTTCAGATTGATCTTGTGTTTTTTTTATATGGAAATCATCAATGGATCAAAACACATTGAACAGTCACTTTTTTGCTGAATGAAAAATTTCATATTTCCCAGCGGAGACAGATAGATATTCTGTAAATAAAGAAGCTTGTTTACTTACTTGATGTTAAAATGAATAATTTATTTGTTGTGTCTAATTTAACCAAATTACAAGTTGTATTATATCAGTTAATTATAAGACTGGCTAAATTACCTGAAAATTCTTTTCTCTTGACATTTAAAGATTAAACATTAATATGAATATTCTCCCCATATTTTTTGGTTAATATATTCAGTAACTATCTTAAGTCTGGAGTCTAACAATCAGTGCAAAATCACCATCAAGTAAATTTTGTTTTGTTTTGTTTTTAATATTTGTTTGTTTCTTTTTTTTTTTGTTTTTTGTTTTTTTGTTTGTTTGTTTCTTTTTTTTTTTGGTTGGGGGGACTTAAACATGATGCTTTTTAGTCAAAACCTTCTCTCTTTTTATTTGAAGAGGAACAGAAAATCAATGTTTGCTTGTATCAATCTTACATAAAAGGGTCTTTGTGACCATGTGGTCTGAAGCAGGTGTTCTATTATAACAGTGCCTCTAGTTGCCAAAGTTAAAATCCCACTTATGAGCACATTAAAGTGTAAGAAAATTTGTCAAGTCACTTGAAAAATCAGTGATTTTCTCCAAAAACTCCTGTTTCCTCCATCCGTACCAGATCTGGTTGCTAGATATAAGTAAAGAAAAAAATCTTGATTTGGGTGTAAATCACAATTATTCAGACCCTGTTGTATAAGCATTTTTTCACTTGTACAAAGGAATTTACAAAATAAAAATTTGTTGTCAACAAGAGACATTCTCTGCTTCTGCCAGTCAGACAAGTTAATGAGACGAAAGGGTACTGTGTGATTTCTTGTTTGTTTACTATGGAAAAAATTAACATGCTTTAGTGTTGAAAATAGAGTTAGTGTTGGATGCCTCAGTAAAGAGTAGGTCTGTCAGTTGATGATGGAGGATCTAGAGTACCCTTTTAAAACCAACCTTTGGCAAGCATCAAATGATATTAACTTTCTTGCAAAGGTTCTATCTACCCAAGCAGGATTAAACCTAGTCAGTGAGGAGGTACTGCAAAATGTAAGATGGCACTTCAGAACCAGAATAAGGTTTTCTCTCATCCCCCTAAGTTTGAGAAAATAATTTCCAATGGAAGAAACGGTAGTAGAAATTTCTATCTTCACCTCCTCGTGCTGTTTATCTTCACCTCCTCATGTGGCCAGAACTAATTTTTTAACTTCTCGCAATTTCCTCCACTGACAGGAGCAAGTTTAATCACAATTTATTTCAATAATATTATTAAAATGTTCTTCTGTTATATTTTTTCCTCTTTTCATGTTGCAGCCAAGCTAATTTTGACGATATTTATGCACTACATACTACTTGTGGAATAAGATGTACTTTTAAGTATAGCTATATCTTATATAGGTCAAGCTGCGGAGTAATACATTTTCTGAAAATACTCCCCGACAGCTGATCATTAATGTAGATTTCACGATTGTTTTTTCCCTTTTTAAAGTGATTATGTAAGAATTCCTGTTTTTTCAGCATACCGCAGGTATGCTAGGATTCGAAGCTGGTCTTTTTAATGGTTGTATTCTTTTTCTGATTTAGACAGTCATTTAAGAGAAAGGAATTTCTGTCAGCCATTCGTGTTTTGGGTTAAATTTGCCCAAAATTGTTAATGGGATGGGAGAAAAAGAATCAATCATATGTGTCAGTGGTAGATAGAGGTTTCCCATCCTCATGGGCAGATTTTTTGTCTGGAACTAGGCTAAGCCTTGTTTCAGACACAAAATCTGCCCACTCGGGTGGGATACCTCTATCTACCACTGACACATATAATAGATTCTATTAATCTGTAGGTAAATGGGACAGGCTTTTAGTAAAGCAAATTAAAGTGATGTAACTATAAATATATATATATATTTCTTTTGAAACCCAAACTTGTAAAAGATAACAAAAGTTATAACTCAGAAACCTGAGTACATGACAGACTGAAAAGCAAAAACAAAGAGTGACAAAATGAAAAATTATTAACAGATATTATTAATTTAAAAACCAGATACATGTATTAATGTATTATTAACAAATTGTATATATATAAATATAAAACAGTATATGTCATTGATTATTTATAACTTCAATCTTTACCCAGTATTTATGAGTCTGACTTGAGATAGGCCATTTAATATTGAGAAACACACAATTACCTGGATGGTTTATTGAGCACAGTTAAATAAATCTTTATTTCAATGAAATGAAGCAGGGGATTCTACTCTGAGGTACATTATAATACTGCTGGTCACAAAAAGAATTTTATCTGCTTTATTTAGTGGCAAAGTATTACAACCTTAACTTTCCTTCCAATATCTCATTACAGCAAAGTATTAAAACCCTAACTTGTCTTCAAACATCCAATCACAGCAAAGTATAACAACCTTATCTTTCCTTCTAATATCCAATTATGGCAAAGTGTTACATTCTAACATTCCCTTCCTAAATCAAATCATAGCAAAGTATTACATCCTTAACTTTCCTTCTGAGTATCCAATCACAGCAAAGTATTACAACCTTAACTTTCCTTCCAATATCCAATAACAGCAGAGTATTACAACCTTAACTTTTCTTCCTATATCCAATCACAGCAAAGTATTACAACTTTAATTTTCCCTCCAATATCTAATCATAGCAAATTATTACAACCTTAACTTTCCTTCCAATATCCCATCACGGCGGAGTATTACTACCTTAACTTTCATTCCAATATCCAACCACAGCAGAGTATAACAACCTTAACTTTCCTTCCAATATCTAATTACGACAAAGTATTACAACCTTAACTTTCCTTCCAATATCTAATCACAGCAAAATATTACAACCTAAATTTTCCTTCCAATATCCAATCATAGCAAAGTATTACAACCTTAACTTTCCTTCCAATATCCAATCATAGCAAAGTATTACAACCTTAACTTTTCTTCCAATGTCAAATCACAGCAAAGTATTACAATCTTAACTTTCCTTCCAATATCCAATCACAGCAAAGTATTACAACCTTAATTTTCCTTCCAATATCCAATCACGCGGAGTATTACTACCTTAACTTTTCTTCCAATATCCAATCACAGCAAAGTATTACAACCTTAACTTTCCTTCCAATATCCAATCACGGCGGAGTATTACTACCTTAACTTTCCTTCCAATATCCAATCACAGCAAAGTATTACAACCTTAACTTTCCTTCCAATATCCAATTATAGCAGAGTATTACAACCTTAATTTTCCTTCCAATATCCAATCACAGCAAATTATTACAAACTTAATTTTCCTTCCAATATCCAACCACAGCAGAGTATTACAACCTTAACTTTCCTTCCAATATCTAATTACAACAAAGTATTACAATCTTAACTTTCCTTCCAATATCTAATCACAGCAAAATATTACAACCTAAATTTTCTTTCCAATATCCATCACAGCAAAGTATTACAATCTTAACTTTCCTTCCAATATCCAATCACAGCAAAGTATTACAATCTTAACTTTTCTTCCAATATCCAATCACAGCAAAGTATTACATCTTAACTTTCCTTCCAATATCCAATCATAGCAAAGTATTACAACCTTAACTTTCCTTCCAATATCCAATCACGGCGGAGTATTACTACCTTAACTTTCCTTCCAATATCTAATTACGACAAAGTATTACAACCTTAACTTTCCTTCCAATATCTAATCACAGCAATATATTACAACCTAAATTTTCCTTCCAATATCCATCACAGCAAAGTATTACAATCTTAACTTTCCTTCCAATATCCAATCACAGCAAAGTATTACAATCTTAACTTTTCTTCCAATATCCAATCACAGCAAAGTATTACATCTTAACTTTCCTTCCAATATCCAATCATAGCAAAGTATTACAACCTTAACTTTTCTTCCAATGTCAAATCACTTCAAAGTATTACAACCTTAACTTTCCTTCCAAAATCCAATTATAGCAGAGTATTACAACCTTAACTTTCCTTCCAATATCCAATCACACCAAAGTATTACAACCTTAATTTTCTTTCCAATATCCAACCACAGCAGAGTATTACAACCTTAACTTTCCTTCCAATATCTAATTACGACAAAGTATTACAACCTTAACTTTCCTTCCAATATCTAATCACAGCAATATATTACAACCTAAATTTTCCTTCCAATATCCATCACAGCAAAGTATTACAATCTTAACTTTCCTTCCAATATCCAATCACAGCAAAGTATTACAATCTTAACTTTTCTTCCAATATCCAATCACAGCAAAGTATTACATCTTAACTTTCTTTCCAATATCCAATCATAGCAAAGTATTACAACCTTAACTTTTCTTCCAATGTCAAATCACTTCAAAGTATTTCAATCTTAACTTCCTTCCAATATCCAATCTTAGCAGAGTATTACAACCTTAACTTTCCTTCCAATATCCAATCTTAGCAGAGTATTACAACAGTAACTTTCCTGCCAATATCCAATCAATAAACTGTTGCTTAATTCTATATCCAAGATGGTTTTTACCAGACACGCAATCTATGAATCATCTAATTGCATCATGGTATATATGTCAATGTTAAAAGAACACGACAAATTAAGGGTGGCCATTTATACAAAAGATATGAAGTCATAATGGCTTTTTGAGAAACTGCTAAAAGGTTTAAAGTAAAAAAACGGCATTATGTTGTCATTTTATGTTTTCTTCAATAAAGGAAGCAATGATTGAAAAAAAACTTTTATTGTTAACGTATCTGAGTTAAGCATATCTTCACTTAGTTTTATGCTTCTTTTTACTAAAACGGTTAAGAATTGTATAAGCCCAAAGTTCATTTTTATATTAAAATTTTTTTTGTTTCTCTTCATGGTGGAAATAAAAAAACAAGAGGCCCATGGGCCTTAACGCTCACCTGAGGAAATGTCCAAAAACTTGCAAAGAACTTAATTATGAAAACTTTACAAAATTCCTCAAGTTTGGAAATCCCGCAATAATTAATCAGAAATATCTAGTCACATTTCATTTGAAAATAGCTCATATGCATGATAATAGTACAATAAATAATTTCCAAATCATTAACCATATGGTTATGCAGCCATGATTTTGACCTTTGGAAATGGTCATAATATGAATACCTACAATATTCTAATATACATGCCTATACAAAAAGTTTATAGTTTTCAAGCTAATGCACAATTTTAGTATTTATAAGCCAAAAATAACATGACCTTCATTTGTGACCTTGACCCTATTTTAAACGTCATTTTAAGAAAAAGTCAAAACTGAAATCCCCATGTCAAAATCTGTTCAAATAGTCAAGTTATAACTATATGAAGCCAATTTACATTTTTAAAATTAAACGCAAAAAGCGTAACCTATTTTTCGACCAAATTTCACAAAATGAATAAGCTATAAAGCATAAGACCCTAAGCCAAATATCACATCAGATTTTTTCTCCCATCATCGGTTTTGGAGAAGAAGATTTTTGGACCCCTAGGTAGTCTTGACCTAGTTTTGGTAGCCATGGCAACACATCTGAATTGCACTAGCTTTTGCACTTTTAAGATATACATTTAAAGGTTTTATCCTGATCTTTTTACTAATTAAAAAAAAAAAAAAAAAACAAAACTTTACTAATTTTTTTTAGATAATATCTTACATGTATTTCAAAATTTTCTTGCTCAACCACTCACAGTAAAAATAAAATGCTGGTAGTGCTTAGCTTCTTTTCTTAAAAAATAAGGTTTACATTTTATGTTTATTTTGCTTTACCATAGAGATATTTTTTTTATACATTCCAACACAACTTCATAAATCAGGTTTACATTTATGTTTATTTTGCTTTTCCTTTACCATGGCGATATTTTTTATACATTCCAACACAACTTCATTAGCTGATAAAAGGAATGGTAATTCTGTTTCATGTTTTTATCTTGTCATATTAGGTATTGATTTAATATAAAATTACATCTTTGAGCAACATTTATCTTTACCTTATAGGTAAAAGATAGTTAATTAATTCTATAATGTGTAATATCTATAATGGCTTATTAAGACATAACTGCTAGTTGGCTTACAGCAAAATGCACAGTCACAATAAAAAATCAATAACCAATCAATAAAAAACCTTTTATCTCTAAAGTCCAAGTATCATTTTCGGCCTCATCAACTTAGGAAAAATTTAAAAGGGAAATCTTTCATTAAAAATTTGTTCCTGACAGACACAAAAAACCTACAATTATGTCTGGTCTGTTTTAACAACTCATATCAGAATAACTATAGGGGTTTCATGATGAAAGAAATTTCCTACCAGCAGCAAGATTAAGCTTATCTGTCCACTAATAATTTTTGTTTGAAGCTAAGAGGCCGCCCCTCTTCTGACACCAATTGAAATTGGAAAATCCTGGGCTTTTTGATATAGAAATTGTTCTGACCCTACACCCAGTTGCATGGCATAAAGTGTTTTAGGGCCAGAGCAGAAAAAAAACCAGATAAATTTTGTTCAGTCAAATTTTTTTTCTTTTTAACCCTAACATACCTTTTACCCGATATCAAAGCTACAACCAATAATCTTTAGGCAAATCAACGTAAATCCCATGTGGTAATTCAGGTCTTATTAGGTGTATAACATGGTCCAGACTTCATCAACATCCAGTATTGTGACACAATACACGTTAATTAAATGATCTACAGGTGTGTTATATCAGAGAATTGTAGTAAAAGTTTTCTGTCTCTAATTCCACTGTCTAAATCCCTTGCCAATATCGATATTCAATATTTAGACAAAAGTTTAAGCTGAAACTGACGTAAATTTTACAAATCATATAAAAGGCAATTTATTTCACTTGGTGATAACTTTATAGAACTTTATAGAAAAAACAGGCTTTTGTACCATCAAATAAATGTTCCAATAAAATATTTTCACTAGTGTAATTGAACATGTAAATTTCAGATGATTCACCATCAGTGATTTCTGGTCTGGTTACAGACTCTGTCCATAACCACTGTGTTCTTTATTAGCATTACAATTACACTAATGATGTTTTTAACCCATTCAATATTTTTTCATTAATACCAAGACAGTCAGCTATTGGTTGGTGGAGTACCTGGAAAAATCATCAAACTTCAGCAAGCAAACTTACAAATTCTGTCATATCAGACTCTGCTTTAAATGGAATTTTGCAAAAAGAGGTGCTATAATTCATAAGCCTGCACCTTAGCCTACTAAGCCAGTTATTGTCATTAGAGCATTTCATAGGTACAAATTATTTATCTAATTTGAAATCTTGGTTTATTAACACAACAATCTGTAAAATGCCATTGAAATTCATACCTTGGTGTAGCTAAGCTTCCATTTATTTGAATGTATCCTTGTTACAATATAGATGTCTTAATTGGATGACCGCCTTAATTCTATAAGCTAACAAACCCTGGCCCTCTTACTCCAAGTAATGTATTCAACATGGCTTCAAATAATGTTCTTAATCAAAATGTGATGAAACAAAATCCAGTGGATTTTGTATCAGGAAGTGGATTTCAGTTTTGTCCTGTACAGAATATATTTGTAGTAAACTTCAATTTTGGACAAATAAAAGAATGATAATTTAAAACTTATAGGTTTTATAATGTCCCAGTCAAGAATATTTCACTTATATCGAGACGACTGCCAGCTATAGGCGAAAGTGCAGAAATTTTGCCTATGTTGCGCTGATGGCATTATACAGCAGGGTTCTTATTGTGCCATGCCTGCCATGACACAGGACCTTGTTTATTTTAAGTTCCCATCCGAAAGAACCGTGACTTTCATTTTGTAATGCTGAGTGCTTGGCGAAAGAACAGTCACTACCCACTTTCAAGTCTTGGGTCAGACCCGGCCAGGGTTCGAACCCACAACCTTCCACTTACGGAGCGAGCACTCTACCAACTGAGCTACCGTAGTGGTTAAAGTGTATTTAACATTTTGCTTACAGTAAATTTGGAATTTGCTGATAATTGAATAAATTATTAAAAAGATGAATTTTAAGTGTTATTTTTAACACTTTTATGTTTGACCAGTAACTTCAGTGCAGTGAGATAACATTCAGAAATGATATTCGGTGTAATAAAATAAATATGACATGACTGAGAAGGTAACATTAAAAATGTTTATCTTTTTTAAGTCAAATGTTAACTGCTGCGAAGCCGAGGTTAACACTAGACTTGAAAAGGTGAACTATTTGAATGTTACCTTCTCAGTCATGTCATATTTATATAATGTATAATATTGTTTTACAATCTTTTGGACATTTTAAGAACTAAAAAGGCTGCAAAGAAAACCACAAAAATGAAAAGTCACTGCAAATGGCAGAAACAATGTTTTTATGAGCAACAGATTAAAAAGCTTTCACTGATGAGAAATTAGACTAGACAAAAAATTCAGCTTGAACCTTAAAGTTTCCATCAACCTATCAAGCACATTGAGCTATAAAGAAATAATGAACTGATACTAAATGCTTTTACATTTAGTTTAAACATTTGCAAGACATTATTTTATACTTCAACATCAATATGTATTACCATGAATAAATTCCTTTTTTTAATTTTAGTGAAAATTTAAAAGATGTAAAACAAAATTCAAACTAGACATGGCAAAAAAAAAAAGATGGAAGGAAAAATGTTTGCTACATTTCAGAATTGGATAAATGTGATAGACAGAAAAAAGAAAAAAAATCACTAAGAACCATGTATGAGAAAACTATTATCATGTCAAGAATGAACATAAAAAAACGAAGTTTTAGTGTTGTTGACAATATGTAAAGAGTGGTTGCTATGGTGCCTAGCTTCCTGTCAATGGCTGACAATGCCATCATATTGTATATATTTTATCATTCAACACATGTAACATTTAGACAAAAAAGGATGTTGTAATCATGGTAATACTTGCCTCCCATTGTTCCCATACAGAATCATCGCTGTCTGTTGACCTGTGTATACGATTTGATTGATCCAAAGCTTGGAATCGCGTCTTAAGTTTATCTATAGGTGTAACAACCAAGTTGTTTAACAATTCGTCAGATGTGGCCATTGCTAGATCTATCACTGACATCAAAGCAACAACATGCTGTAAAACACTTTGTACTCAATCTCATTACCAAACCTTATTTATTGATGAAATTCCCCAACACTTGACAGAAATCAATGTCTTATTCTATTTAAGCTAAAACCAACATGCCAAAAGTTATACAGGCAGCAAAAAGTAATTTTTTAAGATTGCTTCGAGCCTAGATTACACAGAGATATTGTTTCTGAAACAGAGAAACTATAAAACCGTAAAGATTTTTATACGAAAACAAACCATAAACAACAAGGTTTCTGTGATATGGATTGAATACAGATTAATATTTACTATCATGACATTATTATTTTCTATAATGACTACAGTCATGCCCATTCAGAATCTATACAAATTTATTGATTTATTTAATTAGGTTACGTATATATTGATTTCATTAATTAGGTTTATCATTCTAATCAAGAATATATATATTCATTTATTTATCGTGACATCATCATCCTTGGGAATGATATGTGATGACAAGATTAATTATACAAGTGACCTCAACGGGGCTTTGGCGGCTGATTGGTCTTTATTGCTGGCTTATAGACATAAGAACCTATTACTGCTGAATTTGTTTTTAAATCCCACTCATTGACAGAGATCTTATTGTCAGAGAGTGTCAGAAGGAATTCAAGATGATCAAATTCTGACACATAGTTGCTGCTTTGATTGAGTGAGTGAGTGAGTGAGTGATGAGCGAGTGATAAGCGAGTGTGTGTGTGAGTGAGTAAGTGAGTGAGTGATGAGTGAGTTTTTGTTTCAAGCCACATCAGCATTATTGCAGCTATTCATGACTCAATTGTTGCTTTGACAATACCAGGAAGAGTGGAGTGAAGTAATGATAATCTTTATTGCTTCAAATCAAGAATTCTTTCATTTACATCCAGGTGGTCATTTCTAGGTTGGTTAAGGAAACTGGTTAGCCAGGAAAAACCACCTTTGAAGATAGATAGAAAAAATCTTATTTCTTATGTCATAAATGGTTGGTTGAATGTTGTTCTGTATGCATCAGCAATTACTCAGAATTTCACAAAGACACAATTCACAAATTCAAGAGGCGTGAGTGTATATGGTTTTATTTGTACTAGTGACTCTTAATGACAACCTTTTGGTTGTTAACACACTTACTAGCAATGTTGAACATAGACAATTCACAAACCAGTTAGACCATTTTTCCAGATGTGGTTTATGTCAAGAAAAAAACTTTTTTGCACCTTTAGAAAACTGGGAACAAACATAGATGGTGAGACCTTGCATTGGTAGATTTAAGCTTTATCCACTAGGCCATCAAGAACTCACTGTAAAATCATAATTAATTGTTTTACTTAATCTAGTTTTTCATCATACTTTCTAAGATTGTAGCTTTCTCTTTGGGCTATATCACTTTTATTCATAACTCATAAGGACAGACACCAAACTCACCACATGAACGACTCATTACATAATTTACTAGACCCACTACATGAAAGAACAGTCATCAGACTCATCATCATAATCATCACTATCCTGTTTAATTTATTCAGGCTTTTGCTTAATCCCTTTACGAGGTTGAGGCCTGGCTGTCCAGTCGAGAACAAAGTCTCCTATTCCATGCTCAGAAATCCAGTGGGTTTGTATCACCCATTCTTGGAAACTTATGGTCCTGTTTCACCAGGTCATCCCAGGTCAGTTTTGGTCTACTCAGGGCCTGATGACCAGTGACATTCAGTGTATGGATCCTAGATACCTATCCTGTACTGTGCTTTACATGGCAAAACCATCTCTGTTTGCTTGTTCAGAGAATTTCTGAGATATCTTTGATGTTAAGATGAGAGAGAAGAGACTCTATGGGGACATCTTCTTCAGGCTTGACATGGCAGATCCATCTTATTATGGAAACTCACTACATAAGTTACCAGACTCACTACATGAAGAAACTGTCACCAGACTTATTACATGAAAGAACATCCATCAGACTAACTATATAATAAGTCATTAGACTCACTACATGGAAAAATAGTCACAAGACTCACTACATGAAGAAACAGTTATCACTCACCACATGAAAGAACAAACTCACTTCATCTAATAAATCACCAGACTTACTGCATGTAAGAAAGGTAATCAGTCTTAGTAAGACACATCTAACCTTGTATGAAACTCCTACAAAGTTGTTGTTTTACCAACTTAGAAAGCATGCTGTTAATGCAGAGCGAATTTTTACAAGGTTTACTGTACAGTGTTTTGTTATATGTTACAGTACCTAATATATATATATATATATATATATATATATATATGCGTGTGTGTGTGTGTGTGTGTGTGTGTGTGTGTGTGTGTGTGTGTGTGTGTAATTCAATTTTGTATAACATGTACAAGGTTTTTATAAAAGAAGCTAAGTTACTATATTCAAAACTAAAAAGTCTGGTCAGACGAGACATTGTATTGGAATTATGGATTATCTGTTTCTATGAACATCATATAAAACAATTTTATTCCATTTAATCTATTTATGATTTTCAGTGAATACAATTACTGTAGCATGTACTGGACAATAACTGGAAACAATGCCTTACACATTGACATGAATAACAGAGTTTATTCTGACAGAAACTGATAAATTAAATACTGGTACACTGATGCTGAAAATAAGCACCGACATTTTGTTATTTGGAAATAATTTAATAGTCAAAAGTTTAAAATTATGGGTGCAGGAAACATTGCACAAACTAAAGATCAAATAAAAAAAATTTAGTAGGAGAATCATCTTTACATGATAAAGCCTCTATGGCTATATCAAGTTGGAGTGAAAGGTAAAAAAATATGTCCACAGACATAAACATTGGTATAGTGCATCTATCTCCATTTTTATTCACCACTATGGTAGCTCAGTTGGTAGAGTGCTCACTTCGTATGTGAGAGGTTGTGGGTTCGAATTTCAGTCTGGTCTGCCCAAGACTTGAAAATAGATAGTGACTGGTCTTTTGCCAAGCACTCAACATTTAGAAATAAAAGTCATGGGGTCCTTCAAATGAGACCTTAAAAACCAAAATTCTTGAATGTGACATAAAACTCCATTTTTAATCAAATTAAATAAATCCATTTTTGTTCAAAACAGTAATGACATCATTGTTAATGCAAACTCAAATTACTGTTGCATTTCATGATACATCACGGGCTTAGGCCCAAGTTTTACATTCATAATCACTCAATTGAATGTACATTTAACTCATATATTCCAATTTTTCTCTCATTAGTATTTTAAAATTTTTTAGTTTTATGATATGTTTTGTTCAACAAACCTATACTAAACAAATTAAATACAACATTAGATACAATTCAATTTTAACTACATAATGTCTTAAAGATTGACATTGAATTATGAATTAAGTGTACATTCAGTTGAGTGAATGATTTTTAAACTGGGGACTGGTGGAGGCCGAGTGGTCTAAAGTGCCTACTTATGAATGACTGAGTGCCATTCACAGCAGCTAGGTTGAAATTCACATGGAGCAGATGCTAGTGTGAGAAAGTCTGTTAGTTCACTTGTTCAAGGTCACTCATTTTTCACTCTGAATACTACAGTTTCCAGTAAAAGCTATGTTTTTTTAATCATGAAAATTATGTAAGGTACATTATGTAAGAAAAAAAAAACCTTTTTCAGGGACATCATAGGCACCTTTTTAAGACCTGCTCTTTTGTGTGCTCATTGTCACATTTAAAGACTTCAAAGTTTTTATCAGCCTTTTTAAGTTAGAACAAAATAGTGACGTCAAAAAAGTGTATGTGATAGAAATCTCTAAATACTAAATTTAATCCAATAATAATGGCAAGTTCTCTAAAAGCAATTTATACACAACCAAACAAACCTGTCTTCTAAGAAGAGCAATCTTCCGCCGTGAGTTTTAATAATTTGTATTACAATTACATCACTAATGCTACTTCAGTCAAAAAGCCATTACCATAACAACAAAAAGAATGGCTTGATCTTTGAGAAACTGGTTAACAAGACTGAAGACACGTTTCACATTTATGGTACACAGTAACATATCATACAAATTGTTCAGCTTTATATTCTTTCTTTTTTTTCTTTTCTTTTTTTTTTTTTTTTTTTTTTTACATTTTAAAGAAAATCAAAACTGAGTTAATTAATAAACTTTTTTATCTATTATATCGTAAAAAGGCTGTTTACAATTTCCAATTATATCTTTATTTTATTTTTGTATGCTACTAGAGATATTATGATAATATTACACGTAAATTAAAAGGTTTACAGTCACAACTGACACATACCAAGGGAGATAACACTGCTAAACTCGTCTTCAAAAATAAACAACTCAAAGGGAGCTAACTCTGTCACACTTACATCATTAACAAAGACAGATTTGATAGTGTGGTATTTGAAATGATTACAAATAACCATCAAAATTTACATGTATAATAAGTTAGTGCTCTCTGTATCCTTACTTAGCTGCAATAAATCCTGTTTCAAACATCACCTTCATATAAAGACCATCTGCTTATAAAAACCATATACAGGACCTTGTGTAGGATTTATTAACAACGTTAATCATGTTCTAACATAAAGCGTGGAACAGAACCTTATAAACAAGGCTATTTATCATGATTGGAGAACAGGCTTTAAACTTCAGCTGTGTAAACAGATAAATCTTAATTTCCAGACAGCTAGTTACTCTGGTTGTAGTTCTGAAGCACTGTTTAGGAACAAAGATACATTTATACAGCCATAACTTACCACAGAGGTTGTTGTACTTTCTACCACAGCTATTCCACTATCTCCCTCGTCTGCTTTCTCTTGTTCTTCTGGATTTGACTTTGGACCACTCTGATTGGGACCATTATGAACGGGACTCATATTTGGATCACTAAAACTCTTATCTGAACTTAATTCATTCTGTCTCTTTTCAGATTCTCTGAACAGCTGATCATACTCATTCTGAGTTTCATTGCCTATGTCTGAAGATATGTTAGGTTGGCTTGCCGACAAGCCATCTATACTGTCTTTTTTGTTTCGATTTTTACCTCGAAATTTCCTTGCTTTGTTTCGAAAACTACTCCAAAATCTACGCTTTGTAGAAGGTGTAGGAGGGGAGAGGGGTGCATCATTGTCACTGCTGTGATGAAGATCTGTCGAGCTTTTTGCTTTTCGTTGTTTCTGACCTGGTGTACCTAAAAATATGAATAAAAAAGCAAAATAAGCTAAGTGGAAAAATGAAAGAATTTTTTTCCAATTAGACATCTGTGTTCAAGATTTTAACAGAAGTCAATTAACTTTGTATTAGTTTATTAGTGACGGTAGCAAGTTTGAATTTTTATACTGATTACTGTAAAACACCATTAAATTTTATCCATCAGTCGAATACTTTAGTGCATAGCAATTACTTCTAATGAATATAGAGTACATGTATGTCAAGGTCACTTTTTTCCAGAATTATGTCATTTTTGCAGAAAATGTCAAGTTATGCAATTACATTTTTTTTTAAAAAAAATCCTTTAAGCAAACAATTTATGAATTGTTAGGCTGACAAATTCTATCTCTAGACAAAAAGATTTTTTTTTATTTTATCAATGATATAACATGTATCTTGAATTTTATTACTCACTTTCATTTCCAAACTATATATACCTCATAAATACATGTACCAAGAAAATTTAAGTGATTATTTTTAATTAAAAGCTGACAAAAATATATAGCAAATTTGACCTTTGCTTAATTTAGTTACTTTACGCAAAAATTTAGCTTTTAAAGGCAGTCTGCGTTATGCAAAAATTGCATTTATATCAATTTTTTATATTTTTTTCTTATATCCTTTGCTAGGCCTTATATTTTTTTCACTGCTTAGTGCAATATTTCACATCAAGACACTCTGAACCTGGATATGTCTATGTTTAAACTAGTCATTTGCATCCCAAGATAAACTGCCAGATTCATACATTCAGCCTTACAACTCCGTCAATCTAAATTCTCTTGTAAATAAATAATTTTAATTCTCATGTAGTTTAAGTGACGGACAGGTCCTCTGGACTCGGTGTATTTTTTAAAACTTGTAACTCTATAATGTTGTAATAGTTATGTATTCATAAATCGATATGCAACTGTCATTTAATAAACAAATTACTTTGTTACTTTTTTAGAGTTCAAATCCCATTTTGCTAGGTGCTATTCCAAAAAAGCTTGACAATTTACCCAGTGTAAATTTTGCATCAAGCAAGAATGGGACTTGTATATAGTGATATATACAAGCAAACTTTGTCGGTAATAACATGCATACCTCTACAACTATTTAGAATATCCATTAGTAAACACTTCAAATTCAAAGTGGATTCCAGAATACAAGAACAACCTTGTATGTGGTAGAAGTAGTAGATTTTATAACTTCAAAAATCGATATTCTATAGTTTACAACACATTAGTACAAACCCTGGTGTAAATAAGTAATTAATTTTAATAAATAATCACTTGTAAACAATACATCATTAGAAACTTGTTTACATCTGTCAGTTAGACTACTTGTTGCGTTTCCTGTAAAACTGAATGGCCTAGCTGGCTTTTCTTATATAATAACTAACTCTCATATTTTACATTCCCGATTTAGTATGTACATAAATATATTTAGCTTATTTTAAAATCTGACATGAAATTTTTATATATATCTGTCGGTCAATAAAATTTTATTAGCTGGTCAGTTAGACCAAACTATATAATAAAGTATGTGTAATAAAATGCTGACATTTTGAGTACCACTTTAAATTGTATATACATGTATATGTATCTCGTCAAAATATGTAAGTATATGTAGTCTATAAAATAATGCAAAGATAAAACCTGTTATAGCTATCACTTCCAAATAAAGACCCCCTGTCAATTAAAATCAGTGTTTTGAAAGTCCCTTAACTTCATATTTAAACCAAAAATTACTTCTATATAAAGACCACCTGTGTCCAAAAGGATCAGTGTTTAAAGGGTTCTTTGTTTGAATTTAAACCAAAATAAATACAAACACCACCTGTCTTTTAAGACCAGTGTCTTTTAAGGTCGATTTGCATTTAAGCCAACAGAACATCTATACAAAAGGCGACCTGTTTATGAAGGCCATAATGCATGGCTTTATAGATTGTCTATACATACAGAATTGGCTGTACAGAAAATGCAGGAATCCTATTTTACATGGCTTATAGGAAACTAAACAAATTTTTAAAAACAAGAGGCCCATGGGCCTTAACGCTCACCTGAGGACATGGCCAACCTGAGGATATATCCAAAATCATTTGCAAAAATACATAAAATATTCTAATATACATGCCATACAAAAAGTTAATAGTTTCCAAGATAATTAACAATTTAAGTCTTTTATGCATCTATGACCTTGACCTTTAAACGTAGAACCTTAAGCCACATATCAAAATGATTGTCATATCAATACCTACAAAATTCTAGTATATATACCTTTGCAAAAAGTTAATAGTTTTCAAGATAATTAACAATTTGGGTCTTTTTATGCATCTATGACCTTGACATTCAAATGTAAAACCTTGAATCTTATATCAGAATAATCACCATATCAATTCCTACAATATTCTAATATACATGCCATACAAAAAGTTAATAGTTTCCAAGATAATAAACAATTTCAGTCTTTTTATGCACCTATGACCTTGACCTTTGAATGTATGACCTTGAGCCACATATCAAAATGATTGTCATATCAATACCTACAAAATTCTAGTATATATACCTTTGCAAAAAGTTAATAGTTTTCAAGATTATTAACAATTTGGGTCTTTTTATGCATCTATGACCTTGACATTCAAATGTAAAACCTTGAATCTTATATCAGAATAATCACCATATCAATTCCTACAATATTCTAATATACATGCCATACAAAAAGTTAATAGTTTCCAAGATAATAAACAATTTCAGTCTTTTTATGCACCTATGACCTTGATCTTTGAATGTATGACCTTGAGCCACATATCAAAATGATTGTCATATCAATACCTACAAAATTCTAGTATATATACCTTTGCAAAAAGTTAATAGTTTTCAAGATAATTAACAATTTGGGTCTTTTTATGCATCTATGACCTTGACATTCAAATGTAAAACCTTGAATCTTATATCAGAATGATCACCATATCAATTCCTACAATAATCTAATATACATGCCAATACAAAAAGTTAATAGTTTCCAAGATAATTAACAATTTCAGTCTTTTTATGCACCTATGACCTTGATCTTTGAATGTATGACCTTGAGCCATATATCAAAATGTTCGTCGTGTCAATACCTACAATATTCTATAATATATGCCTATACAAAAAGTTTATAGTTTTCAAGCTAACACACAATTTTAGTCTTTTTTAGCAAAAAAATAACATTTCAGGGGCAACAACTCCTACATGCATTATCATACAGTTACGAAACTTTGTACCTTTTTACATTTTGTCCTGCTAAACATTTTAACAATGTTTTAATATTATATATCTCTTATAATTTGGAAGAAAAAAGCCTAAAACTGCACAAATTACAAACTAGGTCATGACCTTGAACTTTGACCTTGACCCCATTTTGAAGGTTATTTCAAGAAAAAGTCAAAACTGAAAACCCCATGTCAATATCTATTCATATAGTCAAGTTATAATAATTTGAAGCCATTTTACGAAATTTTCAAAATTAAACGCAAAAACGCGTAACCTAATTTTTTACCAAATTTCACGAAATGAACAATTTATAAGCTTAAGACCCTAGAGAAGCCAAATATCACATCAGATTTTTTCTCCCATCATCGCTTTCAGAGAAGAAGATTTTTTAAGTTTTTTGGAACCATGGGTCACCTTGACCTAGTTTTGGGAGCCATGACAACGTCACGAACAAATCTGAATTGCACTGGCCCATATATGCATCTGACCAAGTTTCATTAAAATCTACCTCATAGTTTTAGAAAAGAAGTTGAAAATGTAAAAGTTTACGCCGCGGACGACGACGACGACGACGACAACGCCGACGACGACAACGACGACAGACAAATTTTGATCAGAAAAGCTCACTTGAGCCTTTGGCTCAGGTGAGCTAAAAAGGGTTTTTACATAAAGGCCAGATTATGTCAATTATGCCAACTGATGGAGTAATGAAGTTAGGGTGCTTCATTCTCTAGTAAACCAATGACCTTCAGCAAGAACAATGAAAGTCTTTTCCACTTTAAGATCTGCCTGAGTATGAATCAAACCAAGGCAGGGAGAGGTGCTGTGATCCAAAACCCAATGCTTTTAACTAACTGACCCCTAAGGCCTGATTTATTACGTTGAATTCACAGGTAGCCAAGGTACTCCACATAATATACTATGTATATATATTTTTGAGAACCACATATTCTATATCATTCCCTTTACACTTGGTATGAAAGTTAATGACTGAACATTTCTCCTGTCTGTAATAAGTCTGAGCTGACTAGGTGATTAAAGCAATGATAGCTTCCAAACCAAGAGTGTCTCTTATTGTTTGAAAAGAATATGCAAAATTTAAACTAGTGCTTCAGATGTAGCCAAATATTCTCATTAGTGTAAATAAATGTAAACAAGATGCAGAAATTCACAAATCTAAGCAAACATGTGTACGATGGCCGATAACGGCCAGACAAGAATGAAGCATTTTATGTTTGTGTACCATGGTACACATTTTTATGATACAAAAACACATAAAAGAGTCGTGTTTGTGTACTATAAAAAGTGTATCGTGGTACACAAACATAGGTTAAATGCTTCATATTAGCCTGAACATCTGTATTATGGTAGGCAGACATACCAAAAGTGTTGTATTTGTGTACCATGAAAAAGTGTACCATGGTACACAAACATACCAAAAGAGTCATGTTTGTGTACCATAAAAAAGTGTACTATGGTACACAAACATACCAAAATAGTCGTGTTTGTGTACCATAAAAAAAGTGTACCACGGTACAAAAACAGGAAAAATGCTTTGTTTTAGCCTGGCCGCTATCGGCCATCGTAGATGTGCAATGAATAAATCAGGGATAAAACAGATCAGAGATCTGTAAAATGAAGGTCTTGTCTGTGAGGTGTGGCCATGAAGTCCAATGACCTTTAACCCAAGGTCAAGGTCATTTCTCAATCTTCTATGGCAATGACTATAGCATTCTATGATGAATATATTGTTGAGTTCCATGCAATAATCTCTTAAGCTTTGAAAAAAAAAAAATGGTTTGAAAATTTTTTAAATAAAATGATATACCATTTTGTATATACAGCAGGACACTGTACAACTGCTATATATACATTTGTATACGTCTTGCTGTTCTTCTTCAGGCAAGACAATAATATTGTGTCTCAATGTAAAATGCTAAAAAAGTCATTGATGCCATTTTAAACAATATAAAACATGGCTTTTTGATTCCTCTTTCAGATGACAATATATACTGGTACTTTATTTTTTTGTGTCTATAGATTTTTTCATACCTTTGATGTAGTTTTACAGAGACAGATGGCTTATTCATAAATTTTATAATTAATTAATTCATGATGATGTAAGCTATTTATTTATTTGTATATTAACCGATTATATTTTGTTTTTATTTATTGTTTATATTTTTTAGTATAATTTTGATTATCATAAAATTATTTTTCCAAGTGATTTCATTGGTTTAGAAAAGCCATGAGATTACCTCAATAAATAATATATTGACCTGGTTATGTTTAAATAGTTGATAACCAAATTGTTACTGACCAGAGGTCAATATAAGATTTACTGACCACATGTTCCTGCTGTTATTAGAATATATAAATTCTTCATAAATTACTTTTTTCTATGTTTTGTTTAAAAATCAGGTTAAGTTTCCTGCATTATTAGAATTCACATTTTTTGCTCAAATGGCAATACCAAGCTGAGCCTATAAATTGCATGGCATAGCAAACATTTGTAAACTTTAATCTTCTCCTATGAAACTACCAGACCAATTTGAACCAGTTTGATGTAGAAGGTCCCTAGGTAAAGCAGATTTATGTTCACACAAATATACTTCATGCCACATCTAAGATGTCACTGTTACAAAACATACAAAAAAGTGATAAATTGTTGAAGCAGGTTTATTTATAAACTCCCATTGTTCAAACTTGGTATTAAGAAAGAAGATATATAGTTATTCAACATATGTAATGCTTTTTAAGGGGAATATTCAACTGAGGTGCTATGTTTAGCCTATTCTTTGATTAGCCAACAAACATCATTTATTCACTTCATTGTTATTAACCAATTAAAGCCTAACTGGATGTTTAAGCTTTCCATTGTCTCAGTTGTAATGAATACAGCCAGTTGAGCCTCACACATCCTATGTGCTCTCGTTTGTTTACTCATAGTGCCATGGTTACACCATAGAATTACTATCATTAAACTGATTAACTTTCTGACACTTTGTTTCCCCCAAGAAGGATTCAAACTTAGAGAGTGTCAGATGCTGGTAGGCTGTGGTTAGGATGTGGTTAGGGTGTGGTTAGGCTAATAGTCACAGATCACTTTGATTTCAATTTATTTCAGATAGTAAATAACCATAAATGAAAATAAAACCACCAAAGAGGACATATAATAGAGAAAATCATATAAAAATTAATTAAAATAATATATCAATATTAACCATGTTATTAGTTATCTTTTTATATTTTTTATATATATTCTAATAATTTCCTCGTCAAAGACAGTTAAATAAAATATGAGAAAAAAGTTGTAATGTTACTATTATGTTTATATACAAACAATGAATCAATCCCCTTGTATCTATAACTGACTTTTAACATCTCTAACAACACAAGTATACGATCAACATTTCTAACAAAATATACCGGGTATTATGATATTTTTGAATAAGGCTTCCTTTTGTTACTCCCACCTGAAAAAAAAAAACATTTTCACATCAATATTTAAAATGGCTTGATTTTATTATTTTTAGACCATTTGTCAAAATTTAAATAAATAAATAAATAAATAAATAAATGAATAAATCGAAAAAAAAAAAAAAAGGAAAAAAAAATTCTAAATTTTTTATAAAACAAAAAATAAAAAAATTACCTGTATTAATACATCCATAGAACACTGTTCTAAACATCCTCCGAGCCATGCAGTCTTATTTTTATCCACACAAATTCATAATACAAATGTAACATCTATACATATATATATCCAAAGAATATTATCAAAGCAATGACAATGTCCAGACATCCATTACAGAATGACCAATGACCTTTAAATAAAGTGACCATCCAGGCACTGTTTAAACTTAAACGAACAATGGTATTAATAATTAATATTAGAATTCAATGTAATCTTGAATTAATTATTAGCACTTAGTTAATGATAAGTTTTCTATAACATTATCCAGCCAGCCAGTTCCTGAAATATGGATTGAATTCCATTAATTTAGTTCATTTTATATTGACCAAGGGCTACTAGCTTCATGATAGCCATATTTTTTTGACACTTCAACCTAATTAAGCAAATCAACTGACCAAACTGACCGAAGCCCCATTAAACATAATCGAAACCACATGAATAAATAAAAAAAAACTTGACCCCTTATAATCTTAATCAACAGAAAATTACCCATCTTAAAATAAGATAAAAAACACATGAAACCCTATAAAACAGCTAGAAGGGATAATTTTCGTGAAAATGTGAGGGAATCCCGTTAATCATATAGTCTCTAGGTATAAAATAAGCCGTATAATTATGGTAATTATGTAGTTATTCTGGTATAATGAATCCTTTCTATACATGATAGACCACTCGTGAAATGTCACATAACATTACAAACTGGACAGTATACATAATTCAATGTGTCCTGCATCGGAATAAAATACTGCAATTAAAAATCGAAGCAACTCTCTATGTTACAATTACAACAACTACAATCCATTCATATTTTGTATATATATATATATATATATATATATTAGTGAAATTCAAATAACTCAAAGTGCACTTTAATAGGCATCCAGCTTTCAAGGCCACACATGATATGATATCAAAACTTTTTGAAATTATTTCACAAAGAAAGAAAATCAGTTGAAACAAAAAATGTTCACAAATTGTTACAAGGTTTCCATGATATATCAGATTTAGAGAACAACATCCAAGAATTAATGTTACTCCATACAAAATAATGTGTATTTATTCTCCAGTTACGATTCATTAGCTCAATAATTCCCCTTTAGCTATCCAGAAATATCATGTCTTTTTTTTAATCCACATATTGAAATAATCAATTATGAACCAAAGATGAGACATATGATTGTTAGTAATGTGTGAACTCAAAATATAATCTATAAACAACACTTCTAACCGAAGCAGCTAACAACAAATAAATGTTTATTCATTTTGCCACTACTACACATTCCTCCACTTTGCCAAAAATGCGTCCTTTACATCAAAAATCTCTACTCATTATAATAACCATGTTGTTAACATCAGTACAACTCAGACAAACATTATACTAAATAAAAGGATTTTATAATTTTTTTTTTTCATTAAGGGTAATTAACAGCAAGCTGTGAAGATAAATTATGTAAATTATAGATGTCAACTACTTAAACAGGTGTTAATCTTGTACATCTAGGTGAGAAAATATAAATAAAAAATCATTTAATATACAAAATGGTGATACTCAAATTTGAATTTAAAAAGATTTTTCTTGGCTAGACTTAAAGCAAGCACAAAAATCATACCAAAACCCCGGGGACGAAGTGATGATACTTAAATCTGAAGCTTAAAAACAATTGTACTCAGCTATATTCAAAGCAAGTACAAAAACTCTCTTGCAAATTATCATGTTCTCTAATTGAAACACATCCTCCCCTTCCTTCCAGGTAAAGAAAATAAAAATACAGAAAGAAATCATCATCCACTTCTACTGAAAATTCATGAAATATTTGAAACTGCATACAAATGTTTCATTAGACAATACACAGTAATGTTTTTATTCATGATCAGACTATGTATTTATGAGTATAAATGACTGCTTTACCTATAAATACTTCTGTTGTCAAAACTATAATAATTTATTATTAATTCATCATTATAAGGATTAAAGGTTGATTAAAACATTCAATAATTAGATGATTAATTTTTGATAAAGTGGATTTAACCAAAATTTCCAGATTTCTTTACAATCCAACAACTCATTATCCCTAACTTTGTAAAGATGGGACTTTTAATGATAACCAAATACTAACAAAACTTAAATATATTTTCTGAACCAAAGGTGACACAAGAAAACATAATTTACATTATTGTTATTGACTTACAATGGTGATTAAGATTAATGTACAATTAAGAACACCTGTTGATGAATTCAGAATCTAAATTCTGGCACCATTATACATAATCCAAAATCAAAAGGCACCAATATTACAATCAAATAGAAAGGCACCATTACAAAATCCAAAATCAAAAGGGACCCGTAATAAATTCATTAAAGACCAAAGACGCCAATATTACTCAATCAACAATCAAAGCACATCAATATTACACAATCAATAAATAAAAGGCACTAATATTACATGATCAACAATCAAACAGCACCAATATTACACAATAAATAAAAGGCATTAATATTACACAATCATATGGCACCAATATTACACAATCAACTGTCAAAAGGCACCAATATTACAAGATCAACAGTCAAAAGGCACAAATATTACAAGATCAACAGTCAAAAGGCACCAATATTACACAATCATAAGACACCAATATTACACAATCAAATCCAATAGGCACCAATATTACACAATCAACAGTCAAAGTTACACAATTAATTATCAAAATACACCAATATTACACAATCAAAATCAAAAGGCACCAATATTACCAGCAACAATGTCAAAGTTACACAATCAACAATCACAAGGCAAAAAATATTATGTAATCCACATATAAAAGGCACCAATATTACACATTCCACAATTTTTGAGTGCTGTTAATACCCAATCTTTCAATTAATTCTGTAATAACAAGCTGAAGGCACTCATTACCGATTCTTATATAAACTATACTCATAATATGACACATCAAATATGGATCGCAAACTTGTCAATTTCACAATAAGCTGTGATTACAAATCAATATAGCATCTTATATACCTGGATGTTATTAATTAATAACAAACACAACTACATGTACCCATGAATTACACATACACAATTGGTAAATACTGGTTATCTCGCGCTAAAAAACACAAAATCCGTGATTTATACAACTACCCATGAATTACATATACACAATTGGTAAATACTGGTTATCTCGCGCTAACAAACACAAAATCCGTGATTTATACAACTACCCATGAATTACACATACACAAACGGTAAATACTGGTTATCATGCGCTAAAAAAACACAAAATCCATGATTTATACAACTACTCATGAATTACACATAAACAAACGGTAAATACTGTTTATCTCATGCTAACAAACACAAAATCTGTGATTTATACAACTACCCATGAATTACACATACATAAATGGTAAATACTGGTTATCTCATGCTAACAAACACAAAATCCGTGATTTATACAACTACCCATGAATTACACATACAAAATTTGTAAATACTGGTTATCTCGCGCTAACAAACACAAAATCCATGATTTATACAACTACCCATGAATTATACATTCAAAATTGGTAAATACTGGTTATCTCGCGCTAAAAAACACAAAATCCATGATTTATACAACTACCCATGAATAACATATACACAAACGGTAAATACTGGTTATCTCACGCTAACAAACACAAAATCTGTGATTTATACAATTACCCATGAATTACACATATACAAACGGTATATACTGGTTATCTCGCACTAACAAACACAAAAACTGTGATTTATACAATTACCCATGAATTACACATACACAAACGGTAAATACTGGTTATCTTGCGCTAAAAAACAGTAAATCCATGATTTATACAACTACCCATGAATTACACATACACAAACGGTAAATACTGGTTATCATGCGCTAAAAAAAACCACAAAATCCATGATTTTATAATACAACTACCCATGAATTACACATAAACAAACGGTAAATACTGGTCATCTCGTGCTAACAAACACAAAATCCGTGATTTAAACAACTACCCTTGAATACACATAAACAAACGGTAAATACTCTATATCTTGCACTGATTCATCTAATATTGTTCAATATAATATGGATCACTAATATGTTGCTTATCAATTAATTAACAGCAACTTTTGAACTATTCCATGGTGATGTACAGCAATCAATTAATCATGAAAAGTCAATACTGTTCCATTACGATGCACAAAAAAATTGAAACAGTTAAACATCTGCAACAAAATCTTCTAATGCAAACTCAAGCCAGGATAAAGCGATAAAAATTCTATGTCCTTTGATTTCATGATCCAAGATCTTAAATGGCACAAATGTCGCCAGTAACAGGAAATTCATCAATTGTGTAAAACTAACAAGATGAAAATGTTGCAAATTGGTTAACACAATTGTTCAAAGTAATGATAAATGTACAAAATTTTGTATTTATTGGTGATTTAGTAGCAGTTTATATATTACAATTTATCAAGATCGTAAAAACAGGACACCATTCAGGAATCATCCAATAAAAGCCATAACAACATTACTACTATTTTCTTCTGGTTCTTTATAAGAGTCCCTTAATTTGTACACTGGGCAATTATAATATATTATCAAGAAATGTCAGAGAAATTGTTAATTAAAAGTCCTAACATTTAAATTCATTTATAATATGTGCTTTAAAAAATGAGAAAACAAACGGCTAATAACTTATCGGAAAAAAAATTAAATGTGGGAAATAAGCTACCTGGCATGTACACAGACAAGTAGTCTTATTTTTAGCATCAATTTCAATGTTAAAGCTAGTAATTTCATTGCATTTTCTTTTTCACTAATAATTAACTTACCGGTAAATGCATGCTGCCGATACAATATTTGCTTTAGCAAAGAAAGTAAATATCCACAACAAGCTTTATTTGATAATGTTAGGTAGCTAGACATAGAACATATTGAATGACTCCAATTATTTTGTGTAAGTTACAATAAAATCTTGTTACAATGTCTCTTGATAATTTTGTCATACTTTTTTGATGTCCCAATTTCCATTTCTTTCATATTTCTCCAGTTTCTTTTTTATTCACCACTAAACCCCTTCACCATGCCAAAATCTGACTGATCAAATGGTCCTAATGAATCAAGGGACTACTTGTATGTCTTGCCCTTCAAACCTTGATGAAGCCTGGTTGACCCGGTAAGGAAAACAGGGTGGATAGATTGAGGGTAGTTTAATACTCCAGTCAAGATTATTTCACTCAGATCAATATGATATTTCTGGAAAGAAGGAACGTACTGAGTATTTAAAATACCACGGTTGATGCAGTTATTCAGTTATGATTACTAGAAGTTTATCCAATGTTTAGCAAAGATTTAAATCTTCATTTAATCAACAGTTTTAAAACTGTGGTTTTTTTTCAAGTTTTTTGAAATTTTATTCTTTATTTGTATCTTTAACAAACAAATTACAAAATATTTGACGGTAAATACAAGAAACAACTTCTGACTAATCAAATGCTTAAGCTTATCAAGGGAATCAAGTTTCGAACAATTGGGCTCAGACCAATTGTCAAACTTCTCAGATTGAGAATCTACCAAGTGAACAAGTTGCTGCAGTGCAAGTTCATCCTTGATGTTTGCCTGTCAATGATTCATTTGAGAAATGAATAATCCCAAACATCATTATTAACATTTACTGCTGGTGGAGTATCTGAAAGTTTAATACAGTCAACTCTCTTTACAACGGATATTCGTGATTATCAAATTTGCTGTTGTAAAGAATATGCCGTTGTAATGAATTTAGAATGTGTCAGAGTTATGTCCTTTGGTTAAAAGTCAAATATTTTTGTTGCATTCAGAGTATAATACAATGCATGATGTATGCAATAATATTCATCTAATTATTTTCATATATCTCTTTATATTTTAAATAACTGAACCAGAGTTTTAAAAATAATAGACTATCAATAAAACATCACATGTTATAAGTCCCAGGTTTTTACCCTTTTAAATTTTGTCTTATCAGTACAAACAAATCTCTGACCTTGTCCCGACCGGCCAATTTCAAGAAACATCATACTCTAGTATTCATATTACACGGAAAAGATTCTTCATGAAATATCGTTTGTATTAAAGCCTAACTTCTGTATACTAAAGATAACAATTTATGCAAAATAAAGAACAATCAAATCTTTTTTTCCTATTTACAATTTTAACATTGTACTTCTGGTTCACCAATAAGTCGTGTAAACAATAGCGATTATAATATAATAATGAAGGAATATTTGTACAGAATAAGTTATTTTTGACATCTATTACCAGAGGTAGTCTTGAAATGTTTGTTACGTATATCGAGGATAAAACAAGTTGTCTGTTATAAATTAAAAATAAGTGCAAAAGTCTGATCGTGAGGCTTCATGCAAGAATGTGAAAAAATCTTTAATTACCGGTATGGCATTAATTACCATCAGATTAAGGTTAATTAGCACCTGTTAATAAATAGCTACGCATGTACAGGTGAACTGAGGACGTAGATTATCGATGGTCAAGGTCACCTGTATAAACAGTCAGTCATGGATAAAGGATTTGTGCAGTGATGCCTGAAGACACTTTTGTGATCTTACAACCAGTTGGCAGTGCCATCAAATCGAACAGAAAAAGCATTGATTTTGTATATTCATTCCCAACATTTCATTGCCAGAGCCGGTAACTGAATATGCCATTATAAAGGGTAATAAATACATAACAAAAGCTTTGTTCCCAACAATTTTTGCTGTTAACTGAATATGCCGTTATAAAGAGTGCCGTTGTAAAGAGAGTTCACTGTAATTAAATTGTCATATTTTAATGTTTCTGTTCATCCTAAGCATCATATATAACACAATTGCTGAAATGTCTGAAAAGATTAATCATTTAATTTTCCTATTTTCTATCTTTCTATGAAGATTCCGAGATAGAATGATGTCCAAAAATAGAAAATAAAAATCTCTTGTCATATTGGTTTTTACGGTAATATGACAAATTGATTTCTTTGATCAGGGTAAATACTTATAACCTTTTTTGATGTCAGTGACAGCTAAATGGAATTCTATTTTAACAACAGCTGTTGGCTTGGTTCATCTGTTTTAACCTTCATGATTTATAATTAGCTTTAAAAAAGAGTATGAAAATATTTGATGGATCATTCAGCATAATCTGTGAAAACTGAACCCTGAATAAACCAAAATCGACTTCCTCAACCATTTCTTTGCAGACTGCCTCAATATAAGTGAAAGAATCCTGATTGGGGCATAAAAACGCCATTAATCCACTCAACTAAGACTTTCTAGATCTGTGATGTATGGATTTTCATATGGTACTCAGGATTTCTCCACCATTCTAAAACTAACAGCCTAATCAAGAGATAATCACTGGGGAATAAAAAAAACATGATTCCAACCAAACATGATTTACACCTTGTTAATTTCACCAATGATCATAAAATGTAATAAAAAGTAATAAACTATTTGTATTTATAATCAAATTTTCTCAAATCACCATTTTTTCTCTCTGTACAAAATTAAATTCTCATTATAAGTATTCCCACATGTCAAAAAACTTTACTGAAAAACCATTACCAAAGTAATTGATGTTATCAGATGATAAAAAATAAATAAAAATAAAACTGATCTGTAACCAAATACTATTATATGTTATGAGAAAAATCAATTTTTATGTTCATGGTTGATGACAGCTATGGCTGATACTGCAACAAAGAATGATTAAGCAAGTTCAAACTACTATTAAAGAAATGAACAACATTTTCTTTCTGTTTATGATGGTTTCTATCTAAACATTGACACACAAATTTTTAATCAATACTTTTCAAACACCCCCTTTAAAAATGTTTTTAACCAACCGTTTGAAAATTTTGTGGCAATACCTGACATTAATTTTACATCTTTAATTTATTCTACATTTATCATATTTTTACAAATAGCATGGTTTATTTTAACAGGTGGCCTAGTAGTCAGCCTAATAATTTTTACAGGTTGGTTAGTATATTTTTACAGGTTTATTTTTTACTTGAAGCCTATTATTTCAGGTAGTCTGATATATTTTTACAAGACACCTGGTTTTATTTCACAGGTAGCCTGATATAATTTTACAAAATGCCTGATATATTTTTACAGGTGGCCTGGTATATTTTTACAAGTGGCTTGGTATATTTAATACAAGTAGTCTGATATATTTTTACAGGTGGCCTGTTCTAATTTTACAGGTGGCCTGGTAATTTTTACAGGTAGCCTGGTATATTTTTACAGGTAGCCTGATATATTTTTACAGGTAGCCTGATATATTTTTACAAGATGCTTGGTATATACTTACAGATGGCCAGTTTTAGTTTTAAAGATGGCCTGGTATATTTTTACAAGATGCCTGATATAATTTTACAGATGGTCTGGTATATTTTTACAAGTGGCCTGGTATATTTTTACAAGTGGCCTGGTATAATTTTACAAGCAGCCAGGACAAAGATTAAACATATTTTTAAGTAATAAAGTCGAACAAACTAACAACCATTTTTCCTTTAAATCCTTAAAACGGAAATTTTTTTAGGGTATAAGTGGAGAAAAAAGTAATTAAAACAAGAAGCCCATGGGCCTTAACGCTCACCTGAGGATATATCCAAAATCATTTGCAATTTAAATACATAAAATAATGTAATATACATGCCTACAAAAAAGTTAAAAGTTTTCAAGATAATAAACAATTTCAGTCTTTTATGCACCCATGACCTTGACCTTTGAACGTAAGACCTTGAATCTTATATCAGAATAATCACCATATCAGTTCCTACAATATTCTAATATACATGCCATACAAAAAAGTTAATAGTTTCCAAGATAATAAACAATTTCAGTCTTTTTATGCGCCCATGACCTTGACCTTTGAACATATGACCTTGAGCCACATATCAAAATGATTGTCATATCAATACCTACAATATTCTAATATATATGCCTATACAAAAAGTTTATAATTTTCAAGCTAATGCACAATTTTAGTTTTTTTAGCAAAAAAATAACATTTCAGGGGCAACAACTCCTACATGCATCATCATACAGTTACGAAACTTTGTACCTTTTTTTCATTTTGTCATGCTGAACATTTTAACACTGTTTTAATATTATATATCTCTTATAATTTGGAAGAAAATAGCCTAAAACTGCACAAATTACAAACTAGGTCATGACCTTGAACTTTGACCTTGACCCCATTTTGAAGGTTATTTCAAGAAAAAGTCAAAACTGAAAACCCCATGTCAATATCTATTCAAATAGTCAAGTTATAATAATTTAAAGCCATTTTACGAAATTTTTAAAATTAAACGCAAAAACGCGTAACCTAATTTTTTACCAAATTTCATGAAATGAACAATTTATAAGCTTAAGACCCTGGAGAAGCCAAATATCACATCAGATTTCTTCTCCCATCATTGCTTTCGGAGAAGAAGATTTTTAAAGTTTTTTGGAACCATGGGTCACCTTGACTTAGTTTTGGGAGCCATGACAATGTCGGGAACAAATCTGAATTGCACTGGCCCATATATGCATCTGACCAAGTTTCATTGAAATCTACCTTGTAGTTTCAGAAAAGAAGTCGAAAATGTAAAAGTTTACGCCCTGGACAACGACGACGACGACAACGACAACAACGACAGAGAAATTTTGATCAGAAAAGTTCACTTGAGCCTTCGGCTCAGGTGAGCTAACAAGAGGCCCAATAGGGCCTGTGATGCTCAACTGGCTGCATATGTACGACAATGTTTGTTTTTGATTGTAATGCTGTTTAATGTTCAACTCAAGAATTTTTCACCTATACGGAGACTGTCAGTTTTGGAAATGGTGGAGGACACTGGAGTATCAGAGAAAACCACGACCAAGCAGCAAGTTAACTGACAAACTTTCAAAGATGAAGTGCTAGCACCACTGGGATTTATGCGCAATGTCAGGGGTGAGAGGCGCTGTGATCCATAACATCAAATGCTTAAGACCACTCGGCCACTGTGGCCCCTGTAAGACAATGTGATGTGGTTACCATAATTGGTTCATTAGCTAAAGATTGCAAATAAATTGAGCTTATGACCATTTTTGCTTCAATGAAGCCTACTTTGCAACACACACATGCAGGCATGCTTCGCGATGCCATAAACTCAGCTGGGTTTAGCCAATTGAGCTTAGAATGGATCCACAATGGCTATTTTTGTTTTTGTTTTTTTTATATATATCTAGTAAGGACGGGCATCTTGGACTGGTTGAAACTTTTTCAGGCCGATGTAGGAACCTTCCACACGAAATTCGGTTCCAATTTGCCCTGTGGTTTTAAAGGAAAAGTTTTTTTTTACTAAATATTACATCTAATTTGCATATTTCTTGAAAATTGGGTCAATAAAAATTTTCTCATAAATAAAACATTATATATTTTGAATTCCACACAGTATACTTTCTATATTTAAAATTTGAGTTCAATTGGTGGAAAAAGGATCCAAAGTGGCCATTTTTTTTTCTATTTTTAGTTACGATGGCCATCTTAGATGTCAAGCGTGGTTGCCTGGTACAACCTTTAGTCAGGCCAACATAGGGAGCTTCCACACAAAATTTCATTCCAATTAGCCCAGTGGTTTCAAAGGAGAAGATTTTAAAAAGATTTCCCCAAATATTACACCTAATATGCACAATTCTTGAAATCAGGTCAACGAAAAATTTCCCACAAAAACCGGTTAATTATGTTGAATCCCTCATGATATACTTTGTATATTTTAAATTTGAGCTTAATTGGTTGAAAAATGGATCCACAATGGCCATTTTAGTGTTTTTTCTATTTATAGTAACAGCAGCCATCTTGGATGTCGGGCTGGGTTGTCTGGTACAAACTTTAGTCAGGTCAACATAGGGACCTTCCACACCAAATTTGGTTCTAGTGGTTTCAGAGAAAAAGGTTTTCAACGAATTGATTAAATATTACACCTCATTTGCATAATTTGTAAAAATCGGGTCAATGAAAAATTTCTCAGAAAAACCCGTTACATTTTATGAATGCCCCGCTATCTACTCTCTACATTTCAAATTTGAACAAAAGTTAAAAAATGACTCAACAATGGCTATTTATGTGTTTTTGCTATTTATAGTAACAGCAGCCATCTTGGATGGGTCGCCTGGTACAAACTTCAGTCTACCAAACCTAGGGACCTTCCACACCAAATATTGTTGTAGTTGACCCAGTGTTTTCAGAGGAGAAGATTTTCAAAGAATTGATTAAATATTACACCTCATTTGCATAATTTGTAAAAATCGGGTCAATGAAAAATTTCTCAGAAAAACCTGTTACATTTTATGAATGCCCCGCTATCTACTCTCTACATTTCAAATTTGAACAAAAGTTAAAAAATGACTCAACAATGGCTATTTATGTGTTTTTGCTATTTATAGTAACAGCAGCCATCTTGGATGGGTCGCCTGGTACAAACTTCAGTCTACCAAACCTAGGGACCTTCCACACCAAATATTGTTGTAGTTGACCCAGTGTTTTCAGAGGAGAAGATTTTCAAAGAATTGATTAAATATTACACCTCATTTGCATAATTTGTAAAAATCGGGTCAATGAAAAATTTCTCAGAAAAACCCGTTACATTTTATGAATGCCCCGCTATCTACTCTCTACATTTCAAATTTGAACAAAAGTTAAAAAATGACTCAACAATGGCTATTTATGTGTTTTTGCTATTTATAGTAACAGCAGCCATCTTGGATGGGTCGCCTGGTACAAACTTCAGTCTACCAAACCTAGGGACCTTCCACACCAAATATTGTTGTAGTTGACCCAGTGTTTTCAGAGGAGAAGATTTTCAAAGAATTGATTAAATATTACACCTCATTTGCATAATTCGTAAAAATCGGGTCAACGAAAAATTTCTCGGAAAAACCCGTTACATATGTTGAATGCCCTGCTATCTACTCTCTACATTTCAAATTTGAACAAAAACGGTTTAAAAAGACTAAACAATAGCTATTTATGTGTTTTTGCTATTTATAGTAACAGCGGCCATCTTGGATGTCGGGCAGGGTTGCCTGGTATAGACTTTAGTCAACCCAACGTAGGGACCTCCCACACCAAATATGATTGTAGTTGGCCCAGTGGTTTCAGAGGAGAAGATTTTCAAAGAATTGATTAAATATTACACCTCATTTGCATAATTCGTAAAAATCGGGTCAACGAAAAATTTCTCAGAAAAACCTGTTAAATATGTTGAATGCCCTGCTATCTACTCTCTACATTTCAAATTTGAACAAAAACGGTTCAAAAATGACTCAACAATAGCTATTTTTGTGTTTTTGCTATTTATAGTAACAGCGGCCATCTTGGATGTCCGGTGGGGTTGCCTGGTAAAAACTTTAGTCTACCAAACCTAGGGACTTTCCACACCAAATATGGTTGTAGTTGACCCAGTGGTTTCAGAGGAGAAGATTTTCAAAAAATTGATTAAATATTACACCTCATTTGCATAATTCGTAAAAAATCAGGTCAACGAAAAATTTCTCAGAAAAACCCATTACTTATGTTGAATGCCCCGCTATTTACTCTCTTCATTTCAAATTTGAACAAAAACGGTTAAAAAATGACTCAACAATAGCTATTTATGTGTTTTTGCTATTTATAGTAACAGCGGCCATCTTGAATGCTGGGCGGGGTCACCTGGTACAAACTTTAGTCTACTCTACCTAAGGACCTTCCACACCGAAATTGGTCCCAATTGGCCCAGTGGTTTCAGAGGAGAAGATTAAAGTTTACGCACGCACGCACAGACGGACACACGGACGCACGCAAAACCATGCCATAAGCTCAGCTGGCTATAGCCAGTTGAGCTAAAAACTGGCGCTAAATAATTTGACCAGAGAGAGAAGGAAAGTTGCAGTTAACTGAAAAAAGTAAGAAGCCTGGAAAAAGAAAAGTGGGTAGCAAAAATAAAAGATGTTGTGTAAAGGGGGAAACGCATAGTGTAAAAATTAAATGAAGAGAATAAAAGGTAGAGTGGAGTGCAGTAAAATTGTTATATGCCCAGTCAAGATTCATTCAATTATTTAGAGGCAGTCAGTTCTGGGATGGTGGAGGAAAACAGAGTGCCCTGAGAAAACCATTGCCCTATGGCAAGCAAACTGACAGACTTTCTCATATTAGGATGTGTCTTGAGTTGGATTGGAACCCAGTAAAAATAGAAAGCAGCTCTGAAGGTGAATAATAGTGCAAAAATAGTAAGAAAAGAAATGATTGGGGTAGATCAAAGAGCTGCTAGGGGTAAAAAAAATTGTGCCTGTAATAAGGGATTAAAGTATTTTGGAAAAAAAATGGAGAAGCTACAAAGAAAAATGAAAAGGGAATTAAAGTTAAGATAGGGTCTGAAAAGGAGGATTTTAACGAGAATAAAATACAGAACAAAAACAGAGGAGGCACTTGAGTTAAAAAAAAAGGCATTTAGAAAAACATTTGTATTAAATAATTCACTTGCCGAATCGCACTCTGGGTTTCGAAGGAGTTCTGGTTCCGCCTCTTCCAGCTTTAAACCCCATGATGATGAGACAACTCTAGAGAATCACTGTTTTATTTTTCGTTGACACTTATTAAGCTACCAAGGATGGATTAGAAGATTATAATTTATGTTGTCCTGTTACAATCGCTGTATAATTATTGAACATTGATGTTCAACAGAACAAAACACCTGTTTCCCAAACAATGAAGTAACTACACAGGTAAACTTATCTATACACATCAATTTTTACACTGGCAAATTTAATATTGATGTGAAATACCGCTATAATTGGTTATAAACATCAACAAACAAATTATTGATAATTTATGGTATAAACAAAAGGAAATGTATTACTCATACCTATATATCATATTTTTTAATTATAAACTTTTTACTAACCAACCCATATATAGACAAATACCTTTAATCATACTATATCATGTTCCATTTTCTGTCCTTTTTACAGGAATATTGCAATAAAAATAATGCATTGACTACCATGATTCTGTTCTCTTCTTTGTACATGGTAGTCTCACATCAGTCAATGAAATACAGAGCAATGTGTTTTTATTCATTTATTTATCTATTTATTTATTTATTTATTTATTTATTTGTTTGTTTATTTATTCATTTATTTATTTTTCCTTTCTTTTTCATCTTCCTTCTTTAAATGTTAGTTTTTAAGATCTTGTTAAAGAAAATGTGCGGCTGATTTCTAAATGCAGAGTGCAGTAATCTATTTATGATATTCAATCCAGTGGTTGCTCCTGCACTAACAGTTCCAAAATAAAAATACAGACCCCTAAAATACCCCCCCCCCCCTTATCAGTTGAGTGTTGTGCTCTCCTTTTTTCTTTGTTTTAAAATTTGCATTTGCATTTAAATGTGGATAAAAAAATTTCAAACTTCAATGTTTTATTATTATTATTATTATTATCATCATCTTCAGAAAAAAACTGTTTAACATTTTTTTTTTAAAATACTCAAGTATTAGACTAAAATAGCCCCAATTAAACTTCAAACTTCTAGAGTCCACCAGCCAAAAAAATGGAAATGTCTAGCAATAAATATATGAATTAGCTTATTTCTTTTTTTAAACATTAACACTTGTGATTTGGACCAGATAGAAAATAATCCGCCTTATTTAAAATAATGCCTGAAACTTTTTTTTAAATACAAAAATAACATTAGTTTGTCCATTTGTTGAAACTGATTCCAGAAATGTTCAAAAAATAGTAATCCCAAAGCCAGCAAGATGCTCAAAACCAGCAGAAGATGCTGAAAATGGTCTACAAGAGTTAAAATTCTAGAAATACTGTGACTACAGGTTTGGTAAAGATTATATTTCTTAATACATGTTATGTAAAACTTTGATTTTTTTCATTTTTTTTCATACAGTTTTTACTGCTAAGAATGAGCACTCAGGGCTTGTTTTTGTTATTTATGTGCTAGCTCACCTGGTCAGTATGTCACAGAAATGCATACCAGTTCTCCAGTGACATTATCATGGTTAAACTTGACCTTGGTATTGTCATCAAAAATTCACATGTCAGGTGAGACTTGGAAGATAGATAACCTTGACCTAGGTATTGTCATCAAAAATGCACATGTCAGGTGAAAGTTTAAAGAGAGATATCCTTAACCATGGTATTATCATAAAAATGCACAAGTCAAGCAAGACTTGGAAGATAGATAACCTTGATCTGGTATTATCATAATAAATGCATGTCAGGTGAAAGGTAAAAGAGAGATAACCTTGACAATGGTATTATCACCATAAATGCCTTGGTCTTTGGGTTGTCACATGCTTAACTATAAAAACCTTGACAGCTATGCATGCAATTCCCAGATCTCTAGTTATTATATGATATTCAATAAGTACTAAATATCAGGACTTGTATACAGTATAAAAATACTTATGACTTTACTGTACAGAGTTAAATTTATCAATTACATATCCATTTCAGATGTTAGTCATCAGTTATGTTACCTGTATAATCCATATGGTGGCAAGGATGGAGAGAACATTAAAGTAAATGGTAATCAATAATGTTAAATTATACTTGTATATCTGTTAACTTATAAAACTATTTATCAATAACAGAAATGTTAAGTGCCCATCTTCAATATGAGCTATAAATTGAGACTCAGTAGCTCAGTGGATTTATCCACTTGTTTATGGATTTAAATGCCTCTCAACAAATAAGACTGGTCCCAAATTGAAACAGATCCTAAGATGAGACCGATTGTTGTTTTACCAGCAGATGATTGTTGTTTTTCTTTGACACTTAATTTGAACCTTGACTGGGACAAAAAACACCATTCCACCCACCAACCCACCATGATTCTTTGTATAAACAAAGCCATGAACTGTTTTAAATGAGGCTTTATATAAATGCTTTTTGTACAAACATAATTGAACAGTTGAGAAAAATACAACATCTTCAAATTTAATTTCAATACTGAAACCATTGTTCTTTTTTTTTCCTTTCACTATTAGAAAGCTCGTGAAAGTTTTTTCTTTTTCTTTTTAAAAAATTTCTAAATTTTTTTTTTTTATCATGCATATTTGCATTACTTGATACAATTTTTATGCAGTAAAAATTCAATAACTCTTCATAAAGTCGTTTTTTGAAACATCACTGGTAGGCACTATTTCTTCAATTTTTCAGATTTCACACTGATTGATATAAGTTATTCAATCACTGCATAATATTTTTATTTAAATCATTAAAAACAACCTGAACAGATGTTGAGCACGCTGTGTAATTCGCAAAGTTAAATAAAATCGTTAATAAAATTGTAAAATTTAAACATATGTTGTGAGGAATTGTTGTGCTCTCCTTTTTTCTTTGTTTAAAAATTTGCATTTGCATTTAAATGTGGATAAAAAAATTTCAAACTTCAATGTTTTATTATTATTATTATTATTATTATTATCATCATCTTCAGAAAAAAACTGTTTAACATTTTTTTTTAAAATACTCAAGTATTAGACTAAAATAGCCCCAATTAAACTTCAAACTTCTAGAGTCCACCAGCCAAAAAAATGGAAATGTCTAGCAATAAATATATGAATTAGCTTATTTCTTTTTTTAAAACATTAACACTTGTGATTTAGTCCAGATAGAAATTATCAGCTTTATTTAAAATAATGCCTGAAAATTTTTTTTAAATACAAAAATATCATTAGTTTGTCCATTTGTTGAAACTGATTCCAGAAATGTTCAAAAAATAGTAATCTCAAAACCAGCAGAAGATGCTTAAAACCAGCACAAGATGCTTAAAACCAGCACAAGATGCTCAAACCAGCACAAGATGCTTAAAACCAGCACAAGATGCTCAAAGCAAGCACAAGATGCTCAAAGCAAGCACAAGATGCTCAAAGCAAGCACAAGATGCTCAAAATTGTCTAAAAGACTTAAAATTCTAGAAATACTATGATTACAGGTTTGGTAAAGATTATATAAATATATGTTACGTAAAACTTTGATTTTTTTTCATTTTTTTTTTCATACAGTTTTTGCTGCTAAGAATGAGCACTCGGGGCTTATTTTTGTTATTTATGTGCTAGCTCACCTTGTCAGTATGTCACAGAAATGCATACATACTGTTCCCCAGTGACATTACCACAGTTAATCTTGATCTTGGTGTTGTCATCAAAAATGCATGTGTCACTACCGGGTGAGACTTGGAAGGTAGATAACCTTGACCTTGGTATTGTCATCAAAAATGCACATGTCAGGTGAAAGTTTAAAGACAGATATCCTTAACCATGGTATTATCATAAAAATGCACAAGTCAAGCAAGACTTGGAAGACAGATAACCTTGATCTGGTATTATCATCATAAATGCATGCCAGGTGAAGGGTGAAAAAGAGATAACCCTGACAATGGTATTATCACCATAAATGCCTTGGTCTTTGGGTTGTCACATGCTTAACTATAAAAACCTTGACAGCTATGCATGCAATCCCCAGATCGCTAATTATTATATAGTATTCAATAAGTACTAAATATCAAGACTTGTATACAGTATAAAAATACTTATGACTTTACTGTACAGAGTTAAATTTATCAATTACATATCCATTTCAGATGTTAGTCATCAGTTATGTTACCTGTATAATCCATATGGTGGCAAGGATGGAGAGAACATTAAAGTAAATGGTAATCAATAATGTTAAATTTATACTTGTATATCTGTTAACTTATAAAACTATTTATCAATAACAGAAATGTTAAGTGCCCATCTTCAATATGAGCTATAAATTAAGACTCAGTAGCTCAGTGGATTTATCCACTTGTTTATGGATTTAAATGCCTCTCAACAAATAAGACTGGTCCCAAATTGAAACAGATCCTAAGATGAGACCGATTGTTGTTTTACCAGCAGATGATTGTTGTTTTTCTTTGACACTTAATTTGAACCTTGACTGGGACAAAAACACCATTCCACCCACCCACCCACCATGATTCTTTTGTATAAACAAAGCCATGAACTGTTTTTAAATGAGGCTTTATATAAATGCTTTTTGTACAAACATAATTGAACAGTTGAGAAAAATACAACATCTTCAAATTTAATTTCAATACTGAAACCATTGTTCTTTTTTTTTTTTCCTTTTACTATTAGAAAGCTTGTGAAAGTTTTTATTTTTTATTTTTAAAAAATTTCTAAATCTTTTTTTTTATCATGCATATTTGCATTACTTGATACAATTTTTATACAGTAAAAATTCAATAACTCTTCATAAAGTCATTTTTTGAAACATCACTGGTAGCTCAAAGCAAGGCAGGCACTATTTCTTCAATTTTTCAGATTTTACACTGATTGATATAAGTTATTCAATCACTGCATAATATTTTTATTTAAATCATTAAAAAACAACCTGAACAGATGTTGAGCACACTGTGTAATTAGCAAAGTTAAATAAAATCGTTAATAAAATTGTAAAATTTAAACATATACCTTTGGTAAGAAAACGTTTTTATAAAACAACACCAGGCCCATGGGCCTTAACGCTCACCTGAAGATATGTCCAATATTGTTTGCAAAGTGCAAAAGACAATATATTACGTACAGAAACTTTAGAAGTTTTCTCAAGTTAAGAACTCCCACAAAACTTAATGAGAAATATATCCACTCACATTTCATTCATAGGTAGCTTATATAATATGCATGAAGTAACTGTAGTGCAATGAATAATTTCCAAATCATTAATCAATTTCATCATACCTACTTATGCAGCTATGTCCTTGACCTTTGAACATATATGACCTTGAACCATATATGATTGTCATGTCAATACCTATAATATTCTAATATACATGTCTATGCATGAAATTAATAGCTTTCAAGATAATTAATAATCTTAGTATTCCTATGTTGATATGACCTTGACCTTTGAACATATAACCTTGAACCATATATCAAAATGATCTTTGTCATAATACCTACAATACTCTAATATACATGCCTATACAAAAAGTTAGCTGTGACCTTGACCTTTCAACAAATGACCTTGTACCATAAATCATAATGATCATTGTCTCAATACCTACAATATTCAAATATACATGCCTATACAAAAAATTAATAGTTTTCAAGATAATTAGCAATTTAAGTCTTCTTTTGCAGCTGTGACCTTGACCTTTAAACATATGACCTTGAACCATATATCAAAATGATCTTTGTTGCAATACCTACAATATTCTTATATATATGCCTATACAAAAAGTTAATAGTTTTCAAGATAATTAGCAATTTAATTCTTTTTTTTTTGCAGCTGTAACCTTGACCTTTCAACATATGACCTTGCACCATATATCAAAATGATCATTGTCGCAATATCTACAATATTCTAATATACATGCTTATACAAAAAGTTAATAGTTTTCAAGATATAGTAACAAATATATAATTTTTAGCAATTTCCCCACTCAGTGCCTTACAATTTTCCCATTTTGAGCCCCATGGCTACCATTTGTGCAAATCTGAAAAAGATGACCTAAGGATAATATAAATGAAATAACTTAGGTATATCTCTTGTAGATTCAGAGGAGAAGATTTTCAAAGTTTTTCACTCTTTCCCCCCTTATGGGGCCCCAAGGGGACATAACTCCTTTATTTGTGCAAATCTGAAAGGGCTTCACCCAGGCATAATGGTTACTAAGTTTCATTAAATTTGGCCCTGTGGTTTTGGAGGAGAAGATTAAAATGTAAAAAGTTAATGCACGATGGACAAGGCATGACGGACAACGCACGATGAACGACACACGACATATGATGGACGGTGAACCACCACAATAGCTCACCTGAGCTGAAAGCTCAGGTGAGCTAATTATGCCTATAGATTTCTTCATTCCAGTCAACCACATGGTAAGTCAGTTGGAAGAGTGCTTGCTTTGTATGCGGAAGGTCGGGGTTCAAACCCCCTGTCATGTCTGACCAAGACTTGAAAATAGGTATTGACTGCTCTATCACCAAACACTTGGCAATCAGTAATAATACTGGGTAGTAATAATAAAATAAAAGTCAGAGTCCTTCGGATAAGACCTAAAAAACCAATTTCTCATGTCACGGCTGGCATGTCACATTAAAGAACCCTTCCTGCACATTGCCCTCAACCCACTGCAAAGGTAAAAATTTCTGCCAATTCACCTATAGCAGGTGATGTCTCAATATAAGTGAAATATTCTAGATTGGAACGTAAAACTCAAATAAATCCAATTCAATCAGACCTTTATTCCAGTACACATACTTTGTCATGTACATTTTGTTAGTTACAAATTTCTCTATTTTCCAGTATAATCATAAAGTTTTTTAAATTGATTCAAAAGTTAAGACAACAGAAATAAGAGATGATTTATAAGTTAATGTAATTTATTCAGGATCACACTTAATCAAAATGGACCTTTTTCAGAATAATTTTAAACCATTGATCTTATCAATTTGTACTCAGATATTTGGCAAATCTAAATAATTAATGCGAATAGTAAATCAGACTGCTACATCTAGTATATGTATATGATGTACATTGTATATATATATATATAGGTCAAACTAAAATTTAAAATCTTTGTGAGAATTTTAAGGAATACTTTACTTATATCAAGCACACAACCATTTAAAAATTAAATATTTGTACAGTTTGGGTTCATCAAATATGTTATACATGACATGAGATATTCCAAAAAGATCCATATATGGTCAAATAAAAAAAAATGTGTGTAATGATTAAGGGTTTTTTTTCGATTACATTGAGATATGGCCAGCTGTTGGTGAAGCTTAAAATAAGCATGCATGATAAGTGACATGGGTTCATTATACAATGGTTTTTGTGACAATGGGACATCGTTGATACATCCCTTTCATGGCTTAGCAGTAGAGTGTCTGCCTCAGAAATAAAAGATGGTGGGTTTAAAGCTGTATTAAGTTTTCCAACGCATGATATATTAACAGCAAATTTTTTCTTAACTATATCTGACCATGAAAAATGAAATACTTGGTTCCATGATAAAACCTTTACTTTCTTTGAAATTCAAGGGGAAACCTACTGCCAATGCCAAATGAGGTAACATCAACAAACACAACAAAGAAGCGTGTGTTCAAGAGCAATGCAGCCACTTTGTCATGTGTATTCAAACCAAACTTTTGTTTTATTTACAGCCATTTTTCCATCTGAACCTGGCCGATTCAAATCCTTGGGTCAATTGGTCTGTGAGCTGGCCCTTGTTCTTTTCTTTGCAGAATTAGTTGCCGTTCTTGCATGAACACATTTTTTTTCTGCTGATGCTATTGTTTACATACATGTAGAACTTCTGTGCATGTTCCAAGCTGATAAATAACATAATTATTGGATTGCTCCAAACTTTTAGGTTTTCCATTTATTATGGGCCAATAAGAGTAAACTTAAGAACATGAATCACATGTTGATCATAATAACAACCAATTTATATTGATAAAAAATATTAAAAAAATTTTTTTTTTTCAATAATGTGTAACTTTAATGCAGCTTCAAACCCTAACCAGGTAAAAAAAAAAGAAAGACTTAAAAATTTGAGACACTGATTCTTTGCCTGATCAGGGACTTGGCAATACACAGTATTATTGGGTTCACCCAGTGTCAGGTCGACGATGTGAGTGGAGGAGTGGTATGTATACTTGTTACATACTGACTCTATGAACCAACATATTAAAAATACTATATTATACTTTACAGGGGTGACTGTACCCTCATTCATCCCCTCCTCTCTCTCTCTCTCTCCCTCCACCCTCTCTCTCTCTCTCTCTCTCTCTCTCTCTTCCCCCCTCTCTCTCTCCAGTTATCAGTTTTTTAAATTTTAAAAGACAAGACAATATTTTTCAAAGATGAATTTTAGAGTTCTGTAATGTTTAGCAAAGTCCTATTGTTACATTGAAAGCAACAGTTTGATTTACTTCAATGATTCTTGTATGAGTGTTTACAAAATCTGTCTTGGGATTTAATATACTGACAAATACAATGAAAAATAAATGCACTTTTAATGTTTGATTTCCAGTATCTACTGAATATTATCAATATATTTGTCTGTAGACTGGTGTAATTAAAGCAGCTATATATTTTCTGAGAGCCACATGGGTTATTAAAAATTCTATACTTCAGTGAAATATAACAAGTCCAGGATTTGATTCTATTAACTAAATGTAAATAGGAAAATAACCCCCCTTCGAAGTTATCTTTTAAAGGAGGTTATTCAAATTAGAACATACGACATTATTTGCTATAGCAGATTTGGTGGCCTAGTGGTCTAAAGTGCTTGCTTATCACATCATTTCTAACCACGAAGGTTCAAATCCAACTTAAGTTTATCAGTGCTTGAAGAAAAACTTTGTGATCAGCTCCTGACAATCTAGTTTCTTCCACTATCCAATAACTTACACACAGTCTTAATATAAATGAAAGAATCTTGACAGGGATGTAAAAAAACAATAACTTCAGTTTACTCTAACCTTTAACACAATAGTGCACAGTTGTATTGAGTTTTGACACAATAATCTACATCCCTTATTAAAATAGCTGCCACAGGTTTTCAAAGTTAAGTGTGTGACAACCAGAAGATTGAGGCATCTCCCAAAATAAATGAAAAAATGTTGTAAAATCGTTCATTCACCTGCAAATTGAGACATCAACAACAGCAGTGGAATATACAAAACATGCAACAAGAAACCAAAATATTATCCAGTTGGTATATAATACCGGATCTACGAGTTTAATACCGGCCCCTGAAATTTTTTTAACAAACTTATAATATTAGATCTATGTTGTCATTTTTTTCTTTTCTGGATAGTTTGATTATGTGTGTGTTTTTGAAAGTTTAGCATGTAAGTGTGATTTACATCCAAAATGCGTGTGACACATGCACAATGCGAATGACTTGTCAGGTATGTAATGTTATAGCTAGTTTTTCAATTTCACCAAACAAAATTTTGAGCTGTGATTAATACAAAACTCTGGTTTTCCCTACAATACCAAAACTCACTGTATCAATAATATGAGTAAAAGAACCTTGACTTGGGAGTAACACATTATTAATTCACTCCACTAAAAAACTTTCTTGACTTGATTTTGGCAGTATAACTGTACTAAAATTAACATACTTATACTTTATTTTACATCTTTTGTTTCAACCATGCAACAAGAAACCAAAGTTTTCACAATGAGACAGACGTTTATATGAAAATAAAAAGACAAGGGTCTGGTTTAATGCTGTCATTTTGTTTGAAATGAAATTTACCAAGAATAGTCTTCATTTTGCCATACAGCAAAAACATGAAACGTTCACATATGGCATTGTTGTATACTGCCATTTATAAGAGATTAATTTTTCAGAAAATTCTTGATAACAAAAAAATTCCAAATTCAGCAAATCTTGTATGGGATAATTTTGTCAACACAAGGCTTAGTGTTCTGTAAAATTGATATTATATCCAGTGGTTAAAAGATTTTAGACAAGTAAATTTTTTTGGGAAGGAATGATCTTTTAATAAAATGATTTCAACCTTTCCTAGATTTAAAGGTCAATGATATCTTTTTAAACAACTTTTATTTGCATGACATGTTGTTATTAAATGAGGGGGAAAAATGATAATATTGAATTTATTAATAAAGTTATTAAGATTTTTTTAAAATGATTTTGACCTAGACAGATATATTTAACATTTTAATATAGTAGAACATCCATCCATCCAACCTTCCATCCATCCATCAATCAATCAATCAATCAATCAATCAATCAATCAATCCATCCATCCTTCCATCCATCCATCTATCCATCCATCAATCAATCAAAATTATTCATCAATCAATCAATCAATCAACTCATGAATCAATCAATTAATCAACCAACCAACCAGTCGACCAATCATCAAACCCATCAATCAATCAATCAATATTAGCCCTAACAAAACTCACTAAAAATCAATAGTTGATCTAAATTTGCAATCTTCTCCTCTGTCCATATACATTATGTAGTATCCTTAATTAGAGTTTATAATTGATATAATATTTGAGTATACTTACCATATAGACTGTTTTCTTTTCCTTCGTCAGAATTTCTGTGGAAGCTCATATGTATATTCCGTAAGGACCACCTTTTCTTTTCTAAAAAAAAGAACATTAAAATTAACATCAATGAAATCAGAGTAAATAAAGGAAGACAAGTCTTTAAAAAAAAAAATTCACTTTTTTTTTTTTTTCCAAACACAATGCAAGTTTAAATGATTTTCATAATACTTGTCAATGGTAAAACAAAGCATGGGACTCTACGGTAAAATAAAAGGGAAGTTGTTTGCAGTGAATTTATCATTATAAACTGAAAAGGAAGTAAACATTTACACATTAACAGACAAAATATTGTAAAAGTGAACATTAAAAAAACATTAATCACATAAAGATTATTACTTATTCACATATATACGGCAAACAAAACAACAACAAAAAAAAAATTTCCTTGGCATTTGTCTCTTCTAATTGGCAAGGCACCAATTATGACTAAAACTGACAGGGGTTGGCATTAAAAGTCTGGGACATTGTGTGTCAATGTAAAATTTGTCATCAATGGGCACTAATTGTTTAGCATATTAGAATTGCTTGCCAAAGTTTGCATATAATGACTTTGTGTGTTTAGTTTAACCCTTCAGATTATTCAAATTTGTAAATAGCTGGAAAAATGATGGATACCATAACAATATTCAGCAAACTGATCATCAGATATATTATATATGTAAAGTTTAATATGAAGAATGAGAGGTAACTCTTACAAACCTAATAGTCTCATTTAACACATTTCTATGATGTTAATACACATTTCTGAAATAAGCAGGCACTATAAAAGCTTAAATAATAAACGATACACCATAAAAAAATTCAAAATAGTTCAAATCCCATGTATGATAAATTGTACCATTATTTTTAACTATCTCACAAATAAATTATGCATACATGCAGACCACATGGAATATACATGTACACGCTTAACAAACATGTTGGTGAGTTTCCTCACTTAATCCAACAGTCAATGAAAGTTCACTTTATACCACACACAGCTATTGATAAAGATCTTTCAGTCTGTATAAAAGCAGTATAAAAGACACGATCTGGCTTTCCTAAGCCTACAATGGCTGTTAAAAAGAGCTTGCTTTCCTCAAAGAAGCTGTAAAAGAAATCTTATTGGAGCTTGAATAAAAATGGGCTTTCCTTGTCCTTAAGCTGAAATAAATTTCTTGCTTCCCAGCTTCATCCTAGATGTAATGAATAAAAATCTTGTTTTCTTCACTCCAATTGTAGTGAAATTTTTCCTTTAGCCTAGTTGAAATAAAAATCTCGCTTCCTTCCCCATAGATATAATAGAGATCTTCAATTGTTCTAGTAAATATTTTGCTTCCTTCACTCTAGATTTAATAGAGATCTTCTATTGTTCTCGTAAAAATCTTCCTTCCTTCCTTCTAGCAGTAAAAAAACTTCTTTCTTTCTCTAACTGAAAAAAAGATCTTGTTTTCTGATATTAGCTGCAACAAGAACTTTGCTTCCCTCACCCTAGTTGTAATAAAGAGCTTGCTTCTCTTGTACAAGTTTTTTTTTTTTAAACTCAATTCCCTACTCCTAGCTGTAATAACAGATTTGCTTCTAGCATCCTAACTGTATGAAATATTTTGCTTTCTTAATTCTAGCTGCTTTGAATAAACTTGCTTTCTCAGCCTGACTGTAATAAATAGCTTGCTTTTCATAGCCTAGCTGTAATATAGAGCTTGATTTCTTCAACCTGACTGTAACAAATAGCTTTGCTTTTCTTAGCCCATCTGTAATTGAGACCTAGATTTCTTCAGCCTGACTGTAATTAATAGCTTGCTTTTCTTAGCCTAGCTGTAATATAGAGCTTGATTTATTCAGCCTGACTGTAATAAATAGCATGCTTTTCTTAGCCTATCTGTAATTAAGACCTTGATTTCTTCAGCCTGACTGTATTGAATAGCTTGCTTTTCTTAGCCTAGCTGTAATTAAGACCTTGATTTCTCAGCCTGACTGTAATGAATAGCTTGCTTTTCTTAGCCCATCTGTAATTAAGACCTTGATTTCTTCAGCTCACTGTAATGAATAGCTTGCTTTTCTTAGCCCATCTGTAATTAAGACCTTGATTTCTCAGCCTGATGGTAATGATTAGCTTGCTTTTCTTAGCCAAACTGTAATTAAGACCTTGATTTCTTCAGCCTGATGGTAATGAATAGCTTGCTTTTCTTAGCCCATCTGTAATTAAAACCTTGATTTCTTCAGCCTGATGGTAATGAATAGCTTGCTTTTCTTAGCCCATCTGTAATTAAGACCTTGATTTCTTCAGCCTGATGGTAATGAATAGCTTGCTTTTCTTAGCCCATCTGTAATTAAGACCTTGATTTCTTCAGCCTGACTGTAATGAATAGCTTGCTTTTCTTAGCCCATATGTAATTAAGACCTTGATTTCTTCAGCCTGACTGTAATGAATAGCTTGCTTTTCTTAGCCCATCTGTAATTAAGACCTTGATTTCTTCAGCCTGACTGTAATAAATAGCTTGTTTTTCTTAGCCCATCTGTAATTAAGACCTTTATTTCTCATTCTAACTGTTATAAAGATACAGTTTCTCTCATTCTTACTGTAATACAAATTTTTTTCCCCTCTATCCAAGCTGTAATAAGCTCAACCATTTGTCATTAATATTTATTTTTATATAATTATTTTACTACAAAGTGACCATTAAAATTAAACTCATCTGAAAGGTCAGCTTTAAAAAGCTTAAGTTTTTTTACACAAAAAATAATAAATAAATAAATAAATAAATAAATAAATAAATAAATAAATAAATAACAAGCAAATTGCAAGCAGTTATATAAATTTGTGTACATATTAATCCTCTAGTTATTAACAAAATTACAGTTTATTAATTATACAAAAGCTGAAAAAATTACTAATTCTATGTCAATCAACCCAACCACTATTTAAAGTGTAACAATATACGTGTCATTTTAGAAATTTCAAAAATTTGGAAAGTTTTATAAATCTTTAGTTCTGGATAATTCGGACATAGGTCATTAGTTATCTTGTAATGTATCAATTATTGCACATCAAGCTTTCAGTGGTATAGTTGATTACCTCATGCTGCTTTAACAACCATTTACTATATGGTGTTTAACGTACAGCAGATTTTAATTAGATAATCTGGGATAATACATATAGCCAGTCAGTGTATAACCTCAGTTGATCTTAATTACATTAATTGATACATAGAATAACTTGACCAATACATGATTTCTTCGAAACTCTATTATGGCTTGTGAAATGCCCATAAAAGGCATACAGTTACGTACAGCTGATATGCCTTCACAAAGTTCACATGCATACAAACATACATAAATACTCAGGACAATCAATTCAAAGAAAAAAAGGGAGAGCAAACAAGAGAGAAGCTTGAAAGGATGTAGAAACCTTCCAAGAAGCTGCATGATGCAGCATGCTCCCCTCCATACAACCACCACACCACAGGCAGATACCAGCACCCTTATTATATTGAATAAAAAGAACTGAAACCTTCACCATGGTTTAGTTAATATTGTTACATAGTAGTAGCAACATTTAGTATGGAGTTCCAGCCATTTCATTTAACAAATATTGTTACAAAAGGTTCAAATTCTACTTAGGTAAATGTTATAGTTAGAGAGTTTATCAGTTCATATTATACAAACATCTAAAGGGTACTCCAGCTTTCTCTATCATCCTAAAACCTAACATAAGTATACATGTATAAGTGAAGTACTGTCAAACCTAGGTTATTCAAACTTCTATTATTCAAATACCTTAGGTTATTCGAAGTTCTCTGTAGGTCTCGACCCCACTGCGCTATAATCTTAATTAAAAAACTTCTCCAACTTCGAAATTCATGTATTTGATTTCATTATTGGTGGTATTAAATTTTGATTTTTATTGAAATAAAATTTATATGTTTGTTTTGATAGATATTAATCATGATAGGTCATGACATTATTCATTATAAACTGACACCGATAAAACACTTTTAATGTGCCCTATCATACTGTTGTGTCTTAAAGATAATACATGGTGGATCAAAGTGTGGAGTTACGAATTCACTTTTTTGATCATTCAAACCCCCTGATTATTGGAACTTAAAATGAAGACCATTCAATTTTGAATAATCAAAGTTTGACTGGAATTATGACTAGGGCATAAAACATTTTTAACTAAACATCCTAATGACTTTGTCTAGTATGATAAACATTTTACTGATTAAGCATTTAAGGTTTAAACTACATGTATTAGTAATTACGTCTTTTGAAAAAATTTCAAAAACGTCAAAGATTTTCCATAAATGTTTGGCGAATAAAAGTAAAAACAAACAAACAGACAAACATCCTGACTAGTCTTGTTAATTAACATCAACCATACAATAATGGCTGCATGCAGAGCACTAAAAACTTAAGAGAGACAATACAGGATCAATAGTATATAATAGTTAGCTATCAATGAATCAAAACTGCTAGACAGGATAAAAACAACACAGGATTGATAAACATTGTTAAAGTCAACACAGATAAAAATGATGACAATCAATATGGCTCATTATAAATGTGTAGAATCACAAGGATCAGTCTTATTTAATGTGTAGCTGTATCATTTTGTCTATCATGATAATACGGCTGCAAGCATAAGCTGTAGATCCAGTTTTACTATTTTACTCAACTGAGCTGAAATAATTACTTCAATATCATCTCTTTAGTTCACTGGCTGAAGGTTGGAGTTTTCTCCAGGCACTCTGATTTCCTCCACCATCCCAGAACTGAACGCCTCAAAACAAGTGAAAGGATCTTGACTGGGGCGTAAACATATTACTCCACTGTCTCACCATCACCTCTAAGTCAAAAATGATTCATTTACATCAGTATGTCACCAGCTACAAGTGAAGTAGCAGAAATTTTGACCTCTCTATTACATTCAGGAGAGTACTCTCTGTGCCTCACCTTTTGTTGCATGTGTTTATAAGGTATCCTCCGAAGAACCTGTTTTTTTATTTTAATTTGAATTTGAAGTGCTAAGTCACTGGATGCAGTTATGACCTCTTTACAAATCTTGACCAGACTTAGCTTGAAGCTTCAAATGTCATCCTTCCACATATGAAACACTCTAACAAACCAGCTACTATAATTAATGGTTCCTTCACCATCACTTAATTATAAGTTTCCAGACTCCAACAAGAAATCACATTGCACAATTATTATTAGTTCTCCCACTGTACTCTAAAGTTTTATCCTATGTATAATGTATTGATTGTTCATACTATGAATATCTAACTTTGATTAAATTTTGAGTACATGTGTTTTCAAGAAAATATATATATATTATATATATTGAGAGAGAGAGAGAGAGAGAGAGAGAGAGAGAGAGAGAGAGAGAGAGAAGGGTGGGGGAATGGAACAAAGTCATGGAGTTTTATGTCCAAGTCAAGATTCTTTCACTTATATTAGGCCTGAAAAAGTGGAGGAAATTATAGCACATAAAAAAGCTTACAGACTTTCTGCAAGCAAAACCACACTATGGTCTGTCCTGAGTGTTGATCAAATCTTGGTTAAAAATTTACAAGGTTACCAACAGCACCAGAGTTTGAATTTAAGCTTAGTTCAAAGCAAAGTTAAAGCTGCATTAAGTTTTTCAATTATCTGAATTTTTTTTGATTTTCAAAAAATTTATTTAAAAAAAAAAAAAAAGATAACTTCTAATCTGTTATTTCTTTATTTATTCGAGCTTTTATCATTAAACCAAATGTAACATTGTTCATTATGAACATCATTGATAAGATCAGCACTGTTTTAATTTTTTCCTACGAAAACTAAATGCAGCTTTAATGATGTTCCTAATGAACAATGTTACATTTGGTTCAATGATAAAAGCTAGAATAAATATAGAAATAGCAGTCCTTTCCCCATGTGGAATCTAATTTTAGAATATGGTTACGAAAAAGCTGGGAATTATAAACACAACTTACAAAACAGTGATATACGATAAATTAAACCCAGAGTTTCATTAAATTTGTCATTTGTGACTTTGTATAGAATGAATAACACCACTGCAAATACATTTGGATATTAATGACAATTACGGCAATTTGTAAGGTTTCCCCTTTGATTCATTCAAGTCTCTGTACATCAGTATGCATGCTCCAAGCTTATAATAATTATTGTTAAACAATTAAACACCCTGTTAGAGGATTCTGTTTATTTACAAATTATTTATTTAAAATTTTAGAAACTAAATCTCAGGGATTGTGATTAGAAATTATCTATTTTTAAAAAATACATATTTTTAGAAAATATAAAAAAAATTCAGAAAATTGAAAAACTTAATGCAGCTTTAAATTATGTAATGTAAGCCATTATCTATTGTCTACCATAACACAGTTGTTATCTCCGTAAGATCTTAAAATTCCATCAAACCTTCCACAGATAATGCTTTTATAGATCAAAATCCAAATCCTTAATTAACTTGCTATCTAGGGGCTATTTTATGATGCTAATGTACTGATGTACTTCTAAAATCATTAAATTGTTAAAGGTCATTATTTTCTTGGACATGCATGTTTTCAAAATTCATAACGAAAATATTCTTCCTATACCAATGCAGTACCTCGAGATAGTGCCCTCTGATACTTTTGCCACTTTACTTTAGCCCCCCCCCCCCCCATTTTTAGATGTAAAAATGTAAATTAGCAATTATTGTGGTAAGCACTATACACATGAAATGTCTGATATTTCCATATTTATCCAAATTCTTGTTCTACTATCTTTACAATAGTTTTGGCAAAAAATTTTGGTCAAGGAAATTTTGGCCAATTTTTAGAAAATTCTAACTCATTAAGCTAAAATTTTACCCACCCAGAATGACCATTAGAGAAACTTATAAAATTTAATTTATCAGTACATGACTGGTAAAAATGACTGTACTGGACTACATTGAGTACATGTACTAGATAAAAAGTTACTGATAAATGTGCCCATTCATGATTGCACTAGCTTACTTATTAGTTGGTACAGGTATTACTGTTGTCTGTTTACAATGTTTGCTCTGAAGATTTATTATGCATAATAAGGTACATTTACAGCTATCTTATTGGTAAAAGAAAATAAGCATACACAACTAACAGTACATTTGCCAAACAAAAAAAAATAAATAAATGAAAAGGTAGAAAAAGTGCATTACAACTGCCGACCTTTAAAATTCAGTGCATTTACCAAGCATTAAAATAATAAATATAAAATGAAGAAGAAAAGAATTAATTATCCGATTGCAAGAAACAACATGTATAGGAAGTAACCAGATGATCTGTCTATTATCAGGCTGTATACAATTCCTTTAAAAGAAATGGAACTCTGTAATTATTATTATAATATGATATAATGATGTATCTATCCATTGTGTTATAATGAAATATGATGTGTTTGTTGTTCTGACAAGTTTAGACAGAACCTGAAGTGAAAAATCTCAATAAAACTGATGACATTAACTATCAGTCTGACATAAATACAAGCTCTACTAGGGACAATTACTGTCGTGTACTCTCATGCATAATCCGCATAATATTTAACACACAAGGAGTTATTACAGATGTCATGACAACAGGAGTACATGTACTACCTACAACAACAAAGTGTATGTCTCTCACACAATATGGCCAACCTGCATGTTATAATACATATACAAAAAGCAAGAAAAAAATTGGCTATACATTACGCTCCAAACTGTCTGAAATAAGCTAATATTGACATTTACATTAATTAATTCACAAAATTTAATTGCTAATTGCTATATTTCTTTAGAATTATATTTAGAATTAGAATTTAAAATTGATATTTGTAAAATTATTTTAAGTAAAAGGGAGATAACTTCAAAGAAAACAAAAGTACATATCCAAAATTCAAACTTGAGCTAGATATTGAATTTGCTCATGAACTTTGTAAAAATTCAAAAATCATTCAGGATCAGTTTCTTTAGTTCTTTTGGAATACACTGATAGACAGTGCTGTTATATAATATATCTGTTGTTCAAATATATATATATATATATATATATATATATATATATATATATATATATATATATATATATATATATACAACAGACTGGTCCCAGTTTCACAATCATTCCTTAACTAAGATGTCCCTCAACTCTAATAAATTTTGGCAATCTCTTTTTGAACTACAAATAAAGATTTGTCATGAATCAAAACACAGATGTTACAAGATTGAATTGATCTTCAAAATGACACCTTAAAGTCCTGAATAACCAATAATTGTCCAAATCATTATGATTTCAAATTTGCCAGATTTAGGGTATGTTAAGTAAAATCTTAGTTATAGAATGATTGTAAAACTGAGGCTTTTGGTCTAAATAATACACAGTCAGCGACAGATCTAGAAGGGGACATAGGGACGTATCTCCCCCCCCCCCCCCCCCCCCCCCCCCCCCTTTATGTCGCTGACAACATATTTTTGAGTATTTTTCTTAAACATCTTTTCACACTATGATTTGGGCAATCTGAATGAAAGATATTTTCCTCTTTAGTGCGGTTAAGAGTACATTCTGCACCATTCAGAAAAAACTTCCATGGGGGCATACCCACCAGACCTCCCTCCCCCCTCTGTAAATTCCTTGAACCACCCCAGTTAGTATATTCAAAAGCAGAATATTGATGATATTCAATGTTGTCTATAATCTATCCATGAAAAAGATGTTGTAAATAACCTAACTGAATGGCATCAAAGTCTATTGTAGAGAAGTGTGCTGTGGATAACTCAATTGGCATCTAAAAGTGTACTGTATATTGAAGTCTATCCTAGAGTGTGATATTGTGGATAACTTAACTGAATGGCATCTAAAGTCTATCCTAGAGAAGGTTGTTGTGGATAACTTGACTGAATGGCATCTAAAGTCTACCCTACAGTAGGTTGTTGTGGATTACCTGACAGAATGGCATCTAAAGTCTATCCTCAAGAACATTGTCGTGGATAACCTTAAAGAATGGCATCTAAAGTCTATCCTAGAGTAGGTTGTTGTGGATTACCTGACAAAATGGCATCTAAAGTCTATCCTCAAGAACATCGTAGTGGATAACCTTAAAGAATGGCATCTAAAGTCTATCCTAGAGTAGGTTGTTGTAGATTACCTGACAGAATGGCATCTAAAGTCTATCCTAGAGTAGGTTGTTGTGGATTACCTGACAAAATGGCATCTAAAGTCTATCCTCAAGAACATCGTAGTGGATAACCTTAAAGAATGGCATCTAAAGTCTATCCTAGAGTAGGTTGTTGTAGATTACCTGACAGAATGGCATCTAAAGTCTATCCTAGAGTAGGTTGTTGTGGATTACCTGACAGAATGGCATCTAAAGTCTATCCTCAAGAACATTGTCGTGGATAACCCTAAAGAATGGCATCTAATGTCTATCCAAGAGAAGGTTGTCATGGTTATTCTGTCAGGTAATCCACAACAACCTACTCTAGGATAGACTTTAGATGCCACTCAGTCAGGTTATCCACAACACCTACTCTCTGGTTGACAAAAGGTGCCATTCATTCAAGTTATCCACAATATCACACTCAGGGATAGACTTCAATATACAGTACACTTTTAGATGCCAATTGAGTTCTCCACAGCACACTTCTCTACAATAGAAAACCTTATAGAATATCATCTAAAGTCTATCCTAGAGTAGGTTGTTGTTGATAACCTGACAGAAAGGCATCTAAAGTCTATCCTAGAGTAGGTTGTTGTGGATAACCCGACAGAATGGCATCAAAAGTCTATCCTAGAGTAGGTTCTTGTGGATAACTTGACAGAATGGCTTCTAAAGTCTATCCTAGAGTAGGATGTTGTGGATAACTTGACAGAATGGCATCTAAAGTCTATCCCAGAGTAGGTTGTTGTGGATAACCTGACAGAATGGCATCTAAAGTCTATCCTAGAGTAGGTTGTTGTTGATAACCTGACAGAAAGGCATCTAAAGTCTATCCTAGAGAAGGTTGTTGTGGATAACTTGACAGAATGGCATCTAAAGTCTATCCTAGAGTAGGTTGTTGTTGATAACCTGACAGAAAGGCATCTAAAGTCTATCCTAGAGTAGGTTGTTGTGGATAACCCGACAGAATGGCATCAAAAGTCTATCCTAGAGTAGGTTCTTGTGGATAACTTGACAGAATGGCATCAAAAGTCTATCCTAGAGTAGGTTGTTGTGGATAACTTGACAGAATGGCATCTAAAGTCTATCCTAGAGTAGGTTGTTGTGGATAACTTGACAGAATGGCATCTAAAGTCTATCCTAGAGTAGGTTGTTGTTGATAACCTGACAGAAAGGCATCTAAAGTCTATCCTAGAGTAGGTTGTTGTGGATAACCCGACAGAATGGCATCAAAAGTCTATCCTAGAGTAGGTTGTTGTGGATAACTTGACAGAATGGCATCTAAAGTCTATCCTAGAGTAGGTTGTTATGGATAACTTGGCTGAATGGCATCTAAAGTCTATCCTAGAGTAGGTTGTTGTGGATAACCTGACAGAATGGCATCTAAAGTCTATCCTAGAGAAGGTTGTTATGGATAACCTGACAGAATGGCATCAAAAGTCTATCCTAGAGTAGGTTCTTGTGGATAACTTGACAGAATGGCATCAAAAGTCTATCCTAGAGTAGGTTGTTGTGGATAACTTGACAGAAAGGCATCTAAAGTCTATCCTAGAGTAGGTTGTTGTGGATAACTTGACAGAATGGCATCTAAAGTCTATCCTAGAGAAGGTTGTTGTGGATAACCTTATAGAATGGCATCTAAAGTCTATCCTAGAGTAGGTTGTTGTGGATAACCTGACAGAATGGCATCTAAAGTCTATCCTAGAGAAGGTTGTTGTGGATAACCCGACAGAATGGCATCTAAAGTCTATTCTAGAGTAGGTTGTTGTGGATAACCCGACAGAATGGCATCTAAAGTCTATTCTAGAGTAGGTTGTTGTGGATAACCTGACAGAATGGCATCTAAAGTCTACCCTACAGTAGGTTGTTGTTGATAACCTGACAGAATGGCATCTAAAGTCTACCCTACAGTTGGTTGTTGTGGATAACTTGACAGAATGGCATCTAAAGTCTATCCTAGAGTAGGTTGTTGTGGATAACTTGACAGAATGGCATCTAAAGTCTATCCTATAGTAGGTTGTTGTGGATAACTTGACAGAATGGCATCTAAAGTCTATCCTAGAGTAGGTTGATGTGGATAACCTGACAGAATGGCATCTAAAGTCTATCCTAGAGTAGGTTGTTGTGGATAACTTGACAGAATGGCATCTAAAGTCTATCCTAGAGAAGGTTGTTGTGAATAACCTTATAGAATGGCATCTAAAGTCTATCCTAGAGTAGGTTGTTGTGCTTGACAGAAAGGCATCTAAAGTCTATCCTAGAGTAGGTTGTTGTGGATAACCTGACAGAATGGCATCTAAAGTCTATTCTAGAGTAGGTTGTTCTGGATTACCTGACAGAATGGCATCTAAAGTCTATCCTAGAGTAGGTTGTTGTGGATAACCTGACAGAATGGCATCTAAAGTCTACCCTACAGTAGGTTGTTGTTGATAACCTGACAGAATGGCATCTAAAGTCTACCCTACAGTTGGTTGTTGTGGATAACTTGACAGAATGGCATCTAAAGTCTATCCTAGAGTAGGTTGTTGTGGATAACTTGACAGAATGGCATCTAAAGTCTATCCTATAGTAGGTTGTTGTGGATAACTTGACAGAATGGCATCTAAAGTCTATCCTAGAGTAGGTTGTTGTGGATAACCTGACAGAATGGCATCTAAAGTCTATCCTAGAGTAGGTTGTTGTGGATAACTTGACAGAATGGCATCTAAAGTCTATCCTAGAGAAGGTTGTTGTGAATAACCTTATAGAATGGCATCTAAAGTCTATCCTAGAGTAGGTTGTTGTGCTTGACAGAAAGGCATCTAAAGTCTATCCTAGAGTAGGTTGTTGTGGATAACCTGACAGAATGGCATCTAAAGTCTATTCTAGAGTAGGTTGTTCTGGATTACCTGACAGAATGGCATCTAAAGTCTATCCTAGAGTAGGTTGTTGTGGATAACCTGACAGAATGGCATCTAAAGTCTACCCTACAGTAGGTTGTTGTTGATAACCTGACAGAATGGCATCTAAAGTCTACCCTACAGTTGGTTGTTGTGGATAACTTGACAGAATGGCATCTAAAGTCTATCCTAGAGTAGGTTGTTGTGGATAACTTGACAGAATGGCATCTAAAGTCTATCCTAGAGTAGGCTGTTGTGGATAACTTGACAGAATGGCATCTAAAGTCTATCCCAGAGTAGGTTGTTGTGGATAACCTGACAGAATGGCATCTAAAGTCTATCCTAGAGTAGGTTGTTGTGGATAACTTGACAGAATGGCATCTAAGGTCTATCCTCGAGAAGGTTGTTGCACAGACAACCTGAATAATTGCATTAGAATTCTAACATCATTGTTTGGAAAGCATGATTAACAACATATGGTTTATACCAGTGTAGAATATCATGGATATTCAATGGAATGGTGCCTCAAGTCCTTTTCAGATGATGATTTTGCAGATTGCTTGAAGATTTCTATCTCTAGCCATCTCTCTATCCCAGTGTAAAAAATTGTGGATGGTTTATTAGAATGATACTATTGTTTCCCACAAAAGAATATTGTTGAGAATGTTTAAAATATTTCAGTCAGAAATCTAATTGTAAAAATCAGATTTTCAGTGCATAAACTGATAGGACAGATACATTTATTTCTATAAATTTATAGATCTAGTTTACATGCATTTTTATTAAACATATTTTATTCGTCAAATTCAGTAAATACATGTTGAAAAGAAAAGTAAATAATATGGAGTATGAAAAATAGGATTCAGAAACAAGTGTTGAACACTTATAAAAACTGTCTCCTGAAAGTATTTATAAAATAAGTTTTCAAATGTGCCTTTAGGTAGAAATACCAAAAAATCAAAAACAAACAAATACAAAAACGTTAACCTTGTTGCATCCAGAAAAAAAACTATAATGGTTTTAATACCATGCAGGTAATAAAATTAAAAATCTGTAAGTGTGTTTATTTGCATATTATTTGTGAATCGTAAAGATACAAGGAACAATATCAGCGTAAATGAAAACGTTTGCTAAAATATATAAATTTTTGAGTGGATTTAAATATTTCAATGTTTTGTGTGGACGTTAGAGAATTATCACCAAAGAGTAGTAGTAAGCGGATATGGTAGTGGAGTTAAAAATCTATTCTTTAGATGAGAATAAAGGTTACAACTCAGTAGAAAATGAGACACTGTTTCAATTTCGCCACAGTCGCAGTAAGGATTATCTATGATATTTTTATTATAGAGGGCGGACTTTAAGGAGCTGGAGTTAGTGTGTAGTCTGGTGTGATAAATTTGTTGAAATCTCGATCCATAGCAGTAAAAAGCGGGTGGTGTAGTAAGGTTTAAACTAAGTAATAGTTTGAAGGTTGTCACAGAAGGAGTATCTTTAAGTTCTTGTGGAAGTTCATTCCATTGTCTGATTGTAGAAGGAAGAAAATCGTTATAGTAGGAATCGATGTGACATAAAATAGTCGGTATTTGATTGTGTTGTCTTGTGCTTCTGTGAGTTCTGTTTGGAATAATATCAGACAGGTACTGAGGAGTTAAGTTGTAGAACATTTTATGGAATTGAATAAGTTTGTGCTTTTTTCTTCTATGAGAAAGCGGTTCCCATCCAGTTTCGATATGTGTGTTTACATGCATTTCGCAATGAAGCAAATCTTACAGGTTATTCAAAGTTCAAAAAAGGTTTTTAAAAATTACATATAACTTTTATAATAATTGTGATTTCATAAGCATACTTTTATTTTAGTTTGATCACTAAAGAATATTATTATTATTATTATTATGTCTGTGTCAGTCACAGTGTATTTTTCCTGGAAGGAAAAACCCTTCTGTGCCTCGCCAATAAGTATTTTGACCTGTCAGAAAACGGAAGTGTGGCGCGAATTACAATAATTCATTACATTGGTCTTATCAGAAATGTATTACATTTTCATAAAAGTGAAAGTAGACGAACGTGTACCGTGATTTCTGTTACTATCGTTACCGAAAGTAAGAATGACTCAAACAGGTGTCCGGTGTTGCGAAATGTTTTGTTTTGTTTTTTTTTTTTTTTAGACCATTGAACCGTTATCGAGGTCAGATAGATCTATGCACAACGTATTTTTTTTTTGAATGATTTCTTCTGGGACATGGTTATGAATAAGACATCTGTTTAAAACTCAGCCTTCTCGATCATAACTTATGTCAACTCCTAACACAAAACATAAACAAATGACTTACCTTTAGCCCCCTCCATGCTTCTCACGGGAGCTGTCAAACGCATGCGCCGAGAGATCAATACACAGAACTTTAACAATCTGCCGACAGTATTGTCATTTTTTCGATCGTTTAAAATTAATATGTTTGCAACACCTTAAATTGTTGTCTTTTAAAATAGGTCATCTAAATTAAAATTAACCGAAGCACCACTTTGTGTATTGTCAAAATTATCAAAAATCCACCACACTAGATCTATGTACACACGTCTTTTAAAAACGTGATCACTAGATCTATGTTTAAAATATCTTTAATCAGTTTTGTTTTCATTAAAAATGTTGTTTATCTTTTTCTTAAATTCTCCGGGTGGGTGGGTATATCCTCGCTTGATTACGTTCTAATACATACTTGTATTAGATATATATATCTAATATGCGAACAATCGAATATTCTCATTTATATCCGGGCGTGACTAAAGGGATCTTTTAATGTCATGACAACAGCGAAAATACTTATGTCATAGATATATAGATACATCCAAAATCTCCTCAAGCTGAATACATAGGATCTATACGAACAAAGCATATTTGAGAACCTATCTAACAATATTAAATCCCCCCCCCCCAAAAAAAAATAGATAAATAAATAAATAAATAAAATTAAAAATCAGTTCTCGTTTGTATAATGTATTTTATAAAATGTATAAATTTTAGCTAAAATGATTTTAAAGCAAATTTGAAATTTACAGATCCAACGTAATTTTATCAATCCACTGAGTTGTTTCTGATAGATCGGTAAAGTTAGCTACTAGTAACTGGCTACTAGTAGCTAGCTACTTGTAGAAGAAAAGTTAGCTACTAGTAGCCAGTTACTTGTGGAGGAAAAGTTAGCTACTAGTAACCAGTTACTTGAACGATTAAAGATAAATACTAGTAATTATTTCTGGTTAATTTTATTTACTTATTTACTGATAAAAACAAATAAATGTTTTCCGTGTGTAATTTCGTCTTAATCACAGCTTTCGCAGATATTCCTTCCGCATAAGTTTTCTTGTACCACGAATGTAGTACAAAGATTGAAAAAATAATTGTTTTACATAACAATTAAAAAATCTGCATCTAATGATACTAAATATTTAGACATTACAGCCTTCATACGCACGCATACGCTTTCGCAATCCGACTTGGGGGGTAGTTTTTGGTGTAGATTTCTACGATTTTTCACATTCAGCGCGAGTAGCTGGCTATTTATTTCAAAGATATTCAATATTTATTCACATCATCATCAAGGATATTCAATTCTGCATCTAATGATACCAAATATGTAGACATTACAGCCTTCATACGCACGCATACGCTTGCAATCCGACTAGTGGGGTGTTTTTGGTGTAGATTTCTATGATTTTTCACATTTAGTGCGAGTAGCTGGCTATTTATTTCAAAGATATTCAATATTTATTCACATCATCATCAAGGATATTCAATTCTGCATCTAATGATACCAAATATGTAGACATTACAGCCTTCATACGCACGCATACGCTTGCAATCCGACTAGTGGGGTGTTTTTGGTGTAGATTTCTATGATTTTTCACATTTAGTGCGAGTAGCTGGCTATTTATTTCAAAGATATTCAATATTTATTCACATCATCATCAAGGTAATTCAATTCTAAATCTAATGATACCAAATATTTAGACATTACAGCCTTCTTACGCACGCATACGCTTACGCAATCGGACTGGGGGGTAGTTTTTGGTGTAGATTTCTACGATTTTTCACATTCAGTGCGAGTAGCTGGCTATTTATTTCAAAGATATTCAATATTTATTCACATCATCATCAAGGATATTCAATTCTGCATCTAATGATACCAAATATGTAGACATTACAGTCTTCACACGCACGCATACGCTTACGCAGGCCGACTGGGGGTAGTTTAGTGTAGATTTCTACGATTTTTCACATTCAGTGCGAGTAGCTGGCTATTTATTTCAAAGATATTCAATATTTATTCACATCATCATCAAGGATATTCAATTCTGCATCTAATGATACCAAATATTTAGACATTACAGCCTTCATACGCACGCATACGCTTTCGCAATCCGACTGGGGGGTAGTTTTTGGTGTAGATTTCTACAATTTTTTACATTCAGCGCTAGTAGCTGGCTATTTATTTCAAAGATATTCAATATTAATTCACATCATCATCAAGGATATTCAATTCTGAATCTAATGATACCAAATATTTAGACATTACAGCCTTCAAACGCACGCATACGCTTACGCAATCCGACTGGGGGGGTAGTTTTTGGTGTAGATTTCTACGATTTTTCACATTCAGTGCGAGTAGCTGGCTATTTATTTCAAAGATATTCAATATTTATTCACATCATCATCAAGGATATTCAATTCTGCATCTAATGATACCAAATATGTAGACATTACAGTCCTTCACTACGCACGCATACGCTTACGCAAGCCGACTGGGGGTAGTTTTTGGTGTAGATTTCTACGATTTTTCACATTCAGTGCGAGTAGCTGGCTATTTATTTCAAAGATATTCAATATTTATTCACATCAGTCATCAAGGATATTCAATTCTGCATCTAATGATACCAAATATTGAGACATTACAGCCTTCATACGCACGCATACGCTTTCGCAATCCGACTGGGGGGGTAGTTTTTGGTGTAGATTTCTACGATTTTTCACATTCAGCGCTAGTAGCTGGCTATTTATTTCAAAGATATTCAATATTAATTCACATCATCATCAAGGATATTCAATTCTGCATCTAATGATACCAAATATTTAGACATTACAGCCTTCATAACGCACGCATACGCTTACGCAATCCGACTGGGGGGGTAGTTTTTGGTGTAGATTTCTACGATTTTTCACATTCAGTGCGAGTAGCTGGCTATTTATTTCAAAGATATTCAATATTTATTCACATCATCATCAAGGATATTCAATTCTGCATCTAATGATACCAAATATGTAGACATTACAGTCCTTCACACGCACGCATACGCTTACGCAAGCCGACTGGGGGTAGTTTTTGGTGTAGATTTCTACGATTTTTCACATTCAGTGCGAGTAGCTGGCTATTTATTTCAAAGATATTCAATATTTATTCACATCATCATCAAGGATATTCAATTCTGCATCTAATGATACCAAATATGTAGACATTACAGCCTTCATACGCACGCATACGCTTACGCAATCCGACTAGTGGGGTGTTTTTGGTGTAGATTTCTATGATTTTTCACATTCAGTGCGAGTAGCTGGCTATTTATTTCAAAGATATTCAATATTTATTCACATCATCATCAAGGATATTCAATTCTGAATCTAATGATACCAAATATTTAGACATTACAGCCTTCATACGCACGCATACGCTTACGCAATCCGACTTGGGGGGTAGTTTTTGGTGTAGATTTCTACGATTTTTCACATTCAGTGCGAGTAGCTGGCTATTTATTTCAAAGATATTCAATATTTATTCACATCATCATCAAGGATATTCAATTCTGCATCTAATGATACCAAATATGTAGACATTACAGCCTTCACTACGCACGCATACGCTTACGCAAGCCGACTGGGGGGTAGTTTTTGGTGTAGATTTCTACGATTTTTCACATTCAGTGCGAGTAGCTGGCTATTTATTTCAAAGATATTCAATATTTATTCACATCATCATCAAGGATATTCAATTCTGCATCTAATGATACCAAATATTTAGACATTACAGCCTTCATACGCACGCATACGCTTACGCAATCCGACTGGGGGGGGTAGTTTTTGGTGTAGATTTCTACGATTTTTCACATTCAGTGCGAGTAGCTGGCTATTTATTTCAAAGATATTCAATATTTAATTCACATCATCATCAAGGATATTCAATTCTGCATCTAATGATACCAAATATTTAGACATTACAGCCTTCATACGCACGCATACGCTTACGCAATCCGACTAGGGGGGTGTTTTTGGTGTAGATTTCTATGATTTTTCACATTCAGTGCGAGTAGCTGGCTATTTATTTCAAAGATATTCAATATTAATTCACATCATCATCAAGGTAATTCAATTCTTAATCTAATGATACCACCTGTTTGGAATATATGAGTATATTTGTATACACCATCACAGTGCCAAGGATCGGGATTGAATGTGGATGAAAGTACTGACGGTACTGAGATGCGAGTTTTATGAATGTGCATGAAGTAACATACTTAAATGCTTACACTATCAAAGAGGAGGGTACGTTTTGTATTAAATTTTTATCATTTTATTCGGTTTATTGCTCTAAGAGCAATTAGCATGTTTTTGTCGTCCCGTTTGGTAATTTTGCAACAGTCGTATGTTTACTGGTTAACCGCCAAAAAAATCTACATGGAAAATGTAGAACGTTATGTTACCTTCATTTTGTGAAAAACAATTAAATTAACAAATTATTTTTTTATAATTTAATGTTAATTTGTTAAGAAAATAAAATTGTCATTGAAAAAAAATAAAGCATTAGGCAAGATCTCGAAAACTTTGGGCGAGCTCACAGTAGTACAATCAGTAGGTAGCGATACAACCATAATTCACCACTGTCGGTCTGTGTAACCAAAAGTGAATTGTAGTTAACATAAATATTATGATGATGATTAAATTGCCATGCAGATAATCGATAAATGTGAATGACATTGACCACAGAAAAAACAGGAATCCGAAAAATAGATAATGCTTGCGTATAAATTTACAAACGTTTGAAGAAGAGAACCTTATATGTTTTATCTGCCTTTTGTTTCTTTTTAATGTCTTTATGATGTACTCACGGCGACTTTGGCTGTTTCCAATTTTGAGTACAATTTTTTTAGCTTCAATGTATTTTTAACTATTAATATTATTGTATTTGTTTTTTCTTTGACCATCATTTTGTAAATTAAAAATTGTGTTTGACATGAACACCTGAAGATTCTTACTGTATATACAAAAACAATTAAAAACATTACAGATTTATTAATGGATCGATTTGGTTCACATTGTAAGTAGAAGTCTAGCTGTTTAACATTGTTTTCTAAAATAAATATTATGTTGACCCATTTTTCTGGTGTTATTAAAAGTCTACAATTTGAAAAATCCCGATATTAACCAAGCAAAAGTAAGTAATTACTAGTAGTGAGAAATATCCTCGGATGCTAAGATAGCCACAGTTACTTTAAATAAAACAACAGATAAATGGCAATTACAGATTATTTTTCGTACGATTTAGTACATATTTTTTAATTTTAAATTCCTTCTTTACTAAATTTTCTGAATATGTAAGTCTGGAGTTACTTTTGTCATGTATTTTAAAAAGCTCTTTTCCTGGCCAAAGTTTAAAATATATATTTCGAAAAACCTTGTTTGATGAGTATTAAAATTGTGTCTGACTTTTAAAGCATTTCATAAACTTGATTTCATTCACAAAATTAATCAGGATGACAACAAAGCCATTACTAGCTGATTATGATGTACAGAAACAGCAGCCAAAATTCTCTTCCGTGTTCACAAAAGAAACGTTTTTTCTCCTCTCTGTTTTTACACACAAACACAGAGAGAGAGAGAGAGAGAGAGAGAGAGAGAGAGAGAGAGAGAGAGAGAGAGAGAGAGGTGTCTTTATTTTACAGTTTGTTTATTCTGCGAAACTTAGTAACCCGTTTCTTGCAATGCCCTTCTAGGTCAAGGCCAAGGTCATTACCTTAAGCCTCTCTCTCTCTCTCTCTCTCTCTCTCTCTCTCTCTCTCTCTCTCTCTCTCTGCCAATTATTAATACAATTTAAAGAAAATTATTTTTTTTACAATATTTTATAATTTTATAACAAAGATGCTGATCTTTCTGGTTTAGAAGAATTTCTTTTTGATGATTAGGCTTAATTTAAAGTCGCAATAACCAAGATTTTTTAAAAGATATTTTGCTACAAAATTTTATTGTTTTATGACTTCGATCACTAACGTTTGCTAAAAAATAATGTGAATTTTTTTTTGAAAATAAATGATTTTAACTAGAGATTACAAATCGGGTGAACGCATCAGGCCCATTGGATCTCTTGTTTTATATGCATTACAGAAGTACTATAACCAACAAAAAAGGATTGTTTTCAATTATTTGAAATATTTGTGGCAATTTAAAACAATTGCTACTATTTCAATCTTATTTATTCATCCAGATTCATCCAGCGCGGCTATCAGTACACTATGCACTTTGATTACAAATCCATACCGGTAACTCGGCAGTGTGTAAGCGTACATGTGCATAACAAGACTTAAATGTCTAAATATTTGGTACCATTAGATGGAGAATTAAATATCCTTAATGATGGTGTGATTAAATATTGAATATCTTTGAAATAAATAGCCAGCTACTCGCACTGAATGTGAAAAATCGTAGAAATCTACACCAAAAACTACCCCCCTAGTCGGATTGCGTAAGCGTATGCGTGCGTATGAAGGCTGTAATGTCTACATATTTGGTATCATTAGATGCAGAATTGAATATCCTTGATGATGATGTGAATAAATATTGAATATCTTTGAAATAAATAGCCAGCTACTCGCACTGAATGTGAAAAATCGTAGAAATCTACACCAAAAACTACCCCCAGTCGGATTGCGTAAGCGTATGCGTGCGTATGAAGGCTGTAATGTCTAAATATTTGGTATCATTAGATGCAGAATTGAATATCCTTGATGATGATGTGAATAAATATTGAATATCTTTGAAATAAATAGCCAGCTACTCGCACTGAATGTGAAAAATCGTAGAAATCTACACCAAAAACTACCCCCCAGTCGGATTGCGTAAGCGTATGCGTGCGTATGAAGGCTGTAATGTCTACATATTTGGTATCATTAGATGCAGAATTGAATATCCTTGATGATGATGTGAATAAATATTGAATATCTTTGAAATAAATAGCCAGCTACTCGCACTGAATGTGAAAAATCGTAGAAATCTACACCAAAAACTACCCCCAGTCGGATTGCGTAAGCGTATGCGTGCGTATGAAGGCTGTAATGTCTACATATTTGGTATCATTAGATGCAGAATTGAATATCCTTGATGATGATGTGAATAAATATTGAATATCTTTGAAATAAATAGCCAGCTACTCGCACTGAATGTGAAAAATCGTAGAAATCTACACCAAAAACTACCCCCCAGTCGGATTGCGTAAGCGTATGCGTGCGTATGAAGGCTGTAATGTCTAAATATTTGGTATCATTAGATGCAGAATTGAATATCCTTGATGATGATGTGAATAAATATTGAATATCTTTGAAATAAATAGCCAGCTACTCGCACTGAATGTGAAAAATCGTAGAAATCTACACCAAAAACTACCCCACAGTCGGCTTGCGTAAGCGTATGCGTGCGTATGAAGACTGTAATGTCTAAATATTTGGTATCATTAGATGCAGAATTGAATATCCTTGATGATGATGTGAATAAATATTGAATATCTTTGAAATAAATAGCCAGCTACTCGCACTGAATGTGAAAAATCGTAGAAATCTACACCAATAACTACCCACCAGTCGGACTTGCGTAAGCGTATGCGTGCGTAGTGAAGGCTGTAATGTCTACATATTTGGTATCATTAGATGCAGAATTGAATATCCTTGATGATGATGTGAATAAATATTGAATATCTTTGAAATAAATAGCCAGCTACTCGCACTGAATGTGAAAAATCGTAGAAATCTACACCAAAAACTACCCCCAGTCGGCATTGCGTAAGCGTATGCGTGCGTAGTGAAGGCTGTAATGTCTACATATTTGGTATCATTAGATGCAGAATTGAATATCCTTGATGATGATGTGAATAAATATTGAATATCTTTGAAATAAATAGCCAGCTACTCGCACTGAATGTGAAAAATCGTAGAAATCTACACCAAAAACTACCCCCCAGTCGGCATTGCGTAAGCGTATGCGTGCGTATGAAGGCTGTAATGTCTAAATATTTGGTATCAATTAGATGCAGAATTGAATATCCTTGATGATGATGTGAATTAATATTGAATATCTTTGAAATAAATAGCCAGCTACTCGCGCTGAATGTGAAAAATCGTAGAAATCTACACCAAAAACTACCCCCCCCCAGTCGGATTGCGAAAGCGTATGCGTGCGTATGAAGGCTGTAATGTCTAAATATTTGGTATCACTAGATGCAGATTTTTTAATTGTTATGTAAAACAATTATTTTTTCAATGTCTTTGTACTACATTCGTGGTACAAGAAAACTTATGCGGAAGGAATATCTGCGAAAGCTGTGATTAAGACGAAATTACACACGGAAAACATTTATTTGTTTTTATCAGTAAATAAGTAAATAAAATTAACCAGAAATAATTACTAGTATTTATCTTTAATCGTTCAAGTAACTGGTTACTAGTAGCTATCTTTTCCTCCACAAGTAACTGGCTACTAGTAGCTAACTTTTCTTCTACAAGTAGCTAGCTACTAGTAGCCAGTTACTAGTAGCTAACTTTACCGATCTGTTTCTGATGTCCGTTTAAAAATTGGTTATAAACCGCAGTTCAAGTTGGGCATTAAAAAAAAATATCGTTAAATACATTCAAAAAAGCTTTATGACTTACATGTACATTTTTTAACGAAAACATTAAAAAATACTTCTAGGATATTACTAGTTTGTAAAAACAAATGCATCTGAATGAAGATAATGTTCACTTAGGCCCCGAGTGTGCTAAACTTTAGCTAGGGAACACATATGAACACTACATATCGAGGTTAATTTTAAATGTCCACATTACACGGTCACAACACCTGAACTTGTAAGACTGTGCGTTTCACAGAGCACATCTTCTAAAATGAATACTTCTGTTGAGTAACAAATACTAACATGATATTAACAAATGCAGTTAAAACTTAAAAGTAATATTAAGTTTCGTTCAAATACCGACCGAGAAACATGTGTACATTTCATGTTGACATGTTCACATTATACGGTCACAACTTCTGAATTCCGAGGCATAAAATTGTACATTTCGCGTATTTTCTAAAATCAGAACTACTTCTGTTATAATATATATATATATATATATATATATATATATATATATATATATATATATATATATATATATATATATATATATATATATATATATTAATAATTTGATGATGTGACAACTATACCAAATCATAAGTTTTCGAATAAAACTTGGGTAAGACTTCCTTTTGTACCCCCCACCCATTAATTCAATGTAAAATTTTTGAAAAATTATTTTTTACAGAAATGTTCAAAATGGCATTAATTTATTATTTTTATATCTATTTAGTTAAAACTAATATTATGGTTACTTACCTTGCCAGAACAGGGTTTCATTTACGATAACGTGTGTTCGAACAGTGTTGTTAAACCATGTCGTTAATTAGCATTTGAAGTAATAAAAAAAGGTTTATTGTAAATGATATTTTAGGAAAATTAATAATTGAGGATTGTAATTTAAAAGGTTTCACTCTCTTAATCCCCGCCGTAATTAGTAACTGTATCGTAAATAAAGAATACACATTCGCATATGATACACCTGGGGTTATACAGTTAAATTATAATGTAACAATGTCATATTTTTAATTTTATTTTAACAAGAAATTTTACACACGCACGTATATAATATTTCCCTGTGGATTTTCGTTTAATATAGAAGTTTAAAAAGACGTATATATGTTACTTTACCTAATATCAATTATAAACATGCATGGAAATTAACCCTTTAATAATTCAAAATGCTGAATTTCCATAAAAGACTTTTATAAACTCCCGAACTGTACATGGATTTAAAACGGATCACTTAAAGATATTATTTATCTGTGTGGCACTGTAAAACACAGTATGTATAAGTTTTTATCAAAAATAAATAAATAAATAAATAAATAATAAATGAATAAATAAATAAATAGATAAATAAATTTTAAAAACCAAACAAGTCGACACACAGATTCCGTAATCATTGTTAGGAAATGTCCTTCATACAAATAATCCCCCTCACAAAGTAAAAAAAAAAAAACCCTCTCCATTGCTGTCAGCCCTTTTGGAAAACAGTGCGCGCGCGCGCGCGTGTGTGTGTGAGAGAGATGGAGAGAGAGAGAGAGAGAGAGAGAGAGAGAGAGAGAGAGAGAGAGAGAGAGAGAGAGAGAGAGTGTGTATGTGTGTGTGTGTGTGTGTGTGTGGGAGAGAAAGAACATGCCATTAGTTTTAGGATTCAATTTCCGGTTTGGTAATTTTCCATCATATTATTTCTATGTTATTCGTCGTTTTTTCCCCAGATTTGCAAACTCATTGCTGATAAGTTGCAAGTTTCATTTTAGAATGCGTGTGATGCATGTGCATGTATTTTGACAGGTATCACACATTCGCGGCTTTGTAGTATACACTAGACACAGTATGTCTTGGATAGGAATATATATATACATGTATATATATTATATATATATATATATATATATATATATATATATATATATATATATATATATATATATAATTTCTCTTTGTGAAAATTCAAAATTCTGCACATCATGACCTTTATACAGGGTCAGTAAAATCCATGTCGAGCGAGGGTGATATATTGTGTATGTCACTGATCTACATGTAACAACATCCACCAAGCCTTAGGTAACCTGGTTGTGAAATACATGTAGATAGAATCCGGGACCTGCAAAATCGTTGAGCAAACCCATCGGTTACCATTAGCCGATATCCGCCCTAAAGAGTAATTGTATTATTATTAGCCTACTTTTTATTAATTATTGTATAAGAATAGCCAAACCTAAAATGGACTACGATCAAATTAAAAAGAGTAAGACCCGATTAGATGTTTTTGTTAGGCTTCAACGGGTCTAATTAAAAATAAATTAAAAAAAGCTTTCCCATGGTTTTACCAATGTTACTGAAACCTAAATAAAGAGCTACCGATAGAACTCTTTACTTTCAAAAAATGACAGTTGATTTGTGTATGCGAGCCAGTTTTCTCAGGGTTTCGCCATTGTATCACCCGACCAATGCCCCGAATTAACGCCGTTTTTCACCAAAATAATCATCAACAGTTTCGATAATTTCCCGTTTCGAACAAACGGTTGGAATATCAGGTACGCTGCCGAATCCAAATGCAAATTAACACTGTTACAGAATATGTTTATGTAATTGATATGTATTTTAGTTTTCTTTGATTGGGAAATTATAAAATGGAAAAACTAAATTCTGCTGACTCTCTGAAACGGAACCGTTTTTTTTTTTTTTTTTTTGTTTTTTTTGTTTTGTTTTTTTTATGATGTTATGTACAGCTTGCTATGTAGTAGTAGTACGCGTTGAATATTTTTTACACAGTGGACAAACCTCAATTGTTTTGTAACACACGGGGTCTTAAACACTTTGTACATTGTCGTGATTTATACGGATTATAAATACAACGTTGATTTATATATTCACTACAGTTATTATACTAATCTATAATAGCGTAATGGTAACATGTGTGTGCGATATTTGGATTATTTTATACTTGTATCTAGACTGTGGCAGCTAATCTGTCTTGCACTGAAATTAATATCTGTTTGAAAACCGATATTTGGCGAAATTATAGTCATTCGGATTATTTAAGATTTTTCGATAGAACGCGGAAAACGAGTTTTTTCTTTAGATAATTAGTGATTGTGTGCTTCGGTTTCAGATGATTGTGAAATGAATAAAGTTGAGGAAACAAAATTCATCGGAAGGATGAGGATGAGTTATGATTTAATGGGTTAATTTTTTTTTGTTGAGAGAGACAGAGAGGGTGTGTATGAGAGAGAGAGAGAGAGAGAGAGAGAGAGAGAGAGAGAGAGAGAGAGAGAGCACATAGTTTTTCTTTTTTCATTCAAAGCAGATTGATTCACACACACACACACACACACACACACACACACACACACACACACACACACACACATATATAGCTATAGATCAGTAATACACACACACACATAACTCGTTTTCACAGTCTGGAACTAGAGTTGTCACTTATTTATTAAAAGGATGAACGTTAAAACCTTATGCAAATCTCAGATTTTGAACTTTGAATATAGAAGTTACATACTGTGCTCTAACTTTATTTATTTATTTATTTATTTATTTATTTATTTACTTGTATTTTAATTTGTAATAAATTTAAACAATATTTTATTCAATATAACACATACATGAAACATACATACAACAGCAAACATGATGGATTCTGGAACAAGAGTTGCAACTCTTATACAAGCCAGTTTCCATGAAGCTTATTAATTCAAATTTTGATGTGGGAGTCTAATATAAGTATTTAAAAATAATAATAATAATCAATGTTTAAACAAAATGAGAAGGAATATAATAATAATAAAAAAATAAAGGATACACCAATATAATATTATTTTGTTACCATGTGGGTTGATTGTGATATTGGACAACAATAAAAATTCAATGTAGCAGTCGATGTTTGAATTGGATTATGCGTAAATATATCTTATACTGTAATACTTCATATAAATCGTTTTGATTTTATGATAAAATCCTGAACACTTCAAAATATATCTTTGTTTTGGTCACATGTGAGTGCATTTGAACCGTAAAGAAGCAAGTTTTTGTTTATCTGGAAAGGAAGTCAGTCAATTGTCGTATGTCGTATAAGGCTATAGAGGGAACATTCTTGTAAAAATGTGGTTTCTGTTGTTCCACAACTGCAGTTAGGCGTTTTAGAAAGATTTCTGTTAAAGAGATGTAGTTTTAGAGGACTACATTCCAGACGTAATTGACAATGATAAGTGTGTGTGTGTGTGTGTGTGTGTGTGTGTGTGTGTGTGTGTGTGTGTGTGTGTGTTGATAATGTTAATGATAATAATGATGATGATGATAATAATGATTTTTACTGATATACGCAAAAACACAACTGGAACTTTCAACATGCATTTTTCAAGTACAAGAAAATTTGTTTATTATAAAATATTACCGTGTATGTTTAACATTTTTTATGCAGAGAAATTGACTCATTTTGGAAGTGTGAAAAGGACAATACCATACGAAAAGGACAAAAGAACATTCATTTGACTTAGATAAAATGTTTCGATTGGCAACGTTTTCATGTACACCTGTAGTAAAAATCTATGTAAGGAATGGCGTTCAACATCGATCACCTCATAACTAAACTCAGTCTGACATCATTTATATAACAGTGAATTATTTATAACTATCGAACATTTAATATAGAAACTGCATATCTTAGCCTAGTCTTATTAATGCATACCTGTATTAATATGTAAATATACAACATCACAAGGACGCAGGTGAGAAGCAGGTGTGGTAAGAGGTTGCAGAAAAGAAACGCTAAATTAGATTGTTTTCTAGGAAGTGTTGTATCTTTCACTTGACATTTAACTAACACCAACCAGTGTTAGGTTAATATTTAATTTTTTAAATGAAATATTCAAAAATCAAAATATTAAAATATGACAATAGATGTCAGAGTTTAATTGTTAGATACTTTATTCAGAAAGTTTATATATCATTAAAGAACTTCTTGATATCTTTCTGCCTTGTTCACAGTTTATATAACGATGGTGATCAAAATTTTAAGAAATGTACCATACTTATATTTTCGCCAAAGTAATGCTTATTTTGCTACGCTAAGGTGCCTCTAGTAGCTTGCTGTAAAATGAACTTGATTTCGTTATAACTGACAAGATGAACTTTCCAGGCGATCAACAAATAGTAAGATATTTGTTTTACAGTATTATTAGTATATTGGTTCATTAAACCCGAGAGGTACAAGTAAGCTATTTGGTTTAAATCAAAAGTTAATGTTCTACATGGTTATGATTCAACAAACCGGATGTGATAAGCTCCCATGATTTTGGTTTACTTAGAAAGATATAGTCTTGGTTTATCACACCAGAGACGGAAACGTCTTTGGTTTTACATATTAAGTTATTGTTCCAATTCATCAAACAGGAGACGGTAAGCTATTTGGTTTATAGTATTAAATATGATTCTTGTTTATCAAAAAGATGGTATATTATTTGGTTTTAAATACTGGTTAAGGTTCTGTATTGTTAAATCTGAGAGATAGAACATACGACCTTTGGCAACCGAACACTAGGATCTGCCCGGGTTGGATTCGAATCTAAGCGGGAAATCAAAGACAGTGTTGTTTGTAAACGAGCGCGTTAGACCTTTTGGCCACCGAAGCTTAAAAATAAAGGAGTGGACCTGGGTTTGGATTTGGTTCATCAAAGTTTAAGGTAATTACTTTACATTTGCTATCCTAGGTCTCAAAATCTATTTAAAATCTTCAGTCACACTTTATTTAGATTAACCTGTTTGTTTGTACATTTCACATTTCTCTAGAACTCTTGTTGAGAGTCCCGACTTTAGACCGCAGAATGGCATAATAGAGAGAGAGAGAGAGAGAGAGAGAGAGAGAGAGAGAGAGAGAGAGAGAGAGAGAGAGAGAGAGAGAGAGAGAGAGAGAGAGAGAGAGAGAGAGCTTTTTACCTTTTATTGGAGAAGCTTATGTAGAATTAGTTGCAGTTAAATCCTAAACAGCAAAAGACCTTTACATAAAACATCAGGGGGAAATCGAAACTTTAGCAAATACTTCCATAACATTTAATGTCAGTTAAATTTGTACGCTTAAACGGAAATAAACAATAAGTTTTTTTTCCTTTTATCAATACAATCGATGCGTTCTCTTCGCGTCTTTTCAATGCAATACAATGCAATGCAATGCAGTGCAATGCAATGCAATGCAACGCAATGCAATGCAATGCAATGCAATGCAATGCAATGCAATGCAATACAATACAATACACATTTTAGAAAGGGTCTGGTTGCCTTCTTAAATTTATACCTTGGTAGGGTACATATAACTGTATGTGAAAATTTAAATGTTATTCAATTGAAAAACGGTATAAAATATTTCATTTCTAATTTACCATTTATGTCTGATTTACTAATGACCAGAACAATCGATATTCCATGCTTAATTATATAGTACCAAATATTTTAAGATGGTTAATGCAATGTTTATTGGATAAATGCAACGTTCCCGAAACGGCAGCTAAGCTGATTTGTTTTCAAACCGATAACGAAAAACCTCCAAATTTTGCAGAATGTTAACTATACTATCAATCCAATTCTAACTAAAAACATATTTTGCCAAATTTTAGCATACGTCCAAAATAGCATGATTATGCATACCGAGAACAAGGTCAGAACAGGTCAAGTATTTGTAAACCATTTTTTAAAATCCATTCCGAACGGAAATTACAAATGTTTGGTTACTCAGGTTTAACAAGGTAAAGATCAAACTAAACAATCTCAGATTAATGCCGTATGAAAATTTAGAAAGTTATGATTAATGGGGTTATTTTCCATGTATCTAAAATTGATACTTTCCGTGCAAAATCAGTTACATTTCCCGTTACAACGTGGAATACATACCATCAGCTCCAACTTTCTGATTGGTTCGTGTAATACTCACCCATGTTATTGTCAAACCAGAGTCTTCCGAACCAAAAATGGTTTAATGAACACTTATGTTATTATAAAAACTTCCACTGAAGATTTTGCAGAAAAATCCCTTTTTTAACATATTAAACTTTCAGAAAAAATATGACACTGAAACCATCAAAGCACTTTTTGAATTGAATCTTCACAAACATTTACAGGAATTGTAATGAGCTGATTTTGAATCTTTGTTAAAATAATGCCTTCAAAATCAGCACAAGACAGAACTCTAATCCCGTTGCTAAACAAACAAATTATCAACAGAAGAGGTAAAGATTCTAGATAAAGATAATAAAGTCGATATTCAAAGTCACTAATTGAGCATTGTAATCAAAATCGGATGACCAATACTTCGAGGATCTATGTCAATGATGCATGTTAAAAATTAAAGTAATGGTTTACAGGCAAATGGATTTCACGTACCTCTATATCAAGACTTTTGGTTGTGGAATGGAAGTGCCGAATTCTAAAAGAGGTAGAAAACCGGTTTGCTTAGTTTTGGAATAGGTAGGAAACCGGATTGTCCGGATAATTTTAATCTTCGAGAAAATATTTGTATATCGCTAATAAACTTGATGGTAAATAGATGTCATGTGCTGATTTTGAATTTCTATTAAAATAATGCATTCAAAATCAGCACATGACAACTTACATAGATATCGAAATGTTGTGGAAAACATCCACTCTATTTTTCGAATGCACAGAGAAGGTAATATTGTGTTATGAAAACCACAGTTTTTCAGACACACTAGATTTTTCATTAGATCTATTGAGGCATTTGTTTGTTTGTTTTTGTTTTTTCTCTCAAGCTGATTTTCTGTCAGTCAAAGATAATTTTATTACAATATGGATTATGGATTATTTTCTACTACAAGCATGCAGCACTAGCTAATATAATATTAATTCTAAGACAGCAAAAGATTGTAAAAGTATTATGTATATCTCCTACAAATGAATGCTTACGAAACGAAATTTTCCTTAAACACTTTATGCAATAGTACGCGTACGGATATCGTGCAGCAACACTAAACCAGTTATTGCCTTCAGCACCGTTTAAATGAGAAATGCAAATGTCACTTACCTCGGTAATGAATTAACGACTGTGCTCTAGACAATCTAGACTTGGGTTTACCCATTTTGACGATTCCAAAGAATTTAACAAAGTACAAAAAATGAAAGAACACCAAGTTTCTCAATCAATTAAGCACTTGACAATAACACAGAAACTGAAATTGACACAAGTACATGCAAAATATAAACCATATATATACATGCAATATATAAACCATATAGATAAAATAAAATATTTATGTACATGTGTAATTGTAGTTCTTTGGCGGCTGTGAAATCGATTTGACCAAACAAATATATTCACTTCACAATTGGAAATCAGCGACAACTAATTACTGGTAAATAGCTAAGTAAAATTATACTTATTGTCCAGGCTTTTGGTCGGTATTAGAAACATTGATTGACGGAGTTTTTATTGTATGTCAACAATAACCAAAGACAGATTGGAGTTGATTTGATTATGTATAAAGACACGAAATTTGTATAGTTTTCTGAGAAAAACGCTAGGGATTGAGTAATATTTGATACAGAAATAGAAAATGATAATTCTATATTACCAAAAAGAAAAATATAATTGCCATGTTATAACATGTAGTTCAACAACGATTGGAAACTTGTCCTTTAATACAATACAACGTATTATGATATCATTTTTTAAATGACATCATAATGTTTTTGAATTCTTATTAGAGTACATTTATAAATTTTCGCAAGCTGTTATTAACGCTTTAAAAAATAAATATTGAACTAGTTTTCGATATATAACATCAAAACGCGAATGCCTTTGAAACAGTTGTATCTGTTTTAACACTTAAATTTCCGGATGAAGTATTTAAGTCATATTTTCAAGAATCCACAGCAAAAGTGCAAATTCAATTACACAAACACTTGTACACTCGTGCAAAAAAATGATATTCTATTTAGATTAATCCTCGAGTTAAATAAAAAAATTATTCATGAATAAAAAAAAATTGCTAATGTGGCGTAAAACCTTAAACCAAACACCTTTTCCTCTTAATTTTAAAATAGCTGCTTTTTATAATGAAAAATCCTAACATGTGCGTGAACATAGTTCCAATCTCTACTTTTATGTGTTGTTGCGGCTATTACTTTAAGTTATAAGGATTGATTGGTTGAGTTATTTATTGAAGTTTTACGTCCTAGTCAAGAACATTTCACTTATATCGTGACGTCACCAGCTATAGCGAAATAGCTATGTGAAATGGCGATATTTTGTCCCTTGTAGTGGGCTACGGGCAATGTGCAGGGAGCGTGGGCATCGGTTTTTAAGGTCTCCTCTAAAGGACCCCATGAGTTATATTTCTAAATGCCAAGTGCTTGGCGAAAAACAATCACTTTCAATTTTCAAGTGTTGGTCAGACCCGACCGGGGTTCGAGTTCCGACCTCGCATATACGGAATGATATAAGGAGTGGAGTGCAGAAATATCAGGTCACGATTCTTTCACTAAAAGCTATCAGTTATTGGATGGTGAAGAAATCCGGAATATCCGACGAAAAACTAAAAATCTTTAGCATGTGGCCTTACTGACCTTTTTGCTCTTATAATCTGTTGATATGGGGTTAAAAAAAAACAAGTGAGAGTGAGAGTTAATCTCGCTTTAATCAATAAGATGGTGCATTAGACCATTCGGCCATGGATCCCACTCAGTGTTAAAAAAGAAACATGTAAACTTCTTCACATAAAAAATAATAAAAAACACAAAGTTAAAAATTACTTAAGTTTGTATTTAATACATTATCTTCTAATAATTAAAATTCAAATATTCAAAATTTTTATTGCTTACATTTAAATGTTATAGAAAACTTAAAAATATTAATTTATAATATCGTATTTTATAGACAAATTTGTCAACTGCATATTTACACTAACAATTTTAAGCATTGAATCAAAGAAAAGTCGTTTCTGTTTCCGGCGATTTACGTTGTGATTCTAGCGACACAAGTGGTGGTAACTGAACCGACATTGAAGTTTTCATTGCGGCTGGAACGATAACAGTGTAAAGGCAAGGGGACGGGTTCCCATTATCGTTTTTGTTTGCAAAAAACATTTTAATTTCACGGTCTAATTCAGTTATGGCCTGATATGAATTTGCTACTCTCATGTTATATATCTCAGAATGTTTAATGAATTCCTCTTCATAACATTTCAATTGTGACCGAGCCATATCGTCGACGCCTAAACCAAAAATACCCGAGATACACATTGCTGTTGAACTGGTCCCTGTGAGCACACCGCCTGTTACACCCAACGCCAGAGATGCCCCGAATGTCAATGGTGTTGCTGCTACACCGATCAAGACTAATGCGATACCGACAAATCCCGAAAAGACACTTATCATATTCATGACGTCTAATTTCTTGGTCTTGTTCGATAATCCCCATAGTTCCTGGTGACATTTCTCACTCAGAAGTCTATAAGCCGTATTCCAGTCATTCATGGCAATTTCTAATATAGCAGCATGTTTTTCTATATACCGGGTGATTCGTGCTACGTCTGCCTCTAAAACAAACCAAATGAATGTATAAGAACAAATAAAACTTTACTATTTTTTTAAAAAAAGCTATGAAAATTAATTAACATTTTAAAATAATAATAATAATAATAATATTCATGAAAAGTCTAAATGCTTCACATCCGTTTCTAAAAAATTCCTGACCGATAAAACCATTAATAAAAAAAAAAAAAAAAAAAAAACAGCGTTAGTCATAATTCAAATTGTTATAACGCGTGCGTGCGCCTGTGTGTGGTGTTATTGCATATTCTAGTGTAAATAAAGATATCCTAACAATTTTAAAACCTCTAGGGCATTTGCTTTCATACACAAGTGTGTCGATTTTTTTAAGCTAAAAATTACATGTTTTCTTTTAAGGATTAAATGAACTTTTTATTGTCGGTTTGTATTATAATTTTTTCTTAACTTATTTAGATTTAATTTGTTTATAATTTCCATGTGTTTTCGTTAATACCTACCATTTTTGTTTATGTTGACCAAAATGTCATCTTCTCGTCGGGAGGTGGTATCTATAGGCACCATGAGGCAGTTACATACCTTGGTTCTTGGAACTATCCTGTTGTAATGCCCACAAGAACTACGTAGTAATGTAATGTAATGTCCACGTGCTTTGTCGTCAAGTTTACAGTGACCTCTGTAATAGTTTTCCACATCCGGTTGTATACTAATATGGTTGTACTCTATCCACTTGCTGCTTCCGTCACTATAGCAACTAAGAACATAGATTGGTGTCTTAAAAAGATAGGAGGCTACCATAATTTCATCATCAGTTGCTTCCTTATTACTGACTACGTCTGGTGTCTTCAGATGTTCTTTTTCAGTCGTCGGTGGCACCAGAAACTTCGAGAATGACAAGTGATGGACGAACAAAAAATTATATTTCGTGGACGATGTACTGATAGGTTCCTTTGGTGTAGTAAAAGGCAGACATTCTTCCATTATCGCATATACCTTGTTTCTTAGATAACTGTGGAAGTTCTCTGAACCAAATATCTCTTTACTTAAACATCTGTAAAATGATTGGCTGTCAAGAGTCACATGATCAATACATCGATCAATCATATCTTTTCTTTTCATCACTTGGCCGAATTCACTAAATGGTTGGTATTCTTTAAAGTTTCTTTTTTCTGCAAAGCAAACTCTTACAGGAAAGTCTTCAGCAATTTGATTAAACAAACCATCATGGCGGTAATCAGACGATGTGATAGAGTGTCGTCTGCTTGAACTGGCGTCAACTTGGACTGAAATATACAAAAACAGAAAATAATTAGATTACTGGATAACAAAACGGTTGTAGAAGAACCTGTCATAATAATTTACGTTACTTTTAGAGAAAAAAATGTAGTTATTAAAGGCAGTGCACTAACTAGATTACGTCAACTCTTGACTTTTCAACGGGAATTGGACAACAAGACAAAATTACCAGTGTAAAACGAATTCTTTGCCAAAGGGTCAACTATTCGACTTATTTATAACTAAACCAAGATGAATCATAACAATTTACGAAGAAGTTAAACAGATTACAGTTGTCCAGTTAGTAACTGATACAATAATCCAACGAACACCACAGTGAATCGGTTATGTTTTTGCAAGAATTGAGTGGAAAGATTTACATTTTGATTTTTAAACCACTCTCTGCATCATGATATGTTGGTGACATAAAAGATCTTTATTACGTAAGGGAACATATAGTTCTTTACCCTAGGTCGGTATTCTGATTTTAGTAGAAGATGTTTCTAATTGATTTCGTAAATATATGTAAATAAATTAATACATGTTTCCGAATGTTTTCGAACATGCTACTGAACCTGGGACTTGATCGGTCATATATTCAATCAATCAAGTGTCAGTGATATAAAATCATACAACAAGACGTGGTACACAATCAAAAATTGTTACAATACTTGCTCAGGATATCAATAGTCGACTTGCTGTTGCTCTGAATACTGTCGTCCTTTGGTCGGAGCTCAACATCATCACACAAGAAAAACTCATCACCTTTTCTTCTAAGCCGGAAATACTTTCTTCCAGTTCTCAGCAATAGAATAGAGGAATCAAAAGACCACATTTCATTGGCTGGTGCATAAATTTCCCAGGATGGTTTAGAGATGTTGTTAGTGACACAAATGGTGATACTGAATAGAGTAGCTACTTCATTAATAGCCTTGTCGGATACCGAGTTCATAGAAACATTTTCTGCATTCTCGAACAACTGATGTTGGTCTTCTTCTTTGTTATTTACGAAAACATCTAGAATTCTTTTAAAAACGCTTTTGTCTGAATTTCCTGGATGTATGTTACAGTTATTGGATAAAAATTTGTAGTGTTTTTCTGACCCATACAATTCTTTGCTAACACATTTTAAAAAGTTATTGTTCTCTGCACTCGACCAATTCTCCGTCGTATCGATATCGTCTTTCGAAAAATCAAGTTCATTTTCTTTGTACAGAATTTCAGATTTATTCACTGTAAACCAATTACAAAAATGATTCTTGTGACAAAAATACAGATGCTGAACATCATCGTTTAATAAAACTTCCGATTTGGAATTTCCGGTGCTATTAAGTCGGCTGTTGCTTTCCTTCAATAAAGCATTCGCCATCGACATAATTTCAGTTATCGTGCTTCTGAGCTTAAATCTGTTTGGATATTTTTCTTCCACAGTAGCAAACTCAGTTTTATCTTTTGTGTCATAACGTAAAAATGCTAAACACTCGGTTTGAATGTCCATTTTTGATGGCAGCAATGGTGAAAAAAGAAACCATCTCCACTCGTCAGAATCATCTATGCGTGAAAAGACAAAAATGTCTTTTCGAAGTTTTTCTGCTGTTGCCCGTATTTCTCTTAAAGACGGTGCCTTTTTTCTTTTCATTTGATGTTTGACCTCATTCAAGAATGACTCTTTTCTTGGTGCTTTACTGTCATGATCAGACTTGGTGATAAATAACTGGAAATAGTTTACATATGGTACGGATTTTTCAAAATTGCATATTTCTTTTCTAGCTCGGTTTGGGTGTTTGTCAGTTCTGTATAATTCCATGCTGATTCGCCGATAAAAATCGTCGCCATCTGATTTTCCAAACTTAACTTTAAGGCCTTGACTACCCAATATAGCTTCTGCTTTTAATCGATCCATTATTTCTAAAATTGGAGGAAAAGAAGGTATATTTATCATCGATAAGTCTATGATAATAATATTAAATCCTCATATTTCTCGAAAAAAAAAGTGAGTGAGTAATGGTGTTAAACGTCCCAGTCAAGAATATTTCATTTATACCGAGACGTTGCCAGCTATAGGCGAAAGTGTAGAAAGTTTGTCGTTACGCTGATTGCATTATACAGCAGGGTTCTTTATGATTTATCGTGCCACGCCTGCCGTGACACGGGACCTCGTTTATTTTAAGTTCCCATCCGAAAGAACCGTGACTTTCATTGCGTAATGCCAAGTGCTTAGCGACAGAATACCCACTACCACCTTTCAAGTCTTGGGTCAGATCCGGTCGGGATTCCAACCCACGACCTCCCACTTACGGAGCGAGCAATCTACCAACTGAGCTACCGCAGTGTTTTTATCACTGTCATGTACCACTTTTTGAATATGATTGTCATATACCACGTTTTGAATGTAATTTTTATGATACTGTGTATAATTCAAAAAGTGGTATATGACATCACTGATAGTGGTGAAAATTTAAATAATTTTTATATAGACTCATTTTTTAATTGATAAAAATAATTTGTAGTAGAAAAAACGTATGGTTTTAACAAACAAACGCTTCGGTTGCATGGTAGTAGAACGATAACCTCCGCCTCAGAAAACGGGGGTTGGGGGTTAGGGGCTGCGCTCATCTTTAGAGGAGGGCATAGGTGTCTGGTGACAGGAATCTGCATATTTCTAGATATTATTATTTCTTTCAATTAATGTGAGAAGTTGGTTTTTAGTTATAGGTGGGTTTTTTTTAAAGGTTGAAATAAAGATTTTTTAGCTGCAGAATCCTAATACTTGGTTCTCACATTAATTGAAAAAAATAATAATATCTAGAAATATGCAGATTCCTGTCCCCAGACACCTATAAAAGAGGGTAGAGTATGGACTGGTTCACCAGATTCATTAATAGTATGAATTTGGGAGTAATTGTGTGCAACATACTGACTCGTTGAGTCAGTAGCACCTTAACAAATGCTCTGTGGTCTGGGTAAGATTTCAAAAAGCTTAATCTAAGTTTTATATATCCATCATATACCATTCTTGAATTAAGTCTTAAAATACATACCATTTTTTGAATGTATTCTATGACTAAATTTAAAAATGGTATACGAGATATCGATTGTAACAATCGAATAAGTAATTTTTTTAATTTTGAATCAATTTCAACTTTTTGCTAACTAGTATCAGTTTGGATAATTCATCATTTTCACGAAATCAATAATAATAATAATAATAATAATAATTATAATAATAATAATAATAATAGTACAATATGATCAAATTCAATTGTTTCAGTGAAAAACTTTGATCACTTTTTTATATTTATTTTAAAATTTACTTGCTTTAGTTTCTTGCATTTAAATTCCATAAATAACTTGAACCAAAATAAAGAGGTTTGTTAATATTTGAATAATTTTGTATTAAAAACGAAAAAAAAATCTTAGTTGATAAAACGCGTTTTGTGGAAATTACGGCTGGCTATTTCAAACTTTGCTAAAATAAATAAATAAACAAACTAACAAACAAAAATTAAAAAACAAATAAACAAACAAATAAATAAATAAATAAATAAATAAACTTACATCTTGTCTTCAATGCCACTACTCTGTTATAAACGGTAAAAAAAGTGTACAAGTTATTACATGATTGCTCGGAGGTAGGATTATTTCGTTTGTTCTTGGAATTAACTAAAGAAGTTTTTATTGTGTAAGATGTAAAAATTAATGTCGAACTGTTAATAATGACAAACAATTTATTTATATCCGATAGTCGGCTTGATAATTACCGTGAACAGTAATTATTATGTTTTTATAAACAACCAAACACTCTTACTGACATGTTTGAGTGGTTGTCTTTTTTATGTCAATATGGTTTGCCTAATTGTCCCGAAAGGTCCCGTCCATGGTGCCCCTTGCTCTGATTTTTAAAATTATCGGTCTCTTTGATGTCCTTCTACTTACGTGATCAACAGGTTAATTTTGACACCTGTCTCAGAGTTGGATGTCGATTTAAAGTGTTTTAAATGGTAAGACTTTATTGTTTTGATAATAAGTAAAACTGTTTTCTTTGTATCAGAAAAAAAATATCTAAAATTATATCTCAGGAAAAAATGAAATGGAATGAAGAGATATAATAAATAAATAAATAAATAAATAAATAAATAAATAAATAAATAAATAGATAAATAAATAAATAAAAATAATTAATGTGTCCTTTTATTATATAAAAGCTACAAACTTGTCAAAATTTTCAATATCAATCCCTCGTGTTATTTTTGTTTTAAATTTCAATAAACCCACGTTTCTTTACTTCATAAACTATTATTTAATTTATAGTTGAACATTTTTATTGCAACTGAAATAAAATTTCACATGTGGACAACAATTTATTTATCTTTTATTTTACCATAATTGTCACTGAAATATTAAAAACTATAAGTTTAATTTACATTCAAACTGTGCCATAAAATTTTAGATTTAAAAAAAAAAACTTTAATTATATAGATCTATCATTATAAGGGACACCCTTTTCATTTTTGTATGGTCAATTTATAGGCGCATGTTTTGATTTCCATAAATTTAAAACTGTATCAATTTTAACATTGTTCGACATTTATAGTTGTGGAAAATGGGTGGACTTTTTTTTCGCTTTAAGGTGTCAAAAGGAAGATTTCGATTGTATTATTTCCTAGTTAAAGTTTCAAGTGCAAGTTTTACTGTTTGGATTTCAATCAAGTCTTAAAATTGAAATTAAATCGATCTAAATATTAATATTCTATTCTATTCTTTATTAAGCCATAAGTTACAACTCATAGGCAAAACCGATATTTGAATGAAAAGTATGAACATTAAATAAATAAATTACATACATAAATAATAATAATTTTATTGGAGGATTTACATAAATAAATCCATATCCTAAATGATAAAAGTATCACATATAACGTACATAATCTGAAAAGTAAATATAATTATAATTATTTGACATGATTTTTTTCTTATTTACTCAGCTTCCAAAAAATATTTAGCTAAATTTCTTAATTGTTTTACGTTTTGGATATTAAAAAGTTCAACTAGTTTGAAAACAGATGGACGAACCCAGTAATATAGTTTGATATACTGCTTACGAATAAACTGGTTTATGAGCATGTGAATGAAAGTAAAAATAAAGATCTTCTGTAATAATTTTTCATTATTTCTAGCAATATGAAAGGATGATTCTCAAAGCCGCGAGGCATCCGCCTATAGAATTCAAAACGAAACAGTTTTGAATATTAAAAGTTTGATAAAACATTACATTATGTGTTTAAACATACATTTCAAAATACTGCATTCCGTATACTTCCATACAAATACGAAAATTTTGCCGGATGGAAATAACCGTGTTTTTCAATTAATACACAAAGAGCGCATTCCTCTCCATCAAAGGTAATTTGACTACCAAAACTTCTATATTTTATCTTCAGTTTTGCAAATTTTGGTTGATGGAGGTGGATGTGCTGGCTTTGAAATTTGGGGATAAAGATAAAACATATTACCCCTTAATCGCCCCAAACAATATACATACTTAATATTAGTTAGCATTCGATTGCAATATTATCTACGGTGGCTGTGTGGCAGGACGTTGGAAATGATAACCTCAAAGTCCTGGGTTCGAATCTTATATGTCGTCCGTTTTTTATTTGATTTGTGTTATATATTTTATAGTATTTTGTTCATTTTACAATGTTTTTCTTATTTAAACGCAGTGTATATACTTCATCAACATATATAACCCAATAAAATTACGCACTGCTGATCTGAACGCATCACTGAAACTTGTTTCAATACTTGTTGTATCTAACAACGTTATGATCATTTAACAGGCCACTGGTCAACACGCATGTGTTTCCCATACAAGTTTAAGGTATACAAAGCAACATTATAAAGCATGTAAAACACGGAACAATTATCATTACAATGTAGGCGCTGCATTAGTTCACAGGCGAAAATCGTGTATTGTGCATTTTGTTCTTCACAATCACGGGTAATAATAGTGAGAAAACGACCAATGACATATTTTCGTATTAAGTTTTTTTTTCAGTAACAATATTGAGATGTCTTTATTACGTTATAGCTCAGTTGGTAGAGTGCTCGCTCCGTAAGTGGAAGGTCGTGGGTTCCAACCCCGGCTGGGTCTGACCCAAGACTTGAAAGTGGGTAGTGACTGTTCTTTCGCCAAGTACTCGGCGTGACGAAATGAAAGTCACGGTTCTTTAGGATGGGAACTTAAAATAAACGAGGTCCCGTGTCATGGCAGGCATGGCACGATAAAGAACCCTGCTGTATAATGCCATCAGCTCAACGCACAGGCAAAATTTCTGCAGTTTCGCCTAAAGCTGCTGACGTCTCGATATAAGTGAAATATTCTTGACTGGGACGTTAAACACCATTACTCAACTCAACTTTTTATTACGTTAAGTTTTATATAGGCACGTTAGGCTAAAATTAATTTGCATTTGGCCTCGAGTCGATGTAGGGATATAGAGGTCTCCCAAAGGTGTAATCTTATTTCTTGGCATTTTTCCTATAGGCGGATCGCTCGGCTTTTTGAGACTCATTCTTTATCGGAAATCTACAAATCTCAATAAATTAAGGTTCAACGTTTTCTTTAATTTCTTTGATTTTATGAAAAAAGACGAGTTTTATTGTTTTCTAACAACTCTTGTTTCATCATGAATTCAGTCAGTCATAGTTAATTGATATTTGCATTTTTAATACTTCACTGTATTATTTCAATTAAGTTCTCTGATGCTTTGTCCGCTTACAAATTATGCCTCTCCACTCTTTTTTCTTGAACAACCTCGGCGAGTCTATGGAAAAGCGTCAGCCTGGAGAGCGAGGTGTTTGTGTGGGTGGGGGTTGAACCCCTTCTGGGTCATACATAAGACTTAAAACTTTGATATATTACTTCTTTGCTTTCCCGACCCCACATCAGGTATAATATAATCAACAGTCGGGGTTTTTTTTTTTTTTTTTTTTTTTTTTTTTTTTTTTTTTTTTTTTTTTTGTAGATTTACCCTGTGTCAAAATGATATCCATAATAGTAAAAACTAATCAAGATCTAACTAACTATGATCTAACAAAATGTAAGAACTTAACCAATTATACTTGGCTATACCAAATGCCATCCGTAACTTTCTCGGGACTTTTGACCCAGTCGTAAAACACTTTCAATACTAACAAGTCGGAGCGCATTTTCGACTAGGTTTGAATCCCGGTCGGACAGATCCTAGTGTGAAAAAGTTTGACCGTTCAGATAGTCAGTGTGTTTTCCCCGAACATTTTGGTTTCTTCCCCAATCCTAGAACTAATCGTCTTGATACAAGTGAAATAATCCTGACAGGGGCAAAAAACACTATTTTTCCACTACATTCTAAAATATTTGAATATAAATCATTTTAAATGTTCGTTAACCGTTGTTTGAATGGCCACATTCCGCCAACATTTAACGCATTTTTTGCCTTGTTTGAAATCAAACGACAATTAATCCTGTTCAGTTTTTAGCGCGTTTGGTCTATGCGGATTTCACTATTATGCTTGCTTTTAGTCGCTTATTCTTTCCATTTTCAAATTTCATCGCCACACGAACAAAAATATTATTTCGCCTGTACGAGATCCATCGAAAACGTTGTCCTTCGCCATTCAATAAACCATCTTTAAATTTGTTCAGAATGTCACAAATTCCTCCATGATTCCGTCGTGTTTTTTTAAATCGTTTATGTTGCTAATAATTTTTTAAAAGTAAGCGATTTTATGTAAAGGTTATAATATCAAAATAATTAATTAATTTTTTTCAGGGGGGCATATCGATTTATTAAATCTTTGGAAGAAAAAAATCATCATGAATAATCAGATGTATTATCAGGGTACGTTTGGTAAACTTCATGAATATTATAGAAACCACTGATTTCAGAGCACACAAGAACAAAAAAAAAAAGTGTAATTTGAACCTGGAGGGTTAATGGTGCTGCATTGTGTAAACTCACGTTTAGACCACTGAGGCCCTTGATCTGCCTGGGTTCTATTCTCACTTGCGTCAAAAACTAGCGAAAAACCTATTTTTTACCACAAAATTCAGAAAATATTCTCCAATCTTATACTTGAACTAATAATGTTCAAACAGCTACTGTTATAGTCTTGTAATAACCTTCTGAATGTCAAAATGGAGCTGAGCTTAAAACTACTTCATGTACTCTCCCTTTTATTGAATACCCAAGGTTAATGATTTCTCTGGGTGCTCAGGTTTTCTTTTTTTTAAAAGTAAATGAAACTTGACTGCAGTATTAAACACCGTAACCACACTCTCTTTTCTTCGAAAGGTGATCTAAACTAGAACTGTCTCTGAAGGAGACTAATACCCACTGCTCCAAATTGTTGGTGGAGAATTTTGATAGTCGGTGATAGGTTCTTATGAATCTTAATATCTGTGCATAGTCTCAGAATTTTTATATCATATACATTTCATTTACATCTAGGCAAATTTTATGTACATGTATTGCCAAATTGTAAGTGTAAAAAAATTCTAAGTCTGGAAATGGCAATTCATCCAATCAAACTGATAAATTGCAGATGCACAGGTTCTTATGATGCCTTAAGAAAAATCGGATCATACCTAACTAAGTTAAATTTCAGACAAATTGTGTCTACAGACGGATGGATGGACAGAAAGACAGGGTGATTCTAGTATACCCCCCTAACTATGTTACAGGGGGCATAACAACAGCCTAAGACATGTCAATAAATGCCTTAGTAACAATGATAAAAAACCCAAAGTTTTTCTTCAAAAACAGTATTTATCTTTTTTCTTATTACATTTATTAACAAAATTAATTTATATACACACTTGAAGTAAACTACTAAAACATGTTTCAAAACAACAGATTTTTTCCACAAGAAAAATATTGTCAGCGAGTTCATAAATAATTCACTAATAATAACAATCAGTTTCTATTTTGTGGAAGTTCTTGTCCTTTTATCCCAGCTAAAATTAGCACCATATGATTTTGGTTTAAGTGCTATATCCTTCCTTTCTTCTACAGAATATTCCCAACCTACAAAATTAAATGATACAATAGTTAGCTGCATATGCATAAAAGATTAAATTCCAATCTAAATCCTGTTAAGCACTTATTTTCCAACTCTAAGTTGTTTAAAACAAGAATTTCACAGATTTTGTTGATTGTAAGTTAAACGTTAAACATCAAATTAGCATTTTTTTTTTAGCTATTTATCAGTTTATTTTCCTTTAAAGGATGAATCTTAGAAAAAGTGCATGTATATGTAAAGTGTAGTTTGCCTTGAACTAGCGTGCACTCAGGGGAACTTTTTGTTAAGGTGCTGGCTCACTAAGTTAGAATGTCATAGACAAGCATACCATTTCGACAGTCACATTATCCTGACACCTTGCAAACCAGCTGATACCCTGACTTCTTAATGTTGAGCACCAGGCCCCGGTTTCACAATCATTCCTTAACTAAGATTTTCCTTAACTTAAATTTGGCAAATTTTAGCAGTATCTATCTAAGTTACAAATAAACATTTGTGATAAAACTAAATGCAGATGTTACAAGCTTGAAGTGATCTTCAAAATGACACCTTAAGTTACTAAATATCTACAAAATTAACAAAATAATCAAGATTTTAAATTTGCCAGATTTAAGTTAAGGAAAATCTTAGTTAAGGAATGATTGTGAAACCGGGGCCAGGTGAAGAAGCAGACTCTCAAACTTAAAAGTTTTATGTAAGAACCAGCTGTGGTTTGAACCATAGCCTCTTGCTCTCAAAGACAATGCAGAGTTGCACAAAATTAGATCTCCAACTATACAGTTCATACAGTCAATACATTTGTATACTGGTAAGCCAAACACGAGTTTCAACTTGACTTTAGGGTACTTATAACTTCTCTTTTTAACATGCCAATACCATTAATGCTGACAAGGCAGGTAAGGAAGATATTGACTTTTCGTTTGGTGACAACTGAGACAACTGGAGCAAACATTTTTCTTCCTATTTATCAGTGAAATCATTGAAAAATGAAACTGTGAGCTTATCAAGATTTGGGTTGAACTGAAATTTTTCAACCCCTGAGTGTAATCTAATACTGAAAGATGATTACTCACCATTCTTTTCACAAAATGACATAGCTGCTTCTTTAGTATGGAAATCTACTGTTGCATTCGACAAAGGATCAGCCCTGAAAAAGACAAACAACCGTAGACATTTATCATTATAATGTATATTAAAAAAACCCCAAAAACCTATACCTGACATGTATATTTCCCGGGATAGGTTATATGATAATATTTTCCATATCACAGTCCAATAGGGCATGTACAGGCTATCTCAGAACAAAGGTAACTACTTTTTTCGTAATAGTATGGGAAGTAATTCATGACATAAGGTGTATCATAAACATAGTTTTGTCATATATATATAGGGGAGGGTTTTGAGCGATAGAAAATTGAAATACAACCTGAGATTCAGGACTTAAACATCAAACTATTCACTGTCAATTCAATTTTCTTCCTTATCTGCTAATGTGAGATAGGGTTTTCCCCTATGTGAGAAATGTGTTTCTCGTACCTCGAACAGAAAAATCCCACGCGCACACCGGTGCTAGATTTTTCTGTCTCATCCAGTTTGTCTGGTACCGCCTCACGAGACGATTGATGCCTTTAGTATTACTCAGGATGACGTATCCGATCATTGTGCTTGACATCATCAAAACAATAGGTTTATTTATTTATTTTTCAAATATGTGCTTTTATTGTTTCTTGTCAAAATATTTTATTGTCAAAGTTGTTTTATATTTTGATCTTTGATATCCTAAACTTTTGAAGTGTTGTCGATGGGATTATTTTCAAACGGCGAATTTTTACAATGCATAAAGTGTCCAAAGGAATGCAAGGGGTCCATAAGGGTGTTTTGTTTTGTACGTATCGCAGTTATAAACATTTTAATGGTACGAGAAATAGAATCTGTCACCTGTTTGTGACCGATTCAGATTGATCTCAGTCTCAGGTAATGTGATGTAACATATCCCAATCTTGGCACAGCCTCGATTAGGATATGTAACATCACATCACCCTCAACTGAGATCATCCGGTATCAGTCACAAACAGGTGACAGATTCTATTAATCTCACATGGGCTTGACGTCACAGTTACGTGAAAATCACATGATGTTATCCTGTGAGTAAATGACGTCATCTTGCATGAAAATGAGAGCCGGACCTCCAAAATTTAGAAATTTTAAGTGCGTTTCAAATGTTAATACTCAGATTTTATAATAAATAACTTTTTCTTCAAGTTTATACATTTTGTATAAGCCAAAATTAAGTATAGTCTATCCAATGGTCATATTTATTTTTACATAGAATGTTGAATAACAGAGTTAGATTTTTCAAACATGGCGCCCATGGATATGTAAATCATATGTGAAGCCATAATTGACATTAAAATGGAAGAAAAAGAATCCATTATGAGTTTATCCATGTAGGATAGGGAAATCTCACCCTCGGGGTTGAATATTTCAGTCAGAGACGAGGCTTGCTGAGTCTCTGACATAAATATTCAACCCTGAGGGTGAGATTTCCCTATCCTACATGGATAAACTCATAACGGATTCTTATAACCTCCCTCTAACTCTGTTTATATTAAAACTAGTTACAGAAAAATCTTCACATTTATCCATATTTGTTAAAATACTAGTAGTATACCAAAAAAGACTGAAAACATATACTTGAAAATGCAACCAAGTGCGTGAAACAACAAAACAGTAGGAAACTTCAGGAAACTAGAACAAGAAACGACAAATACATAATATAAGTAAAGGTAAGTACATAGTATTAGGACCAAGTATTATAAACATTCCAACTTTACACATGAACTGAATTAATTTTGTAGAAAAGTGTGGGTTCCATAGGTTGCAATTAGAAGACCCAAGCCAAAAATTTACTTTCACTCTCACAGCCAAGTTTTCTGAACTTACGTTGAAGTCCATCCCATAAGTGGATTCTCCCATCTTTCTCGTGTATCAAACTGCATTCTCCAACCTTTTGTTCCGTGAGTTCCTGACTGCATGGCGTTCTTCGACGGTGCAAATATCCTGACACGACGACCTTTTATATGTTCTACTGGTACACCAGTTATCGTAGAGATATCACTCTAAATGAAAAAGATATGAAAATGTTTTGATGGATCAGAACCCAAAATAACAATTTTTTTTGCTGAATAGCAGTATAATATACAGGTTTGTCTAGTAAAAATCACACACCTTCATAGCTTGATAGATCACTTACCCAGCTGGTATTAAATTAAAAATACATCAGTACACATGTCTGGGCAAGATGCTTAAATCTTGTAGATTTTAAAATAAAAGAGAATTAAAGCTCCCTTCAACAAAAATAACTAGATGCATCCTAGTAATGCAGTTTAAGTAGTATTATACAGAGGAAAATAAGAGTTAGAGGTTTTAAATGTTTTCCTAACACCGACTTACAAAATCTTATTTCAGGAGTGTCAGTTTGCAATCATTCACTGGATGTGTGACCTTCAGCTGGTTATCAATAGGCAACTATAAACCAGCTGATATAATATATATTGGAGACTTGATTTGATGTAGTGCTTTACTTGTAACCCTCTCACCATATGACTTACACATATACAAACACTAGTACTAGGTATATGTAACATATAAGTACTGGTGAAACTGTATAACAATAATAGTATTACAAGTACCTTAATATTCAAAGGTAAAGGGAGATAATCCCAGGTTTACAATCATTCTTTCATATAAATAAGTATTTTTTGAGACAGAAATGGTTCCTTGTTATTTTAATTAAAATTTGAATAAATAACACCAATATAGCTAAAACTAGATGGGTCCAATAAGCTTTAAGATCTTTTATATGTTTGGCATTTTTGTCTACATTTTAACCAGCAAAATCATCACAAAATTTGGACCTTCTAAGGTTAATACATTGACTTAGTGTCAAAAATACTCACAATTTATTAAACTTTTGATAATTTGAGAATATATGTCAATTGTCTTGGTTAAATTTAAATTAATTAATAAAAATTGTATCCAATACATGATTAGAGAAATGTTTTTTATATCATCTACAGCTGTCGTGATTCAAGTCATATTTTTTCATTCAAGGCAGCTGTGTTCAATCCAGAAATCTGTTTGGTAGAGTCATCCTAGCCCAGGCATTTAAAAAAAAAAAAAGAAAAAGAAAGACCATGCTTTTTTCCCCAAAATAATATGAAAAAAACTTGAGACATTTCAAATAAGACAGAAAAGATGGGTAGGGATGGCCAAAAGACTGGGTTTTTTAAGGGTACAATAATTTTATTTTTGGGACAATGGCAGAATTCCTTTCTAAATTAAACACTGCAAGGGGTCATGGATTCAAGCCTAAACCACTCTGTGGTATGTCCTGTAGCCAGGCACTGATCTAAGGAACTTATCTAACCTTTTCATCCACCCAGATCATGATCTGTTTGTCTTTATCTTCTTGATCTGCATATGCATCATATATAACTGGTACAGGAACCTTATCACCGGAAGAAGTAGTACAAGTTCTACAAATAAAGTATAACTGAAATTTAAATCACTGTACACAATAAAAATAAAATACAAATACTGTAGTTATAGATTAAATACAGTAAAACCTTAATTCATTGCCAACATTTGTCTGTCAAATCTTGGTATTATAAGGGGTTTAGTAATCAGAATTAATAATGGTGTTTTATACTTCAGTCAAGATTCTTCACTTATAAACATTGTAAATCAGTTATCGAGTTTAAATGGCAGCAGAAAATAGAGGGTATTTCTGATGATTTTTGGAAAAGATGTAACATACTATATTTAAATGCACAAAAGATATAAAACTCTGATGGTTTCAATTTTGTATTGTACATAGATTACTAAGTACCAATCAGTTTTTAAAAAAAATACATGTTGAAAGTGATTTGTGTAGTTTGTGTCATGAAACACCAGAAACTTTAATTCATATTTTTTATGAATGTAGGTATGTTACATCTTTTTGGGAAAATTTTCAGTTGTGGATAAATGAAACATTGCATTTAAATCTAAAACTTACTGTTACAGAAGTTATATTTGGATTTTTTTTTCAAAAATAATGATATAGTAAATTTATGTATTATTCTTGCTAAATTTCATATATATAAACAAAATTAAAAAACAGTATTCCATGCTTTGAAGGCATGAAAAAAGAAATGTTCTATTATAAAAAAACTGAGGAATATTTATATAAAATAAAATTTTAATATGGTAAATTCTTGCAGAACTGGGGCCCGTTACATGAAATGGACATGTAATTAAAAAAAAAAAAAAATTACAAGTCTATAGTTTGAATAGTGCCTTTAAATATGTTTCTGTATGAGTGTGTGAATATAAGTCTGTTTTTATGTAAAAAAAAAATTGTACTTTATACTTAAGCAATATATTATGATATCGAAAAAAAAAAAAAAAAAAAAAAAAAAAAAAAAAAAAAAAAAAGATTCTTCACTTATACATGTACCAACACAATCAGTTCTAAGAGTTAAGGAAATCAGAGTGGTCAGAGAAAACCATTAACCTTTGACAAACTAAATGATGAACTTTTTTACACTAGGATCTGCCTGATTGGGATTTTTATTTTGGCGATGAGACACACTGTGATTCTGAAGCACATACTTCAGCCCACTCAACCACATAGGCCCACAGAGTTTACAGATAAGTCAAGAGAAACTTACAAATAACAAAAAAAGAAGAGTTTATTGGTTTTCGTACTAGTGTAGTACTTTTTGTGTTTTTAACTCTTTACAACACTTCAATTTGTATTACCGAAGATTTATATATGAATAGGCTAATAGCTGCATGTTATAATAATTAGGGTTTTTTCATGGTTGTCAGAAGCAGATTACCAGAGCATCCAGGAAGATGGGATTGGAAAATAAAGAAATGGAGAAGTTTCGACTCATAAAAGAATATTAGTGTTATTCTCTATAGTATCCCATATTAAATTTGGGCAAATCCAGAATTTTATAAATGGGAAGGGGGTGTTGACTTTTATCATGAGATATCTGTGAGCATTGTAGGCTAAAGTCCAAGCAGAGTCTTGGGGCCGCTAAAGGCTCTTAGCAGTCTAGGGCAGAGCCCTGTTCTGGGTCCAGGCAGCAAAGTTCCCAGTGAAAAAAAATGAGTTTTAATATTTCTGGTGACCTTTTAGCTACATTTTTCTCCCTCTTCTGAATATTTCAATGGGAAGTTGCAATCCCCCCTTGAATCTAGGAAAGGCAAAAATGCAGCAACCAAACCGGGACTTGAACCCAGGACTTTCTCAACACTTGCCAGACGCTCTACTGACTGAGCTACCAGACCATCTATGAAGCCTGGTCCACTACATTCCTTCCTTTCTTTTTGATTCAACTTTGATTTAAAACTACCAGGTTCTACCCTGGGACCAACCTGTCGGTCAGCCACTTCCCAGGGTTGGACAAGCCCCAAATGTAACAGAAAGGGAAAGATGCAGCAGCCAAACCTGACTTGAACCAGGGACCTTCCCCAAACTAGTGGGACACTCTACCGACTGATCTACCTGACCACCTATCAAGGTTTGACAAGCCCCAAAATATAACAGGAAAGGCCAAACTGGGACTTGAACCAGGACCTTCCCAATACTAGCAAGATGCTCTACTGACTGATCTACCTGGCCACCTATCAAGCCTGGTCGCCTACATTTGAATTCTGTGTCAGTGGCAAGATTATCCCATGAATGTTAGCATTATACAGAAGATCTTTAGGAAAGACATTCACTGGAATGACCTAAAATGTAACTTTTTTTTTTCTTCTGGTCCTTATAAGTTACTTATCAGCATTTATATCATATAGTGATTACTATAACAGACTTTTTTGGGTATACATATTCAAAAACATTGGGTAATGATTCATTTTGATAAGTCTTGGGAATGACAATTTGATTGATTTTGTTGTCAATGTTGATATTGTGAACTGTATGCCTAGTACACCTATGGTGTCGATTTTTCCAATCAGCCAAATATCTAGCAGCACCGGCGACATTTTAATGTTTTAAAGTTTTGTTATACAGTAATGTGCATGTCCAACAGTGACCTTCAAGTCCCCCCCCTTCTCCCCGGGATTTATAGTATTACACTGGACTGCTCTCATTATGAAATTAGCCATTAAGTGTATACTTAAACAGAAATGATTCTTAAATATACTTATAGTGATAAAATGTCTAATATTTGAATGATCACCTTGCTATAAACGTCCTGAATACTTGTCTAGCTGGTCTAAGGTAGACCATGAAAGCCATTTTCCAAGGGAGGTAAACCGAGATGGTAAGACAAGTAATAGCTTTCAGAAAAATCGGTTTGGGGTGCTGACGTAGAAGAAACAGATTGAATTCCGGAATAAAAAAACCAACGTTCTGGATTTTGAAGGATGGACTACAAACTATGATGTCAGTCGTACGTACACTTTAAATCGTAGTCAACTTTAAAAAAGTAGTAATAATAATAATAATAATAAATGTGCACATCAGACGTATTATAGATTATTAAAAGCTTGATTTAAAAAAAAAAAAAAAAAAAAAAAAAAAAAAGGCCAACAATATGCTTTTTATAAGAAAAAAGCTAACAAGATGCACCTGATAAAAGTTGACTTTAAAAATTTTCAACTCTGAAGTTAGACCAAACAGTGAGATCATAAACCTCTTTAAAATTACCTCATAATAATCCCACTAATCAACCTAACGTACATTTATTTATATTTATTTATTTTATTTATTTGGTCTTGTTAGAAGTTTGTGTATAGATTTACTATGAATGCATTCTGCACCATGGCCACCTCGTCTTGATATTCGACTAAAAAACGCACGTCTGTATCTGCTTTATGCAATCGGTCACAGTCGTATTGCAAAAATTCATTCCTTGTGTATATTTTGTAAATTCACAAATGAAATTTTGGTGTGTATGTAATACATTTGTCAAGAAGATTGTTAAAATTGTTGTCAGGTTAATCAGCGACCTTTTTATTTTTGCAGCATGTAGTAAAAAATATAACACAAAACACAAAAACCATTTCTTTAATTTTATTCAATAATATTGAAAGACTTTGTGTCCCTAATCACATGGAGATACTAAATTGCTATTTTATGGATATAGATTTGGTTTTATAATACAGAATAGGTTTATAATTTATGTACATATTTGCCATCTTTTAGAGATTACTATGGAATATGGAAAAAGACGTATGGGCTGGAAAAATAAGACTGAAATTGCACCACAACCAATCAATGTAACCATTTTTACTTTATATGATAAAGTATCACAATAAAAGGTAAACTGGCATAGTTATTCAAGAGGAAGATAAATTCAATTATATTACGAAGGAATAAAACTTCAGAAATAAATGTCTCTATGAAGAACCCCATAAACAAAAGATGCTACTCCTTGTTCTAAATTTGACAATTTTAAAAGATATTTTACAAAATAATTGACATTTAACTGGTAACAGTTTGGTTTGATGGAATGGCGTTTTACCACCAGTCCTGAAATAGTAGAGAAAGACGAGTTCCAAGTTCTGCCCCTAGTAGGGGTCAAATTGAAGTGTTGATCAAGTGTTGACACAAGCTCTCAGCCATGGGGACCTAGAAACCCTTTGGAAGAGATTTAGTGTAACTGTTAAACAGAATTATAAATTTTATATATATATATATATATATATATATATAAAGAAATATATCACAATACTAACCTGATTTTTAATTTCTCTTGCTTCTATTTATGACCAATTCTGATGCCACTCTAGGGATACTGTGATAGCACTTATGATATAATCAAAGCAAGAGAAAAATATTTTTGATCAATTTTGTTATTAAACTTTTGAAGATATTTTTATCTATACATGATTAAGCCTGTTATTGTCTAAAAAGTTGTCACAATTGTTTAATTGTCAGTAAATAAAGGCTCAATCATGCATTTATTCATTTTAATTTTCTTTTACTTTAATCTGCAGTCACTTTTAAAGAAAGAGAAAAAAAAGGAAAAGGATTTAAATTAAGTGACTGGCACAAATGTTTCATAGAAATGCACTACCACAGGAGGTCAACCAGCTCACGGGAGAAGGCGCTGTGATCTGAATGATTTTATTTACTGCCGGGACACCTGGAATGAAAGAATAAATGAATGAATGAATAAACAAACAAACAAATAAATAAATAAATAGAAATGTAATGCAATGCAAAACATATACATGTATGTAATTATCATATGACAATAAGCAATTAAACCACAAATCTGAACCTTCTGATTTTTTTTTTACTGACTGCCTGTTTGATTGACTAACCAACTGTTTGGTGGACTTGCAGACAGTTTGATTCATTCATGGATTCTGACTGCCTGTTTGCCTGACTTACCAACTGTATGGTTGACAGTTTGTTTGATTCACTCAATGATATCTCTGACTGGTTTAATGACTGTCTTACTGGCTTTGACCACAGACTGACTGATTGGTTGAATATTTGAAAGATTGTTTCTGACTAACACACACCAACATATCTGTACCAGATTAGTTCATGATCTTAAAGAAGTAAAAACTTAGTACTTACTTTGAAATGATTTTATCATGCCCGATGTGTTCAAATAAAGTCCGAGCCAATCCTTGATTTTCTGAAAATATAAGTGCATATCTCTGATAAAATATGACATCACATGTTACCAACTAACAATAACAAACTATGTTTGCAACAACAGACAATATGAAAGACAAGCCAGCGTTTTAGACCCCTCGACTGTCGAGTTTAAAGAAATATAAGGGAGATGAATTTTTATTTTTTATTTTTTGCAGCAACGCGTGAACAAATTTGACAATATACCAATTTCAACCATGCTCGTTGAATAAAGTGACAAGTGCCCCTCTGTATAAAGCTCATGCACCAATAAAGGTCTAATTTTTTACCTTATTCGAATTAAGGTATAATGTTTGAAAGCACATTTGCACAAAGGAGCCATGAAAGCTAAAATTTTAGACAGCTAATAATTATATTGGTGTAATGATTGAGAGATTCTGATATAGGTAGATAATAACCTTGAATTTACTGGTCATTTTCTTCCAGAACCTGCAGTGTACTTCCTTCTATTAACTGGAGCTCATGTATGTTCTGTAATAATAAATAAATAACTGAATGAATGAATGAATGAATGAATAAATAAATAAATAAATAAATAAATAAATAAATGTATGTGAACTTTAAACACATGTATATTACATTTATTCCAAGTTCTTTTATTCAAAATGAGTTTTGATTTTTACAAAATCTGTTTATTACATTTGTTTAGGAAATAATTTTCAGGTTTCCCTAAAATGGACAAAATTGTCTGCAGATGTCCCTCGCACCAGTCCCAAACAGCTAAGAAATTCATAGCTTCTAAATTTCACCTGCATTCAGAATTGAATTGACATTTATGGGTCTGTTCTACTCAAATACAGAAAACCAGACCCGGTCTGATATCTAGTTTACATTTTATTTTACTGATAACATTCGATGCAAGAAAAATAATAATGCAAAGTTCAATCACAGAACGAGAGTAATTTCTTTATTCAGCAGTTAACAAAATAATTACCTCAATGTTAAAATTTTCATTTATGGCCCCAGCTACTGTCTGAATGGTTGCCAGGTCTGACTCATCAAAGCTGAACCGGACGGCAGTATACTGTGCACCATCTGTTAGACATTTGTATGTATCAATGATATAATTGGTTACTTCCTCAACTGATTGGAACTCTATCAATACTGCAGCGCCTTCTCCACTTGGAGCGGGTTGACCTCTGTCATCCCTAGAGTGGCTGTCTAACAGATATATAACTTTATTTTCTTTTTTTAGTGCAACAGAATACCCCATAATGGTAAGAATTATGGATGTTGGTCCGTCCTCTGAAAGAACTCGAGGCAAATAATCCCCTAGAGCTGGAAACTCCATTGGTTTAAAGGTGGAGGAAGTGGCATCTTCGAGATCTTTAAAGAATGCACCACAGAGGTTCCCTGATACCTCTGATTCCTTATGGGCAAGGAAACATTTATTACCCACAAGGAATGGGAGAATATCAGGGAGCTCATCCGCACCGACTCTTAAATCCGATGCCACTGACACCACAAGCTTTTCTCGGAGAATGCAGTGGTATTTATCTCCAAGAATAAGCCAATCATTCAAATCTCTGGAGATCCATCTATTGAGCTCTTTCAGACGGCTCAGCATCAGAGCAGTGGCGGCCATTGAAGTACATTGTGTCCCGGCGTACTCTGAATCTAGCAGGCCCTGATCAGTGGTGGCTCGGACCAAACGATGTGGAAATGGAGCTGAAAATAGTAATACATTTATAAAAAACACTTCACAGGCTAGTCATACAACATTATGTATAAACAAATTGAAACTTTTTTTATTTATTTATTTTTTTAAAATATTTAGTCATTTTTACCATTATGCACTGAGAAGAGTTAAATTTTTTGTTTTCAATATTTGTTTTCCTGGAATATTGTTTTACTTGTTTATTGTGTATTGTTTACCCTGCTTATTGTGTTTTGTTCTTTTGCTTATTGTGATGTGTTCATGGTTGTTTTTTTACTGCAAAGTACCTGATTTCAGCTATGCATTTCTAAACAAATGTTTATTTGCAAGACCAATGAAATCGTCTTTTGATTTTTTAGTTTTTAATATGTTGAAATTATCATTTTATGCTCTTTATTTGTACAACGGTTGATCAAAATCTATTGAGAAGTGTTGAAGATAAGGAACGGACACTTGTGAACAAACATACATAAAGACCAAACAAAATAAATATACCCCGATTATTGTTTGTTTAGAAACATACACACTGAAAACGGCTAGTCAAGTTTGTGTTGTTCTCTGTAAAAGTTTTAATGCAGATTTTTGGCCTTGCTGGCCAAATTTTCTGAAGTAAATGGCATGCTAACGGACCTCAATGCCTAGTTTGGAATCCTGCTCGGGTAGATAAGAGTATGAAGAAGTTTGTCCGTTAACACGCCGAGAGTTGGTAAGTTTTGTCTTCTCTGGTTTACTACACTAATCTAGATTATAGAACTGACCACACAGATATAGGTAAAATAACCTTGTCTGGACTGAAAATAATATTGAACACACCTCTGCATTTACTGCTGGTTGTTTAGCATCGGGGTTTTGTTGGGGTGTTGCAAATGCATTTTATTACATGCAATATTTATGTTTAAAAGTATTTACCTTGATTCTGTACGTTAGCTCCACATTTCCTGGAAATTAAAAATAAAAATCACATTGTTGTTGCATTTTTTATATCAAAACTTCAATTTATAAAAACATTCATAAAAGAGACATGTTAAATGTCTAAATGGCAATCATCAACACACCCAACCATTTATACATTCACAATTCATCATTTTAACAGCCACACATACATCCATTCATACTTTTTTTCATCAATTCATTTTTCCACCACCCATCGATTCATACTTCCACACATTTTTAGATCCACACATCCATAGATTCCATCATCCTTCCATTGATACATCCACACATCCATTCATTTGTAAATATACACATCCATCGATTAATAATTCAACCATTCATCAATTAATATTTCCACCATCCATCGGTTTATGCATCTGCACTTTCATCTATTTATACATCCTTTTACTATTTAAGCATCCACACATTGATCTATACATACACACATTCATTCATTCGTACATTCTCACATCCATCTGTATATCTATCTACTCTCATTTTTTTTATACATCCACACATTATTTATTTATGCATCCACTCGCACATCCCACTGTACATCCAAATATTAAAAAAAGTATTATTAAAATCCATCAATGATTACAGAAGATTATAGTGTCAAGTTACTATATGATGTGTCAATTGCTTTTAAAATAATCAAGTTTTCCCTGATCTTTATCCAATTTTAAACCCTCATCCTAAGAATTTTCTATGGAGGTCAAGTAGTCCATAGGTCAGGTACATGTATCATAGTGCCTCTAAGCACAGAGTTTTGGTGAGATCCTTGTGTTAAACAGTATGACAGTTCATGTGACAAAGGTTATTGATTTCCCAGGGACACTCGGATTTTCTCCACCATCTTAGAACTGACCGCCTTGACATAAGTTAAAAAAATAAAATCTTGACTAGGGGGTAAAACACCATACCTTTTTCTGCTTCATTCTCTTGAACATTATTAAAACAGTAAAAAAGAGTACTATACATACCTTACACAATCTACAGGCTTGACCTGTAAATGAAAACAAAATTAATTAAACAAATATAATTCGGACTCAGTGCTTAGTGAAGTTGTTTATTTTTTTTTATAATTTTATATGCTTCAGAGACTGTGTCAGAGTATGGTGGTCAGAAAAAAAATCTGTAATGTGCATGTACAATTATTGTACATGATATTTTACGCTACATCCCTCGAAACAAGTGGATGGACATAGTTATTGACGTGCAAAAGGAATCGTATCACAAATTAGTACAGATAAAAATTAGAACCAGAAGAAGATTAATAGACTCAAGTCAAATATCAGGAAACAAGTCTAAGCAATTTTCTATCTTGTTGAAAAGATGTGTGATGAAAATACAAGCCCCTTTACCATAATTTTCACAAAAAAAGAAGATGCCAATGACAATGCTTTGAATTATTTGGATGGTGCATTCCCATGTTGTCATGAAAAAGCTTTCAGTTGAATTTTGATAATAAACACAATCAAAATATGTAAAATTTTCAATATTTCTTGTCGTTGATTTCAATGGACATTTTGATAAAAATGCAAAATAAGATATAAATTATCTACGAATGGCAAGACACATACATTTAAGTGACAGCAAGTTGACATAGAAAAAAATGAGAGGGGGTGGGGGAGGGGGTGATAAGATAATTTGATGCATGATTTGACTTATACAACAAAATATAATCTCCTTTAGTTTACCCAACTTGATCTTAATTCAGAGGAGCTGAAGGTAAGTAATACCCCGAGTTTCCTGACAGAATAATGTTAAATAAAACATTTAGTCTAATAGGACAAAATCTGTAAAGAATAAAGAACTACATGTTAGAAAGATGCACATCAGTAACATGTATACAAAAAATTGTGTTAAGTGCAACTTTGGCAAAAAATCAATTGCAATGTTGTGTGCTCTTTATATTTAAAATTACACAATTAAAATTCAGTAGCTGGTAATTTTGAATCTGTTACTTTATGTAGAAACCCAGCATTTGCACATGACAACAACAACAACAAAAAAAAAAAAAAAAAAAAAAAAAAAAAAAAAAAAAAAAACTTAGTTCAGTAAACCACACAGTGAAACCAAATCTACATGAATGAACTGGTAGACGGCTGTAAAACAATACAGTGTGTTCCTGACTGTTGATGGACATAAGATTATAAATCCAGTCATATTTGGCTTTAGCATGTTCTGTGTTTGAATATGTATAAAATAATGCATTCAAAATTCTATGTAAATTAGCACGTGCTACTTTAAATGCACTTTTTCATAAGAATTTTAAATTTCGGGCTTTCTTTTGTAACCCCCCACCCACACCATTCCCCCATCACATCACACATACACATTCTTTGTTAAACTTTTTAAAAAATTATATTTTCACAGAATTTTTGAAAATGGCTTGTTTTAACCATTTATATGCCTTTTCAATCATAATACAAATTCAAGTTAGAAAATATAAATAAAAGACCTTCCAGTATGCTTAGCCTGCTATTCTAGACTGGACCTGATGATGCTGCCCAGACTGGACCTGATGATGCTGCTGAGACTGGACCTGATGATGCTGCCCGGAGTATCTGACCAGATACCTCACAACTATCACTGATCAAGAACCGTTATATCTTTTTATCAGGATCACTAAAGGGGGTCACTCATCCCTTTTTATTTGAATCTCTATTGGAGGGGATTGCTGTTTATCACTTTAATTCGTCACTTATTTTTTTTCATTACAAAGTGAGTCTCTCTTTATCATTTTACCTCTTATTGAATCACTGAGCTTGATCCCTATCCATCACTTTTTATTTGGAATCCTCGAGGGGATGCTTTTCATCACTTCAGTCACTTATTGAATCACAGAGTTGGGTCTCTATTCATTGATTTTCATTTGGAATCCTTAGGGGGATGCTTTTCATCACTTCATTCAGTCTCTTACTGAATCGCTGAGGGGGGTAACTTTTCATCACTTTTTATTTGGAATTCTGAAGGGAGGGGATGCTTTTCATCACATCAATCAGTCTTTAATTGAATCGCTGGGTGGGGTCTGTATTCATCACTTTTTATTTGAAATTCTCAGGGGAGGAGTTTCTTTTCATCATTTTATTTGTCTTTTTTTTAATTGAATCACTGGGTGGGGTCTCTATTCATCACTTTTTATTTGGAATTCTCAAAGGAGAGGATGCTTTTCATCACATCAATCAGTCTCTAATTGAATCACTTAGTGGGGCCTCTATTCATCACTTTTTATTTGGAATTCTCAAAGGAGGGGATGCTTTTCATCACACCAATCAGTCTCTAATTGAATCACTGGATGGGGTCTGTATTCATCACTTTTTATTTGGAATTTTCAGGATGTTTTTCATCACTCGTCATTTATTGAAGCACTGAGCAGGGTCTCTTTTTTTCACTTTTTATTTGATAGTCTCAGAGAAGAGGATGCTTTCATCACATCAATCAGTCTCTAATTGAATCACTTAGTGGGGTCTCTATTCATTAGTTTTCATTTGGAATCATCAAAGGAGGGGATGCTTTTCATCACTTCAATCAGTCTCTAATTGAATCACTGGATGGGGTCTCATTTCATCACTTTTTATTTGGAATCCTCAAAGGAGGGGATGCTTTCATCACATTAATCAGTCTCTAATTGAAACACTGAGCTGGGTCTCTATTTATTAGTTTTCATTTGGAATCATCAAAGGAGGGCATGCTTTTCATCACTTCAATCAGTTTCTTATTGAATCACTGGATGGGGTCTCATTTCATCACTTTTTATTTGGAATCCTCAAGGGAGGGGATGCTTTCATCACTTCAATCAACCTCTTATTGAATCACTGGATGGGGTCTCATTTCATTACTTTTTTGAATCACTGAACGAGGTCTCTTTTCATTACTTTTTATTTGGAATTCTCAAATGGAGGGTTGCTTTTCATCACTTCAATCAGTCACTTATTGAATCACTGAACAAAGTCTCTTTTCATCACTTTTTATTTGGAATTCTCAGGGGAGAGTACGCTTTTCATCACATCAATCAGTCTCTAATTGAATCACTGAGCAGGGTCTCATTTCATCACTTTTTATTTGGAATCCTCAACGGAGGGGATGCTTTTCATCATTTCAGTCACTTATTGAATCACTGAGTGGGGTCTCTTTTCATTAATTTTCATTTGGAATCCTTAGGGGGATGCTTTTCATCACTTCATTCAGTCTCTTACTGAATCACTGAGTGGGGTAACTTTTCATCACTTTTTATTTGGAATTCTCAAGGGAGGGGATGCCTTTCACAACTTCAATCAGTCTTTAATTGAATCGCTGGTTGGGGCCTTTATTCATCACTTTTTATTTGGATTTCTCAGGGGAGGAGTTTCTTTTCATCACTTTAATTTGTCTCTTTTTTGGTTGAATCGCTGGTTGGGGCCTTTATTCATCACTTTTTATTTGGATTTCTCAGGGGAGGAGTTTCTTTTCATCACTTTAATTTGTCTCTTTTTTGGTTGAATCGCTGGGTGGGGCTTCTATTCATCACTCTTTATTTGGAATTCTCAGGGGAGGAGTTTCTTTTCATCACTTTAATTTGTCTCTTTTTTAGTTGAATCACTGAGTGAGGTCTCTTTTCATTACTTTTTATTTGGAATTCTCAGGGGAGGAGTTTCTTTTCATCACTTAATTTGTCTCTTTTTAGTTGAATCACTGAGTGAGATCTCTTTTCATCACTTTTAATTTGGAATTCTCAGGGGAGGAGTTTCTTTTCATCACTTTAATTTGTCTCTTTTTAGTTGAATCACTGAGTGAGGTCTCGATTCATTAGTTTTCATTTGGAATCCTCAAAGGATGGGATGCTTTTCATCACATCAATCAGTCTCTTACTGAATCACTGAGCAGGGTCTATATTTATCACTTTTTATTTGGAATCCTCAAAGGATGGAATGCTTTTCATCAGATCAATCAGTCTCTTACTGAATCACTGAGCAGGGTCTCTATTCATCACTTTTTATTTGGAATCCTCAAAGGATGGGATGCTTTTCATCACTTCAATCAGTCTCTTACTGAATCACTGAGCAGGGTCTATATTTATCACTTTTTATTTGGAATCCTCAAAGGATGGGATGCTTTTCATCAGATCAATCAGTCTCTTACTGAATCACTGAGCAGGGTCTATATTTATCACTTTTTATTTGGAATCCTCAAAGGATGGGATGCTTTTCATCAGATCAATCAGTCTCTTACTGAATCACTGAGCAGGGTCTCTATTCATCACTTTTTATTTGGAATCCTCAAAGGATGGGATGCTTTTCATCACTTCAATCAGTCTCTTACTGAATCACTGAGCAGGGTCTATATTTATCACTTTTTATTTGGAATCCTCAAAGGATGGGATGCTTTTCATCAGATCAATCAGTCTCTTACTGAATCACTGAGCAGGGTCTCTATTCATCACTTTTTATTTGGAATCCTCAAAGGATGGGATGCTTTTCATCACATCAATCAGTCTCTGATTGAATCACTGAGTGGGGTCTCTATTCATTAATTTTTATTTGGAATCCTCAAAGGATGGGATGCTTTCATCACTTCAATCAGTCTCTTACTGAATCACTGAGCAGGGTCTCTATTCATAACTTTTTATTTGGAATCCTCAAAGGATGGAATGCTTTTCATCACTCCAATCAGTCTCTTACTGAATCACTGAGCAGGGTCTCTATTCATCACTTTATTTGGAATCCTCAAAGGATGGGATGCTTTTCATCACTTCAATCAGTCTCTTACTGAATCACTGAGCAGGGTCTCTATTCATCACTTTTTATTTGGAATCCTCAAAGGATGGAATGCTTTTCATCACTCCAATCAGTCTCTTACTGAATCACTGAGCAGGGTCTCTATTCATCACTTTATTTGGAATCCTCAAAGGATGGGATGCTTTTCATCACTTCAATCAGTCTCTTACTGAATCACTGAGCAGGGTCTCTATTCATAACTTTTTATCTGGAATCCTCAAAGGATGGGATGCTTTTCATCACTCCAATCAGTCTCTTACTGAATCACTGAGCAGGGTCTCTATTCTAACTTTTTATCTGGAATCCTCAAAGGATGGAATGCTTTTCATCACTCCAATCAGTCTCTTACTGAATCACTGAGCAGGGTCTCTATTCATAACTTTTTATTTGGAATCCTCAAAGGATGGAATGCTTTTCATCACTCCAATCAGTCTCTTACTGAATCACTGAGCAGGGTCTCTATTCTAACTTTTTATCTGGAATCCTCAAAGGATGGGATGCTTTTCATCACTCCAATCAGTCTCTTACTGAATCACTGAGCAGGGTCTCTATTCTAACTTTTTATCTGGAATCCTCAAAGGATGGAATGCTTTTCATCACTCCAATCAGTCTCTTACTGAATCACTGAGCAGGGTCTCTATTCATAACTTTTCATTTGGAATTCTCAGGGGAGGGGATGCTTTTCATCACTTTAGTTTGTTTCTAACTTGTTGAATCACTAAGCAGGTCTCTATTCATCACTTTTGAGCGATTAATTAAATGATACTGTAGGCTAGCCACCGATATGCTTATACAATACATATATAAAAGTTCAAATACTTGCAATTTAAAAAAAAAAAGCTAAATTCTATGCATAGGTATACAGAGGACACCAACACTTTTGAGTACAGTTTGACGGCGGGCATGTTTTAATCGCTTACAACTGCAAAGTGAATCAAAAGAAATGACCTTGAAACTTTTTAAGTTTTTCGTTTTTCAGAAAAAACTGTGTAATGTTCTTGTAAAGCCTGTAATGTACTTGATTTTCGTTTGACAAGAACAAGCTGGCATTTGAAATACACTAAATACAATTTAAAACTATTTTAAACCCAAAACTTTCTGCTGATGAAACATTGTCTTTGGCGCATCATTGCAAAGTATGCAACAGGAAATGGAATCCTGAAATTAAAATCCGAAATTGAACTAAGATTCGATTCGGAATCATAGCTATATTTTAGCAACTACCATGATTAATAATAAATTAAAAATAAATAAATAAATAAATAAATAAATAAATAAATAAATAATAACCTTCATAAACATGTTTTTGCGAATACAAAGTGATTGAAACCATTTAACATGTAAGTATTATTATTATTTTTATTATTATTATTATTATTATTATTATTATTATTATTATTATTATTATTATTATAATAAATTATTTTGTTTTTTCCACTAACATATAAAATTAGCAACACTTACCACTGAGCAACACAGTGCATTTCTCAGAGACCTTCTAATCTGTCTCAATCTTGATTTTAAACCCATCGCAAAAAGACTTTTTGTTAGCTACCCGCAAAAAAGTTTTATTTTTATTTGAGGTTGTTAATGAGATCACGTGACGTTATTGTTCTAATGGTAACAAGACCACAATTCCCATTTGTCCAGCTTCCTCATCTGGACGGGTTTCCTGTCCATCTTGTAAAATTAGGAAAGCCAGTTACTCTGCCGTGAAACAACTTTATAAAATCAAAAAAAATTTAAAGGGTTTTACGTCCTATTCAAGAATATTTCACTTATATCGAGACGTCACCAGCTATAGGTGAAGTACCAGAAATTTTTACCTTTGCATTACATTTAGGGCAAGGTGCAGGGAAGATTGTTTAACGTGCCACGCCTGCCGTGCCACGAGGCATCGGTTTTTTAGGTCCCCGTGACTTTCATTTTTAGTGCCGAGTGCTTGGCGAAACAGTAACTTCCAAGTTTCAAATCTTGTTCAGACCCGGCCGGGATTCGAACCCTTGACTCCTACATGCGGTATCTCAGTTGGTATAGTGTTCGCTCCGTAAGTTGGGGTCGTGGGTTCGAACCCCTGGCCGGGTCTGACCCGAGACTTAAAAGTGGGTAGTGACTTTTCTTTCGCCAAGCACTCGGCATTACTAAATGAAAGTCACGGTTCTTTCGGATGGGAACTTAAAATAAACGAGGTCCCGCGTCATGGTAGGCATGGCACGAAAAAGAACTCTGCTGTGTTATGCCATTAGCGCAACGCACAGGCAAAATTTCTGCACTTTCGCCTATAGCTGGCGACGTCTCGATATAAGTGAAATATTCTAGACCCGGGACGTTAAACACCATTACTCAACTCAACTCAAATCAACTCCTACATACAAAGCGAGCACTCTACCAACTGTCATGTACTGATTTTGAATTTCTATTAAAATAATGCATTCAAAATCAATTATATATTTAATAGAAATTTAAAATCGACACATGACACAACTATATAATGGGAAAGAGAATCCTATGTAAAAGTTTATGTTATCAACAGTTTTGCGTCTTTTTAAAAAATTCTAAACAGAGCCTAGATTTTCAAGGTATGCCGTCGTATTCAGTATTTTGGAACCTTCCGTTTTTCAACTGTTTTATATCTATCACTACGGTCTGCCCAAAACATTAAATTGACCTATTAAACGTTTTCTTCTGTTCCCATACGTAGGAACCATCTTAACCCCTGTCTCACTACAAAACGGTGTATTGATTAAGCCCCAGTCAATTTTCATTTATTTATTTATTTATTGATTGATTTATTTTATTTTATTTATTTATCAATTGCATTTTTTTTTTTCGTTTATAGCGATTGGTAGCGAAACTTTACATTAAGATTTCGATAAGTTAAAGGAAATATCGCAACCAGAGGGCCGTGAAGAAAATCGTGATGGAATCGCTACTGTTAAATTAAGTAAATTAAGTATTTAACAAAAAAAAAAAAAAAAAAAAAAAAAAAAAAAAAAAATTATTATTTTCTGCTTCGGGGATGGGATGGAGTGGATTAATGAAGTTTTGTGCACAGAAAAAATTCTTTAACTAATGTTGAGGCGAACGATTCTTTAATGAGAGAGAGAGAGAGAGAGAGAGAGAGAGAGAGAGAGAGAGAGAGAGAGAGAGAGAGAGAGAGAGAGAGAGTATCATGGAACAGTTATAACACGGTTTATTTACACCAGTGGGATATATTAACCTTTTTTCGCTTGGGCGCTTGAGATCACCCGGTCACCAATATTATCAATGGTCAAACGACTGGAGGTTACAGCTCTGTTGATTTTGACAAGTTATAATCTGCTGTATTTAAAAACAGAAATAGTTCAAAACAACCGATGAAATTTTGATATTTTGACCCCAAGCCGGAAAATCTTTTATTATAACGCAACGGCTTGATATCGTTTTAGTTGATAAATGATTAGTTCATACCGTTTCTTTAACCATTTCAAGGAAAAATACTAAGGAAAAATTGTGCAACTTTTGAATTGTATTATATCACAAAAATTCAAAAGTAGCCAGCTAACTTTACCGATCTTAACTAAAACCTTCGGAGCTATTTTTCTTGTCTCATGATCAGTTAAAATACAACAGATATAAGATTGAAATCGTTTTATGGCGTTTATCGTCTGTAAAGCGGATGGATCATAATCAACAAGAAGTTTTACAGCACATTCTGGTGACAAGTTATGATGTAAATAAGTGGGATTCTCAATATGATTCTTAAGATTTAAAGTTGTATTGATGACCTCAAACTATGAAAACTCTTTAAGAACGTTGTCAAGGGGCATATCTTACTATAAGGCGACCGAAGCACCTTTCTCGGTAAAAATCAGATCATAATATTTTTAATTTTTTTTTTACTGAAACGCGAAGAAAATTAGAAAATGGGATAATATAATTCATAGCACTGTGAACAAATATAAAATTTTGTTTTTTTTTCTTGGTTGTACAGACTTGTTTATTCAAACGGTCTTAGCAAACATCAAGTTCAGTTGTCTCCAGGCTGTTCCATTTAACGTTGCTTTTTAATTTTTTTCCGGGGGGGGGGGGGGGGGGGGAGGGGCGACGCGACCCATAGATTCGCAGCCTTTTTTGGCGCTTCTATTTTTTGCCTCGGTTATAATTGGTTTCTATATATGCCTCTGTTGTCCGGTCTCATGTTCTGATAAACTTCTTCACTGAAGGTTTTCTGTTGAACTCAAGTACTTAATAATTCATTGAAGAGTTTCGCTGGTGAGATACCAATGTCAAAATATCTTGATGAAGGCCATAATTAATACGTATCGGTAAACTCCTATACATGTCTAAATTTCTGCAAACATTTACTTCACATGAGGTAAATAATTGTTTCATAAGAATATCTGGTTTGAAAAAACATGCATTGTATTAGAATATCGAAATAAGATTTGTTTCAAAGTTGAACATGTTTGAAAGACTCTTGTCGTTGATTTCATCTGTATACATTGACAAAGAAGTTCACCGGTGTGCTACAACTCTAAACTCGGCATCAGTGGTATAATAATAATAATAATAATAAAAAATAAATAAATTTAAAAATATATCTTTTTTTTTTAAATTTTAAAATATTGCATAATTATCCTAAAAGTTCATTAGTGATAAATGGCAATAAAATAAAAAATATATCATTTCGGACGAAGGTCTACCTGCCCCTAGTTTCAAAACTTTGAAATGTCATTCAAAATATTTAGGTATTTTTGTTAAATAATAACAACATGCAATATGAATTATACTTAATAAAAATACAATGGAGATACAATAGACAACACTGATAAAATAATATATACAAACAAATGGTAACTATCATGTACACTATAAAAACAAGCGCTTTGTTTTAAGCTGTCGACAACATACTTAGTGGTCCGAATTTCCTCTACCAAAACGCACTGGTGTCTAAAGGGGTGCGGTTTCATTTCTCTTTCAACTAAAAATATTGGTGGGACTGCAGGAAAGTAACTAAGCTCAATCGGTAAGTCAATGATTTGTCTTCCAAAATATTGGAATATTTCAAGATGTCATCGTTGTTGGATTGAGTTTTAGATCAGTTTCCTCATTGTTGATGATTGCTGACATTGTCTTCCCTTTTTTTTAAAAAAAAAAAAGACTTCGACCTCACGAAACCACATTTAAATATATTTGGAAGATTAAACACTCAACTGTTACGGCGCTACTTCCGACACCATTTGATATAAGAAAATACCATTTTTTAAATATAGATATAGAAATTGTTCTGACCCTACACACAGCCGCCCGTCATAAGTGTTTTAAGGTCAGTGGATATAACAGTACCTCACAACATATATTGAATGTTTTTTAAGAAAATAAAAAAAGGCAATGCGTCTCACGAATGCATCGAGTTTGGTTGAAAATGGTAAGATGCGCCATCACGAATCTCTGACATATTATAGCATCGTTTATGAATTATGGTTAGAAGTCAAAATAGCCAGATGAGCCAGCAAAAATGTGTGGCCTACATATCGCTTCGAGTATAGTAAGAAATGGTACTGTCATGTACCACTTTTGGATTTTATAAAATAATACAGATTCGGAAGTGATAATGGGTTATTAATACAATTCAAAAGTGGTACATGACAGTACAATAAACCATCACAAATCCCTGGCTAATATGGCGTGGGGTATGGTAAAAAATAGTACATGTATAATAAACCATCATATATCCCTGGCGTATAGGGCGTGGAGTTTGGTAAGAATTATACAATAATCCATCACAAGTCCCTGGCTTATAGTGCGTGAAGTATGGTAAGAAATAGTACAAAAATCCATCACAAGTCCCTGGCTTATATAGCGTGTGTATGGTAAGAAACAGTACAATAACCCATCACAAGTCCCTGGCTTATAGGGCGTGGAGTATAGTTAGAAATAGTACAATAGGCCATTACAAGTTCCTGGTTTATTGGGCGTGGAGTATGGTAAGAAATAGTACAATAAGCCATTAAAAGTCCCTGGTTTATAGGGCGTGGAGTATGGTAAGAAATAGTACAAATAAACATCACAAGTCCCTGGTTTATACGGCCAGGGATATGGTAAGTAATAGTACAATAAACCATCACAAGTCCTTGGTTTATAGGGCCAGAGATATGGTAAGAAATAGTAAAATAAACCATCACAAGTTCCTGGCTTATAGGGCGTGGAGTATGGTAAGAAATAGTACAATAAACCATCACAATTCCCTGGCTTATAAGGCCTGGAGTATGGAAAGAAATAGTACAATAAACCATTGTACTATTTCTTACTATACCCCTCGCTGTATAAGCCAGGGAATTGCAATGGGTTATTGTACTATTTCTTACCATACCCCAAGCCATATAAGCCCGGGACTTTTGATGGCTTATTGTATTATTTCGTACCATACTCCACGCCCATTAAGCCAGGGACTTATGATGGTTTATTGTACTATTTCTTACCATACCCCACGCCCTATGAACCAGGGACTTGTGATGGTTAGTTGTACTATTTCTTACCGTATTCCACGCCCTATAATCAAGGGACTTGTGATGGGTTATTGTACTATTTCCTTCCATACTCCACACCCTATAATGATGGTTTATTGTACTATTTCTTACCATACCCCACGCCATATAAGACAGGGATTTGTGATGGTTTATTGTACTATTTCTTACTTATCATCATATATCCCTGGCTTATAGGGTGTGGAGTATGGTAGGAAATAGTACAATAATCCATCACAAGTCCCTGGATTATAGGGCGTGGAGTATGGTAAGAAATAGTACAACTAACCATCACAAGTCCCTGGTTCATAGGGCGTGGGGTATGATAAGAAATAGTAGAATAATAATGGAGTTTGGTATGGTAAGAAATAGTACAATAAGACATCACAAGTCCCTGGCTTATATGGCGTTGAGTATAGTAAGAATAATTACAATAAAAAAATCACAAATCGCTGGTTTATTACGCGTGGTGTATGATAAGAAATAGTACAATAAACCATGATAAGTCCCCGGGTTATATGGCGTGGAGTATTGTAAGAAAAAATACAATAAACCATCACAAGTCCCTTATTTATATGGCGTGGGGTATGGTAAGAAATAGTACAAAAACAATCACAAGTCCCTGATTTATATGACGTGGTGTACGGTAAGAAATAGTACAATGAACCATCACAAGTCCCTGGTTTTATATGGCCAGGGATATAGTAAGAAATATGACAATAAACCATCACATATCCCTGGTTTATATGGCGTTGAGTATGATACGAAATAGTACAATAAATCATCACAAGTCCCTGGCTTATACGGCGTGGAGTATAGTAAGAAATATTACAATAAACAATCACAAATCGCTGGTTTATTACGCGTGGTGTATGATAAGAAATAGTACAATAAACCATGATAAGTCCCCGGGTTATATAGCGTGGAGTATTGTAAGAAATAGTACAATAAACCATCACTAGTCCCTTGGTTATATGGAGTGGAGTATTGTAAGAAATAGTAAAATAAATCATAACAAGTCCCTGGTTTATATGGCGTTGAGTATTGTAAGAAATAGTGCAATAAAACCATCACAAGTCCACGTTTTATATGGCGTGGTGTATGGTATGAAATAGTACAATAAATCATCACAAGTCATTGGTTTATATGGCGTTGTGTATGGTAAGAAATAGTACAATAAACCATCACAAGTCCCTGGATTATATGGCGTGGAGTATTGTAAAAAATAGTACAATAAATCATCACAAGTCCCTGGTTTGTATGGCGTTGAGTATTGTAAGAAATAGTAAAATAAATCATCACAAGTCCCTGGTTTGTATGGTAAGAAATAGTACAATAAACCATCACAAGTCCTTGGTTGTATGGCGTTGAGTATTGTAAGAAACAGTACAATAAACCATCACAAGTTCCTGGTTTGTATGGCGTGGAGTATTGTAAGAAATAGTACAATAAACGATCACAAGTTCCTTATTTATATGGCGTGGGGTATGGTAAGAAATAGTACAAAAACAATCATAAGTCCTGGTTTATATGGCGTGGTGTATGGTAAGAAATAGTACAATAAGCCATCACAAATCCCTGGCTTGTATGGCGTGGGGTATTGTAAGAAATAGTACAATAAACCATCACAAGTTCCTTATTTATATGGGGTGGTGTATGGTAAGAAATAGTACAATAAACCATCACAGTCCCTGGTTTTATATGGCCAGGGATATGGTAAGAAATATTACAATAAACCATCATATATCCCTGGTTTATATGGCGTGGAGTATGGTAAGAAATAGTACAATAAACCATCACAAGTCCCTTATTTATATGGCGTGGGATATGGTATGAAATAGTATAAAAAGAATCACAAGTCTCTGGTTTATATGGCGTGGTGTATGGTAAGAAATAGTACAATAAACCATCACAAGTCCCCAGCTTATATGGCGTGGGGTATCGTAAGAAAAAGTACAATAATCCATCCCATATCCCTGGTTTATATGGCATGGGGTATGGTAAGAAATAGTACAACAAGCCATCACAAATCCCTGGCTTATATGGCATGGAGTATGGTAAGAAATAGTACAAATAACCATTATATATACCTGGCATATATGGCATGGCGTATGGTAAGACATAGTACAATAGAACATTATATATCCCTGGTTCATATGACGTGGTGTATGGTGAAAAATATTACAATAAACCATCACAAGTCCCCAGCTTATATGGCGTGGGATATGGTAAGAAATAGTACAATAATCCATCCCATATCCCTGGTTTATATGGCATGGAGTATGGTAAGAAATAGTACAATAAGCCATCACAAATCCCTGGCTTGTATGGCGTGGGGTATTGTAAGAAATAGTACAATAAACCATCACAAGTCCCTGGTTTTATATGGCCTCGGATATGGTAAGAAATATTACAATAAACCACCATATATCCTTGGTTTATATGGCGTGGAGTATGGTAAGAAATAGTACGGTAAACCATCACAAGTCCCTGGTTTATATGGCGTGGTGTATGGTAAGAAATAGTTACAATGAACCATCACAAGTCCCCAGCTTATATGGCGTGGGATATGGTAAGAAATAGTACAATAATCCATCCCATATCCCTGGATTATATGGCATGGAGTATGGTAAGAAAAAGTACAATAAGCCATCACAAATCCCTGGCTTATATGGCGTGTAGTATTATAAGACATAGTAGAATAATCCATCCGATATCCCTGGTTTATATGACATGGAGTATGGTAAGAAATAGTAAATAGGCATCACAAATCCCTGGCTTATATGGCGTGTAGTATGATAAGACATAGTAGAATAATCCTTCCGATATCCCTGGTTTATATGACATGGAGTATGGTAAGAAATAGTTAATAGGCATCACAAATCCCTGGTTTATATGGCGTGTAGTATGATAAGACATAGTACAATAATCCATCCGATATCCCTGGTTTATATGACATGGAGTATGGTAAGAAATAGTAAATAGGCATCACAAATCCCTGGCTTATATGGCATGGAGTATGGTAAGAAATAGTACAATAAAACCATTACATATACCTCGCTTATATGGCATGGAGTATGGTAAGATATAGTACAATAGATCATTATATATCCCTGGTTCATATGGCATGGTGTATGGTGAAAAATATTACAATAAACCATCACAAGTCCCCAGCTTATATGGCGTGCAATATGGTAAGAAATGGTACAATAATCCATCCCATATCCCTGGTTTATATGGCATGAAGTATGGTAAGAAATAGTACAATAAGCCATCACAAATCCGTGGCTTATATGGCATGGAGTATGGTAAGAAATAGTACAATTAACCATTATATATACCTGGCTTATATGGCATGGAGTATGGTAAGACATAGTACAATAGATCATTATATATCCCTGGTTCATATGGCATGGTGTATGGTGAAAAATATTACAATAAACCATCACAAGTCCCCAGCTTATATGGCATGGGATATGGTAAGAAATAGTACAATAATCCATCCCATATCCCTGGTTGATATGGCATGGAGTATGGTAAGGAATAGTACAATAGGCCATCACAAATCCCTGGCTTATATGGCATGGAGTATGGTAAGAAATAGTACAATTAACCATCATTTATACCTGGCTTATATGGCATGGAGTATGGTAAGACATAGTACAATAAATCATTATATATCCCTGGTTCATATGGCGTGGTGTAGGGTGAAAAATATTACAATAAACCATTACAAGTCCCTGGCTTATATGGTGTGTAGTATGATAAGACATAGTAGAATAAACCATCACAAGACCCTGGTTTATATGGCGTGGTGTATGGTAAGAAATAGTACAGTAAACCACCACAAGTCCCTGGTTTATATGGCCAGGTGTATGGTAAGAAATAGTTACAATAAACCATCACAAGTCCCCAGCTCATATGACGTGGGGTATGGTAAAAAATAGTACAATAATCCATCCCATATCACTGGTTTATATGGCATGGAGTATGGTAAGAAATAGTACAATAAGCCATCACAAATCCCTGGCATCTATGGCGTGGGGTATTGTAAGAAATAGTACAATAAACCATCACAAGTCCCTGGTTTTATATGGTCTCCGATATGGTAAGAAATATTACAATAAACCATCATATATCCCTGGTTTATATGGCGTGGAGTATGGTAAGAAATAGTACAGTAAACCATCACAAGTCCCTGGTTTATATGGCGTGGAGTATGGTAAGAAATAGTACAGTAAACCATCAGAAGTCCCTGGTTTATATGGCGTGGGGTATGGTAAGAAATAGTACAATAATCCATCCCATATCCCTGGTTTTTATAACAAGGAGTATGGTAAGAAATAGTACAATAAGCCATCACAAATCCCTGGCTTGTATGGCGTGGGGTATTGTAAGAAATAGTACAATAAACCATCACAAGTTCCTTATTTATATGGGGTGGTGTATGGTAAGAAATAGTACAATAAACCATCACAAGTCCTTGGTTTTATATGGCCTCGGATATGGTAAGAAATATAATAATAAACCATCATATATCCCTGGTTTATATGGCGTGGAGTATGGTAAGATATAGTACAATAAGCCATCACAATCCCTGGCTTATATGGCATGGAGTATGGTAAGAAATAGTACAATTAACCATTATATATACCTGGCTTATATGGCATGGAGTATGGTAAGACAAAGTACAATAAATCATTATATATCCCTGGTTCATATGGCGTGGTGTATGGTGAAAAATATTACAATAAATTATCACAAGTCCCCAGCTTATACGGCGTGCGATATGGTAAAAAATAGTACAATAATCCATCCCATATCCCTGGTTTATATGGCATGGAGTATGGTAAGAAATAGTACAATAAGCCATCACAAGTCCCTGGCTTATATGGCATGGTGTATGGTAAGAAATAGTACAATTAACCATCATATATACCTGGCTTATATGGCACGGAGTATGGTAAGACATAGTACAATAGATCATTATATATCCCTGGTTCATATGGCGTGGTGTATGGTGAAAAATATTACAATAAACCATCACAAGTCCCTGGTAATATGGCGTGTAGTATGATAAGACGTAGTAGAATTAACAATCACAAGACCCTGGTTAATATGGCGTGGTGTATGGAACGAAATAGTAAAGTAAAATATCACAAGACCCTGGTTTATATGGCGTGGTGTATGGTAAGAAATAGTTATAATAAACCATCACAAGTCCCAAGCTTATATGGCGTGGGGTATGGTAAGAAATAGTACAATAATCCATCCCATATCACTGGTTTATATGGCATGGAGTATGGTAAGAAATAGTACAATAAACCATCACAAATCCCTGGCTTATATGGCGTGGTGTATGGTGAAAAATATTACAATAAACCATCACCATTCCCTGGTTATATGGTGTGTAGTATGATAAGACATAGTAGAATTAACCATCACAAGACCCTGGTTTATATGACGTGGTGTATGGTACAAAATAGTACAGGAAACCATCACAAATCGATGGTTTATATGGTGTGGTGTATCTTATATCCCTGGTTTATATGGCATGGAGTATGGTAAGAAATAGTACAATAAGCCATCACAAATCCCTGGCTTATATGGCATGGAGTATGGTAAGAAATAGAACAATTAACCATTATATATACCTGGCTTATATGGCATGGAGTATGGTAAGACATAGTACAATAGATCATTATATATCCCTGGTTCATATGGCGTGGTGTATGGTGAAAAATATTACAATAAACCATCACAAGTCCCCACCTTATATGGCGTGGGATATGGTAAGAAATAGTAGAATAATCCATCCCATATCCCTGGTTTATATGGAATGGAGTATGGTAAGAAATAGTACAATAAGCCATCACAAATCCCTGGCTTATATGGCATGGAGTATGGTAAGAAATAGTATAATTAACCATCATATATACCTGGCTTATATGGCATGTAGTATGGTAAGACATAGTACAATAGATCATTATATATCCCTGGTTCATATGGCTTGGTGTATGGTGAAAAATATTACAATAAACCATCACAAGTCCCTGGATTATATGGCGTGGTGTATGGTAAGAAATAGTACAGTAAACCACCACAAGTCCCTGGTTTATATGGCCAGGGATATGGTAAGAAATAGTACAGTAAACCACCACAAGTCCCTGGTTTATATGGCCAGGGATATGGTAAGTAATAGTACAGTAAACCACCACAAGTCCCTGGTTTATATGGCCAGGGATATGGTAAGAAATAGTACAGTAAACCACCACAAGTCCCTGGCTTATATGGTGTGTAGTATGATAAGACATAGTAGAATAAACCATCACAAGACCCTGGATTATATGGCGTGGTGTATGGTAAAAAATAGTGCAATAAACCATCACAAGTCCCTGGTTTTATATGGTGTGTAGTATGATAAGACATAGTAGAATAAACCATCACAAGACCCTGGATTATATGGCGTGGTGTATGGTAAAAAATAGTGCAATAAACCATCACAAGTCCCTGGTTTTATATGGCCAGGGATATGGTAAAAAATATTAAAATAAACCATTAGAAATCCCTAGTTTATATGGCGTGGAGTATGGTAGGAAATAGTAAAGTAAACAATCACAAGACCCTGGTTTATATGGCGTGGTGTATGGTAAGAAATAGTACAATAAACCATCACAAGTCCCTGGTTTGTATGGCATGGTGTATTGTAAGAAATAGTACAATAAACCATCAGAAGTCCCTGGTTTGTATGGCATGGTGTATGGTAAGAAATATTACAATAAACCATCACAAAACCCTGGTTTATATGGCATGGTGTATTGTAAGAAATAGTTCAATGAACCATTAAAGTCCCTGGTTTATATGGCGTGGTGTATGGAAAGAAATATTACAATAAACTATCACAAGTCTCTGGCTTATATGGCGTTGAGTATGATAAGACATAGTAGAATACACCATCACAAGGCCCTGGTTTATAGGGCATAGGGTATGGTAAGAAATAGTACAATAAACCATCACAAGGCCCTGGTTTGTATGGCGTGGAGTATTGTAAGAAATAGTTACAATAAACCATCACAAGTCCCCAGCTTATATGGCGTGGGGTATGGTAAGAAATAGTACAATAATCCATCCCATTTCCCTGTTTTTTATGGCAAGGAGTATGGTAAGAAATAGTACAATAAGCCATCACAAATCCCTGGCTTGTATGGCGTGGGGTATTGTAAGAAATAGTACAACAAACCATCACAAGTTCCTTATTTATATGGGGTGATGTATGGTAAGAAATAGTACAATAAACCATCACAAGTCCCTGGTTTTATATGGCCTCGGATATGGTAAAAAATATAACAATAAACCATCATATATCCCTGGTTTATAGGGCATCTAGGGTATGGTAAGAAATAGTACAATAAACCATCACAAGGTCCTGGCTTATATGGCATGGAGTATGGTAAGAAATAGTACAATTAACCATTATATATACCTGGCTTATATGGCATGGAGTATGGTAAGACATAGTACAATAGATCATTATATATCCCTGGTTCATATGGCGTGGTGTATGGTGAAAAATATTACAATAAACCATCACAAGTCCCCAGCTTATATGGCGTGCAATATGGTAAGAAATAGTACAATTAACCATTATATATACCTGGCTTATATGGCATGGTGTATGGTAAGAAATAGTACAATTAACCATTATATATACCTGGCTTATATGGCATGGAGTATGGTAAGACATAGTACAATTAACCATTATATATACCTGGCTTATATGGCATGGAGTATGGTAAGACATAGTACAATAGATCATTATATATCCCTGGTTCATATGGCGTGGTGAATGGTGAAAAATATTACAATAAACCATCACAAGTCCCCACCTTATATGGCGTACGATATGGTAAGAAATAGTACAATAATCCATCCCATATCCCTGGTTTATATGGCATGGAGTATGGTAAGAAATAGTACAATAAGCCATCACAAATCCCTGGCTTATATGGCATGGAGTATGGTAAGAAATAGTACAAGTAACCATCGTATATACCTGGCTAAGGTGGTGTATGGTAAAAAATATTACAATAAACCATCACAAGTCCCTGGTAATATGGCGTGTAGTATGATAAGACATAGTAGAATTAACAATCACAAGACCCTGGTTTATATGGCGTGGTGTACGGTACGAAATAGTACAGTAAACCATCACAAGTCCCTGGTTTATAAGGCGTGGTGTATGGTAAGAAATAGTAACAATAAACCATCACAAGTCCCCAGCTTATATGACGTGGGGTATGGTAAGAAATAGTACAATAATCCATCCCATATCCCTGGTTTATATGGCATGGAGTATGGTAAGAAATAGTACAATAAGCCATCACAAATCCCTGGCTTATATGGCATGGAGTATGGTAAGAAATAGTACAATTAACCATCATATATACCTGGCTTATATGGCATGGAGTATGGTAAGACATAGTACAATAGATCATTATATATCCCTGGTTCATATGGCGTGGTGTATGGTGAAAAATATTACAATAAACCATCACAAGTCCCCAGCTTATATGGTGTGGAATATGGTAAGAAATAGTACAATAAATCATCACAAGTCCCTGGTTTGTATGGCGTGGAGTATTGTAAGAAATAGTACAATTAACCATCACAAGTCCCTGGTTTATATGGCATGGAGTTTTGTAAGAAATAGTTACAACAAACCATCACAAGTCCCTTGCTTATATGGCGTAGAGTATGGTAAGAAATAGTTACAACAAACCATCACAAGTCGCTGGCTTATAGGGTTTGGAGTATTGTAAGAAATAGTACAATAAGACATCACAAGTCGCTGGCTTATAGGGTTTGGAGTATTGTAAGAAATAGTACAATAAGACATCACAAGTCGCTGGCTTATAGGGTTTTGAGTATTGTAAGAAATAGTACAATAAGACATCACAAGTCGCTGGCTTATAGGGTTTTGAGTATTGTAAGAAATAGTACAATAAGACATCACAAGTCGCTGGCTTATAGGGTTTGGAGTATTGTAAGAAATAGTACAATAAGACATCACAAGTCGCTGGCTTATAGGGTTTTGAGTATTGTAAGAAATAGTACAACAAACCATCACAAGTCGCTGGCTTATAGGGTTTTGAGTATTGTAAGAAATAGTACAATAAGACATCACAAGTCGCTGGCTTATAGGGTTTGGAGTATTGTAAGAAATAGTACAATAAGACATCACAAGTCGCTGTCTTTAAATGGGGCTTGGAGCTTGGTAAGAACATGTAAGAAAAGCGATCTAAAAATGAAAAGTATGAGACATTTGGCAACTCAATTGAAATTTTGAAATTTATAGCACATCCTAGGTGCTTATGATATAAATCTGAATTAGTTACTCTCAAATAATAAAGCATTATAATGCATTATTATTGTTTTGTTTTTCTTCTTCTTATTATTATTATTTTATAATAATAATAATAATAATAATAATAATAATAATAATAATAATTTTAATAATAATAATAATAATAATAATAATAATAATAATAATAATTATTATTATTATTTAATTTGTTTTTTTATAATAATAAGAATAATGATAATAATAATAACAGTGCAAAAGTCTTTACTTGTATATTTGTTAAGTTGCAAAGAGGAAAAAGTCTATTTAGAATTAAGTTATTGAATACAAATAATTGATATATATTTTTAATATCTTATTTAAATGATTTTTGTTTCAAAAAGAACACTTAAATTGTCGTTATTTTCTTATATTTTGGTTCTGTGTTTGTCAAGGAAAAAAAACACCATTTTTAAAATTCTTTTTAGATTATGTAGAGTCCACATGAATTCTGAAATGTCTACGAGCTTAAAACAAAGCAGTTTTACTTAGCTTCAACATTAAGTAAAAAAAGGTGCTTCATACAACAATCATTTTACACCAATTATTTGCTTTGATTAAGCAGGCTTTGGAGAATTTAAAAAAAATTATTTTATACAGTCACTACTTACCGATGAACAGCATAATACCTTCTTTACTCTTCTTCGAAAACTTCTGAGACGATTTTTCATTCCCATCCTAACTATTTTCTTCAGTGTAGCTTTCTTTCTTTCTCTTTCTTTTTCAAAAAATAAGCCGCCTAAAACTTTTTTGGTAAGCGTTGTTAATGATGATCATGTGACGCAATTGTTCCAGTAGTAACGCGACCATAATTCATGGGCGGAAGTTAAACTGTTGGGTGACAATTGTGACGTCATAGTTTAATAATAATAATAATAATAATAATAATAATAATAATAATAATAATAATAATAATAAAAATAATAATAAATGTTAATAATAATAATAATAATAATAATAATAATAATAATAATAATAATAATAATAATTTTAAAAAATGTTAAAACATTCTGAAAATTTTTTAATGTACCAGAAGATAACGATACCGTAATGGCAACGAAAACGCACAAGCTCTGAGAAATGTTTCAATTAAAATTGAAACATGTTCACATAAAACTAATCAAACACAAATATACAGACAGACCACATCGATGGCATAGTGTCTGAGCATCCGTCAAGAGAGCGGGAGGTCGGGTTGTTCGAACCCCGGCCGGATGACAAATAAGACATTGGAATTTGCAAAACTGTTCCTTGCCTCGTGCTTGTTATTTTGAGGACAACGTTTCGACTGGTTTACTCGATACCAGGATAATGTGACCGGGGGAGTGGTATGCTTGTCTAAGACATACTGACTCGGTGAGCTAGCACCTTTACAAAATGTCGCCCTGAGTGTGCGATAGTATAAGGTAGGCCATAATACACACAAGCAAACAAACTTGCTTTGAGATGAACTTTTAAGGATTAATTATTATTACCATAATAAACCCCCGAAAGGATTTTAAAAAAGCTCTGCATTTTATACTCCAACTGAGATGGGATGAATTTTGGTGTCAGTTAATTACGACAATTGCATACATCATAACGGTATGAGACATGATACAAACTTTTTTATTTTTTCTAAAACTGAAAAACTAGTGCTACGACAGACGTGAATCTGACAGTAGTCTCTCTTTAGCAATATTGAAATTGGTCGGTAAGGTACATGGTAAAGTTTCCATGGCAACGTAGCATAATATTTATCGCCTCGGAATTCAATTGTGTTTGGTATACTTTAAGAAAATCGAATTCTTCACTTTGTGTTTCATTACATTCTACTCCAAGAGATTCGAGTTTCCAGAATAACTCAATGTAGAAATCTTTTTTCTTGTGAGAAGTGATAATATTTAACGTATTTGCATTTGTGGAACGTTTAATATCGCTATACACATAAAGGTCTTGAGAGTAAATATCCGATTTTTAACTTTACGGCTGTCGGCCCATTTCCGCAAATTTTTTTTTTTTCAACAATATCCCAGTAAAAGTCTGCGCCGATTAACAATAATATCTCGAAAATATCATCTGCAGAAACAGAGTGAGCGAGTTTCAATCCCTGCAAGTAGAAACTCGGAAGCAAAATAGTAACGGAGTTGCGATTATCGGCACAATTATTCTGGACTGGACAGTGCCATAAGGCATCACGTCCAATGGTGGTGACATTAAGTGGCTGCAAAACTTTTGCCACCTCAGGTTAAAAGCAGCAGGGGTACGGCAGCGTATATACAATTAAAAACTGACAAATGTGTTTTTAAAGGTATTTTGTTGCAGTCCAGTATCAAACCCTCTACTGGAATTTTTCTCCGGATTCCGATTGAAGATGTACTGCTTCCATAATGTTGATTTCATTAGAAATACCTTGACGGAGTTCGGTTAGTTACCATGGTCTCTTGCAAGGTACGGGTGTCTTCGTATTTCAGCCAGGAGTTTATTCAAAACAATGGGCACTAAAAGTGCTCCAAAAGTATCGTATGACTGGCCGAGAGCTTCCAGTCCTCTGAAACTTTCTATCGTGTCATAATAAATTCGAAGGCTGGTTAAAGTATTCTTGAGCGATGGTATATTTAACAAAGCTTGCATGTACAAGCATTTATGGTCTTGTGCGGCTGACCTAAACGCTCTTTTATGTTTTACGGCTTCTGTGTAACTTACGTTTGTCAACGCAAATCCTGCAATAGTTTAGGATGTCTCGTCTTCTAACTGTTCTTTCAAATAATTGAATTTCTGCACATCACCGAGTCGGGTTCGAATGCACGGCTGATTCATATGAATCCCAGAACGACTGCCAGTGTAAAATGTTTCCGTTAAATTTAGGCATGCTTATCTTTGGAAGGCGATGACTTTGACTATTGATAGAACCAGATGGATACACATGCTGAACTGAAGATTGGTCTGTGTAACTGTGTATTAGATCAATAAAAACTGACGGTGAAACAGATTAATGGTTTTCTACAGAATGTGATTGTGAAGCGCAAAACTGTCTCTGAACGGGAATTGTGTTCTGATGTACGAAATTTCTAAATTGCCTTATTTTTAAGTAACTTTTCATATTGTACTCACCTGAGTCGATTATTTCCTGTTCTACATTTTCTTCCTCGATGCATTTAAAATCGGTTCATTCAGCACAGTAATCTGTCGTTGTTTCTCTGTGAGCGTATCCAATAAAACTTGTAAGTCCAAAATTTCTGAAACGGGTTAATTTTCCGATTCCTCTCATTTTTAAATAATTTCGTGATAACAGCCTTGTGCCCGGCTCTAGTCGCTTTCAATTTACTAATGTCCATCCTTAATTTGTAGCCACCTCGCAGGACAAAAAAATTCGTAAATATCTATTGTAACAAACAAAATCGTATTACATTCTTTCCATATTCTATTCTAAAAATAACTGACTACACACAAATTTATGACGTCGCGTAAACAATAACGTAAACGATTCATGACGTCACGTAAACAATAACGTAAACGTAAAATATTTCGCGCGATACATATCTGTAAATTACGCGCCAATTCTATTTTGTATTTACGTTTTATGTTGTTTTTATACTTAACCGGAAGGACGGGCTCTGATCGGAAGAAAATATGAACTATCGAGTAAGCAAACGTGAAAAATAAGGACTACAGTGGTTTTAGACAAGAATAATTGGAATTTAATGGATATAAGTGTACATCAATCTTTTTAGACGTTTTAAGCGACATATTGTAACAAATGGAAATACTCTCCCATTTTTTTCGAATACAATGTTGGTTATTTTTACTTTTTCTGCTTCATAGAGAATATTTTTCAGGTGTAATTATTTGTTGAAACAAACATTGGTGCCCCATAGGCAAACTGTGTGTTACAATAAGTATAAATTTAGTGTATTTTTATATTTTTATTTTTTATTTTTTTTTTTTTTTTGACTTCCTACAAAAAATCCAGAATCGACATACCCGTGAGAATTGGATCATGCTAAAGTTTGTATATATTTAACAAAAGTACAATATCTTATTTTACATATCTTCGAAAAAAGATTTTTTTTTTCTTTAAAATAGAACGCACTTGTTATGTCGCATATTTGGCAGTGGGACCGGAACTAAACATTTTCATCGGCGATATTGTTAGGAGTTTACATTACAGCAATGGAACTCGCCAGTGTACCACGTGATCAATACCTCTTAACGTTTGTGCGGAACACGGCTGTTACAAGACCAAGCGCATGCCGAGTCCCAAACTCATGCCGTTACCAATTTGGCGCGCGCTCCTTCCCGTTTATTAGAGTTGTCCTTCTTGATTCAGGTCAAAGTCGGGTCAACAACATGCACAGCGTGAGCATGCTGTTTGGTCATCTAACAACTTTTGTGCCGAAAAATAATAAATTTAGTTAATTGTATTCGTTGATATTTAAATTTATGTGATTACTTTGTCTATGGATTAATTATACGATCAAACAAAGACTTGTTTCTAACAAAAATGAAGAGTTTAACGCATATTCACATGACAGAGGGACGGTCTCATGACAATGAATTGATGTTGCCATCGGAATGACTTAGTGAATGAAAATAATTGGAAATTCTGTTTTCGTAGACGAATATGTAAGTAAACGTTTTAATATATGTGTTAGATGTCAATGATGACAAGATTCAGTATACAAATGTCTGCATTGATTTGAAAATCTAGCCGCGGGGAGAGAGAGAGAGAGAGAGAGAGAGAGAGAGAGAGAGAGAGAGAATTGTCAACATCAAGTGCCTAGACTAGTATATCATGATAAACTGTTAATTCAAAAAAAGTCGAGATTTGAAAAAAAGATCAGCCGGTCTATTTTTATTTTTTAAAAACAACAGGAACTCCCCCATCTCTCTCACGCACATATATCAACCATATATTAATTTTTGACTGAAATTAAAGTCCATGTGGCTTAGGAATTTTATGAATAATAATAATAATAATGATAATAATAATAATAATAACCCAAGAGAGAGAAAGAGATTTAAAACGTTTTACATTGTTAATGTTATAATATCTGTGATTTCAGATAAAATTTTGCACATTTACATAATGGACCTATTTTCATTTTAATGTTTGGTTCACTTTTAGGCCTATATAAATTTGTGGAATTTATTAGATTTATTTATTTTATATCATAAAAACTTATTTCCCTTTTATTTTTGCAGGTTTGATATCCAGGAATTTACCATTTGGAGATTTGGAGTGATTATCAGTATGACATAAATATCTACCATCAGTGTCTAGATATTATATACTCAAGGAGGATATTTAATTCGATAAATCTTGTAAATTATTGAAAACATCAACATAGTTATGTTATTGTTGTGAATCACTGACAAAGACTCTGAAGTTTAAAATTTTAAAGGTTCTTGAACATAGTCCTTCGAAATTTAGAATATGAACTAATGCCTTATAACTAAGTTAAGGAGTAAAAACAAGATACAGCCTTTGGATAAACATGCAAGGTTTTATAAAAATACACAATTTCTGAAATATTTAAATATATATATAAATTTTACAATTTTTTATAATTAAAATTCAACACATAGTTGTATGTAATTTTTTCTTTTTGTTCAGAAAGTATAATTCCTCAATTTAGGCAAAATATACCTGTATGCATGCAGGTGAATACTACACCCAAGTTGTCTGCTTTTTCATATGCTTAACATAACTTAATATTAAAATGCTCGTTTACATATAAACACGAATAAATCATCAGAATTCAATCTGATTGCTGTCCAGTTTGTATATAATTAATTATTGTGGCCATTTTAGATGGAATTAAAAACGTGACCTCTGCCTGTATAAATCTGTTCAATTATGGCCTTTCAGATGAGCCACCAGTAACCTTTACAGCTTTATGTTAATTGAAGAAGAAGAAAAAGAAAGACAAAAAATCACCAGGTCAGTCAGGTGCGAGAGGTGTAAACAACAATATGGCGGGTAAAGGTGCGGGCGAGGACCCCGTGAACATTCAAACACCAAGTGTACAAAATGCATCTATAATGCCCTATAATACAAATACTAGTATGTTACCACCACAATTACAGATGGTCTCAACTCCAATTAGTCCTATGAATAGCACACAACCGGTTGCAAATGGACTTTCGTTCATTAACTACCCATCCCCCCCGCAACAACACTACCAACAATATGGATGTACACCTACACAGTTTCAAGTTAATGCACAATCAAACTCAAGTAATCAGAACTGTTATAGTGACAATATTCCACCTACATGGGCGCGTGACATTATGTGTAAAATTGATGAAGTAAATAAGCGTTTAGGTAAAATGGATGAGTTAGAAATGTCAATAAAGTCTATGAGTCAACAACTAAACAGTGTCACTACAGATGTTAAGGAAATCAGGGGGAGGGTTAGTGAACTTGAAAAAAGTCAACAGTATATCAGTGACAGTTTTGAAGAGGTAAAGCAAGGTTCAGATAAAGCCATTGAAATCTCCACTTACTTAGATCAGGGGCTAAGGGATCTTAGTGAAAAAATTTCTGCTGAAAACGAGAAGCTGAGGGAAGAAGTCCTTGATTTACAAGCAAGGTCCATGAGGGACAATTTATTGTTCTTTAATATTGAAGAGACAGAGTTAGAAGACTGTAAAAAAGTCATTTTAGAAATATGTGAAAAGGACTTGGAAATACCAAGTGCAATGACAGACTTTGTAATTGAAAGGGCACATAGAATAGGCCCAAGGAAAGTAAATAAAAACAGACCAATAGTTGCGAAATTTAATAGATATGAACAGAGAGAAACTGTTAGAAAAAATAGTTATAAACTGTCAAAAATAACCCCAGAGTCTCAATTGGCGAACAGTTCCCAAAGAAATACAGGAGCGTCGTAAATCATTATCCCGAAAATGAAGGAAGCTAGGAGTCAGGGCAATAGAACAAAATTAGTAAAGGATAAACTCTATATTAATGGACATCTATACAGGGAGGTACACACAACAGGATCGACTACCCGACTGAAATCACAACAACAAGGAGGAACACGTAGAGGGGCTCAAGGAACATGGAAATCACACCAAGAGGAAATGGAACATACAGGGAACACATAGGAGGGACAGGAGGATGAACGCACAGAGGGAAAATTAAAATTTCTTGCATGGAACATCAATGGTGGTTTTGAGAATAAACTAAAGGACAAAAATTTCGTAAATAACATTAAAACATATGATATTGTCTTTTTGTCAGAATGTTTGTTTAATGACCAGTTTGAATTTGAAATTGATGGCTTTGTATATAAAGCTTACCCCTGGAAACGCTCTAAAAATGTTCAAGGAGGTGGTATTGCTATAATGATGAAAGAAACTTTAAACTCGCGTGTGTCAATTCAGGAAGTTGTGACTGATACAATTGTTATTTTGAAAATTGAGAATTGTTTATCGTCATGGAGTGAAAATATCTACGTTTTATGATCCTACATACCGCCTGAAAAATCAAATTTTTACAAGCTTTATGATTGTGACCTTATGTTTGAGCTTGAAAAAATAATCGAAAAATATTCCTCTAGTGGTAAAATTATCATAGTTGGTGATTTGAACTCTAGAACATCCAACAAAGAGGACTTCATCGTTAGCGATCTTATTGCAGAAGAATTGCAACAACACGTGCTTTCTTTGTTTACATACACAACTGACGTAAACATTCCAGTACGGAAATTATTAACCAATTCGGTTACAGGTTAATTAATTTGTGTAAATCGTCAGGTTTGAGAATTTTGAACGGTAGACAAGGATTATCCGATGATTATACATATAATGGGCCGGGTGGTTGTAGCGTTGTGGATTATTTACTAACGTCTGTAGATATGTTTTCGTTTATAAGTTCTTTTATTGTGTCAAAATTTAGTACGTATTCGGACCACGCCCCAATGCACATTATTTTTAACAGCCAATCAGAACAGATTTCCAACAGTGACTATGTCGATGACCCAGATGTTAATTTCACCCGTTACAAGTGGGACAGTGATTGTAAATTTCAGTGCCGTGAAAATGTAGCAACGACAATAGATTGTTTGAAAGCTTTAATAAACTGTGAGTTAAATACCCAAGGAGATATTGACAATTGTTTAAGTTACTCACCGAAGAGCTACATAATATCTTTTCTCCCTTTTGTAAAAAAGAGCACAAAGTTCCGAAAGAAATTAATCATTGCGACCGACCTCTATTAGGTTACAAAACTGTGCCAATATATGAGGATGACAAACCTTGGTTCACTTTTGAGTGTAAACAACTGTACCGTTCATACTTGCAATCTCTACGTGACTTTAATAAAAACAAAACCGATGAAACGCATTATAAATTACATGCAACGAAACGTAAATATAAAGCACTAGAAACGAAATTAAAGCGAGACTACCTACAGCAACAAGGAATATCGTAAGTTTTCTTAGAACAACTAATCCGAAATTATTTTATAAAACATTTTCTAAACAGAAAAGTAAAATTAACTCTGTGCCGTTAAAAATTTTTTGGATCATTTTAAACAGCTTGCAAATCCAAAATTGGACTTTGTCGAGCAGGAAACTACATTAGATGAGGAACAAAGCTGTGTCTACGATGAACTTGACGCTGAAATAGAACTTTCCGAAGTGGAACAAGCCATCAATAAATTAAAAAGCGAAAAAATGCATGGACTTGATGGACTTTTAAATGAATATTTTTTTAAATTGCAAAGATTTCTTTCTCCCACTTCTTACTGATTTATTTAATAAAATATTATTTTCTGGATTTTTTCCTTCGCAGTGGGCTGTAGCTGTAATAAAACCCATTTATAAGAAAGGTGATGCTGCAGATCCAAGTAACTATCGTGGCATTAGTTTGTTAAGCCACTTAGGTAAACTTTTTACATCAGTGTTAAATACCAGGTTACTGATATTGTCAGATAAATATAATACTATTACTGATGCTCAGTTTGGTTTTAGGCCTGGTCACAGTACGGTAGATGCGATTTTTTCATTGCAATCTCTAATTACAAAAACACTCCAACTAAAAAACAAATTATTTTGTTGTTTTATTGACTTTAAGTCTGCGTTTGATACTGTTCCTAGATTAAACTTATGGTCAAAATTGTCAAAAATTGGTGTCAGAGGTAAATTTTTAACTGTTCTAAAATCCATGTATTCAAATGTCAAATCTTGTGTATTGTCCAGTAAAGGTTGTTCTAGTTTTTTTGATAATATACATGGTCTAATACAAGGTGAAGTGGTTGTCACCAATTTTGTTTTCTTTTTTACGTAAATGATTTTGAAAATTACTTTATTAACAACAATATTGAACCATATGATTTGCAAGATATCGCCTTATTTTTACTTATGTATGCTGATGATATGGTGATTTTTTCAGAAAGTGCCGAAGGTTTACAAAATATGTTACATTCACTATCAGAATATGCTACAGAGTGGGGTCTTACTGTTAACATAGACAAAACAAAAATTTTAGTATTTCGCAATGGTGGTAAAGTTAATAATGTTTGGTTGTATGATAATAATGTACTAGATGTTGTTGATCAATTTAATTATCTAGGTTTATTACTGAACTATAATGGTAAATTTAATATTACACAGAACAAGTTAGCAGAACAAGGTCGTAAAGCCTTGTATTCTTTGAGGCAAAAAGTCAAAAATCTTTATTTGAATTACGACACAATGTTATCTTTGTTTGATACATATGTTTCAAGTGTTTTACTTTATGCTTGTGAAATATGGAGTGTCAACAAAGCTACAGCTATTGAAAAAGTACACTTAGATTTTTGTAAAAGACTACTTGGGGTAAAAGTGACAACTATGAATAGTGCTGTATATTTTGAATTGGGTAGATATCCATTATGTTACTAGAAAAATTCGTGTATTCAAATATTGAATAAAGTTGTTAAACACTAATAATTGTATTTTACAGAATGCTTATTCTTTTTTTATTACATTTAAGTAATGTGGCACCATCTTTTAAAAATAATTGGGTATTGTTTATTAAAGATGAATTATGTAAACTGGGTCTGCATGACATATGGTTAATGCAAAGCAACTTAGATTGTAAAAACACTTATTTTTTAATTAAGCAACGTATTTTTGATATTGCAAAACAAGAAATTATGTCACAAATACAGTGTTCAAGTAAATGCAATGTTTATAAGTATTTAATAGATAATTTTGTATCCAAACTTATCTTAGTAAACCAATACCAAGTCAGTATAAAAAGTATTTATCAAAATTTCGGCTCTCGTCACATCAATTAGCAATAGAAGTCGGTAGGTTTAAAAAAGTAGAGAAGTGTAATAGTTTTTTGTTTTAAATGCCGAAATACTATTGAAGATGAATTTCAATTTATTTTACAGTGTCCTTTATATTCTTATTATAGAACCAAATACATTAAAAGTTATTATTGGAAGAAACCAAGTACTTATAAATTACTACAATTATTAAGTGTTCAAAATGTTAAAGAATTGTGTAACTTGGGTAAATTTTTGAAAACATCCTATTTGTACCGCTCTAAACTTGTACAATAATTGCCATTGGTTCATTCTCCATTGTTATACTTATATTTGGTCACAATTCAACATATTATTTATTTGAATATTAGACTGATGAATGTAAATTCAAAGTAATAAAGATATTATTATTATTATTGTTATCTTGTACTTTTAAAAATGCCTTATGTAACACAAATCTTTAATTTTAAGACCTCGAACATGAAACAGAAAAAGACATCAAAGAATTAAGTACAAAAAGGGGATAAATTTTTAAAATTAGTCTTTTTTCACCACAAGTCTTAAATGTTGCAGGAAGATTCCTGCGTGGCATTTTCCTACATTAAAAAATTGACATAAAGTAACTATATTTGAAGTCGAAATTTGAGAAAAATCACGTCATTAACTGGTTCCCAAAGGTGATTTTAAAAACAAATTGTTGGCTCTATACATTTTACATGGATCAATACTTTAGACAATAATTTCTTTAATTTTAAATATTTTTTCCTTGCTTTTTATTATATATGTCACGTAGCCGACATTTTAAAGGATAAAGAATTATTTACAAATTTTTATATTTTTATACGGAGAACATTCTTCACAAAGTCAACGAACCATTGTTATATTTGTGCCTTTTATTGTCATGGTAACGATCGATTAAGATTAATTCCTTATTAAATAATACGTAAAATGCGGTCTTTCTGGTAGACTGCACATGCGTGTTATAAACCTCAAGTTATCGTCCCAGAATTTGTCGTACATGTCACCTTAGGTATGATGATAGCTGAAAAACGTTGATTGAGGTTTATATTTGCCGATATCGTCCTTACCGGAAGTACTATACGTCCGTACCGGAAGTATGATATGTTACTCCACATCACAGTATTCAATTATGCATAAGTTACATTTAATTTTTGAATTTATTTTCGTTTAAAAGTAATAATTACGCATTTGTCAATTATACGAGGAATCTTGAAGAATGATGGATGCATCTATGACAGAAAGTCCTAGATGGAAGGAAGATTTACACCCGATCCGTAATTTCCCTTTTTTTACGTTGAAAAAAATAAGTGTTTATGTTTTTAATATACAGGTGGTCTTATACAAAGTCTTTTCTTTAGCTTGACATTGTTCTTAATGCATATTGTTGGTTTGAAATAATAATGGGCATACACTTTTTTCAAAGAATAGACTTGCGGACAGGCGTTTTTTTTTTTTTTTTTTATTTTTTTTTTTTACTAAATTGCGGACTATCTTCAAACCAGTAAATTTGTAACTTTGTCCTCTGAGTAAACACTCTATAAGAAAGTTACATGGATTTTTGATATATTTTAGAATGAAGTTTAAGCAATACAATGATAATCCCTTGGATATATAATGCTTTCGGAACATGTATTCTAAAACATTGTGGATATTCTTACTATCGACAAAATTGCCTAGGACAGTTTTACAAAATGTCAAGTTTGCACAATAGAAACCTTATGATTCCAAAACCCCTTAGTTTCTAACAAAAATCTTCACAATAACATGTCATTAAAACATGTACATATTTTTTCTTCTACTTCTTTCTTTCTTTTTAGTTGGTTGATATACTTTGTTGTTTCTTTTGGGGGGTCAATTCCCAGAAGCTGTGCGTGAGCATGCGCAGTATTTTGTGTGATATACTTTATCTTTTTTCTTTTCAATACTGTCAATATTGAAAGGCTGGCTAAGGATATCATGTATCCTTATACTGAAGTTTATTGTAGTTTACAAAAAGCTTGAAACATTTTTTGGCTACAAAAGTTATCTGAATATACAACTAGCAAGGCTAGGGTGTAACAATGGAACTCTCAATTTTATGTTTGATGGTTACTTCAAGTTTAAAAGTTAAGAAGTTCGAAAAAGTTTAAAATATTTTATTACATAAGGTATGCCGGATATATGTATTTTATGAGTATAATACAGACGCCAGCTGTAATAGACTAATAGACTAACTCTACTTCCCAATGCTCAAACCATACATTCTAAAAAATGAATATTTTATGAACATTATATACCTATTCAGACAATGAAATAATTAATCCTTCATCTACGCAATTTAATTTAACTGAAGGATTTTTTTTTTTTTTTTTTTTTTTTTTTTTTTTTTTTTTTTTTTTTTTTTTTTTTTGATAAAAGATCAGCCACCGAGTGACAACTTGATCAATTTCTCTGTTACCGTATAATGTATTGCCATTGAAGTGATATGTTTGATCAAGCTTTAGACAATACATCTGCATATCCCTCAATTTGTTACTAAAAATACATCAATGTCTTGGGACATTCACACCTGAGGCTAAAACAATATACTAAGTTTGGGGGAAAAAATCACACTTTTATGCGCTTTTATTTAAATACATTCGATGATAAGCACTGCAACTCCTTATAGGTAATGGATCGATCACTTGTTTTATTGAAGTGTGGGTCGGTCAGTCATAGCAGTCAATAATTATTTTTAAATCTCTTCTTTTTTTATTAATTTATTTATTTATTATTTATTATTTATTTTAGTTTTAATTACAATATTTTTTCGTTCATTGGTTCACTTATATTATTATTATTATTATTATTATTATTATTATTATTATTAATGTATTGATGTGGTGATTGTATTGTATTGTAATGTCAGTTTGGCTTTGTGATTTATATATTTATTGTATGCCCTCATGTTCCACTCTTTGAGTGGCTGATGAAATTACTGAAATAAAGGTGTTTTTCTTATTTTTATACATTTTTTGCATAAACACTTTTTTGAACATTCTCAATATAAGTTATTTTCATTTACGCGTTTTGTTTGAACTTTTTTGTGATTTTTAAAATACTTGTCAAGTATATGTTAATTAGCTGAATTTTTTTTTCAGATTTCACAAATCCTCACGCAGAAAAAATAATCTTCTTAAGTTGATATACCTAAATACAAAAAAAAAAGCGCTAATTGGAATTAGAAATTTTTATAATCCTCTTCAAAATATCAACCTAATTTACAAAAACAATATATATATTTTAAAATTTCTTAAGTTAGTTTCCGTCCGAGCTTTTGTAAGAATATGATCTGTAAAACGTCAGTTAATACACTTGAAAGTCGGTATCATCCCCAAACAAAGAATATGTACAAATTAATTTCTTGCAATTTAGAAATAATCTGAAGTATTCAGGAAAGGTACAATTGTATTTTGAAAACAGTTCCCGATGTGCAAACTGAAATCAGAAGTATCATAATCAATTGTTTTCCCAACCAAACCATTATGGGTTTAATTTGGGTCGTACATCTAGCTATTTCAGGGTAAGTTTTTGCTACATTTATTAACCCAACATAATTTATGTATATGTGAATTAGGGTTGCTACATAACCAGAAATCAGATTTTTATCAAGGGGCGTTGTAATACTTGAACTTGTACAGGTGAAATGCCCAGACTGAAACGTGTTCTACCGCGACTAAAAAACAAATAACTATTTGTTGAGTGGCCAAAAAAATATAATAAATAATAATAATAAAAATAAAAAACTTATTAATTTTTAAACTCGCACTAAAATTGGCATTTATGGGCATAAGGATAATATAATGCTGGTGTAATGAAATAAAGAGTTGTTATGCAGGTTAAATATCCGAGATAACACTCGACGTTTATCTGAAACCAGCTGGTACATTTTTGTGTCAGAAATTTATTCAACAAATTAAACAACAAAATAACCATAAGTGAAAGTTATTTTTATTCGTATTACTACAAAAGCAATTTAAAAATGTGATCACCCTTTACACAATTTATTTCCTGTATAAGGAAAGTAGTCCACATTTAATCATTAATTATGTTGTGTACCTACATTGGACAATTTTAACTTTGATAAATATAAATTATTCAAAAATTTTTATCTCAGATGAAAATCGCAATTTTAATCAATAAGCTTTTTAACTCCGGTTTGATTGGAGGGGTTCATCTGTAATCCGTTAATTTATTCTAGGTCCAACGCATTACATGTATACATTTACAATTGCTATTTTCTTTCTTTCTATGACTCTATTACTTCTTTGCGTCATGTGCTATGAACGCTGATGACCTTTCTGAACTTTCTGACGTCATGACGTTGGGATATTCCATTTTGACGATGTAGAGGTTGGCAGTAAACTGACATATTAAAAAGGTTATATTTAGGATTTATATCTGAAATTGAATTGAAATGGTTAAAGAAATTGTGAACAGAAGCCGTTTATGCAATTTGCGACAGCCCACTGTCGTTCATAACGCATGAACACTGACAAAAAGAATGCCATTTCTTAAATGCTTACAGTAATGCTTTCTTACTTTTTCTCAAATGAAAGTTGTAAATAAATTCCAATATTACAAAAAATAAAAGTACACAGTTATTTATGTTTTATATGTTTATCAACAAAAATAAATCAAAAAAAAAAAAAAAGGAAAAAGGAAAAGTTAAGATTTTCTTGTCAAAATTTGATCGATAATCTAAGAATAAAATCATATGTGTATGTATATGAAACGTATGGTGGCTTATTTCTGACATCGACATAAAATTATCTCAACATGTCGACTTAATATCTTGACTCGGGGTAATATCATGAAAAGTTGATGTAATAACACGATATGCCGCAATACTTATGTTGACCAGTCGTGATAATTATCTTGATATCGAGACTTATTTTTTTTTGTAATGTCGTGTTGTTATGGTGGCCTCAAGATATTAAGTCGACATGTTGAGATAATTTTATGTCGACTAAAATTATGTCGATGTCAGAAATAAGCCACCATAGAAACGATGACATTTAACTAATTATGTATTAGGGAGGTGTGGTCTATCCTATCGATAAATTACGAACAAACTAACAAAAACTACTGCAACTCATTAATTCATATTTATATCTCCGTCTAATTTGTTCAAAAATACATTTTATACACAAACACACAATTTTTTTTTAATATAAATATATAAATATCATACATGTTAATTTTTTTTTCCAGACTTTCATCTGTGAATTGATCTCTGTGATGGATTTTACCTTTTTTTCTCAAATGACTATGATAATTACATCCATTTATTTATGTAAATACCATAATACTTCATATACTAATTTATCACGCTGAATTTTCCGCTATATTTTCTAGAAATGGCAGAAATCTTTTTTTTTTTTAGATTTTTTTTCATTGTTACACCGTCTTACTCGACTGAGTTTTGGGTGTGGTAGTCTGGTATGATTAGGGCCTCTTCAAACCCCTATACATGTAGTTTAAAATAAACTTCTACTCGTCACTATTATTGTCTTGTAAAATGTGACACATCAGCACCTTTGCCCGTTTGTTAAAAGCTTGGTTATCTTAACCAAGTGGTTAGTGAAATCAGAAAATGTTATTGAAATTAAAATATTTTTTAAGATAAATTTTCAAACTTTGATCACTTCTTTTGATAATAGCAATTGTATGCATCAATTTTTAAATTTTCAAAAATGTATCAAATAAATTTTTCGCTAACTAATTAGTTAGGCTTAACCGACTGGCCCTTGAAAATAAAATATTTTAATTCCCTCCTCATTCTTGACGTTCATTTTATTTTATAAGTTATTATCTATTTATTTATGACTTATTTAAGTAATAAAGTATCTCAAAAGATGAAGGATCCGGTCAGTTGGTTTTTTTTTTTTTTTTTTTTTTTTTTTTTTTTTTTTTTTGATAAAAGATCAGCCACCGAGTGACAACTTGATCAATTTCACAATGTTGTTGTTGTTGAACAGGGAACTGTCGAGTCTGCGGTTTTTTTATCAGCACCGAGTTCAAAACATTGGCTTACACAAATAACAGCGCAATAATACTTCAATGAAAAAATGACATAATATTGACGTTTTTCATTTTATTGTGCATCTAAAGGAAGGAACCCTTAAGCTTGTTTATTTCTTCGCAAATTGACGTCATCAAGTCAGAGTTTGAAAGATTAATTTTAGCGATTTACGTAAACAAAATTTCTGTGTGCCGCAGTCTCTTGTTATAGTAGTGAAACAAGATTATGTTTTTTTATGTAGTCCAATCTCTCCAGGTCTAACTCAAACGTCGGTTACTCGAAAAAAATTACGAGTTTTTAACTTAAGTAACAAATAAGTTTGAAAACAATTTGCATAATCTTACCAGGTTTTTTTCTGTTTACCTTCATCTTGTTTCATAATGTAACAATATCGTTTTGACTCGGAAACTACTTAAAACTTACACTCATTACTCTTTAACATCGAACTTTAGTCTTTGAGTAAAAAGTGTATCATGGTGTTTTGACAAACTCTATGACCTAGGCTTATACCAAAAAAGTTACTGTGTTTTAAGTTTGTATTTACCAGCTACGATAAAAATTGAAAAAAAACTTGCTGGATGGAACACCTGGAAATTTATAATCTAATACTGCTCTACGAGTCTCACATAAACACAAGGTTTAAAGGGTACCTGTAACCAAAAATTTTTTTTATCACAATTGTTTTATATATTATTTAAATATCACAAATTTGAAAACCGCATCAAAATTGGTGAAAAATAAAAAGTTATAGCGGTTTGAAATCCACATTTTTTAACTTTCCCTTGATCGCAAAGTGAAACACCTCGTTTTGAGTTATAAATGTGTGACGTCATTGCAGTATTAGAAATAACGACTCTGACATGTACCTATTTATGTCAAATAGTTGTCATGATTTGGGGAAGCAGTAGACAATCTTATAAGTGATGAATTTGGAGTATAGCCGTTATTTATTCGAACTAGAAACGGAAGAATCTGATGAACATATTGCGTCGACTCCGGAACTACTCGAGAATTGTGACTGCAGTTGGTTGCATAGCTGTTGAAAATACATGACGAGTGTTAACTTGTCAATAACACGAAAATTGATTATATCTTTGACTTTTTTAAGAAAATAATTTCATATTAATATTTCATTAAGTCTCGAACTGGACAGACTCGAGAATTACATTCTTAAATTGTGAAATAGCTTTATTTAAATTTTCTAAATGGAATACTAAGAAAAAAGTGAAACGGAGGAAGTTATTCTTACATCAGAATTATTACCAGTCCATTTAGCATTTGCTGCAGTGCTCGACCAAAGTCGTGATTATTCTGTCAATAGTCCAGAAATAGATTTGTCTATTCTGTCTTATTTAGCTGCTTTTTGTCGTGACTCATTTATCCATATTCTTATTTCAAAGACACAATAAAAACGAATTTGATAAAATGATTAAAGCTAGAATAAAGTATTGCTTATCATAGCCAGTCAAGAAATCAGAAGGATTGGTGTGTTTGTTGGCTGTAATGTTGTTTAACGTCGCATAATTAACCTTTCAGCTATTTGCGACAAGAAAAAGTTAATTTATCTAGTTGATTAAGTATTCGAGTCTTATAATCGTCCCCTTTGCTCAAGCTCGCACTGAAGAACACCGTTTAAACGTGCTAGTTACAGAGACAGGACAGGACGTCGCAAACAAGCATGTCATAGATTAGAACGGTCGATTCTATACTATTTTTTACTCAAGGCTGAGTTCAAGACATAGAAGCAATAACTCAATGTTAAAAGTTGAGGTATGATACAACTGGGTTTCGAACTCAAGGCCTTTGCTCGCGAACACTTTACCAATGAGTCACCGAGGCGGTAAAACACAAAGTCGTGAATTATTGATCTTTAGGTCTTGTTATTTGATCAGAGTTATCGGCGATTTCCGGATACACGAGTATTTGCTGTTCAGAAACAGCGTTTACAGCGGTCATCACATAATTAGTTATGTAACGTTTCCGATGATAACGTTTTTCTATGACGTCAAATAACGAGAGGCATGTTAACATCCGGGTACTAATCAAACGAGAATTACAGACTCTATATAACAATGACATCAGAGAAACAGTGATGGGTTTGAAGGCATTTCGAAAAAATATTTTTATGATTTTTGAGGGGTGTATTAAAACTTCACTTGTTTATGATCCATATAACGGCAGTACAAGCGATTAAGAGGCAATGAATATGATTTTATTATTGGATATATGTGAATTACAATAATCCTTGTTTTTTCATTCTCAAAATTGACTTTACACGTGGCGGTTGTAGCTAGCTAGACAGGAAGTGCTTACACTTCCGGAGCATCCGGCCTCACTTCCTTGATAGAAGTTCACGTGTATAACTAAATTTGCCAGTTTTCAAAGATTTTACTTTGCTTTTGGGATAATGATTTGGACATGAACTGGTTTGTTTGTGTTTTATTTAATTTATAAATAAAAAAAAAAATAAATAAATAAAATAAAATAGAAACGGGAGTGGCTTACTTTTTTAGATGGTATTTAGACGACGACGATGTCATCTTATGTATACTTATTTTTTTCCACAGAAAGTATTATGTATGATTTATAGCGATTTGCTTACTCATACATGTCAATCATCAAAACGTTAAGATCATAAGATTCCTATAACCGCAAGATTTATTGTGAAAAAATGATAACCAACTGAAAAATAGGGAAGTTTAAAATGTACTAATATGATGGATATTAATTTACGTTGTTAATGAGTTCAATAAATAATAAATAATAAAAAACAGTTTTAACACGTACATCGCTATAAGAATTACGCATCCAGACATCCATATTTGGTATACATTTTTAAAGAATCTCATCAAATTAACGTGCTGTCTGCCTGACAGAAGATATATTACGATATGCCTAAGCGACTTTAGAAGTAAAAGGAAAGATTGAAGGATTGTATTGGAAGGTCAAGTGGTTGCACAATAATTGATGATATTTTCTTAATTAGACAAACGATTACCTGTATAAATTTAACATTTTAGCACCTGTATCTGCATTTTCGACTAAGCATTTGGAATAGCAGGACGATATGGGGTACGCTGTTATTTATGCAGCGATTGCCCTAGTTGTTGTGGCGGGGGACAGCTCAGCAAACAAGTAACGGTAAGTTTTCTGAAGTTTTTTTACATTTTGCGCATTAGTACATGTACTGCTGATTTCGTTCTTGCATGG
>CM056600.1:28458115-28493115 GCA_029721355.1 Tegillarca granosa
ATATTACAATTATCATGATCGTAAAAACAGAATTCAGAAATCATCCAATAAAAACCATAACAACAACACTACTATTTTCGTCTGGTTCTTTATAAGAGTCACTTAATTGGTACACTGGTCAATAATAATCTATTATCAAAAAATGTCCAAGAAATTTTAATTAAAAGTCCTAACATTGAATTTCATTTATAAATGTGCTTTAAAAAATAGAAAACAAACGGTTAATACCTTATCGGAAAAAAAATTAATGTGGGAAATAGCTACCTGGCATGTACACAGACAAGTAGTCTTATTTTAGCATCAATTTCAATGTTAAGCTAGTAATTTCATTGCATTTTTCTTTTTCACTAATAATTAACTTACCGGTAAATGCATGCTGCCGATACAATATTTGCTTTAGCAAAGAAATTAAATATCCACAAACAAGCTTTATTTGATAATGTTATGGTAGCTAGACATAGAACATATTGATGACTCCAATTATTTTGTGTAAGTTACAATAAAATCTTGTTACACATGTCTCTGATAATTTTGTCATACTTTTTTGATGTCCCAATTTCCATTTCTTTCATTATTTTTCCAGTTTCTTTTTTATTCACCACTAAACCCCTTCACCATGCCAAAATCTGACTGATCAAATGGTCCTAATGAATCAAGGGACTATTTCTATATCTTGCCCTTCAAACCTTGATGAAGCCTGGTTGACCCGGTAAGGAAAACAGGGTGGATAGATTGAGGGTAGTTTAATACTCCAGTCAAGATTAGTCACTCAGATCAATAGGATATTTCTGGAAAGAAGGAACATACTGAGTATTTAAAATACCACGGTTCTGCAGTTATTCAGTTATGATTACTAGAAGTTTATCCAATGTTTAGCAAAGATTTAAATCTTCATTTAATCAACAGTTTTAAAACTGTGGTTTTTTGTTCAAGTTTTTTGAAATTTTATTCTTTATTTGTATCTTTAACAAACAAATTACAAAATATTTGACAGTAAATACAAGAAACAACTTCTGACTAATCAAATGCTTAAGCTTATCAAGGGAATCAAGTTTCGAAGCAATTGGGCTGCAGACCAATTGTCAAACTTCTCAGATTGAGAATCTACCAAGTGAACAGTTGCTGCAGTGCAAGCTGCAACATTTACTGCTGGTGGAGTATCTGAAAGTTTAATACAGTCAACTCTCTTTACAACGGCCATATTCGTGATTATCAAATTTGCTGTTTTAAAGAATATGCCATTGTAATGAATTTAGATTGTGTCATAGTTATGTCCCTTGGTTAAAAGTCAAATATTTTTGTTGCATTCAGAGTATAATACAATGCATGATGTATGCAATAATATTCATCTAATTATTTTCATATATTTCTTTATATTTTAAATAACTGAACCAGAGTTTTAAAATAATAAGCTATCAATAAAACATCACATGTTATAAGTTCCGGGTTTTTACCCTTTTAAATTTGTCTTATCAGTACAAACAAATCTCTGACCTTGTCCCGACCGACCATTTTCAAGAAACATCATACTCTAGTATTCATATTACATGGAAAAGATTCTTCATGAAATATCGTTTGTATTAAAGCCTAACTTGTATACTAAAGATAAACAATTTATGCAAAATAAAGAACAATCAAATCTTTTTTTACTATTTACAATTTTAAACATTGTACTTCTGGTTCACCAATATGTCGTGTAACAATAGTGATTATAATATAAGAATGAAGGAATATTTGTACAGAAATAGTTATTTTTGACATCTATTACCAGAGGTAGTCTTGAAATGTTTGTTACGTATATCGAGGATAAAACAAGTTGTCTGTTATAAATTAAAAATAAGTGCAAAAGTCTGATTGTGAGGCTTCATGCAAGAATGTGAAAAAATCTTTAATTACCGGTATGGCATTAATTACCATCAGATTAAGGTTAATTAGCACCTGTTAATAAATAGCTACGCATGTTCAGGTGAACTGAGGACGTAGATTATCGATGGTCAAGGTCACCTGTATAAACAGTCAGTCATGGATAAAGGATTTGTGCAGTGATGCCTGAAGACACTTTTGTGATCTTACAACCAGTTGGCAGTGCCATCAAATCGACAGAAAAAGCATTGATTTTGTTATTCATTCCCAACATTTCATTGCCAGAGCCGGTAACTGAATATGCCATTATAAAGGGTAATAAATACATAACAAAAGCTTTGTTCCCAACAATTTTTTGCTGTTAACTGAATATGCCGTTATAAAGAGTGCCGTTGTAAGAGAGGTTCACCTGTAATTAAATTGTCATATTTTAATGTTTCTGTTCATCCTAAGCATCAATATATAACACAATTGCTGAAATGTCTGAAAAGATTAATCATTTATTGTCCTATTTCTATCTTTCTATGAAGATTCCGAGATAGAATGATGTCCAAAAATAGAAAATAAAAATCTCTTGTCATATTGGTTTTTACGGTAATATGACAAATTGATTTCTTTGATCAGGGTAAATACTTATAACCTTTTTGATGTCAGTGACAGCTAAATGGAATGCTATTTTAACAACAGCTGTTGGCTTGGTTCATCTGTTGTAACCTTCATGATTTATAATTAGCTTTAAAAAAGAGTCTGAAAATAGTTGATGGATCATTCAGCATAATCTGTGAAAACTGAACCCTGAATAAACCAAAATCGACTTCCTCAACCATTTCTTTGCAGACTGCCTCAATATAAGTGAAAGAATCCTGATTGGGGCATAAAAACGCCATTAATCCACTCAACTAAGACTTTCTAGATCTGTGATGTATGGATTTTCATATGGTACTCAGGATTTCTCCACCATTCTAAAACTAACAGCCTAATCAAGAGATAATCACTGGTGGAATAAAAAAAACATGATTCCAACCAAACATGATTTACACCTTGTTAATTTCACCAATGATCATAAAATGTAATAAAAAGTAATAAACTATTTGTATTTATAATCAAATTTTCTCAAATCACCCATTTTTTCTCTCTGTACAAAAGTAAATTCTCATTATAAGTATTCCCACATGTCAAAAAACTTACTGAAATACCATTACCAAAGTAATTGATGTTATCAGATGATAAAAAATAAATAAAAATAAAACTGATCTGTAACCAAATACTATTATACGTTATGGGAAAAATCAATTTTTATGTTCATGGTTGATGACAGCTATATATGGCTGATACTGCAACAATGAATGATAAAGCAAGTCCAAAACTACTATTTAAGAAATGAACAACATTTTCTTTCTGTTTATCATGGTTTCTATCTAAACATTGACACACAAATTTTTAATTCAATACTTTTCGAACACCCTCTTTAAAAGTGTTTTTAACCAACCGTCTGAAAATTTTGTGGCAATACCTGACATTAATTTTACAACTTTAATTTATTCTACATTTATCATAGTTTTACAAATAGCATGGTTTATTTTAACAGGTGGCCTAGTAGTCAGCCTAATAATTTTTACAGGTTGGTTCGTATATTTTACAGGTTTATTTTTACTTGAAGCCTATTATTTCAGGTAGTCTGATATATTTTTACAAGACACCTGGTTTATTTTCACAGGTAGCCTGATATATTTTACAAGATGCCTGATATATTTTTACAAGTGGCTTGGTATGTTTTATACAAGTAGTCTGATATATTTTTACAGGTGGCTTGTTCTAATTTTACAGGTGGCCTGGTAAATTTTTACAGGTAGCCTGATATATTTTTACAGGTAGCCTGATATATTTTTACAAGATGCTTGGTATATACTTACAGATGGCCAGTTTTAGTTTTACAGATGGCCTGGTATATTTTTACAAGATGCCTGATATAATTTTACAGATGGTCTGGTATATTTTTACAAGTGGCCTGGTATAATTTACAAGCAGCCAGGACAGAGATTAAACATATTTTTAAGTAATAAAGTCAAACAAACCTAACAACCATTTTTCCTTTGAATCCCTTAAAACGGAATTTTTTTTAGGGTATAAGTGGAGAAAAAAGTAATTAAAAAACGGGCGCTAAATAATTTGACCAGAGAGAGAAGGAAAGTTGCAGTTAACTGAAAAAAGTAGGAAGCCTGGAAAAAGAAAAGTGGGTAGCAAAAATAAAAGATGTTGTGTAAAGGGGGAAACGCATAGTGTAAAAATTAAATGAAGAGAATAAAAGGTAGAATGGAGTGCAGTAATAGTGTTATATGCCCAGTCAAGATTCATTCAATTATTTAGAGGCAGTCAGTCTGGGATGGTGGAGGAAAACGGAGTGCCCTGAGAAAACCATTGCCCTATGGCAAGCAAACTGACAGACTTTCCTCATATTAGGATGTGTCTTGAGTGGGATTCGAACCCAGTAAAAATAGAAAGCAGCTCTGAAGGTGAATAATAGTGCAAAAATAGTAAGAAAAGAAATGATTGGGGTAGATCAAAGAGCTGCTAGGGGTAAAAAAAAATTTAGTGCCTGTAATAAGGGATTAAAGTATTTTGGAAAAAAAATGGAGAAGCTAAAGCGAAAGACAAAGAAAAATGAAAAGGGAATTAAAGTTAAGATAGGGTCTGAAAAGGAGGATTTTAACGAGAATAAAATAAAGAACAAAAACAGAGGAGGCACTTGAGTTAAAAAAAAAGGCATTTAGAAAAACATTTGTATTAAATAATTCACTTGCCGAATCGCACTCTGGGTTTCGAAGGAGTTCTGGCTCCGCCTCTTCCAGCTTTAAACCCCATGATGATGAGACAACTCTAGAGAATCACTGTTTTATTTTTCGTTGACACTTATTAAGCTACCAAGGATGGATTAGAAGATTATAATTTATGTTGTCCTGTTACAATCGCTGTATAATTATTGAACATTGATGTTCAACAGAACAAAACACCTGTTTCCCAAACAATGAAGTAACTACACAGGTAAACTTATCTATACACAATCAATTTTTACACTGGCAAATTTAATATTGATGTGAAATACCGCTATAATTGGTTATAAACATCAACAAACAAATTATTGATAATTTACGGTATAAACAAAAGGAAATGTATTACTCATACCTATATATCATATTTTTTAATTATAAACTTTTTACTAACCAACCCATATATAGACAAATACTTTTAATCATACTATATCATGTTCCATTTTCTGTCCTTTTACAGGAATATTGCAATAAAAATAATGCATTGACTACCATGATTCTGTTCTCTTCTTTGTACATGGTAGCCTCATATCAGTCAATGAAATACAGAGCAATGTGTTTTTATTCATTTATTTACCTATTTATTTATTTATTATTTATTTGTTTATTATTTATTTATTTATTTTTCCTTTCTTTTTCATCTTCCTTCTTTAAATGTTAGTTTTTAAGATCTTGTTAAAGAAAATGCGCGGCTGATTTCTAAATGCAGAGTGCAGTAATCTATTTATGATATTCAATCCAGTGGTTGCTCCTGCACTAACAGTTCCAAAATAAAAATACAGACCCCTAAAATACCCCCCCCCCCATCAGTTGAGTGTTGTGAGGGAATTGTTGTGCTCTCCTTTTTCTTTGTTTTAAAATTTGCAATTGCATTTAAATGTGGATTTAAAGATTTTAAACTTCAAAGTTATTATTATTATTATTATTATTATCACCTTAAGAAAAAAAAAACTGTTTAACATTTTTTTTTAAATACTCGTATTAGACTAAAATAGCCCCCCCCCCCCCCCAATTAACCTTGAAACTTCTAGAGTCCACCAGCGAAAAAAATTGAATTGTCTAGCAATAAATATATGAACTAGCTTATTTCTTTTTTAAAACATTAACACTTGTGATTTAGTCCAGATAGAAATTATCAGCTTTATTTAAAATAATGCATGAAAATTTTTTTTAAATACAAAAATTACATTAGTTTGTCCATTTGTTAAATCTGATTCCAGAAATGTTCAAAAAATAGTAATCTCAAAACCAGCACAAGATGCTCAAAACCAGCACAAGATGCTTAAAACCAGCACAAGATGCTTAAAACCAGCACAAGATGCTCAAAACCAGCACAAGATGCTTAAAACCAGCACAAGATGCTCAAAACCAGCACAAGATGCTCAAAACCAGCACAAGATGCTTAAAACCAGCACAAGATGCTCAAAACCAGCACAAGATGCTTAAAACCAGCACAAGATGCTCAAAACCAGCACAAGATGCTCAAAGCAAGCACAAGATGCTCAAAATTGTCTAAAAGACTTAAAATTCTAGAAATACTATGATTACAGGTTTGGTAAAGATTAAATAAATACATGTTATGTAAAACTTTGATTCTTTTCATTTTTTTTTTCAGACAGTTTTTGCTGCTAAGAATGAGCACTCAGGGCTTATTTTTGTTATTTATGTGCTAGCTCACCTTGTCAGTATGTCACAGAAATGCATACATACTGTTCCCCAGTGACATTACCACAGTTAACCTTGATCTTGGTGTTGTCATCAAAAATGCACATGTCAGGTGAAAGTTTAAAGACAGATATCCTTAACCATGGTATTATCATAAAAATGCACAAGTCAAGCAAGACTTGGAAGATAGATAACCTTGATCTGGTATTATCATCATAAATCCATGTCAGGTGAAAGGTAAAAGGGAGATAACCTTGACAATGGTATTATCTCCATAAATGCCTTGTTCTTTGGGTTGTCACATGCTTACTTATAAAAACCTTGACAGCTATGCATGCAATCCCCAGATCTCTAATTATTATATAGTATTCAATAAGTACTAAATATCAGGACTTGTATACAGTATAAAAATACTTATGACTTTACTGTACAGAGTTAAATTTATCAATTACATATCCATTTCAGATGTTAGTCATCAGTTATGTTACCTGTATAATCCATATGGTGGCAAGGATGGAGAGAACATTAAAGTAAATGGTAATCAATAATGTTAAATTTATACTTGTATATCTGTTAACTTATAAAACTATTTATCAATAACAGAAATGTTAAGTGCCCATCTTCAATATGAGCTATAAATTAAGACTCAGTAGCTCAGTGGATTTATCCACTTGTTTATGGATTTAAATGCCTCTCAACAAATAAGACTGGTCCCAAATTGAATTAGATCCTAAGATGAGACCGATTGTTGTTTTACCAGCAGATGATTGTTGTTTTTCTTTGACACTTAATTTGAACCTTGACTGGGACAAAAAACACCATTCCACCCACCCACCCACCATGATTCTTTTGTATAAACAAAGCCATGAACTGTTTTTAAATGAGGCTTTATATGAATGCTTTTTGTACAAACATAATTGAACAGTTGAGAAAAATACAACATCTTCAAATTTAATTTCAATACTGAAACCATTGTTCTTTTTTTTTCCTTTTACTATTAGAAAGCTTGTGAAAGTTTTTATTTTTTATTTTTAAAAAATTTCTAAATCTTTTTTTTTATCATGCATATTTGCATTACTTGATACAATTTTTATACAGTAAAAATTCAATAACTCTTCATAAAGTCATTTTTTGAAACATCACTGGTAGCTCAAAGCAAGGCAGGCACTATTTCTTCAATTTTTCAGATTTCACACTGATTGATATAAGTTTTCAATCACTGCATAATATTTTTATTTAAATCATTAAAAAACAACCTGAACAGATGTTGAGCACACTGTGTAATTAGCAAAGTTAAATAAAATCGTTAATAAAATTGTAAAATTTAAACATATACCTTTGGTAAGAAAACGTTTTTATAAAACAACACCAGGCCCATGGGCCTTAACGCTCACCTGAAGATATGTCCAATATTGTTTGCAAAGTGCAAAAGACAATATATTACGTACAGAAACTTTAGAAGTTTTCTCAAGTTAAGAACTCCCACAAAACTTAATGAGAAATATATCCACTCACATTTCATTCATAGGTAGCTTATATAATATGCATGAAGTAACTGTAGTGCAATGAATAATTTCCAAATCATTAATCAATTTCATCATACCTACTTATGCAGCTATGTCCTTGACCTTTGAACATATATGACCTTGAACCTTATATGATTGTCATGTCAATACCTATAATATTCTAATATACATGTCTATGCATGAAATTAATAGCTTTCAAGATAATTAATAATCTTAGTATTCCTATGTTGATATGACCTTGACCTTTGAACATATAACCTTGAACCATATATCAAAATGATCTTTGTCGTAATACCTACAATATTCTAATATACATGCCTATACAAAAAGTTAGCTGTGACCTTGACCTTTCAACAATGACCTTGTACCATAAATCATAATGATCATTGTCTCAATACCTACAATATTCAAATATACATGCCTATACAAAAAATTAATAGTTTTCAAGATAATTAGCAATTTAAGTCTTCTTTTGCAGCTGTGACCTTGACCTTTAAACATATGACCTTGAACCATATATCAAAATGATCTTTGTTGCAATACCTACAATATTCTAATATATATGCCTATACAAAAAGTTAATAGTTTTCAAGATAATTAGCAATTTAATTCTTTTTTTTGCAGCTGTAACCTTGACCTTTCAACATATGACCTTGCACCATATATCAAAATGATCATTGTCGCAATATCTACAATATTCTAATATACATGCCTATACAAAAAGTTAATAGTTTTCAAGATATAGTAACAAATATATAATTTTTAGCAATTTCCCCACTCAGTGGCTTACAATTTTCCCGTTTTGAGCCCCATGGCTACCATTTGTGCAAATCTGAAAAAGATGACCTAAGGATAATATAAATGAAATAACTTAGGTATATCTCTTGTAGATTCAGAGGAGAAGATTTTCAAAGTTTTTCACTCTTTCCCCCCTTATGGGGCCCCAAGGGGACATAACTCCTTTATTTGTGCAAATCTGAAAGGGCTTCACCCAGGCATAATGGTTACTAAGTTTCATTAAATTTGGCCCTGTGGTTTTGGAGGAGAAGATTAAAATGTAAAAAGTTAATGCACGATGGACAACACATGATGGACAACGCACGACGAACGACACACGACATACGATGGACGGTGAACCACCACAATAGCTCACCTGAGCTGAAAGCTCAGGTGAGCTAATTATGCCTATAGATTTCTTCATTCCAGTCAACCACATGGTAAGTCAGTTGGAAGAGTGCTTGCTTTGTATGCGGAAGGTCGGGGTTCAAACCCCTGTCATGTCTGACCAAGACTTGAAAATAGGTATTGACTGCTCTATCACCAAACACTTGGCAATCAGTAATAATACTGGGTAGTAATAAGAGGTAGTCAGAGTCCTTCGGATAAGACCTGAAAAACCAATTTCTCATGTCATGGCTGGCATGTCACATTAAAGAACCCTTCCTGCACACTGCCCTCAACCCACTGCAAAGGTCAAAATTTCTGCCAATTCACCTATAGCAGGTGATGTCTCAATATAAGTGAAATATTCTAGACTGGAACGTAAAACTCCAATAAATCCAATCCAATCAGACCTTTATTCCAGTACACATACTTTGTCATGTACATTTTGTTAGTTACAAATTTCTCTATTTTCCAGTATAATCATAAAGTTTTTTAAATTGATTCAAAAGTTAAGACAACAGAAATAAGAGATGATTTATAAGTTAATGTAATTTATTCAGGATCACACTTAATCAAAATGGACCTTTTTCAGAATAATTTTAAACCATTGATCTTATCAATTTGTACTCAGATATTCGGTAAATCTAAATAATGATTAATGCGAATAGTAAATCAGACTGCTACATCTAGTATATGTATATGATGTACATTGTATATATATATATAGGTCAAACTAAAATTTAAAATCTTCATGAGAATTTTAAGGAATACTTTACTTATATCAAGCACACAACCATTTCAAAATTAAATATTTGTACAGTTTGGGTTCATCAAATATGTTATACATGACATGAGATATTCCAAAAAGATCCATATATGGTCAAATAAAAAAAATGTGTGTAATGATTAAGGGGTTTTTTTTGATTACATTGAGATATGGCCAGCTGTTGGTGAAGCTTAAAATAAGTATGCATGATAAGTGACATGGGTTCATTATACAATGGTTTTTGTGACAATGGACATCATTGATATATCCCTTTCATTGCGTAGCAGTAGAGTGTCTGCCTCAGAAATAAAAGATGGTGGGTTTAAAGCTGTATTAAGTTTTCCAACGCATGATTCTTTTTTAACTATGTCTGACATGAAAAATGAAATACTTGGTTCCATGATAAAACCTTTACTTATGTTTAAATTCAAGGGGAAACCTACTGCCAATGCCAAATGAGGTAACATCAACAAACACAACAAAGAAGCACGTGTTCAAGAGCAATGCAGCCACTTTGTCATGTGTATTCAAACCAAACTGCTATTTTATTTACAGCCATTTTTCCATCTGAACCTGGCCGATTCAAATCCTTGGGTCAATTGGTCTGTGAGCTGGCCCTTGTTCTTTTCTTTGCAGAATTAGTTGCCGTTCTTGCATGAACACATTTTTTTTCTGCTGATGCTATTGTTTACATACATGTAGAACTTCTGTGCATGTTCCAAGCTGATAAATAACATAATTATTGGATTGCTCCAAACTTTTAGGTTTTCCATTTATTATGGGCCAATAAGAGTAAACTTAAGAACATGAATCACACAGATCATAATAACAACCAATTTATATTGATAAAAAATATTTTTAAAAAAAATTGATTTTTTTTTCAATAATGTGTAACTTTAATGCAGCTTCAAACCCTAACCAGGTAAAAAAAAAGACTTAAAATTTTGAGACACTGATTCTTTGCCTGATCAGGGGCTTGGCAATACATAGTACATGTATTATTTGGTTCACCCAGTGTCAGGTCGACGATGTGAGTAGAGGAGTGGTATGTATACTTGTTACATACTGACTCTATGAACCAACATATTGAAAAAACTATATTATACTTTACAGGGGTGACTGTACCCTCATTCCTCCCCTCTCTCTCTCTCTCTCCCTCCACCCCCCCCCCCCCCCTCTCTCTCTCTCTCTCTCTCTCTCTCTCTCTCTCTTCCCCCCTCTCTCTCTCTCTCTCCAGTTATCAGTTTTTTAAATTTTAAAAGACAAGACAATATTTTTCAAAGATGAATTTTAGAGTTCTGTAATGTTTAGCAAAGTCCTATTGTTACATTGAAAGCAACAGTTTGATTTACTTCAATGATTCTTGTATGAATGTTTACAAAATCTGTCTTGGGATTTAATATACCAACAAATACAATGAAAAATAAATGCACTTTTAATGTTTGATTTCCTGCTTACTGAATATTATCAATATATTTGTCTGTAGACCAGTGTAATTAAAGCAGCAATATATTTTCTGAGAGCCACATGGGTTATTAAAAATTCTATACTTCAGTGAAATATAACAAGTCCAGGATTTGATTCTATTAACTAAATGTAAATAGGAAAATAACCCCCCTTCAAAGTTATCTTTAAAAGGAGGTTATTCATATTAGAATACATTATTTGCTATAGCAGATTTGGTGGCCTAGTAGTCTAACGTGCTTGCTTATCACATCTTTTCTAACCACCAAGGTTCAAATCCAACTCTGGCAAGGTCCTACCTAGACTAATTAAGTTTATCAGTGCTTGAAGAAAAACTTGGTGATCAACTCCTGACAATCTAGTTTCTTCCACTATCCAATAACTTACACACAGTCTTAATATAAATGAAAGAATCTTGACAGGGATGTAAAAAAAACAATAACTTCAGTTTACTCTAACCTTTAACACAATAGTGCACAGTTGTATTGAGTTTTGACACAATAATCTACATCCCTTATTAACATAGCTGTCACAGGTTTTCAAAGTTAAGTGTGTGACAACCAGAAGATTGAGACATCTCCCAAAATAAATGAAAAAATGTTGTAAAATCGTTCATTCACCTGCAAATTGAGACATCAACAACAGCAGCAGAATCTACAAAACATGCAACAAGAAACCAAAATATTATCCAGTTAATATATAATACCGGATCTACGAGTTTAATACCGGCCCCTGAAATTTTTTTAACAAACTTATAATATTAGATCTATGTTGTCATTTTTTTATTTTCTGGATAGTTTGATTATGTGTGTGTTTTTGAAAGTTTAGCATGTAAGTGTGATTTACATCCAAAATGCGTGTGACACATGCACAATGCCAATGACTTGACAGGTATGTAATGTTATAGCTAGTTTTTCAATTTCACCAAACAAAATTTTGAGCTGTTATTAATACAAAACTCTGGTTTTCCCTACAATACAAAAACTCACTTTATCAATAATATGAGTAAAAGAGTAACACATTATTAATTCACTCCACTAAAAAACTTTCTTGACTTGATTTTGGCAGTATAACTGTACTAAAATTAACATACTTATACTTTATTTTACATCTTTTGTTTCAACCATGCAACAAGAAACCAAAGTTTTCACAATGAGAAAGACATTTATATGAAAATAAAAAGACAAGGGTCTGGTTTAATGCTGTCATTTTGTTTGAAATGAAATTTACCAAGAATAGTCTTCATTTTGCCATACAGCAAAAACATGAAACGTTCACATATGGCATTGTTGTATACTGCCATTTATAAGAGATTAATTTTTCAGAAAATTCTTGATAACAAAAAAATTCCAAATTCAGCAAATCTTGTATGGGATAATTTTGTCAACACAAGGCTTAGTGTTCTGTAAAATTGATATTATATCCAGTGGTTAAAAGATTTTAGACAAGTAAATTTTTTTGGGAAGGAATGATCTTTTAATAAAATGATTTCAACCTTTCCTAGATTTAAAGGTCAATGATATCTTTTTAAACAACTTTTATTTGCATGGCATGTTGTTATCAAATGAGGGGAAAAAAATGATAATATTGAATTTATTAATAAAGTTATTAAGATTTTTTTAAAATGATTTTGACCTAGACAGATATATTTAACATTTTAATATAGTAGAACATCCATCCATCCAACCTTCCATCCATCAATCAATCAATCCATCCTTCCATCCATCCATCCATGTTGTTATTAAATGAGGGAAAAAAATGATAATATTGAATTTATTAATAAAGTTATTAAGATTTTTTTAAAATGATTTTGACCTAGACAGATATATTTAACATTTTAATATAGTAGAACATCCATCCATCCATCCATCCATCCATCAATCAATCAAAATTATTCATCAATCAATCAATCAATCAACTCATGAATCAATCAATTAATCAACCAACCAACCAGTCGACCAATCATCAAACCCATCAATCAATCAATCAATCAATCAATCAATATTAGCCCTAACAAAACTCACTAAAAATCAATAGTTGATCTAAATTTGCAATCTTCTCCTCTGTCCATATACATTATGTAGTATCCTTAATTAGAGTTTATAATTGATATAATATTTGAGTATACTTACCATATAGACTGTTTTCTTTTCCTTCGTCAGAATTTCTGTGGAAGCTCATATGTATATTTCGTAGGGACCACCTTTTCTTTTCTGAAAAAAGAACATTAAATTTAACATCAATGAAATCAGAGTAAATAAAGGAAGACAGGTCTTTAAAAAAAATTCACTTGTTTTTTTTTTCCAAACACAATGCAAGTTTAAATGATTTACATAATACCTGTTAATGGTAAAACAAAGCATGGGACTCTACGGTAAAATAAAGGGAAGTTGTTTACAGTGAATTTATCATTATAAACTGAAAAGGAAGTAAACATTTACACATTAATAGACAAAATATTGTAAAAGTGAACATTAAAAATACATTAATCACATAAAGATTATTACTTATTCACATATATACGGCAAACAAAAAAAAAATTCCTTGGCATTTGTCTCTTCTAATTGGCAAGGCACCAATTATGACTAAAACTGACAGCAGGGATTGGCATTAAAAGTCTGGGACATTGTGTGTCAATGTAAAATTTGTCATCAGTGAGCACTAATTGTTTAGCATATTAGAATTGCTTGTCAAAGTTTGCATATAATGACTTTGTGTGTTTAATTTAACCCTTCAGATTATTCAAATTTGTAAATAGCTGGAAAAATGATGGGTACCATAACAATATTCAGCAAACTGATCATCAGATATATTATATATATAAAGTTTAATATGAAGAATGGGAGGTAACTCTTACAAACCTAATAGTCTCATTTAACACATTTCTATGATGTTAATACACATTTCTGAAATAAGCAGGCACTATAAAAGCTTAAATAATAAACGATACACCATTATAAAAAATTCAAAATAGTTCAAATCCCATGTATGATAAATTGTACCATTATTTTTAACTATCTCACAAATCTAAATTATGCATACGTGCAGACCACATGGAATATACACGCTTAACAAACATGTTGGTGAGTTTCCTCACTTAATCCAACAGTCAATGAAAGTTCACTTTATACCACACACAGCTATTGATAAAGATCTTTCAGTCTGTATAAAAGCAGTATAAAAGACACGATCTGGCTTTCCTAAGCCTACACTGGCTGTTAAAAAGAGCTTGCTTTCCTCAAAGAAGCTGTAAAAGAAATCTTATTGGAGCTTGAATAAAAATGGGCTTTCCTTGACCTTAAGCTGAAATAAATTTCTTGCTTCCCAGCTTCATCCTAGATGTAATGAATGAAATTCTTGTTTTCTTCACTCCAATTGTAGTGAATTTTTTCCTTTAGCCTAGTTGAAATAAAAATCTCGCTTCCTTCCCCATAGATTTAATAGAGATCTTCAATTGTTCTAGTAAATATTTTGCTTCCTTCACTCTAAATTTAATAGAGATCTTCCATTGTTCTAGTAAAAATCTTCCTTCCTTCATTCTAGCAGTAAAAAAAAACTTCTTTCTTTCTCTAACTGAAAAAAAGATCTTGTTTTCTGATATTAGCTGCAACAAGAACTTTGCTTCCCTCACCCTAGTTGTAATAAAGAGCTTGCTTCTCTTGTACAAGTTTTTTTTTTAAACTCGATTCCCTACTCCTAGCTGTAATAACAGGTTTGCTTCTAGCATCCTAACTGTATGAAATATTTTGCTTTCTTAATTCTAGCTGCATTGAATAAACTTGCTTTCTCAGCCTGACTGTAATAAATAGCTTGCTTTTCATAGCCTAGCTGTAATATAGAGCTTGATTTCTTCAACCTGACTGTAATAAATAGCTTTGCTTTTCTTAGCCCATCTGTAATTGAGACCTAGATTTCTTCAGCCTGACTGTAATTAATAGCTTGCTTTTCTTAGCCTAGCTGTAATATAGAGCTTGATTTATTCAGCCTGACTGTAATAAATAGCATGCTTTTCTTAGCCTATCTGTAATTAAGACCTTGATTTCTTCAGCCTGACTGTATTGAATAGCTTGCTTTTCTTAGCCTAGCTGTAATTAAGACCTTGATTTCTCAGCCTGACTGTAATGAATAGCTTGCTTTTCTTAGCCCATCTGTAATTAAGACCTTGATTTCTTCAGCTCACTGTAATGAATAGCTTGCTTTTCTTAGCCCATCTGTAATTAAGACCTTGATTTCTCAGCTTGATGGTAATGAATAGCTTGCTTTTCTTAGCCAAACTGTAATTAAGACCTTGATTTCTTCAGCCTGATGGTAATGAATAGCTTGCTTTTCTTAGCCCATCTGTAATTAAAACCTTGATTTCTTCAGCCTGACTGTAATGAATAGCTTGCTTTTCTTAGCCCATCTGTAATTAAGACCTTGATTTCTTCAGCCTGACTGTAATAAATAGCTTGTTTTTCTTAGCCCATCTGTAATTAAGACCTTTATTTCTCATTCTAACTGTTATAAAGATACAGTTTCTCTCATTCTTACTGTAATACAAATTTTTTTCCCCTCTATCTAAGCTGTAATAAGCTCAACCATTTGTCATTAATATTTATTTTTATATAATTATTTTACTACAAAGTGACCATTAAAATTAAACTCATCTGAAAGGTCAGCTTTAAAAAGCTTAAGTTTTTTTACACAAAAAATAATAAATAAATAAATAAATAAATAAATAAATAAATAAATAACAAGCAAATTGCAAGCAGTTATATAAATTTGTGTACATATTAATCCTCTAGTTATTAACAAAACTACAGTTTATTAATTATACAAAAGCTGAAAAAATTACTAATTCTATGTCAATCAACCCAACCACTATTTAAAGTGTAACAATATGCGTGTCATTTTAGAAATTTCAAAAATTTGGAAAGTTTTATAAATCTTTAGTTCTGGATAATTCGGACATAGGTCATTAGTTATCTTGTAATGTATCAATTATTGCACATCAAGCTTTCAGTGGTATAGTTGATTACCTCATGCTGCTTTAACAACCATTTACTATATGGTGTTTAACGTACAGCAGATTTTAATTAGATAATCTGGGATAATACATATAGCCAGTCAGTGTATAACCTCAGTTGATCTTAATTACATTAATTGATACATAGAATAACTTGACCAATACATGATTTTTTCGAAACTCTATTATGGCTCGTGAAATGCCCATAAAAGGCATACAGTTACGTACAGCTGATATGCCTTCACAAAGTTCACATGCATACAAACATACATAAATACTCAGGACAATCAATTCAAAGAAAAAAAGGGAGAGCAAACAAGAGAGAAGCTTGGAAGGATGTAGAAACCTTCCAAGAAGCTGCATGATGCAGCATGCTCCCCTCCATACAACCACCACACCACAGGCAGATACCAGCACCCTTATTATATTGAATAAAAAGAACTGAAACCTTCACCATGGTTTAGTTAATATTGTTACATAGTAGTAGCAACATTTAGTATGGAGTTCCAGCCATTTCATTTAACAAATATTGTTACAAAAGGTTCAAATTCTACTTAGGTAAATGTTATAGTTAGAGAGTTTATCAGTTCATATTATACAAACATCTAAAGGGTACTCCAGCTTTCTCTATCATCCTAAAACCTAACATAAGTATACATGTATAAGTGAAGTACTGTCAAACCTAGGTTATTCAAACTTCTATTATTCAAATACCTTAGGTTATTCGAAGTTCTCTGTAGGTCTCGACCCCACTGCGCTATAATCTTAATTAAAAAACTTCTCCAACTTCGAAATTCATGTATTTGATTTCATTATTGGTGGTATTAAATTTTGATTTTTATTGAAATAAAATTTATATGTTTGTTTTGATAGATATTAATCATGATACGTCATGACATTATTCATTATAAACTGACACCGATAAAACACTTTTAATGTGCCCTATCATACTGTTGTGTCTTAAAGATAATACATGGTGGATCAAAGTGTGAAGTTACGAATTCACTTTATTGATCATTCAAACCCCCTGATTATTCGAACTTAAAATGAAGACCCTTTAATTTTGAATAATTTTTTTAATTTATTTATTAGGTCCTTAGATTCAACCGAATCTGTGACCACAAAACAACTATATACATATACAATAATCAAAGTTTGACTGGATTTATGACTAGGGCATAAAACATTTTTAACTAAACATCCTAATGACTTTGTCTAGTATGATAAACATTTTACTGATTAAGCATTTAAGGTTTAAACTACATGTATTAGTAATTACGTCTTTTGAAAAAATTTCAAAACCGTCAAAGATTTTCCATAAATGTTTGGCGAATAAAAGTAAAAACAAACAAACAAACATCCTGACTAGTCTTGTTAATTAACATCAACCATACAATAATGGCTGCATGCAGAGCACTAAAAACTTAAGAGAGACAATACAGGATCAATAGTATATAATAGTTAGCTATCAATGAATCAAAACTGCTAGACAGGATAAAAACAACACAGGATTGATAAACATTGTTAAAGTCAACACAGATAAAAATGATGACAATCAATATGGCTCATTAAAATTGTGTAGAATCACAAGGATCAGTCTTATTTAATGTGTAGCTGTATCATTTTGTCTATCATGATAATAAAGCTACAAGCATAAGCTGTAGATCCAGTTTTACTATTTGACTCAACTGAGCTGAAATAATTATTTCACCATCATCTCTTTAGTTCACTTGCTGAAGGTTGGAGTTTTTTCCAGGCACTCCGGTTTCCTCTATCATACCAAAACTGACTGCCTGAAAATAAGTGAAAGGATCTTGACTGGGGGGCAAAACTATTACTCCACTATCTCACCATCGCCTCCAAGTCAAGAATGATTCATTTACATCAGTATGTCACCAGCTACAAGTGAAGTAGCAGAAATTTTGACCTCTCTATTACATTCAGGACAATGTGTAGGAGTGTACTCTCTGTGCTTCACCTTTTGTTGCATGTGTTTATAAGGTATCCTCCCAAGAACCTGTTATTTTTTTTTTATTTATTTGAATTTGAAGTGCTAGGTCATTGAATGCAGTTATTACCTCTTTACAAATCTTGACCAGACTTAGCTTGAAGGTTCAAACGTCATCCTTCCACATATGAAACACTCTAACAAACCAGCTACTATAATGGTTCCTTTACCATCACTTAATTATAAGTTTCCAGACTCCAACATGAAATCACATTGCACCATTATTATTAGTTATCCCACTGTACTCTAAAGTTTTATCCTATGTATAATGTATTGATTGTTCATACTATGAATATCTAACTTTGATTAAATTTTGAGTACATGTGTTTTCAAGAATATATATATATATTGAGAGAGAGAGAGAGAGAGAGAGAGAGAGAGAGAGAGAGAGAGAGAGAGAGAGAGAGAGAAGAATATATATATATTGAGAATGAGAGAGAGAGAGAGAGAGAGAGAGAGAGAGAGAGAGGGAGAGAGAGAGGGGGTGGGGGGGGGTAGGGGGATGGAACAAAGTCATGGAGTTTTATAATCAAGTCAAGATTCTTTCACTTAGGCCTGAAAAAGTGGAGGAAATTATAGCACATAAAAAAGCTTACAGACCTTCTGCAAGCGAAACCACACCAGGGTCTGTCCTGAGTGTTATCAAATATTGGCACCAGGTTTGATTTTAGGCTTAGTTCAAAGAACAAGTATATTGGTGTCTCCTCCCACAGCACCAGCTAAAATCTGGGCCAGCAGTCATAACCTTATCCATTATTATAAGATATTTAATTTTTAAAGCTGCATTAAGTTTTCCTAGGAAAAAATTAAGACGGTGCTGATTTACTTAAAGCTGCATTAAGTTTTTCAATTATCTGAATTTTTTTGATTTTCAAAAAAATTATTTTTTTTTTTAAAAAAAAAGATAACTTCTAATCACGATCCGTGAGGTTCATTTTCTAAATTGTCATTCATATTAGCCGTAAATAAATGGATTCCTCTAACGTGTTGGTCAATGTTTAACGATGATTATTATGAGCTTGAAGCATGCACACGGATGTACGGAAAAACCCATGAATCAAAGGTAAAACCTGACAAATTGTATAAATTGTCTGTCATTGATATCCAAATGTATTTGCAGTGGTGTTTTGTATCCCTTATTAAGTCACAAATGACAGATTCATTGAAGTTCTGTGTTTAATTTATTGTATTTCATCATTTTGTAAGTTGTATTTAAATGACCTGGTTTTTTATGATGTAACCATGTTATAATATTAGATCCCAGACATGCTACATCTCGCTGAGAAATTACTGTTATTTCTTTATTTATTCGAGCTTTTATCGTTAAACCAAATGTAACATTGTTCATTATGAACATCATTGATAAGATCAGCACTGTTTTAATTTTTTCCTACGAAAACTTAATGCAGCTTTAATGATGTTCCTAATGAACAATGTTACATTTGGTTCAATGATAAAAGCTAGAATAAATATAGAAATAGCAGTCCTTTCCCCATGTGGAATCTAATTTTAGAATATGGTTACGAAAAAGCTGGGAATTATAAACACAACTTACAAAACAGTGATATACGATAAATTAAACCCAGAATTTCATTTAATTTGTCATTTGTGACTTTGTATAGAATGAATAACACCATTGCGAATACATTTGGATATTAATGACAATTACAGCAATTTGTAAGGTTTCCCCTTTGATTCATTCAAGTCTCTGTACATCAGTATGCATGCTCCAAGCTTATAATAATTATTGTTAAACAATTAAACACCCCGTTAGAGGATTCTGTTTATTTACAAATTATTTATTTAAAATTTTAGAAACTAAATCTCAGGGATTGTGATTAGAAATTGTCTATTTTTAAAAAATATATATTTTTAGAAAATATAAAAGAAATTCAGAAAATTGAAAAACTTAATGCAGCTTTAAATTATGTAATGTAAGTCATTATCTATTGTCTACCATAACACAGTTGTTATCTCCGTAAGATCTTAAAATTCCATCAAACCTTCCACAGATAATGCTTTTATAGATCAAAATCCAAATCCTTAATTAACTTGCTATCTGGGGGCTATTTCATGGTGCTAATGTACTGATGTACTTCTAAAATCATTAAATTGTTAAAGGTCATTATTTTCATGGACATGCATGTTTTTAAAATTCATAACGAAAATATTCTTCCTATACCAATGCAGTAAAACCTCAAGATAATGCCCTCTGATACTTTTGCCACTTTACTTTAGCCCCCCACCCCCCATTTTTAGATGTAAAAATGTAAAATGTAAATTAGCAATTATTGTTGTAAGCACTATACACATGAAATGTCTGATATTTCCATATTTATCCAAATTCTTGTTCTACTATCTTTACAATAGTTTTGGCAAAAAATTTTGGTCAAGGAAATTTTGGCCAATTTTTAGAAAATTCTAACTCATTAAGCTAAAATTTTACCCACCCAGAATGACCATTAGAGAAACTTATAAAGTTTAATTTATCAGTACATGACTGGTAAAAATGACTGTACTGGACTACATTGAGTACATGTACTAGATAAAAAGTTACTGATAAATGTGCCCATTCATGATTGCACTAGCTTACTTATTATTAGTTGGTACAGATATTACTGTTGTCTGTTTACACTGTTTGCTTTAAAGATTTATTATGCATAATAAGGTACATTTACAGTAATCTTATTGGTAAAAGAAAATAAGCATACACAAATAACAGTACATTTGCCGAACAAAAAAAAAATAAATGAAAAGGTAGAAAAAGTGCATTACAACTGCCGACCTTTAAAATTCAGTGCATTTACCAAGCATTAAAATAATAAATATAAAATGAAGAAGAAAAGAATTAATTATCCGATTGCAAGAAACAACATGTATAGGAAGTAACCAGATGATCTGTCTATTATCAGGCTGTATACAATTCCTTTAAAAGAAATGGAACTGTGTAATTATTATTATAATATGATATAATGATGTATCTATCTATTGTGTTATAATGAAATATGATGTGTTTGTTGTTCTGACAAACAAGTTTACACAGAACCTGAAGTGAAAAATCTCAATAAAACTGATGACATTAACTATCAGTCTGACATAAATACAAGCTCTACTGGGGACAATTACTGTCGTGTACTCTCATGCATAATCCGCATAATATTTAACACACAAGGAGTTATTACAGATGTCATGACAACAGGAGTACATGTACTACCTACAACAAAAAAGTGTATGTCTCTCACACAATATGGCCAACCTGCATGTTATAATACATATACAAAAAGCAAGAAAAAATTGGCTATACATTACGCTCCAAACTGTCTGAAATAAGCTAATATTGACATTTACATTAATTAATTCACAAAATTTAATTGCTAATTGCTATATTTCTTTAGAATTATATTTAGAATTAGAATTTAAAATTGATATTTGTAAAATTATTTTAAGTAAAAGGGAGATAACTTCAAAGAAAACAAAAGTACATATCCAAAATTCAAACTTGAGCTAGATATTGAATTTGCTCATGAACTTTGTAAAAATTCAAAAATCATTCAGGATCAGTTTCTTTAGTTCTTGGAATACACTGATAGACAGTGCTGTTATATAATATGTCTGTTGTTCAAATATATATATATATATATATATATATATATATATATATAACAGACTGGTCCCAGTTTCACAATCATTCCTTAACTAAGATGTCCCTTAACTCTAATAAATTTTGGCTATCTCTTTTTGAACTACAAATAAAGATTTGTCATGAATCAAAACACAGATGTTACAAGATTGAATTGATCTTCAAAATGACACCTTAAAGTCCTGAATAACCAAATAATTGTCCAAATCATTATGATTTCAAATTTGCCAGATTTAGGGTATGTTAAGTAAAATCTTAGTTATAGAATGATTGTTAAACTGAGGCTTTTGGTCTAAATAATACAAAGTCAGCGACAGATCTAGAAGGGGACATAGGGACGTATCTCTCCCCCCCCCCCCCCCTTTATGTCGCTGATAACATATTTTTGTGTATTTCTCTTAAACATCTTTTTATACTATGATTTGGGCAATCTGAATGAAAGATATTTTCCTCTTCAATGCGGTTAAGAGTACATTCTGCACCATTCAGAAAAAACTTCCATGGGGGCATACCCCCAGACCCCCTCTCCCCCCCCCCCCCCCTCTGTAAATTCCTTGAACCACCCCAGTGAGTATATTCAAAAGCAGAATATTGCTGATATTCAATGTTGTCTATAATCTATCCATGAAAAAGATGTTGTAAATAATCTAACTGAATGGCATCAAAGTCTATTGTAGAGAAGTGTGCTGTGGAGAACTCTATTGGCATCTAAAAGTGTAGTGTATATTGAAGTCTATCCTAGAATGTGATATTGTGGATAACTTAACTGAATGGCATTAAGTCTATCCTAGAGAAGGTTGTTGTGGATTACCTGACAGAATGGCATCTAAAGTCTATCCTAGAGTAGGTTGTTGTGGATTACCTGACAGAATGGCATCTAAAGTCTATCCTCAAGAACATTATAGTAGAAAACGTTAAAGAATGGCATCTAAAGTCTATCCTAGAGTAGGTTGTTGTGGATTACCTGACAGAATGACATCTAAAGTCTATCCTCAAGAACATTGTCGTGGATAACCTTAAAGAATGGCTTCTAATGTCTATCCTAGAGAAGGTTGTCATGGTTATTCTGTCAGGTAATCCACAACAACCTACTCTAGGATAGACTTTAGATGCCACTCAGTCAGGTTATCCACAACACCTACTCTCTGGTTGACAAAAGGTGCCATCCATTCAAGTTATCCACAATATCACATTCTAGGATAGACTTCAATATACAGTACACTTTTAGATGCCAATAGAGTTCTCCACAGCACACTTCTCTACAATAGAAAACCTTATAGAATACCATCTAAAGTCTATCCTAGAGTAGGTTGCTGTTGATAACCTGACAGAAAGGCATCTAAAGTCTATCCTAAAGTAGGTTGTTGTGGATAACCTTAAAGAATGGCATCTAAAGTCTATCCTAGAGTAGGTTGTTGTGGATAACTTGACAGAATGGCATCTAAAGTCTATCCTAGAGTAGGTTGTTGTGAATAACCTGACAGAATGGCATCTAAAGTCTACCCTACAGTAGGTTGTTGTGGATAACTTGGCAGAATGGCATCTAAAGTCTACCCTACAGTAGGTTGTTGTGAATAACCTGACAGAATGGCATCTAAAGACTACCCTACAGTAGGTTGTTGTGGATAACTTGACAGAAAGGCATCTAAAGTCTATCCTAGAGTAGGTTGTTGTGGATAACTTGACAGAATGGCATCTAAAGTCTATCCTAGAGAAGGTTGTTGTGGATAACCTTATAGAATGGCATCTAAAGTCTATCCTAGAGTAGGTTGTTGTGCTTGACAGAAAGGCATCTAAAGTCTATCCTAGAGTAGGTTGTTGTGGATAACTTGACAGAATGGCATCTAAAGTCTATCCTTGAGTAGGTTGTTGTGGATAACTTGACAGAATGGCATCTAAGTCTCTCCTAGAGTAGGTTGTTGTGGATAACCTGACAGAATGGCATCTAAAGTCTATCCTAGAGTAGGTTGTTGTGGATAACTTGACAGAATGGCATCTAAAGTCTATCCTTGAGAAGGTTGTTGCACAGACAACCTGAATAATTGCATTAGAATTCTAACATCATTGTTTGGAAAGCATGATTAACAACATATGGTTTAAACCAGTGTAGAATATCATGGATATTCAATGGAATGGTGCCTCAAGTCCTTTTCAGATGATGATTTTGCAGATTGCTTGAAGATTTCTATCTCTAGCCATCTCTCTATCCCAGTGTAAAAAAATTGTGGATGGTTTATTAGAATGATACTATTGTTTCCCACAAAAGAATATTGTTGAGAATGTTTAAAATATTTCAGTCAGAAATCTAATTGTAAAAATCAGATTTTCAGTGCATAAACTGATAGGACAGATGCATTTATTTTTTCTATAAATTTATAGATCTAGTTTACATGCATTTCACAATGAAGCAAATTTTATGTAGGTTATTCAAAGTTCAAAAAAGGGTTTTTAAAAATTATATATAACTTTTAAGTTTTATAGTAATTGTGATTTCATAAGCAATACTTTTATTTTAGTTTGATCACTAAAGAATATTATTATTATTATTATTATTATTTCTGTGTCAGTCACAGTGTATTTTTCATGGAAGGAAAAACCCTTCTGTGCCTCGCCAATAAGTATTTTGACCTGTCAGAAAACGGAAGTGTGGCGCGAATTACAATAATTCATTACATTGATCTATCAGAAATGTATTACATTTTCATAAAAGTGAAAGTAGACGAACGTGCACCGTGATTTCTGTTACTATCGTTACCGAAAGTAAGAATGACTCAAACAGGTGTCCGGTGTTGCGAAATGCTATGTTTTGTTTTGTTTTTTTTTTTTAGACCATTGAACCGTTATCGAGGTCAGATAGATCTATGCACAACGTACTTTTTTTTAATGATGTCTTCTTGGACATGGTTATGAATAAGACATCTGTTTAAAACTCAGCCTTCTCGATCATAACTTATGTCAACTCCTAACACAAACATAAACAAATGACTTACCTTTAGCCCCCTCCATGCTTCTCACGGGAGCTGTCAAACGCATGCGCCGAGAGATCAATACACAGAACTTTAACAATCTGCCGACAGTATTGTCATTTTTTCGATCGTTTAAAATTAATTGTTTGCAACACCTTAAATTGTTGTCTTTTAAAATAGGTCATTTACATAATAATTCATCGAAGAACCACTTTGTATATTGTAAAAATTATCAAAAATCCACCACACTATGTTTTAAATTTTCCTTTTAAACGTGATCACTATGTTTAAAATATCTTCAAACAGTTTTGTTTTCACTAAAAATGTTCTGTTTATCTTTTTCTTAAAATCTCCGGGTGGGTGGGTATATCCTCGCTTGATTACGTTCTAATATATACATGTATTAATATGCGAACAATCGAATATTCTCATTTATATCCGGGCGTGACTAAAAGGATCTTTTAATGTCATGACAACAGCGAAAATACTTATGTCATAAGATATATAGATACATCCAAAATCTCCTCAAGCTGAATACATAGGATCTATACAAACAAAGCATATTTGAGAACCTATCTAACAATATTAAATCCCCCCCCCCAAAAAAAAAATAGATAAATAAATAAATAAATAAATAAAATGAAAAAAATCAGTTCTCGTTTGTATAATGTATTTTATAAAATGTATAAATTTTAGCTAAAATGATTTTAAAGCAAATTTGAAATTTACAGATCCAACGTAATTTAATCAATCCACTGAGTTGTTTCTGATGTCCGTTTAAAAATTGGTTATAAACCGCAGTTCATGTTGGGCATTGAAAAAAAATATATCGTTAAATACATTTAAAAATGCTTTATGACTTACATGTACATTTTTTAACGATAACATTCAAAAATACTCCTAGGATATTACTAGTTTGTAAAAACAAATGCATCTGAATGAAGATAATGTTCACTTAGGCCCCGCGTGTGCTTAACTTTAGCTAGGGAACACATATGAACACTACATATCGAGGTTTAAATGTCCACATTACACGGTCACAACACCTGAACTTGTAAGACTGTGCGTTTCACAGAGCACATCTTCTGAAATGAATACTTCTGTTGAGTAACAAATACTAACATGATATTAACAAATGCAGTTAAAACTTAAAAGTAATATTAAGTTTCGTTCAAATACCGACCGAGAAACACATGTGTACATTTCATGTTGACATGTTCACATTATACGGTCACAACATCTGAATTCCGAGGCATAAAATTGTACATTTCGCGTATTTTCTAAAATCAGAACTACTTCTGTTATATATATATATATATATATATATATATATATATATATATATATATATATATATATATATATATATATATATATTAATAATTTGATGCTGTGACAACTATACCAAATCATAAGTTTTCGAATAAAACTTGGGTAAGACTTCCTTTTGTACCCCCCACCCATTAATTCAATGTAAAATTTTTGAAAAATTATTTTTTACAGAAATGTTCAAAATGGCATTAATTTATTATTTTTATATCTATTTAGTTAAAACTAATATTATGGTTACTTACCTTGCCAGAACAGGGTTTCATTTACGATAACGTGTGTTCGAACAGTGTTGTTAAACCATATCGTTAATTAGCATTTGAAGTAATAAAAAAGGTTTATTGTAAATGATATTTTAGGAAAATTAATAATTGAGGATTGTAATTTAAAAGGTTTCACTCCCTTATCCCCGCCGTAATTAGTAACTGTATCGTAAATGAAGAATACACATTCGCATATGATACACCTGGGGTTATACAGTTAAATTATAATGTAACAATGTCATATTTTTAATTTTATTTTAACAAGAAATTTTACACACGCACGTATATAATATTTCCCTGTGGATTTTCGTTTAATATAGAAGTTTAAAAAGACGTATATATGTTACTTTACCTAATATCAATTATAAACATGCATGGAAATTAACCCTTTAATAATTCAAAATGCTGAATTTCCATAAAAGACTTTTATAAACTCCCGAACTGTACACGGATTTAAAACGGATCACTTAAAGATATTATTTATCTGTGTGGCACTGTAAAACACAGTATGTATAAGTTTTTATCAAAAATAAATAAATAAATAAATAAATAATAAATGAATAAATAAATAAATAGATAAATAAATTTTAAAAACCAAACAAGTCGACACACAGATTCCGTAATCATTGTTAGGAAATGTCCTTCATACAAATGATCCCCCCCACAAAGTAAAAAAAAACCCTCTCCATTGCTGTCAGCCCTTTTGGAAAACAGTGCGCGCGCGCGCGCGCGTGTGTGTGTGAGAGAGATGGAGAGAGAGAGAGAGAGAGAGAGAGAGAGAGAGAGAGAGAGAGTGTGTGTGTGTGTGTGTGTGTGTGTGTGTGAGAGAGAGAAAGAACAAGCCATTAGTTTTAGGATTCAATTTCCGGTTTGGTAATTTTCCATCATATTATTTCTATGTTATTCGTCGTTTTTTTTCCCAGATTTGCAAACTCATTGCTGATAAGTTGCAAGTTTCATTTTAGAATGCGTGTGATGCATGTGCATGTATTTTGACAGGTTTCACACATTCGCGGCTTTGTAGTATACACTAGACACAGTATGTCTTGGATAGGAATATATATATACATGTATATATATATATATATATATATATATATATATATATATATATATATATATATATATATATATATATAATTTCTCTTTGTGAAAATTCAAAATTCTGCACATCATGACCTTTATACAGGGTCAGTAAAATCCATGTCGAGCGAGGGTGATATATTGTGTATGTCACTGATCTACATGTAACAACATCCACCAAGCCTTAGGTAACCTGGTTGTGAAATACATGTAGATAGAATCCGGGACCTGCAAAATCGTTGAGCAAACCCATCGGTTACCATTAGCCGATATCCGCCCTAAAGAGTAATTGTATTATTATTAGCCTACTTTTTATTAATTATTGTATAAGAATAGCAAAACCTAAAATGGACTACGATCAAATTAAAAAGAGTAAGACCCGATTAGATGTTTTTGTTAGGCTTCAACGGGTCTAATTAAAAATAAATTAAGAAAAAGCTTTCCCATGGTTTTACCAATGTTACTGAAACCTAAATAAAGAGCTACCGATAGAACTCTTTACTTTCAAAAAATGACAGTTGATTTGTGTATGCGAGCCAGTTTTCTCAGGGTTTCGCCATTGTATCACCCGACCAATGCCCCGAATTAACGCCGTTTTTCACCAAAATAATCATCAACAGTTTCGATAATTTCCCGTTTCGAACAAACGGTTGGAATATCAGGTACGCTGCCGAATCCAAATGCAAATTAACACTGTTACAGAATATGTTTATGTAATTGATATGTATTTTAGTTTTCTTTGATTGGGAAATTATAAAATGGAAAAACTAAATTCTGCTGACTCTCTGAAACGGAACCGTTTTTTTTTTTTTTTTTTTTTTTTTTTTTTTTTTTTTTTTTTTTATGATGTTATGTACAGCTTGCTATGTAGTAGTAGTACACGTTGAATATTTTTTACACAGTGGACAAACCTCAATTGTTTTGTAACACACGGGGTCTTAAACACTTTGTACATTGTCGTGATTTATACGGATTATAAATACAACGTTGATTTATATATTCACTACAGTTATTATACTAATCTATAATAGCGTAATGGTAACATGTGTGTGCGATATTTGGATTATTTTATACTTGTATCTAGACTGTGGCAGCTAATCTGTCTTGCACTGAAATTAATTTCTGTTTGAAAACCGATATTTGGCGAAATTATAGTCATTCGGATTATTTAAGATTTTTCGATAGAACGCGGAAAACGAGTTTTTTCTTTAGATAATTAGTGATTGTGTGCTTCGGTTTCAGATGATTGTGAAATGAATAAAGTTGAGGAAACAAAATTCATCGGAAGGATGAGGATGAGTTATGATTTAATGGGTTAATTTTTTTTGTTGAGAGAGACAGAGAGAGTGTGTATGAGAGAGAGAGAGAGAGAGCACATAGTTTTTCTTTTTTCATTCAAAGCAGATTGATTCACACACACACACACACACACACACACACACACACACACACACACACACATATATAGCTATAGATCAGTAAAACACACACACACACACACACACACATATATATATATATATATATATATATATATACATATATATATATATATATATATATATATATATATATATATATATATATATATATATATATATATATATATATATATATATATATATATATATATATATTTAACTCGTTTTCACAGTCTGGAACTAAAGTTGTCACTTATTTATTAAAAGGATGAACGTTAAAACCTTATGCAAATCTCAGATTTTGAACTTTGAATATAGAAGTTTCATACTGTGCTCTAACTTTATTTATTTATTTAATTATTTATTTATTTATTTATTTACTTGTATTTTAATTTGTAATAAATTTAAACAATATTTTATTCAATATAACACATACATGAAACATACATACAACAGCAAACATGATGGATTCTGGAACAAGAGTTGCAACTCTTATACAAGAGCTTATTAATTCAAATTTTGATGTGGGAGTCTAATATAAGTATTTAAAAATAATAATACTAATCATGTTTAAACAAAATGAGAAGGAAAATAATAATAATAAAAAAATAAAGGATACACCAATATAATATTATTTTGTTACCATGTGGGTTGATTGCGATATTGGACAACAATAAAAATTCAATGTAGCAGTCGATGTTTGAATTGGATTATGCGTAAATATATCTTATACTGTAATACTTCATATAAATCGTTTTGATTTTATGATAAAATCCTGAACACTTAAAAATATATCTTTGTTTTGGTCACACGTGAGTGCATTTGAACCGTAAAGAAGCAAGTTTTTGTTTATCTGAAAAGGAAGTCTGTCAATTGTCGTATGTCGTATATGGCTATAGAGGGAACATTCTTGTAAAAATGTGGTTTCTGTTGTTCCACAACTGCAGTTAGGCGTTTCAGAAAGAGATGTAGTTTTAGGGGACTACATTCCAGACGTAATTGACAATGATAATTTTGTGTGTGTGTGTGTGTGTGTGTGTGTGTTGATAATGTTAATGATAATAATGATGATGATAATGATTTTTACTGATATACGCAAAAACACAAGTGGAACTTTCAACATGCATTTTTCAAGTACAAGAAAATTTGTTTATTATAAAATATTACCGTGTATGTTTAACATTTTTTATGCAGAGAAATTGACTCATTTTGGAAGTGTGAAAAGGACAATACCATACGAAAAGGACAAAAGAACATTCATTTGACTTAGATAAAAAGGTTTCGATTGGCAACGTTTTCATGTACACCTGTAGTAAAAATCTATGTAAGGAATCGCGCTCAACATCGATCACCTCATAACTAAACTCAGTCTGACATCATTTATATAACAGTGAATTATTTATAACTATCGAACATTTAATATAGAAACTGTATATCTTAGTCTAGTCTTATTAATGCATACCTGTATTAATATGTAAATATACAACATCACAAGGACACAGGTGAGAAGCAGGTGTGGTAAGAGGTTGCAGAAAAGAAACGCTAAATTAGATTGTTTTCTAGGAAGTGTTGTACCTTTCACTTGACATTTAACTAACACCAACCAGTGTAAGATTAATATTTAATTTTTTAAATGAATTATTCAAAAATCAAAATATTAAAATATGACAATAGATGTCAGAGTTTAATTGTTAGATACTTTATTCAGAAAGTTTATATATCATTAAAGAACTTCTTGATATCTTTCTGCCTTGTTCACAGTTTATATAACGATGGTGATCAAAATTTTAAGAAATGTACCATACTTATATTTTCGCCAAAGTAATGCTTATTTTGCTACGCTAAGGTGCCTCTAGTAGCTTTCTGTAAAATGAACTTGATTTCGTTATAACTGACAAGATGAACTTTCCAGGCGATCAACAAATAGTAAGATATTTGTTTTACAGTATTATTAGTATATTGGTTCATTAAACCCGAGAGGTACAAGTAAGCTATTTGGTTTAAATCAAAAGTTAATGTTCTACATGGTTATGATTCAACAAACCGGATGTGATAAGCTACCATGATTTTGGTTTACTTAGAAAGATATAGTCTTGGTTTATCACACCTGAGACGGAAACGTCTTTGGTTTTACATTTTAAGTTATTGTTCCAATTCATCAAACAGGAGACGGTAAGCTATGTGGATTATAGTATTAAATATGATTCTTGTTTATCAAACAGATGGTATACTATTTGGTTTTAAATACTGGTTAAGGTTCTGTTTTGTTAAATCTGAGAGGTTAGAACATACGACCTTTGGCAACCGAACACTAGGATTTGCGCGGGTTGGATTCGAATCTAAGCGGGAAATCAAAAGCAGTGTTGTTTGTAAACGAGCGCGTTAGACCTTTTGGCCACCGAAGCTTAAAAATGAAGGAGTGGACCTGGGTTTGGATTTGGTTCATCAAAGTTTAAGGTACTAGTAATTACTTGACATTTGCTATCCCAGGTCTCAAAATCTATTTAAAATCTACAGTCACACTTTATTTAGATTAAACCTGTGTGTTTGTACATTTCACATTTCTCTAGAACTCTTGTTGAGAGTCCCGAATTTAGACCGCAAAATGGCATAATAGAAAACGCTCTCTCTCTCTCTCTCTCTCTCTCTCTCTCTCTCTCTCTCTCTCTCTCTAATATGTGTGTGTGTTTCATTGTTTTATAAATTCAATATCTTAGAAGTGAAAAATGCATATTTAGTTTACTTTGAGATGAAACAGTTTGTATTGTAAAAAATCTATATTGTAAAACAAATGTTTTCAGGCAATATAAAACTTTGTTTACACTGACTTAAAAAACAAAACAAAACAACTATAACAAGCATTGCAGTATGTCGAATAAAGTGAGTAAATATATAGCATATCGGTAAAATATGACCTATTTTTAATTGTTAAACTTGTGTGTTATGGGTCACTAGTGGTTAAATAGAAAAAGATAGTAAAGATGGTCTTAAAGGGCCGGGGGTGACCTATTTAAATATCCGTACGGACAGCAATTATCTCTTATATGGTCAAAAAGGCGTGACTAAGATGACAAGTTTTAAAAATAGATTCAAATAAAACATTATAAATAAAGCCACATGGTTTAAATATTGTTTACACATGAAATAAAGAAATGACTAACCTGTGAAATATAATATCCAAGCCTATTGTATTAATTACTTTTTGTATGTACACTGTGTAGAATATGTAATTAGATATATATATATATATATATATATATATATATATATATATATATATATATATATATATATATATATATATATTCTAATGCTGATAAATATGAATGAATAGACAAATAATAAAATAAATAAATAAATGAAATAGTCCAAATGAAAAAAAAAATGAAGTTAGTTTCAACAATGTCATGAATGTTTTAACGTCTTGGTCTTTGAAATAAACTGTTAACATAATTTTTCCATATATTTTCACAAAATTTATATGTTCTAGCTTTATAGATTTTTTTTCCACGCTGACTTCTTGGGGCCCTGGGATCTCTAGCTTTCCAGACTGATGTAAAATGTCTGTCCACATTTTCATTCCACATGCAAACAGCAAGCTGTGACCTTGATCTATAGTGGTCATCTGTAAAAGCTATTCTTTTATCTTGAAAAACATTCATTACATTGTTGAAACTTTCAACATAAAATGTGTCTTTAGCAAGAACAAAATCTTCTGGGTATTTATAAATAACAGAGTCCTCAATGACCTGTCTCAGCAATTTTTCAGCTATTTTGTTGGTGATAATTATCCGTTTTGGTTCATATTTCGGATCTTTTTTGCATCTAGAATTTTCATTACAAGAACTGTGATCATTTTTGTAGTGATTTATGATATTAATTAAATTGTTTCTTAAAACTTGAGGATCATTATTGCAGTTTTTTATACACCAATGGAAATGAGTCACAACAGGTTCTATTTTATCTGATAATTGTTCAGACCATGAAATTCCTTTATATTTTAAGGGCCCAGAACTTATAGACTGCATTTTTAGTTTTATTTTTTTCACAGCATGCCAGGTGTCATTTTGGTTTAAAGTTTCCTCTGCTAATGGGCTAGATTTTATAAATTTATTAACTGCTACATTCCTGTCATGAGTGTGAGTTTTGACATTCACGGTTTCTCTTTCTAATTTTTCATACAGTTTAGTTGTCCCAATAATTTCATGCCTTTGTGATATGTTGTCATCTGATTTTGTAATGTGAATACAGTCAATCACTTTATGAGTCTCCTCCCCTATAGCAACCACACGTGTATCCTTTGTGTTCTTTCTCCATCCATGTCTGGCATCAGTTAGTATATTAATGCCATCCAAAGTTTCATAACTGCCAACCTCTTCAAGCAATGCAGTTTGTATAGATTCATTATATTTAGAAGAAATTGAGTCTTTATGTCTTTTGTAAAACTTTTCACGGTTAGATTTATTAATTAATCCAATTCCAGAAAATGAACAAAATCTTGTGTAATGCGATGGCAACATACCACTACAATCAAATGCATGATTTATTTTTTAATTAATAAAATATTTTCCATTTGGTAAATATGGTGAAGACGACCATGAATATTTATGTGGCTCTGCTGATAAACATTGTAATTTTAGTGAACTGACATGTCCCTTGTGAATGTACCTAGATACTTTTAGGTTGGCATTACAAATTTTACCATGAGCACTTGCAATGTCAACAAGTTTCATAAGTGATTTCTGTGCAGTAATAAATAATTTTTGATTGACATCCTGCTTTTTAACTTTTAAATATGAACCACCAATACTATGTCTAGCTTGGTTTTCTTGGCAGTTTGTTTCCAATATTTCCCGGTTGTTCACTGGCCGATTACTTAATCGTACAAGTCTATCTCTAACCTTATGCATTTTATCCATTATTATTTGTTTATTTGTTTCATCTGCTGGTATTTCCAATTTAAAAGAAGGTGGTCTTGAAACTTTTCTTAATTTTCCAGATTTTTCTGCCATTGTAAAATAGTTTGTTACAAAATAAAATTCATATACTCGTCGCTAATTGCTAGATATAAACTAAAATACAGTATAGTGAGTAAGGAACATAGAAATAAGATGGTAAGGTCCAAGTCATGGAGGGTTTGATGCCCTTATTATGTAAGAGAGCTTTTTGTAAAAAAAAAAAATACATTTTAGTCCATTTATTTAACGTTTAAAATGAAAAAGTTTTCATAAGCATTTAATACATCCAAAAAAGTTTTAGAGCTTTTTAAATTGTTGTTTTTTAGAAGAACAAAACCATTTTGGTAATGAACCTCATTTACCCTTTTTTTCTTAAGATAGAATCCTCCATCAATACACCTTTTCCCGGGAAATTTCAGCAAATGAAACCAATTCCCACCAAAATGTTGAACTTCAGAAGGTTACTCAAGGGACATCCAGACATTCAATATTCATAAAAAAGTCCAAAACTGCAAGCAAATGGCAGTTTTAAACAATTTTTAAACATATTATTAAAAATATATTTATGGTTTAATTTTTAATTTTAATTGTAACTCAAAATATCATTTTAAATGTATTTTACACAAAATGAAGAAACCTCCTGTATTTAGAAATACACCTTTTTTTCTGGCGGGCATACATAAATTTCATATAACTGACCATTTAGTCAAATTGAACTTTAATTTATTGAAAACCTTTGATTCAAATACACATACATAATGGATGAAACTTCAAGTGAGGAAACATTTATATTACATTTAAAAGTGAATAATTTACAGAAGGAAACTATTTTTCAAATGTTTTGTCATTACAATTGGGATTTCATTCAAGTACCTAAGGAGAAAGTAAATACATTATCAAAACAAACCCAAACTCTTACAATTGAGGATTTTCGTCAGGAAGTTACTGTAACACCTGCAGATACTGATATACAAGATAGTGGAATTTTACAAGTTAATACATTCCGTTTACAGCAAAATGAACAGGAACCAGAATGTCAATATTGTTTATG
>CM056600.1:28495615-28738560 GCA_029721355.1 Tegillarca granosa
CCAGAGTCTTCCGAACCAAAAATGGTTTAATGAACACTTATTTTATTATAAAAACTTCCACTGAAGATTTTGCAGAAAAATCCCTTTTTCAAAATTATGAACATATAAAACTTTCAGAAAAATATGACACTGAAACCATCAAAGCACTTTTTGAATTGAATCTTCACAAACATTTACAGGAATTGTAATGAGCTGATTTTGAATCTTTGTTAAAATAATGCCTTCAAAATCAGCACAAGACAGAACTCTAATCCCGTTGCTAAACAAACAAATTATCAACAGAAGAGGTAAAGATTCTAGATAAAGATAATAAAGTCGATATTCAAAGTCACTAATTGAGCATTGTAATCAAAATCGGATGACCAATACTTCGAGGATCTATGTCAATGATGCATGTTAAAAATTAAAGTAATGGTTTACAGGCAAATGGATTTCACGTACCTCTATATCAAGACTTTTGGTTATGGAATGGAAGTGCCGAACTCTAAAAGAGGTAGAAAACCGGTTTGCTTAGTTTTGGAATAGGTAGGAAACCGGATTGTCCGGATAATTTTAATCTTCGAGACAATATTTGTATATTGCTAATAAACCTGATGGTAAATAGATGTCATGTGCTGATTTTGAATTTCTATTAAAATAATGCATTCAAAATCAGCACATGACAACTTACATAGATATCGAAATGTTGTGGAAAACATCCACTCTATTATTCGAATGCACAGAGAAGGTTATATTGTGTTATGAAAACCACAGTTTTTTCAGACACACTAGATTTATCATTAGATCTATTGAGGCATTTGTTTGTTTTTGTTTTTTCTCTCAAGCTGATTTTCTGTCAGTCAAAGATAATTTTATTACAATATGGATTATGGATTATTTTCTACTACAAGCATGCAGCACTAGCTAATATAATATTAATTCTAAGACAGCAAAAGATTGTAAAAGTATTATGTATATCTCCTACAAATGAATGCTTACGAAACGAAATTTTCCTTAAACACTTTATGCAATAGTACGCGTACGGATATCGTGCAGCAACACTAAACCAGTTATTGCCTTCAGCACCGTTTAAATGAGAAATGTAAATGTCACTTACCTCGGTAATGAATTAACGACTGTGCTCTAGACAATCTAGACTTGGGTTTACCCATTTTGACGATTCCAAAGAATTTAACAGAGTACAAAAATGAAAGAACACCAAGTTTCTCAATCAATTAAGCACTTGACAATAACACAGAAACTGAAATTGACACAAGTACATGCAAAATATAAACCATATATATACATGCAATATATAAACCATATAGATAAAATAAAATATTTATGTACATGTGTAATTGTAGTTCTTTGGCGGCTGTGAAATCGATTTGACCAAACAAATATATTCACTTCACAATTGGAAATCAGCGACAACTAATTACTGGTAAATAGCTAAGTAAAATTATACTTATTGTCCAGGCTTCTGGTCGGTATTAGAAACATTGATTGACGGAGTTTTTATTGTATGTCAACAATAACCAAAGACAGATTGGAGTTGATTTGATTATGTATAAAGACACGAAATTTGTATAGTTTTCTGAGAAAAACGCTAGGGATTGAGTAATATTTGATACAGAAATAGAAAATGATAATTCTATATTACCAAAAAGAAAAATATAATTGCCATGTTATAACATGTAGTTCAACAACGATTGGAAACTTGTCCTTTAATACAATACAACGTATTATGATATCATTTTTTAAATGACATCATAATGTTTTTGAATTCTTATTAGAGTACATTTATAAATTTTCGCAAGCTGTTATTAACGCTTTAAAAAATAAATATTGAACTAGTTTTCGATATTTAACATCAAAACGCGAATGTTTTTGAAACAGTTGTATCTGTTTTAACACTTAAATTTCCGGATGAAGTATTTAAGTCATATTTTCAAGAATCCACAGACCTTATTCCAGCAAAAGTGCAAATTCAATTACAAAAACATTATGGCACCTATAAAGGAAGTTCCCCGAACAAATTAATTTTTTAATGACCCATGTGTAATTTGTAAATAAGTTAATAATTATTATTAGTTGATAAAAAGATATCAACTCCGATTCATTTTATGTAACATAACTCTATTTTAAATTTAGTTCACATTTAACTCAGTACATTTCAAGTAAATAGCATCATGCATTTCATTTAAAAATTATAGAATTTTGCAAGCAAAGAAATCGGTATACTTCTTATAAATAACCTAAAGAAAGCATTTTCATAATCACTTTACCAAAATTTTCCTGAGGGCAAGACAGAAACGCTTGTCGTAGGGGTTGGCTTGGTACTAATAAAATGAACTAAGTGTATTTCAATATATCTGTTGAATTGCAAGCGAGTGGACTACCAGTTTCAACGTCATCCTAACTGCAGACTAGTACAATGCAGATCAGCAACACTTGTACACTCGTGCAAAAAATGATATTCTATTTAGATTAATCCTCGAGTTAAATAAAAAAATTATTCATGAATAAAAAAAATTGCTGATGTGGCGTAAAACCTTAAACCACACCCTTTTCCTCTTAATTTTAAAATAGCTGCTTTTTATAATGAAAAATCCTAACATGTGCGTGAACATAGTTCCAATCTCTACTTTTATGTGTTGTTGCGGCTATTACTTTAAGTTATAAGGATTGATTGGTTGAGTTATTTATTGAAGTTTTACGTCCTAGTCAAGAACATTTCACTTATATCGTGACGTCACCAGCTATAGCGAAATAGCTATGTAAAATGGCGATATTTTGTCCCTTGTAGTGGGCTACGGGCAATGTGCAGGGAGCGTGGGCATCGGTTTTTAAGGTCTCCTCTAAAGGACCACGTGAGTTTCATTTCTAAATGCAAAATGCTTGGCGAAAAACAATCACTTTCAATTTTCAAGTGTTCGTCAGACCCGACCGGGGTTCGAATTCCGACCTCGCATATACAGAATGATATAAGGAGTGGAGTGCAGAAATATCAGGTCACGATTCTTTCACTAAAAGCTATCAGTTATTGGATGGTGAAGAAATCCGGAATATCCGGCGAAAAACTAAGAATCTTTCGCATGTGGCCTTACTGACCTTTTTGCTCTTAAAATCTTTTCATATGGGGTTAAAAAAAACAAGGGAGTGAGAGTTAATCTCGCTTTAATCAATAAGACGGTGCATTAGACCATTCGGCCATGGAACCCACTCAGTGTTAAAAAAGATACATGTAAACTTCTTTACATAAAAAATAATAAAATAACACAGAGTTTAAAATTACTTTAGTTTGTATTCAATACAATATCTTCTAATAATTAAAATTCAAGCATTCAAAATATTTATTGCTTACATTTAAATTTTATAGAAAACTAAAACTTTGAATTTATAAAATCGTACTTTATAGACAAATTTGTCAACTGCATCTTTACACTAACTATTTAAAGCATTGAATCAAAGAAAAGTCGTTTCTGTCTCCGGCGATTTACGTTGTGATTCTAGCGACACAAGTGGTGGTAACTGAACCGACATTGAAGTTTTCATTGCGGCTGGAACGATAACAGTGTAAAGGCAACGGGACGGGTTCCCATTATCGTTTTTGGTTGCAAAAAACATTTTAATTTCACGGTCTAATTCAGTTATGGCCTGATGTGAATTTGCTACTCTCATGTTATATATCTCAGAATGTTTAATGAATTCCTCTTCATAACATTTCAATTGTGACCGAGCCATATCGTCGACGCCTAATCCAAAAATACCCGAGATACACATTGCTGTTGAACTGGTCCCTGTGAGCACACCGCCTGTTACACCCAACGCCAGAGATGCCCCGAATGTCAATGGTGTTGCTGCTACACCGATCAAGACTAATGCGATACCGACAAATCCCGAAAAGACACTTATCATATTCATGACGTCTAATTTCTTGGTCTTGTTCGATAATCCCCATAGTTCCTGGTGACATTTCTCACTCAGAAGTCTATAAGCCGTATTCCAGTCATTCATGGCAATTTCTAATATAGCAGCATGTTTTTCTATATACCGGGTGATTCGTGCTACATCTGCCTCTAAAACAAACCAAATGAATGTATAAGAACAAATAAAACTTTACTATTTTTTTAAAAAAGCTATGAAAATTAATTAACATTTTAAAATAATAATAATAATAATAATAATAATAATATTGTTCATGAAAAGTCTAAATGCTTCACATCCGTTTCTAAAAAATTCTCGACCGATAAAACCATTAATTAAAAAAAAAAAAAAGTCAATTCAAATTGTTATCACGCGTGCGTGCGCCTGTGTGTGGTGTTATTGCATATTCTAGTGTAAATAAAGATATCCTTACAATTTTAAAACCTCTAGGGCATTTGCTTTCATACACAAGTGTGTCGATTTTTTTAAGCTAAAAATTACATGTTTTCTTTTAAGGATTAAATGAACTTTTATTGTCGGTTTGTATTATAATTTTTTCTTAACTTATTTCGATTTAATTTGTTTTTAATTTCCATGTGTTTTCGTTAATACCTACCATTTTTGTTTATGTTGACCAAACTGTCATCTTCTCGTCGGGAGGTGGTATCTATAGGCACCATGAGGCAGTTACATACCTTGGTTCTTGGAACTATCCTGTTGTAATGCCCACAAGAACTACGTAGTAATGTAATGTAATGTCCACGTGCTTTGTCGTCAAGTTTACAGTGACCTCTGTAATAGTTTTCCACATCCGGTTGTATACCAATATGGTTGTACTCTATCCACTTGCTGCTTCCGTCACTATAGCAACTAAGAACATAGATTGGTGTCTTAAAAAGATAGGAGGCTACCATAATTTCATCATCAGTTGCTTCCTTATTACTGACTACGTCTGGTGTCTTCAGATGTTCTTTTTCAGTCGTCGGTGGCACCAGAAACTTCGAGAATGACAAGTGATGGACGAACAAAAAATTATATTTCGTGGACGATGTACTGATAGGTTCCTTTGGTGTAGTAAAAGGCAGACATTCTTCCATTATCGCATATACCTTGTTTCTTAGATAACTGTGGAAGTTCTCTGAACCAAATATCTCTTTACTTAAACATCTGTAAAATGATTGGCTGTCAAGAGTCACATGATCAATACATCGATCAATCATATCTTTTCTTTTCATCACTTGGCCGAATTCACTAAATGGTTGGTATTCTTTAAAGTTTCTTTTTTCTGCAAAGCAAACTCTTACAGGAAAGTCTTCAGCAATTTGATTAAACAAACCATCATGGCGGTAATCAGACGATGTGATAGAGTGTCGTCTGCTTGAACTGGTGTCAACTTGGACTGGAATATACAAAAACAGAAAATAATTAGATTACTGGATAACAAAACGGTTGTAGAAGAACCTGTCATAATAATTTACGTTACGTTCAGAGAAAAAAATGTAGTTATTAAAGGCAGTGCACTAACTAGATTACGTCAACTCTTGACTTTTCAACGGGAATTGGACAACAAGACAAAATTACCAGTGTAAAACGAATTCTTTGCCAAAGGGTCAACTATTCGACTTATTTATAACTAGACCAAGATGAATCATAACAATTTACGAAGTAGTTAAACAGATTACAGTTGTCCAGTTAGTAACTGATACAATAATCCAACGAACACCACAGTGAATCGGTTATGTTTTTGCAAGAATTGAGTGGAAAGATTTACATTTTGATTTTTAAACCACTCTCTGCATCATGATATGTTGGTGACATAAAAGATCTTTATTACGTAAGGGAACATATAGTTCTTTACCCTAGGTCGGTATTCTGATTTTAGTAGAAGATGTTTCTAATTGATTTCGTAAATATATGTAAATAAATTAATACATGTTTCCGAATGTTTTCGAACATGCTACTGAACCTGGGACTTGATCGGTCATATATTCAATCAATCAAGTGTCAGTGATATAAAATCATACAACAAGACGTGGTACACAATCAAAAATTGTTACAATACTTACTCAGGATATCAATAGTCGACTTGCTGTTGCTCTGAATACTGTCGTCCTTTGGTCGGAGCTCAACATCATCACACAAGAAAAACTCATCACCTTTTCTTCTAAGCCGGAAATACTTTCTTCCAGTTCTCAGCAATAGAATAGAGGAATCAAAAGACCACATTTCATTGGTTGGTGCATAAATTTCCCAGGATGGTTTAGAGATGTTGTTAGTGACACAAATGGTGATATTGAATAGAGTAGCTACTTCATTAATAGCCTTGTCGGATACCGAGTTCATAGCAACATTTTCTGCATTCTCGAACAACTGATGTTGGTCTTCTTCTTTGTTATTTATGAAAACATCTAGAATTCTTTTAAAAACGCTTTTGTCTGAATTTCCTGGATGTATGTTACAGTTATTGGATAAAAATTTGTAGTGTTTTTCTGACCCATACAATTCTTTGCTAACACATTTTAAAAAGTTATTGTTCTCTGCAGCCGACCAATTCTCCGTCGTATCGATATCGTCTTTCGAAAAATCAAGTTCATTTTCTTTGTACAGAATTTCAGATTTATTCACTGTAAACCAATTACAAAAATGATTCTTGTGACAAAAATACAGATGCTGAACACCATCGTTTAATAAAACTTCCGATTTGTAATTTCCGGTGCTATTAAGTCGGCTGTTGCTTTCCTTCAATAAAGCATTCGCCATCGACATAATTTCAGTTATCGTGCTTCTGAGCTTAAATCTGTTTGGATATTTTTCTTCCACAGTAGCAAACTCAGTTTTATCTTTTGTGTCATAACGTAAAAATGCTAAACACTCGGTTTGAATGTTCATTTTTGATGGCAGCAATGGTGAAAAAAGAAACCATCTCCACTCGTCAGAATCATCCATGCGTGAAAAGACAAAAATGTCTTTTCGAAGTTTTTCTGCTGTTGCCCGTATTTCTCTTAAAGACGGTGCCTTTTTTCTTTTCATTTGATGTTTGACCTCATTCAAGAATGACTCTTTTCTTGGTGCTTTACTGTCATGATCAGACTTGGTGATAAATAACTGGAAATAGTTTACATATGGTACGGATTTTTCAAAATTGCATATTTCTTTTCTAGCTCGGTTTGGGTGTTTGTCAGTTCTGTATAATTCCATGCTGATTCGCCGATAAAAATCGTCGCCATCTGATTTTCCAAACTTAACTTTAAGGCCTTGACTACCCAATATAGCTTCTGCTTTTAATCGATCCATTATTTCTAAAATTGGAGGAAAAGAAGGTATATTTATCATCGATAAGTCTATGATAATAATATTAAATCCTCATATTTCTCGAAAAAAAAAAGTGAGTGAGTAATGGTGTTAAACGTCCCAGTCAAGAATATTTCATTTATATCGAGACGTCGCCAGCTATAGGCGAAAGTGCAGAAAGTTTGTCGTTATGCTGATTGCATTATACAGCAGGGTTCTTTATGATTTATCGTGCCACGCCTGCCGTGACACAGGACCTCGTTTATTTTAAGTTTCCATCCGAAAGAACCGTGACTTTCATTGCGTAATGCCAAGTGCTTAGCGACAGAATACCCACTACCACCTTTCAAGTCTTGGGTCAGATCCGGTCGGGATTCCAACCCACGACCTCCCACTTACGGAGCGAGCAATCTACCAACTGAGCTACCGCAGTGTTTTTATCACTGTCATGTACCACTTTTTGAATATGATTGTCATATACCACGTTTTGAATGTAATTTTTATGATACTGTGTATAATTCAAAAAGTGGTATATGACATCACTGATAGTGGTAAAAATTTAAATAATTTTTATATAGACTCATTTTTTAATTGATAAAAATAATTTGTAGTAGAAAAAACGTATGGTTTTAACAAACAAACGCTTCGGTTGCATGGTAGTAGAACGATAACCTCCGCCTCAGAAAACGGGGGTTGGGGGTTAGGGGCTGCGCTCATCTTTAGAGGAGGGCATAGGTGTCTGGGGACAGGAATCTGCATATTTCTAGATATTATTATTTCTTTCAATTAATGTGAGAAGTTGGTTTTTAGTTATAGGTGGGTTTTTTTTAAAGGTTGAAATAAAGAGTTTTTAGCTGCAGAATCCTAATACTTGGTTCTCACATTAATTGAAAAAAATAATAATATCTAGAAATATGCAGATTCCTGTCCCCAGACACCTATGAAAGAGGGTAGAGTATGGACTGGTTCACCAGATTTATTAATAGTATGAATTTGGGAGTAATTGTGTGCAGCATACTGACTCCTTGAGTCAGTAGCACCTTAACAAATGCTCTGTTGTCTGGTTAAGATTTCAAAAAGCTTAATCTAAGTTTTATATATCCATCATATACCATTCTTGAATTAAGTCTTAAAAAATACATACCATTTTTTGAATGTATTCTATGATTAAATTCAAAAATGGTATATGAGATATCGATTGTAACAATCGATTAAGTAGTTTTTTTTTTAATTTTTTATTTTATTTTTATTATTATTATTATTATTATTATTATTATTATTATTTTATAGTTATCTTAGAAATAATCGGATCGATAGTCCTAGACTTTTGAATCAATTTCAACTTTTTGCTAACTAGTATCAGTTTGGATAATTCATCATTTTCACGAAGTCAATTATAATAATAAATAATAATAATAATAATAATAATAATAATAATAATAATAATAATAATAATAATAATAATAATAGTAGTAGTACAATATAATCAAATTCAAATGTTTAAGTGAAAAACTTTGATCACTTTTTAATATTTATTTTAAATTTTACCTGCTTTAGTTTCTTGCATTTAAATTCCATTAATAACTTGAACCAAAATAAAGAGGTTTGTTAATTTTGTATTAAAAACGAAACAAAAATCTTAGTTGATAAAACGCGTTTTGTGGAAATTACGGCTGGCTATTTCAAACTTTGCTAAAATAAATAAATAAACAAACTAACAAACAAACAAAAATTAAAAAACAAACAAACAAACAAACAAAAAAATAAATAAATAAATAAATAAATAAATAAATAAATAAATAAATAAATAAATAAATAAATAAATAAATAAACTTACATCTTGTCTTCAATGCCACCACTCTGTTATAAACGGTAAAAAAGTGTACAAGTTATTACATGATTGCTCGGGGGTAGGATTATTTCGTTTGTTCTTGGAATTAACTAAAGAAGTTTTTATTGTGTAAGATGTAAAAATTAATGTCAAACTGTTAACAATGACAAACAATTTATTTATATTCGCTAGTCGGCTTGATAATTACCGTGAACAGTAATTATTATGTTTTGATAAACAACCTGACATGTTTGAGTGGTTGTCTTTTTTTTATGTCAATATGGTTTGCCTAATTGTCCCGAAAGGTCCCGTCCATGGTGCCCCTTGCTCTGATTTTTAAAATTATCGGTCTCTTTGATGTCCTCCTACTTACGAGATCAACAGGTTAATTTTGACACCTGTCTCAGAGTTGGATGTCGATTTAAAGTGTTTTAAATGGTAAGACTTTATTGTTTTGATAATAAGTAAAACTGTATTCTTTGTATCAGAAAAAAAATATCTAAAATTATATCTCAGGAAAAAATGAAATGGAATAAATAAATAAATAAATAAATAAATAAATAAATAAAATAATTATTGTGTCCTTTTATTATATAAAAGCTACAAACTTGTCTAAATTTTCAATATCAATACCTCGTGTTATTTTTGTTTTAAATTTCAATAAACCCATGTTTCTTTACTTTATAAACTATTATTTAATTTATAGTTGAACATTTTTATTGCAACTGATATAAAATTTCACATGTGGACAACAATTTATTTATCTTTTATTTTACCATAATTGTCACTGAAATATTAAAAACGTTAAGTTTAATTTACATTCAAACTGTGCCATAAAATTTTAGATTTAAAAAAAAACAACTTTAATTATATAGATCTATCATTATAAGGGACACCCTTTTCATTTTCGTATGGTCAATTTATAGGTGCATGTTTTGATTTCCATAAATTTAAAACTGTATCAATTTTAACATTGTTCGACATTTATAGTTGTGGAAAATGGGTGGACTTTTTTTCGCTTTAAGGTGTCAAAAGGAAGATTTCGATTGTATTATTTCCTAGTTAAAGTTTCAAGTGCAAGTTTTACTGTTCGGATTTCAATCAAGTCTTAAAATTGAAATTAAATCGATCTAAATATTAATATTCTATTCTATTCTTTATTAAGCCATAAGTTACAACTCATAGGCAAAACCGATATTTGAATGAAAAGTATGAACATTAAATAAATAAATTACATACATAAATAATAATAATTTTATTGGAGGATTTACATAAATAAATCCATATCCTAAATGATAAAAGTATCATATATAACGTACATAATCTGAAAAGTAAATATAATTATAATTATTTGACATGATTTTTTTCTTATTTACTCAGCTTCCAAAAAATATTTAGCTAAATTTCTTAATTGTTTTACGTTTTGGATATTAAAAAGTTCAACTAGTTTGGAAACAGATGGGCGAACCCAGTAATATAGTTTGATATACTGCTTACGAATAAACTGGTTTATGAGCATGTGAATGAAAGTAAAAATAAAGATCTTCTGTAATAATTTTTCATTATTTCTAGCAATATGAAAGGATGATTCTCAAAAAAGCCGCTAGGCATCCGCCAATAGAATTCAAAACGAAACGGTTTTGAATATTAAAAGTTTGATAAAACATTACATTTCAAAATACTGCATTCCGCATACTTCCATACAAATACGAAAATTTTGCCGGATGGAAATAACCGTGTTTTTCAATTAAAACACAAAAAGCGCATTCCTCTCCATCAATGGTAATTTGACTACCAAAACTTCTATATTTTATCTTCAGTTTTGCAAATTTTGGTTGATGGAGAGGGATGCACTGGCTTTGAAATTTGGGGATGAAGATAAAACACATTACCCCTTAAACGCCCCAAACAATATACATACTTAATATTAGTTAGCATACGATTGCAATACTATCTACGGTGGCTGTGTGGCAGGACGTAGGAAATGATAACCTCAAAGTCCTGGGTTCGAATCTTATATGTCGTCCGTTTTTTATTTGTTTTAATATATTTTATAGTATTTTGTTCATTTTACAATATTTTTCTTATTTAAACGCAGTGTATATACTTCATCAACATATATAACCCAATAAAATTACGCACTGCTGATCTGAAAGCATCACTGAAACTTGTTTCAATACATGTTGTATTTAACAACGTTATGATCATTTACCAGGCCACTGGTCAACACGCATGTGTTTCCCATACAAGTTTAAGGTATACAAAGCAACATTATAAAGCATGTAAAACACGGAACTATAACTATTGTAATGTAGGCACTGCATTAATTCACAGGCGAAAATCGTGTATTGTGAATTTTGTTCTTCACAATCACGGGTAATAATAGTGAGAAAACGACCAATGACATATACATTTGTATTCGTATTCAGTAACAATATTGAGATGTCTTTATTACGTTATAGCTCAGTTGGTAGAGTGCTCGCTCCGTAAGTGGAAAGTCGTGGGTTCCAACCCCGGCTGGGTCTGACCCAAGACTTGAAAGTGGGTAGTGACTGTTCTTTCGCCAAGTACTCGGCGTTAGGAAATGAAAGTCACGGTTCTTTAAGATGGGAACTTAAAATAAACGAGGTCCCGTGTCACGGCAGGTGTGGCACGATAAAGAACCCTGCTGTATAATGCCATCAGCTCAACGCACAGGCAAAATTCCTGCAGTTTCGCCTATAGCTGCCGACGTCTCGATATAAGTGAAATATTCTTGACTGGGACGTTAAACACCATTACTCAGCTCAACTTTTTATTACGTTAAGTTTTATATAGGCACGTTAGGCTAAAATTAATTTGCATTTGGCCTCGAGTCGATGTAGGGATATAGAGGTCTCCCAAATGTAATCTTATTTCTTGGCATTTTTGAGACTCATTCTTTATCGGAAATCTACAAATCTCAATAATTAAGGTTCAACGTTTTCTTTAATTTCTTTGATTTTATGAAAAAAGACGAGTTTTATTGTTTTCTGACAACTCTTGTTTCATCATGAATTCAGTCAGTCATAGTTAGTTGATATTTGCATTTTTTAATACTTCACTGTATTATTTCAATTAAGGGCTATGTTGCTTTGTCCGCTTACAAATTATGCCCCTCCACTCTTTTTTTCTTGAACAACCTCGGTGAGTCTATGGAAGAGCGTCAGCCTGGAGAGCGAGGTGTTTGTGTGGGGGTTGAACCCCTTCTGGGTCATAAAGAAGACTTAAAACTTGGATATATTACTTCTTTGCTTTCAGACACCCCACATCCGGTATAATATAATCAAGAGTCGGGTTTTTTTTGTTTTTTTTTTTTAGATTTACCCCATGTCAAAATGATATCCATAATAACAAAAACTAATTAAGATCTAACTATGATCTAACAAAATGTAACAACATAACTAATTATACTTGGCTATACCAAATGCCATCCGTCACTTTCTCGGGACTTTTGACCCAGTCGTAAAACACTTTCAATACTAACAAGTCGGAGCGCTTTTTCGCCTAGGTTTGAATCCCGGTCGGACAGATCCTAGTGTGAAAAAGTTTGACCGTTCAGATAGTCAGTGTGTTTTCCCCGAACATTTTGGTTTCTTCCCCAATCCTAGAACTAATCGCCTTGATACAAGTGAAATAATCCTGACAGGGGCAAAAAACACTATTTTTCACACTCCATTCTAAAATATTTGAATATAAATCATTTTAAATGTTCGTTGGAGAATTTTGATAGTCGGTGATAGGTTCTTATGAATCTTAATATCTGTGCATAGTCTCAGAATTTTTATATCATATACATTTCATTTACATCCTGGCAAATTTTATGTACATGTATTGCCAAATTGTAAGTGTAAAAAAATTCTAAGTCTGGAAATGGCAATAAATACACAAAATTCATCTAATCAAACTGATAAATTGCTGATGCACAGGTTCTTATGATGCCTTAAGAAAAATTGGATCATACCTAAGTTAAACTTAAGACAAATTGTGTCTACAGACAGATGGATGGACAGAAAGACAGGGTGATTCTAGTATATCCCCCTAACTATGTAACAGGGGGCATAACAACAGCCTAAGACATGTCAATAAATGCCTTAGTAACAATGATAAAAAAAACCAAAGTTTTTCTTCAAAAACAGTATTTACCTTTTTTCTTATTACATGTATTAACAAAATTAATTTATATACACACTTGAAGTTAACTACTAAAACATGTTTCAAAACAACAGATTTTTTCCACAAGAAAAATATTGTCAGCGAGTTCATAAATAATTCACTAATAATAACAATCAGTTTCTATTTTGTGGAAGTTCTTGTCCTTTTATCCCAGCTAAAATTAGCACCATATGATTTTGGTTTAAGTGCTATATCCTTCCTTTCTTCTACAGAATATTCCCAACCTACAAAATTAAATGATACAATAGTTAGCTGCATATGCATAAAAGACTAAATTCCAATCTAAATCCTGTTAAGCACTTATTTTCCAACTCTAAGTTGTTTAAAACAAGAATTTCACAGATTTTGTTGATTGTAAGTTAAATGTTGAACATCAAATTAGCATTTTTTTTAAGCTATTTATCAGGAGTTTATTTTCCTTTAAAGGATGAATCTTAGAAAAAGTGCATGTATGTGTAAAGTGTAGTTTGCCTTGAACTAGCGTGCACTCAGGGGAACTTTTTGTTAAGGTGCTGGCTCACTAAGTTAGAATGTCATAGACAAGCATACCATTTCGACAGTCACATTATCCTGACACCTTGCAAACCAGCTGATACCCTGACTTCTTAATGTTGAGCACCAGGTGAAGAAGCAGACTCTCAAACTTAAAAGTTTTATGTAAGAACCAGCTGTGGTTTGAACCCATAGCCTCTTGCTCTCAAAGACAATGCAGAGTTGCACAAAATTAGATCTCCAACTATACAGTTCATACAGTCAATACATTTGTATACTGGTAAGCCAAACACGAGTTTCAACTTGACTTTAGGGTACTTATAACTTCTCTTTTTAACATGCCAATACCATTAATGCTGACAAGGCAGGTAAGGAAGATACTGACTTTTCGTTTGGTGACAACTGAGACAACTGGAGCAAACATTTTTCTTCCTATTTATCAGTGAAATCATTGAAAAATGAAACTGTGAGCTTATCAAGATTTGGGTTGAACTGAAATTTTTCAACCCCTGAGTGTAATCTAATACTGAAAGATGATTACTCACCATTCTTTTCACAAAATGACATAGCTGCTTCTTTAGTATGAAAATCTACTGTTGCATTCGACAAAGGATCAGCCCTGAAAAAGACAAACAACCGTAGACATTTATCATTATAATGTATATTAAAAAAACCCAAAAAACCTATACCTGACATGTATATTTCCCGGGATAGGTTATATGATAATATTTTCCATATCACAGTCCAATAGGGCATGTACAGGCTATCTCAGAACAAAGGTAACTACTTTTTTCGTAATAGTATGGGAAGTAATTCATGACATAAGGTGTATCATAAACATATAGTTTTGTCATATATATATAGGGGAGGGGTTTGAGCGATAGAAAATTGAAATACAACCAGAGATTCAGGACTTAAACATCAAACTATTCATTGTCAATTCAATTTTCTTCCATATCTGCTAATGTGAGATAGGGTTTTCCCCTATGTGAGAAATGTGTTTCCCGTACCTCGAACAGAAAAATCCCACGCGCACACCGGTGCTAGATTTTTCTGTCTCATCCAGTTTGTCTGGTACTGCCTCACGCGACGATTGATGCCTTTAGTATTACTCAGGATGACGTATCCGATCATTGTGCTTGACGTCATCAAAACAATAGGTTTATTTATTTATTTTTCAAATATGTGCTTTTATTGTTTCTTGTCAAAATATTTTATTGTCAAAGTTGTTTTATATTTTGATCTTTGATATCCTAAACTTTTGAAGTGTTGTCGATGGGATTATTTTCAAACGGCGAATTTTTACAATGCATAAAGTGTCCAAAGGAATGCAAGGGGTCCATAAGGGTGTTTTGTTTTGTACGTATCGCAGTTATAAACATTTTAATGGTACGAGAAATAGAATCTGTCACCTGTTTGTGACGATTCAGGTTGATCTCAGTCTCAGGTAATGTGATGTAACATATCCCAATCTTGGCACAGCCTCGATTAGGATATGTTACATCACATCACCCTCGACTGAGATCATCCGGTATCAGTCACAAACAGGTGACAGATTCTATTAATCTCACATGGGCTTGACGTCACAGTTACGTGACAATCACATGATGTCATCCTGTGAGTAAATGACGTCATCTTGCGGGAAAATGAGAGCCAGACCTCCAAAATTTAGAAATTTTAAGTGCGTTTCAAATGTTAATACTCAGATTTTATAATAAATAACTTTTTCTTCAAGTTTATACATTTTGTATAAGCCAAAATTAAGTATAGTCTATCAAATGGTCATATTTATTTTTACATAGAATGTTGAATAACAGAGTTAGATTTTTCAAACATGGCGCCCATGGATATGTAAATCATATGTGAAGCCATAATTGACATTAAAATGGAAGAAAAAGAATCCATTATGAGTTTATCCATGTAGGATAGGGAAATCTCACCCTCGGGGTTGAATATTTCAGTCAGAGATGAGGCTTGCTGAGTCTCTGACATAAATATTCAACCCCGAGGGTGAGATTTCCCTATCCTACATGGATAAACTCATAACGGATTCTTATAACCTCCCTCTAACTATGTTTATATTAAAACTAGTTACAGAAAAATCTTCACATTTATCCATATTTGTTAAAATATAAGTAGTATACCAAAAAAGACTGAAAACATATACTTGAAAATGCAACCAAGTGCGTGAAACAACAAAACAGTAGGAAACTTCTGGCAACTAGAACAAGAAACGACAAATACATAATATAAGTAAAGGTAAGTACATAGTATTAGGACCAAGTATTATAAACATTCCAACTTTACACATGAACTGAATTAATTTTGTAGAAAAGTGTGGGTTCCATAGGTTGCAATTAGAAGACCCAAGCCAAAGATTTACTGTCACTCTCACAGCCAAGTTTTCTAAACTTACGTTGAAGTCCATCCCATAAGTGGATTCTCCCATCTTTCTCGTGTATCAAACTGCATTCTCCAACCTTTTGTTCCGTGAGTTCCTGACTGCATGGCGTTCTTCGACGGTGCAAATATCCTGACACGACGACCTTTTATATGTTCTACTGGTACACCAGTTATCGTAGAGATATCACTCTAAATGAAAAAGATATGAAAATGTTTTGATGGATCAGAACCCAAAATAACAATTTTTTTTGCTGAATAGCAGTATAATATACAGGTTTTTCTAGTAAAAATCACACACCTTCATAGCTTGATAGATCACTTACCCAGCTGGTATTAAATTAAAAATACATCAGTACACATGTCTGGGCAAGATGCTTAAATCTTGTAGATTTTAAAATAAAAGAGAATTAAAGCTCCCTTCAACAAAAATAACTAGATGCATCCTAGTAATGCAGTTTAAAGTAGGATTATACAGAGGAAAATAAGAGTTAGAGGTTTTAAATGTTTTCCTAACACCGACTTACAAAATCTTATTTCAGGAGTGTCAGTTTGCAATCATTCACTGGATGTGTGACCTTCAGCTGGTTACCAATAGGCAACTATAAACCAGCTGATATAATATATATTGGAGACTTAATTTGATGTAGTGCTTTACTTGTAACCCTCTCACCATATGACTTACACATATACAAACACTAGTACTAGGTATATGTAACATATAAGTACTGGTGAAACTGTATAACAATAATAGTATTACAAGTACCTTAATATTCAAAGGTAAAGGGAGATAATCCCAGGTCTACAATCATTCTTTCATATAAATAAGTATTTTTTGAGACAGAAATGGTTCCTTGTTATTTTAATTAAAATTTGAATAAATAACACCAATATAGCTAAAACTATATGGGTCCAATAAGCTTTAAGATCTTTTATATGTTTGGCATTTTTGTCTACATTTTAACCAGCAAAATCATCACAAAATTTGGACCTTCTAAGGTTAATACATTGATTTAGTGTCAAAAATACTCACAATTTATTAAACTCTTGATAATTTGAGAATATATGTCAAGTGTCTTGGTTAAATTTAAATTAATTAATAAAAATTGTATCCAATACATGATTAGAGAAATGTTTTTTATATCATCTACAGCTGTCGTGATTCAAGTCATATTTTTTCATTCAAGGCAGCTGTGTTCAATCCAGAAATCTGTTTGGTAGAGTCATCCTAGCCCAGGCATTTAAAAAAAAAAAAAAGAAAGACCATGCTTTTTTTCCCCAAAATAATATTAAAGAAAACTTGAGACATTTCAAATAAGACAGAAAAGATGGGTAGGGATGGCCAACAGACTGGGTTTTTTAAGGGTACAATAATTTTATTTTTGGGACAATGGCAGAATTCCTTTCTAAATTAAACACTGCAAGGGGTCATGGATTCAAGCCTAAACCACTCTGTGGTATGTCCTGTAGCCAGGCACTGATCTAAGGAACTTATCTAACCTTTTCATCCACCCAGATCATGATCTGTTTGTCTTTATCTTCTTGATCTGCATATGCATCATATATAACTGGTACAGGAACCTTATCACCGGAAGAAGTAGTACAAGTTCTACAAATAAAGTATAACTGAAATTTAAATCACTGTACACAATAAAAATAAAATACAAATACTGTAGTTATAGATTAAATACAGTAAAACCTTAATTCATTGCCAACATTTGTCTGTCAAATCTTGGTATTATAAGGGGTTTAGTAATCAGAATTAATAATGGTGTTTTATACTTCAGTCAAGATTCTTCACTTATAAACATTGTAAATCAGTTATCGAGTTTAAATGGCAGCAGAAAATAGAGGGTATTTCTGATGATTTTTGGAAAAGATGTAACATACTATATTTAAATGCACAAAAGATATAAAACTCTGATGGTTTCAATTTTGTATTGTACATAGATTACTAAGTACCAATCAGTTTTTAAAAAAAATACATGTTGAAAGTGATTTGTGTAGTTTGTGTCATGAAACACCAGAAACTTTAATTCATATTTTTTATGAATGTAGGTATGTTACATCTTTTTGGGAAAATTTTCAGTTGTGGATAAATGAAACATTGCATTTAAATCTAAAACTTACTGTTACAGAAGTTATATTTGGATTTTTTTTTCAAAAATAATGATATAGTAAATTTATGTATTATTCTTGCTAAATTTCATATATATAAACAAAATTAAAAAACAGTATTCCATGCTTTGAAGGCATGAAAAAAGAAATGTTCTATTATAAAAAAACTGAGGAATATTTATATAAAATAAAATTTTAATATGGTAAATTCTTGCAGAACTGGGGCCCGTTACATGAAATGGACATGTAATTAAAAAAAAAAAAAAATTACAAGTCTATAGTTTGAATAGTGCCTTTAAATATGTTTCTGTATGAGTGTGTGAATATAAGTCTGTTTTTATGTAAAAAAAAAATTGTACTTTATACTTAAGCAATATATTATGATATCGAAAAAAAAAAAAAAAAAAAAAAAAAAAAAAAAAAAAAAAAAAGATTCTTCACTTATACATGTACCAACACAATCAGTTCTAAGAGTTAAGGAAATCAGAGTGGTCAGAGAAAACCATTAACCTTTGACAAACTAAATGATGAACTTTTTTACACTAGGATCTGCCTGATTGGGATTTTTATTTTGGCGATGAGACACACTGTGATTCTGAAGCACATACTTCAGCCCACTCAACCACATAGGCCCACAGAGTTTACAGATAAGTCAAGAGAAACTTACAAATAACAAAAAAAGAAGAGTTTATTGGTTTTCGTACTAGTGTAGTACTTTTTGTGTTTTTAACTCTTTACAACACTTCAATTTGTATTACCGAAGATTTATATATGAATAGGCTAATAGCTGCATGTTATAATAATTAGGGTTTTTTCATGGTTGTCAGAAGCAGATTACCAGAGCATCCAGGAAGATGGGATTGGAAAATAAAGAAATGGAGAAGTTTCGACTCATAAAAGAATATTAGTGTTATTCTCTATAGTATCCCATATTAAATTTGGGCAAATCCAGAATTTTATAAATGGGAAGGGGGTGTTGACTTTTATCATGAGATATCTGTGAGCATTGTAGGCTAAAGTCCAAGCAGAGTCTTGGGGCCGCTAAAGGCTCTTAGCAGTCTAGGGCAGAGCCCTGTTCTGGGTCCAGGCAGCAAAGTTCCCAGTGAAAAAAAATGAGTTTTAATATTTCTGGTGACCTTTTAGCTACATTTTTCTCCCTCTTCTGAATATTTCAATGGGAAGTTGCAATCCCCCCTTGAATCTAGGAAAGGCAAAAATGCAGCAACCAAACCGGGACTTATACCCAGGACTTTCTCAACACTTGCCAGACGCTCTACTGACTGAGCTACCAGACCATCTATGAAGCCTGGTCCACTACATTCCTTCCTTTCTTTTTGATTCAACTTTGATTTAAAACTACCAGGTTCTACCCTGGGACCAACCTGTCGGTCAGCCACTTCCCAGGGTTGGACAAGCCCCAAATGTAACAGAAAGGGAAAGATGCAGCAGCCAAACCTGACTTGAACCAGGGACCTTCCCCAAACTAGTGGGACACTCTACCGACTGATCTACCTGACCACCTATCAAGGTTTGACAAGCCCCAAAAATAACAGGAAAGGCCAAACTGGGACTTGAACCAGGACCTTCCCAATACTAGCAAGATGCTCTACTGACTGATCTACCTGGCCACCTATCAAGCCTGGTCGCCTACATTTGAATTCTGTGTCAGTGGCAAGATTATCCCATGAATGTTAGCATTATACAGAAGATCTTTAGGAAAGACATTCACTGGAATGACCTAAAATGTAACTTTTTTTTTTCTTCTGGTCCTTATAAGTTACTTATCAGCATTTATATCATATAGTGATTACTATAACAGACTTTTTTGGGTATACATATTCAAAAACATTGGGTAATGATTCATTTTGATAAGTCTTGGGAATGACAATTTGATTGATTTTGTTGTCAATGTTGATATTGTGAACTGTATGCCTAGTACACCTATGGTGTCGATTTTTCCAATCAGCCAAATATCTAGCAGCACCGGCGACATTTTAATGTCGATGGTACCTTATTGTAAGTTTTGTTATACAGTAATGTGCATGTCCAACAGTGACCTTCAAGTCCCCCCCCTTCTCCCCGGGATTTATAGTATTACACTGGACTGCTCTCATTATGAAATTAGCCATTAAGTGTATACTTAAACAGAAATGATTCTTAAATATACTTATAGTGATAAAATGTCTAATATTTGAATGATCACCTTGCTATAAACGTCCTGAATACTTGTCTAGCTGGTCTAAGGTAGACCATGAAAGCCATTTTCCAAGGGAGGTAAACCGAGATGGTAAGACAAGTAATAGCTTTCAGAAAAATCGGTTTGGGGTGCTGACGTAGAAGAAACAGATTGAATTCCGGAATAAAAAAACCAACGTTCTGGATTTTGAAGGATGGACTACAAACTATGATGTCAGTCGTACGTACACTTTAAATCGTAGTCAACTTTAAAAAAGTAGTAATAATAATAATAATAATAAATGTGCACATCAGACGTATTATAGATTATTAAAAGCTTGATTTAAAAAAAAAAAAAAAAAAAAAAAAAAAAAAAAAAAGGCCAACAATATGCTTTTTATAAGAAAAAAGCTAACAAGATGCACCTGATAAAAGTTGACTTTAAAAATTTTCAACTCTGAAGTTAGACCAAACAGTGAGATCATAAACCTCTTTAAAATTACCTCATAATAATCCCACTAATCAACCTAACGTACATTTATTTATATTTATTTATTTTATTTATTTGGTCTTGTTAGAAGTTTGTGTATAGATTTACTATGAATGCATTCTGCACCATGGCCACCTCGTCTTGATATTCGACTAAAAAACGCACGTCTGTATCTGCTTATGCAATCGGTCACAGTCGTATTGCAAAAATTCATTCCTTGTGTATATTTTGTAAATTCACAAATGAAATTTTGGTGTGTATGTAATACATTTGTCAAGAAGATTGTTAAAATTGTTGTCAGGTTAATCAGCGACCTTTTTATTTTTGCAGCATGTAGTAAAAAATATAACACAAAACACAAAAACCATTTCTTTAATTTTATTCAATAATATTGAAAGACTTTGTGTCCCTAATCACATGGAGATACTAAATTGCTATTTTATGGATATAGATTTGGTTTTATAATACAGAATAGGTTTATAATTTATGTACATATTTGCCATCTTTTAGAGATTACTATGGAATATGGAAAAAGACGTATGGGCTGGAAAAATAAGACTGAAATTGCACCACAACCAATCAATGTAACCATTTTTACTTTATATGATAAAGTATCACAATAAAAGGTAAACTGGCATAGTTATTCAAGAGGAAGATAAATTCAATTATATTACGAAGGAATAAAACTTCAGAAATAAATGTCTCTATGAAGAACCCCATAAACAAAAGATGCTACTCCTTGTTCTAAATTCGACAATTTTAAAAGATATTTTACAAAATAATTGACATTTAACTGGTAACAGTTTGGTTTGATGGAATGGCGTTTTACCACCAGTCCTGAAATAGTAGAGAAAGACGAGTTCCAAGTTCTGCCCCTAGTAGGGGTCAAATTGAAGTGTTGATCAAGTGTTGACACAAGCTCTCAGCCATGGGGACCTAGAAACCCTTTGGAAGAGATTTAGTGTAACTGTTAAACAGAATTATAAATTTTATATATATATATATATATATATATATATATATATATATATATATATATATATAAAGAAATATATCACAATACTAACCTGATTTTTAATTTCTCTTGCTTCTATTTATGACCAATTCTGATGCCACTCTAGGGATACTGTGATAGCACTTATGATATAATCAAAGCAAGAGAAAAATATTTTTGATCAATTTTGTTATTAAACTTTTGAAGATATTTTTATCTATACATGATTAAGCCTGTTATTGTCTAAAAAGTTGTCACAATTGTTTAATTGTCAGTAAATAAAGGCTCAATCATGCATTTATTCATTTTAATTTTCTTTTACTTTAATCTGCAGTCACTTTTAAAGAAAGAGAAAAAAAAGGAAAAGGATTTAAATTAAGTGACTGGCACAAATGTTTCATAGAAATGCACTACCACAGGAGGTCAACCAGCTCACGGGAGAAGGCGCTGTGATCTGAATGATTTTATTTACTGCCGGGACACCTGGAATGAAAGAATAAATGAATGAATGAATAAACAAACAAACAAATAAATAAATAAATAGAAATGTAATGCAATGCAAAACATATACATGTATGTAATTATCATATGACAATAAGCAATTAAACCACAAATCTGAACCTTCTGATTTTTTTTTTACTGACTGCCTGTTTGATTGACTAACCAACTGTTTGGTGGACTTGCAGACAGTTTGATTCATTCATGGATTCTGACTGCCTGTTTGCCTGACTTACCAACTGTATGGTTGACAGTTTGTTTGATTCACTCAATGATATCTCTGACTGGTTTAATGACTGTCTTACTGGCTTTGACCACAGACTGACTGATTGGTTGAATATTTGAAAGATTGTTTCTGACTAACACACACCAACATATCTGTACCAGATTAGTTCATGATCTTAAAGAAGTAAAAACTTAGTACTTACTTTGAAATGATTTTATCATGCCCGATGTGTTCAAATAAAGTCCGAGCCAATCCTTGATTTTCTGAAAATATAAGTGCATATCTCTGATAAAATATGACATCACATGTTACCAACTAACAATAACAAACTATGTTTGCAACAACAGACAATATGAAAGACAAGCCAGCGTTTTAGACCCCTCGACTGTCGAGTTTAAAGAAATATAAGGGAGATGAATTTTTATTTTTTATTTTTTGCAGCAACGCGTGAACAAATTTGACAATATACCAATTTCAACCATGCTCGTTGAATAAAGTGACAAGTGCCCCTCTGTATAAAGCTCATGCACCAATAAAGGTCTAATTTTTTACCTTATTCGAATTAAGGTATAATGTTTGAAAGCACATTTGCACAAAGGAGCCATGAAAGCTAAAATTTTAGACAGCTAATAATTATATTGGTGTAATGATTGAAAGATTCTGATATAGGTAGATAATAACCTTGAATTTACTGGTCATTTTCTTCCAGAACCTGCAGTGTACTTCCTTCTATTAACTGGAGCTCATGTATGTTCTGTAATAATAAATAAATAACTGAATGAATGAATGAATGAATGAATAAATAAATAAATAAATAAATAAATAAATGTATGTGAACTTTAAACACATGTATATTACATTTATTCCAAGTTCTTTTATTCAAAATGAGTTTTGATTTTTACAAAATCTGTTTATTACATTTGTTTAGGAAATAATTTTCAGGTTTCCCTTAAATGGACAAAATTGTCTGCAGATGTCCCTCGCACCAGTCCCAAACAGCTAAGAAATTCATAGCTTCTAAATTTCACCTGCATTCAGAATTGAATTGACATTTATGGGTCTGTTCTACTCAAATACAGAAAACCAGACCCGGTCTGATATCTAGTTTACATTTTATTTTACTGATAACATTCGATGCAAGAAAAATAATAATGCAAAGTTCAATCACAGAACGAGAGTAATTTCTTTATTCAGCAGTTAACAAAATAATTACCTCAATGTTAAAATTTTCATTTATGGCCCCAGCTACTGTCTGAATGGTCGCCAGGTCTGACTCATCAAAGCTGAACCGGACGGCAGTATACTGTGCACCATCTGTTAGACATTTGTATGTATCAATGATATAATTGGTTACTTCCTCAACTGATTGGAACTCTATCAATACTGCAGCGCCTTCTCCACTTGGAGCGGGTTGACCTCTGTCATCCCTAGAGTGGCTGTCTAACAGATATATAACTTTATTTTCTTTTTTTAGTGCAACAGAATACCCCATAATGGTAAGAATTATGGATGTTGGTCCGTCCTCTGAAAGAACTCGAGGCAAATAATCCCCTAGAGCTGGAAACTCCATTGGTTTAAAGGTGGAGGAAGTGGCATCTTCGAGATCTTTAAAGAATGCACCACAGAGGTTCCCTGATACCTCTGATTCCTTATGGGCAAGGAAACATTTATTACCCACAAGGAATGGGAGAATATCAGGGAGCTCATCCGCACCGACTCTTAAATCCGATGCCACTGACACCACAAGCTTTTCTCGGAGAATGCAGTGGTATTTATCTCCAAGAATAAGCCAATCATTCAAATCTCTGGAGATCCATCTATTGAGCTCTTTCAGACGGCTCAGCATCAGAGCAGTGGCGGCCATTGAAGTACATTGTGTCCCGGCGTACTCTGAATCTAGCAGGCCCTGATCAGTGGTGGCTCGGACCAAACGATGTGGAAATGGAGCTGAAAATAGTAATACATTTATAAAAAACGCTTCACAGGCTAGTCATACAACATTATGTATAAACAAATTGAAACTTTTTTTATTTATTTATTTTTTTTAAATATTTAGTCATTTTTACCATTATGCACTGAGAAGAGTTAAATTTTTTGTTTTCAATATTTGTTTACCTGGAATATTGTTTTACTTGTTTATTGTGTATTGTTTTCCCTGCTTATTGTGTTGTGTTGTTCTTGCTTATTGTGATGTGTTCATGGTTGTTTTTGTTACTGCAAAGTACCTGATTTCAGCTATGCATCTCTAAACAAATATTTATTTGCAAGACCAATGAAATCGTCTTTTGATTTTTTAGTTTTTAATATGTTGAAATTATCATTTTATGCTCTTTATTTGTACAATGGTTCATCAAAATCTATTGAGAAGTGTTGAAGATAAGAACGGACACTTGTGAACGAACATACATAAAGACCAAACAAAATAAATATACCCCGATTATTGTTTGTTTAGAAACATACAAACTGGAAACGACTAGTCAAGTTTGTGTTGTTCTCTGTAAATGTTTTAATGCAGATTTTTGGCCTTGCTGGCCAAATTTTCTGAAGTAAATTGCATGCTAACGGACCTCAATGCCTAGTTTCGAATCCCGCTCGGGTAGATAAGAGTATGAAGAAGTTTGTCCGTTAACACGCAGAGAGTTGGTAAGTTTTGTCTTCTCTGGTTTACTACACTAATCTAGATTATAGAACTGACCACACAGATATAGGTAAAATAATCTTGTCTGGACTGAAAATAATATTGAACACACCTCTGCATTTACTGCTGGTTGTTTAGCATCGGGGTTTTGTTGGGGAGTTGCAAACACGTTTTATTACATGCAATATTAATGTTTAATAGTATTTACCTTGATTCTGTACGTTAGCTCCACATTTCCTGGAAATTAAAAATAAAAATCACATTGTTGTTGTATTTTTTTATATCATAACTACAAGTTATAAAAACATTCATAAAAGAGACATGTTAAATGTCTAAATGGCAATCATCCGCACACCCAACCATTTATACATTCACAATTCATCTATTTAACAGCCACACATACATCCATTCATTTTTTTAATAAATTTTTTTTTCCACCATCCATCGATTCATACTTCCACACATTTTTAGATCCTCACATCCATAGATTCCATCATCCTTCCATTCATACATCCACACATCCATTCATTTGTACATATACACATCCATCGATTAATAATTGAACCATCCATTGATTAATATTTCCACCATCCATCGGTTTATGCATCTGCACTTTCATCTATTTATACATTCTTTTACTATTTAAGCATCCACACATTGATCTATACATACACACATTCATTCATTCGTACATTCTCACATCCATCTGTATATCTATCTACTCTCATCTTTTTATACATCCACACATTATTTATTTATGCATCCACTCACACATCCCACTGTACATCCAAATATTCAAAAAAGTATTATTTAAATCCATCAATGATTACAGAAGATTATAGTGTCAATTTACTATATGATGTGTCAATTGCTTTTAAAATAATCAAGTTTTCCCTGATCTTTATCCAATTTTAAACCCTCATCCTAAGAATTTTCTATGGAGGTCAAGTAGTCCATAGGTCAGGTACATGTATCATAGTGCCTCTAAGCACAGAGTTTTGGTGAGATCCTTGTGTTAAACAGTATGACAGTTCACGTGACATAGGTTATTGATTTCCCAGGGACACTACGATTTTCTCCACCATCTTAGAACTGACCGCCTTGACATAAGTTAAAAAAAAAAAATGTTGACTAGGGTGTTAAACAACATACCTTTTTCTACTTCATTCTCTTGAACATTATTAAAACAGTAAAAAAGAGTACTACTATACATACCTTACACAATCTACAGGCTTGACCTGTAAATGAAAACAAAATTAATTAAACAAATATAATTCGGACTCAGTGCTTAGTGAAGTTGTTTATTTTTTTTTTTATAATTTCATCTGCTTCAGAGATTGTGTCAGAGTATGGTGGTCAGAAAAAAAATCTGTAATGTGCATGTACAATTATTGTACATGATATTTTACGCTACATCCCTCGAAACAAGTGGATGGACATAGTTATTGACGTGCAAAAGGAATCGTATCACAAATTAGTACAGAATAGTACAGATAAAAATTAGAACCAGAAGATGATTAACAGAATCAAGTCTAATACATGTATCAGGAAACAAGTCTAAGCAATTTTCTATCTTGTTGAAAAGATGTGTGATGAAAATACAAGCCCCTTTACCATAATTTTCACAAAAAGGAGATGCCAATGACAATGCTTTGAATTATTTGGATGGTGCATTCCCATGTTGTCATGAAAAAGCTTTCAGTTGAATTTTGATAATAAACACAATCAAAATATGTAAAATTTTCAATATTTCTTGTCGTTGATTTCAATGGACATTTTGATAAAAATGCAAAATAAGATATAAATTATCTACGAATGGCAAGACACATACATTTAAGTGACAGCAAGTTGACATAGAAAAAAATGAGAGGGGGTGGGGGAGGGGGTGATAAGATAATTTGATGCATGATTTGACTTATACAACAAAATATAATCTCCTTTAGTTTACCCAACTTGATCTTAATTCAGAGGAGCTGAAGGTAAGTAATACCCCGAGTTTCCTGACAGAATAATGTTAAATAGAACATTTAGTCTAATAGGACAAAATCTGTAAAGAATAAAGAACTACTTGTTAGAAAGGTGCACATCAGTAACATGTATACAAAAAATTGTGTTAAGTGCAACTTTGGCAGAAAAATCAATTGCAATGTTGTGTGCTCTTTATATTTAAAAATACACAATTTAAATTCAGTAGCTGGTAATTTTGAATCTTACTTTATGTAGAAACCCAGCATTTGCACATGACAAAAAAAAAACAAAAACCACACAGTGAAACCAAATCTACATGAATGAATTGGTAGATGGCTGTAAAACAATACAGTGTGTTCCTGACTGTTGATGGACATAAGATTATAAATCCAGTCATATTTGGCTTTAGCATGTTCTGTGTTTGAATATGTATAAAATAATGCATTCAAAATTCTATGTAAATTCACACGTGCTACTTTAAATGCACTTTTTCATAAGAATTTTAAATTTCGGGCTTTCTTTTGTAACCCCCACCCACACCATTCCCCCATCACATCACACTTACACATTCTTTGTTAAACTTTTTAAAAAATTATATTTTCACAGAATTTTTGATAATGGCTTGTTTTAACCATTTATATGCCTTTTCAATCATAATAAGAATTCAAGTTAGAAAATATATATAAAAGACCTTCCAGTATGCTTAACCTGCTATTCTAGACTGGACCTAATGATGCTGCCGAGACTGGACCTGATGATGCTGCCGAAACTGGACCTGATGATGCTGTCCAGACTGGACCTGATGATGCTGCCCGAAGTATCTGATCAGATACCTCACAACTATCACTGAACAAGAACAGTTATATCTTTTTATCAGGATCACTAAACGGGGTCACTCATCCCTTTTTATTTGAATCTCCAGTGGAGGGGATTGCTGTTTATCACTTCCATTCGCCACTTATTTTTTTTCATTACTAAGTGGGTCTCTCTTTATCATTTTTACCTCTTATTGAATCACTGAGCCTGATCCCTATCCATCACTTTTTATTTGGAATCCTCGAGGGGATGCTTTTCATCACTTCAGTCACTCATTATTCACTACACGAGGTCTCTTTTCATCACTATTTATTTGGTATTCTCAGGGGAGAGGATGTTTTCATCACATCAATCATTCTCTAATTGAATCACTGGATGGGGTCTGTATTCATCACTTTTTATTTGGAATTCTCAGGGGAGGGGATGCTTTTCATTACTTCAATCAACCTCATTGAATCACTGAGCCTGATCTCTATCCATCACTTTTTATTTGGAATCCTTAAGGGAGGGGATGCTTTTCATCACTTCAGTCACTTATTGAATCACTGAGTGGGGTCTCTATTCATTAATTTTCATTTGGAATCCTTAGGGGGATGCTTTTCATCACTTCATTCAGTCTCTTACTGAATCGCTGAGTGGGGTAACCTTTTTATCGCTTTTTATTTGGAATTCTCAAGGGAGGGGATGCTTTTCATCACATCAATCAGTCTTTAATTGAATCACTGGGTGGGGCCTCTATTCATTAATTTTCATTTGGAATCCGTAGGGGGATGCTTTTCATTATTTCATTCAGTCTCTTACTGAATCGCTGAGTGGGATAACTTTTCATCGCTTTTTTTTTGGAATTCTCAAGGGAGGGGATGCTTTTCATCACTTCAACTAGTCTTTAATTGAATTGCTGGGTGGGGCCTCTATTCATCACTATTTATTTGGAATTCTCAGGGGAGGAGTTTCTTTTCATCATTTTATTTGTCTTTTTTTTAGTTGAATCACTAGGTGGGGTCTCTATTCATCACTTTTTATTTGGAAATCTCAGGGGAGAGGATGCTTTTCATCACATCAATCAGTCTCTAATTGAATCACTGGATGGGGTCTGTATTCATCACCTTTTATTTGATATTCTCAGAGAAAAGGATGCTTTCATCACATTAATCAGTCTCTAATTGAATCACTTAGTGGGGTCTCTTTTCATTAGTTTTCATTTGGAGTCATCAAAGGAGGGGATGCTTTTCATCACTTCAATCATTCTCTAATTTAATCACTGGATGGGGTCTCATTTCATCACTTTTTATTTGGAATCCTCAAGGGAGGTAATGCTTTCATAACATTAATCAGTCTCTAATTGAAACACGGAGCTTGGGCTCTATTCATTAGTTTTCATTTGGAATCATCAAAATAGAGGATGCTTTTCATCACTTCAATCAGTCTCTAATTGAATCACTGAGTGGGGTCTCTATTCATCACTTTTATTTGAAAATCTCAAGGAAGGGAATACTTTTCATCACATCAATCAGTCTCTGATTGAATCACTGAACGAGGTCTCTTATCATTACTTTTTTGAATCACTGAACGAGGTCTCTTTTCATTACTTTTTAATTGGAATTCTCAAATGGAGGGTTGCTTTTCATCACTTCAATCAGTCACTTATTGAATCACTGAACAAAGTCTCTAATTTATCACTTTTTATTTGGAATTCTCAGGGGAGAGTATGCTTTTCATCACATCAATCAGTCTCTAATTAAATCACTAAGCAGGGTCTCATTTCATCACTTTTTATTTGGAATTCTCAAGGGAGGGGATGCTTTACATAACATCAGTCTTTAATTAAATCACTGAGTGGGGCCTCTATTCATTACTTTTTATTTGGAATCCTCAGGGGAGGGGATGCTTTTCATTACTTCAATCAACCTCTTATTGAATCACTGAGCCTGATCTCTATCCATCACTTTTTATTTGGAATCCTCAAGGGAGGGGATGCTTTTCATCACTTCAGTCACTTATTGAATCACTGAGTGGGGTCTTTTTTCATTAATTTTCATTTGAAATCCTTAGGGGGATGCTTTTCATCACTTCATTCAGTCTCTTACTGAATTGCTGAGTGGGGTAACTTTTCATCGCTTTTTATTTGGAATTCTCAAGAGAGGGGATGCTTTTCATCACTTCATTCAGTCTCTTACTGAATTGCTGAGTGGGGTAACTTTTCATCGCTTTTTATTTGGAATTCTCAAAGGAAGGGATGCTTTTCATCACTTCAACTAGTCTTTAATTAATCGATGGGTGGGGCCTCTATTCATCACTCTTTATTTGAAATTCTCAGGGGAGGAGTTTCTTTTCATCACTGTAATTTGTCTCTTTTTTAGTTGAATCACTGGGTGAGGTCTCTTTTCATCACTTTTTATTTGGAATTCTCAGGGGAGGAGTTTCTTTTCATCATTTTAATTTGTCTCTTTTTAGTTGAATCACTGAGTGAGGTCTCTTTTCATCACTTTTTATTTGGAATTCTCAGGGGAGGAGTTTCTTTTCATCATTTTAATTTGTCTCTTTTTAGTTGAATCACTGAGTGAGGCCTCTTTTCATCACTTTTTATTTGGAATTCTCAGGGGAGGAGTTTCTTGTCATCACTTTAATTTGTCTCTTTTTAGTTGAATCACTGAGCAGGGTCTCTATTCATTAGTTTTCATTTGGAATCCTCAAAGGATGGGATGCTTTTCATCACATCAATCAGTCTCTTACTGAATCACTGAGCAGGGTCTCTATTCATCACTTTTTATTTGGAATCTTCAAAGGATGGGATGCTATTCATCACATCAATCAGTATCTTACTGAATCACTGAGCAGGGTCTCTATTCATCACTTTTTATTTGGAATCTTCAAAGGATGGGATGCTTTTCATCACATCAATCAGTATCTTACTGAATCACTGAGCAGGGTTTCTATTCATAACTTTTTATTTGGAATCCTCAAAGGATGGGATGCTTTTCATCACTCCAATCAGTCTCTTACTGAATCACTGAGCAGGGTCTCTATTTATCATTTTTTATTTGGAATCCTCAAAGGATGGTATGCTTTTCATCACTCCAATCAGTCTCTTACTGAATCACTGAGCAGGGTCTCTATTCATCACTTTTTATTTGGAATCCTCAAAGGATGGGATGTTTTTCATCACATCAATCAGTCTCTTACTGAATCACTGAGCAGGGTTTCTATTCATCACTTTTTATTTGGAATCCTCAAAGGATGTGATGCTTTTCATCAGATCAATCAGTCTCTTACTGAATCACTGAGCAGGGTCTCTATTCATCACTTTTTATTTGGAATCCTCAAAGGATGGGATGCTTTTCATCACTTCAATCAGTCTCTTACTGAATCACTGAGCAGGGTCTATATTTATCACTTTTTATTTGGAATCCTCAAAGGATGTGATGCTTTTCATCAGATCAATCAGTCTCTTACTGAATCACTGAGCAGGGTCTCTATTCATCACTTTTTATTTGGAATCCTCAAAGGATGGGATGCTTTTCATCACTTCAATCAGTCTCTTACTGAATCACTGAGCAGGGTCTATATTTATCACTTTTTATTTGGAATCCTCAAAGGATGGGATGTTTTTCATCACATCAATCAGTCTCTTACTGGATCACTGAGCAGGGTCTCTATTCATCAGTTTTCATTTGGAATTCTCAGAGGATGGGATGCTTTTCATCACTTAGTTTGTTTCTTACTTGTTGAATCACTAAGCAGGTCTCTATTCATTACTTTTGAGCGATTATTTAAATGATACTGTAGGCTAGCCACCGATATGCTTACTTGCAATTTGAAAAAAAAGTGCTACTGTCTGATTAACGTCTGCCGTAGCACTAGTTTTTCAAGGTTTTAGAAGAGATATCAAAAAATTATATAGAATGCCACATACCGTTATGACGTATGCATTTTGTCGTAATTAACTGACACCAAACTAAATGCCATCTTAGCTGGAGTATAAAATGCAGAGCTTTTTAAAATCCTTACGGGGATTTAATATGGGAAAACACACAAACACTCATTCCGGAAATACACCGCTGTAATAATCATGCGGGTTAGGGTAGAAAATTCTGGAATAGTTCATTCAGCTGTAGGTAAGATCGCTGTTGTTAGACCTCCAGTATATATTCCTTTTGCTGTCAAGTTGCAGACGATATTACCTGGCCAGCGAAAATGGGAAAGTCGGTCATGCGCAATTCTATTTTCTTAACCCGCATGATTTTTCAGCGATGTATTTCCGGAATGAGTGTTTGTGTCTTTTCCCATATTAAATCCCCGTAAGGATTTAAAAAAGCTCTGCATTTGATACTCCAGCTAAGATGGCATTTAGTTTGGTGTCAGTTAATTACGACAAAATGCATACGTCATAACGGTATGTGGCATTCTTTAAAAGTTTTTGATATCTCTTCTAAAACCTTAAAAAACTAGTGCTACGGCAGACGTGAATCAGACAGTAGATTCTATGCATTGGTATACAGAGAACACCAACACTTTGAGTACAGTTTGACGGCGGGCATGTTTTTATCGCTTACAACCACAGGGAACTAAACACAAATAAATTATCTTTAAAACAAAAATACAAAAATCCTGACACCAAGCCCCTGTGCTTACAACTGCAAAGTTAATCAAAAGAAATGACCTTGAAACTTTTTAAGTTTTCGTTTTTCAGAAAAACTGTGTAATGTTCTTGTAAAGCCTGTAATGTACTTGATTTTCGTTTGACAAGAACAAGCTGGCATTTGAAATACACTAAATACAATTTAAAACTATTTTAAACCCAAAACTTTCTGCTGATGAAACATTGTCTTTGGCGCATCATTGCAAAGTATGCAACAGGAAATGGAATCCCGAAATTAAAATCCGAAATTGAACTAAGACTCGATTCGGAATCATAGCTATATTTTAGCAACTACCATGATTAATAATAAATTAAAAATAAATAAATAAATAAATAAATAAATAAATAAATAAATAAATAAACAATAACCTTCATAAACATGTTTTTGCGAATACAAAGTGATTGAAACCATTTAACATGTAAGTCTTATTATTATTATTATTATTATTATTATTATTATTATTATTATTATTATTATTATAATAAATTATTTTGTTTTTTCCACTAACATATAAAATTAGCAACACTTACCACTGAGCAACACAGTGCATTTTTCAGAGACCTTCTAATCTGTCTCAATCTTGATTTTAAACCCATCGCAAAAAGACTTTTTGTTAGCTACCCGCAAAAAAGTTTTATTTTTATTTGAGGTTGTTAATGAGATCACGTGACGTTATTGTTCTAATGGTAACAAGACCACAATTCCCATTTGTCCAGCTTCCTCATTTGGACGGGTTTCCTGACCATCTTGTAAAATTAGGAAAGCCAGTTACTTTGCCGTGAAACAACTTTATAAAATCAAAAAAAAAAAAAAAAATTAAAAGGTTTTACGTCCTATTCAAGAATATTTTACTTATATCGAGACGTCACCAGCTATAGGTGAAGTACCAGAAATTTTACCTTTGCAGTACACTTAGGGCAAGGTGCAGGGAAGGTTGTTTAACGTGCCACGCCTGCCGTGCCACGAGGCATCGGTTTTTTAGGTCCCCGTGACTTTCATTTTTAGTGCCGAGTGCTTGGCGAAACAGTAACTACCAAGTTTCAAATCTTGTTCAGACCCGACCGGGATTCGAACCCTTGACTCCTACATGCGGTATCTCAGATGGTAGTGTGTTCGCTCCGTAAGTTGGGGTCGTGGGTTCGAACCCCTGGCCGGGTCTGACCCAAGACTTGAAAGTGGGTAGTGACTATTCTTTCGCCAAGCACTTGGCATTACTAAATGAAAGTCACGGTTCTTTCGGATGGGAACTTAAAATAAACGAGGTCCCGTGTCATGGTAGACATGACACGATAAAGAATGCCATTAGCGCAACGCACAGGCAAAAATTTTGCACTTTCGCCTATAGCTGGCGACGTCTCGATATAAGTGAAATATTCTTGACCCGGGACGTTAAACACCATTACTCAACTCAACTCAAATCAACTCCTACATACAAAGCGAGCACTCTACTAACTGTCATGTACTGATTTTGAATTTCTATTAAAATAATGCATTCAAAATCAATTATATTTAAAATCGACACATGACACAACTATATAATGGGAAAGAGAATCCTATGTTAAAGTTTATGTTATCAACAGTTTTGCGTCTTTTTAAAAAATTCTAAACAGAGCCTAGATTTTCAAGGTATGCCGTCGTATTCAGTATTTTGGAACCTTCCGTTTTTCAACTGTTTTATATCTATCACCAGATCTTCCCAAAACATTAAATTGACCTATTAAACGTTTTCTTCTGTTCCCATACGTAGGAACCATCTTAACCCCTGTCTCACTACAAAACGGTGTATTGATTAAGCCCCAGTCAATTTTCATTTATTTATTTATTTATCTATTTATTTATTTATTTATAGATCAATTGCATTTTTTTTTTCGTTTATAGCGGTTGGTAGCGAAACTTTACATTAAGATTTCGATAAGTTAAAGGAAATATCGCAACCAGAGGGCCGTGAAGAACATCGTAATGGAATCGCTACTGTTAAATTAAGTATGTAACAAAAAAAAAAAAAAAAAAAAAAAAAAAAAAAAAAGGAAAATAATTATTATTTTCTGCTTCGGGGATGGGATGGAGTGGATTAATAAGTTTTGTGCACAGAAAAAATTCTTTCACTAATATTGAGGCGAACGATTCTTTAATGAGAGAGAGAGAGAGAGTATCATGGAACAGTTGTAACACGGTTGATTTACACCAGTGGGATATATTAACCTTTTTTCGCTGGGGCGCTTGAGATCACCTGGTCACCAATATTATCAATGGTCAAACGACTGGGGGTTACAGCTCTGTTGATTTTGACAAGTTATAATCTGCTGTATTTAAAAACAGAAATAGTTCAAAACAACCGATGAAATTTTGATATTTTGTCCCCAAGCCGGAAAATCTTTATTATAACGCAACGGCTTGATATCGTTTTAGGTGATAAATGATTAGTCCATACCGTTTCTTTAACCATTTCAAGGAAAAATACTAAGGAAAAATTGTGCAACTTTTGAATTGTATTATATCACAAAAAATCAAAAGTAGCCAGCTAACTTTACCGATCTTAACTAAAACCTTCGGAGCTATTTTTCTTGTCTCATGATCAGTTAAAATACAACAGATATAAGATTGAAATCGTTTTATGGCGTTTATCGTCTGTAAAGCGGATGGATCATAATCAACAAGAAGTTTTACAGCACATTCTGGTGACAAGTTAGGATGTAAATAAGTGGGATTCTCAATATGATTCTTAAGATTTAAAGTTGTATTGATGACCTCAAACTATGAAAACTCTTTAAGAACGTTGTCAAGGGGCATATCTTACTATAAGGCGACCGAAGCACCTTTCTCGGTAAAAATCAGATCATATTATTTTTAATTTTTTTTTTTTACTGAAATGCGAAGGAAATTAGAAAATGGGATAAAATAATTCATAGCACTGTGAACAAATATAAAATTTTGTGTTTTTTTTTCTTGGTTGTACAGACTTGTTTATTCAAACGGTCTTAGCAAACATCAAGTTCAGTTGTCTCCAGACTGTTCCATTTAACGTTGCTTTTTAATTTTTTTCCGGGGGGGGGGGGGGGGGCGACGCGACCCATAGATTCGCAGCCTTTTTTGGCGCTTCTATTTTTTGCCTCGGTTATAATTGGTTCCTATATATGCCTCTGTTGTCCGGTCTCATGTTCTGATAAACTTCTTCACTGAAGGTTTTCTGCTGAACTCAAGTACTTAATAGTTTATTGAAAAGTTTCGCTGGTGAGATACCAATGTCAAAATATCTTGATGAAGGCCATAATTAATACGTATCGGTAAACTCCTATACATGTCTAAATTTCTGCCAACATTTACTACACATGAGGTAAATAATTGTTTCATAAGAATATCTGGTTTGAAAAAACATGCTTTGTATTAGAATATCGAAACAAGATTTGTTTCAAAGTTGAACATGTTTGAAAGACTCTTGTCGTTGATTTCATCTGTATACATTGACAAAGAAGTTCACCGGTGTGCTACAACTCTAAACTCGGCATCAGTGGTATAATAATAATAATAATAAATAAATAAATAAATTTAAAAATATATCTTTTTTTTTAAATTTTAAAATATTGCATAAATATCCTAAAAGTTCATTACTGAAAAATGGCAATAAAATAAAAAATATATCACTTCGGACGAAGGTCTACCTGCCCCTAGTTTCAAAACTTTGAAATGTCATTCAAAATATTTAGGTATTTTTGTTAAATAATAACAACATGCAATATGAATTATACTTAATAAAAATACAATGGAGATACAATAGACAACACTGATAAAATAATATATACAAACAAATGGTAACTATCATGTACACTATAAAAACAAGCGCTTTGTTTTAAGCTGTCGACAACATACTTAGTAGTCCGAATTTCCTCTACCAAAACGCACTGGTGTCTAAAGGGGTGCGGTTTCATTTCTCTTTCAACTAAAAATATTGGTGGGACTGCAGGAAAGTAACTAAGCTCAATCGGTAAGTCAATGATTTGTCTTCCAAAATATTGGAATATTTCAAGATGTCATCGTTGTTGGATTGAGTTTTAGATCAGTTTCCTCATTGTTGATGATTGCTGACATTGTCTTCCCTTTTTTTTTTTAAAAAAAAAGACTTCGACCTCACGAAACCACATTTAAATATATTTGGAAGATTAAACACTCAACTGTTACGGCGCTACTTCCGACACCATTTGATATAAGAAAATACCATTTTTTAAATATAGATATAGAAATTGTTCTGACCCTACACACAGCCGCCCGTCATAAGTGTTTTAAGGTCAGTGGATATAACAGTACCTCACAACATATATTGAATGTTTTTTAAGAAAATAAAAAAAGGCAATGCGTCTCACGAATGCATCGAGTTTGGTTGAAAATGGTAAGATGCGCCATCAAGAATCTCTGACATATTATAGCATCGTTTATGAATTATGGTTAGAAGTCAAAATAGCCAGATGAGCCAGCAAAAATGTGAGGCCTACATATCGCTTCGAGTATAGTAAGAAATGGTACTGTCATGTACCACTTTTGGATTTTATAAAATAATACAGATTCGGAAGTGATAATGGGTTATTAATACAATTCAAAAGTGGTACATGACAGTACAATAAACCATCACAAATCCCTGGCTAATATGGCGTGGGGTATGGTAAAAAATAGTATAATAAACCATCATATATCCCTGGCGTATAGGGCGTGGAGTTTGGTAAGAATTATACAATAATCCATCACAAGTCCCTGGCTTATAGTGCGTGAAGTATGGTAAGAAATAGTACAATAAGCCATCACAAGTCCCTGGCTTATATAGCGTGTGTATGGTAAGAAACAATACAATAACCCATCACGAGTCCCTGGCTTATAGGGCGTGGAGTATAGTAAGAAATAGTACAATAGGCCATTACAAGTTCCTGGTTTATTGGGCGTGGAGTATGGTAAGAAATAGTACAATAAGCCATTAAAAGTCCCTGGTTTATAGGGCGTGGAGTATGGTAAGAAATAGTACAATAAACCATCACAAGTCCCTGGTTTATACGGCCAGGGATATGGTAAGTAATAGTACAATAAACCATCACAAGTCCCTGGTTTATAGGGCGTGGAGTATGGAAAGAAATAGTACAATAAACCATCACAAGTCCTTGGTTTATAGGGCCAGAGAAATGGTAAGAAATAGTAAAATAAACCATCACAAGTTCCTGGCTTATAGGGCGTGGAGTATGGTTAGAAATAGTACAATAAACAATCACAATTCCCTGGCTAATAAGGCCTGGAGTATGGAAAGAAATAGTACAATAAACCATTGTACTATTTCTTACTATACCCCTCGCTGTATAAGCCAGGGAATTGCAATGGGTTATTGTACTATTTCTTACCATACCCCAAGCCATATAAGCCGGGGACTTGTGATGGCTTATTGTATTATTTCGTACCATACTCCACGCCCATTAAGCCAGGGACTTATGATGGTTTATTGTACTATTTCTTACCATATCCCACGCCCTATGAACCAGGGACTTGTGATGGTTAGTTGTACTATTTCTTACCGTATTCCACGCCCTATAATCCAGGGACTTGTGATGGGTTATTGTACTATTTCTTTCCATACTCCACACCCTATAATGATGGTTTATTGTACTATTTCTTACCATACCCCACGCCATATAAGACAGGGATTTGTGATGGTTTATTGTACTATTTCTTACTTATCATCATATATCCCTGGCTTATAGGGTGTGGAGTATGGTAGGAAATAGTACAATAACCCATCACAAGTCCCTGGATTATAGGGCGTGGAGTATGGTAAGAAATAGTACAACTAACCATCACAAGTCCCTGGTTCATAGGGCGTGGGGTATGATAAGAAATAGTACAATAATAATGGAGTTGGGTATGGTAAGAAATAGTACAATAAGCCATCTCAAGTCTCTGGTTTATAGGGCGTGGAGTATGGTAAGAAATAGTACAACAACCCATCACAAGTCCCTGGCTTATATGGTGTTGAGTATAGTAAGAATTATTACAATAAAAAAATCACAAATCGCTGGTTTATTACGCGTGGTGTATGATAAGAAATAACACAATAAACCATGATAAGTCCCCGGGTTATATGGCATGGAGTATTGTCAGAAATAGTACAATAAACCATGATAAGTCCCCGGGTTATATGGCGTGCAGTATTGTAAGAAATAGTACAATAAACCATCACAAGTCCCTTGGTTATATGGAGTGGATTATTGTAAGAAATAGTGCAATAAATCATCACAAGTCCCTGCTTTATATGGCGTGGTGTATGGTAAGAAAAAGTACAATAAATGATTACAAGTCCATGCTTTATATGGCGTGGTGTACGGTAAGAAATAGTACAATAAATCATCACAAGTCCCTGGTTTATATGGCGTTGAGTATTGTAAGAAATAGTACAATTAACCATCACAAGTCCCTGGTTTATATGGCGTTGAGTATTGTAAGAAATAGTACAATAAACCATGACAAGTCCCTGGTTTATATGGCGTGGTGTATGATAAGAAATATTATAATAAACCATGACAAGACCCTGGCTTATATGGCGTAGACAAAGTAGAATAAGTCATCACAAATCCCTGGTTTTTTAGGGCATTGGGTATGGTAAGAAATAGTTCAATAAACCACCACAAGTCCCTGGTTTGTATTGCGTGGAGTATTGTAAGAAAAAGTACAATAAACCATCACAAGTCCCTTATTTATATGGCGTTGGGTATGGTAAGAAATAGTACAAAAACAATCACACGTCCCTGATTTATATGGCATGGTGTACGGTAAGAAATAGTACAATGAACCATCACAAGTCCCTGGTTTTATATGGCCAGGGATATAGTAAGAAATATTACAATAAACCATCACATATCCCTGTTTATATGGCGTTGAGTATGATACGAAATAGTACAATAAATCATCACAAGTCCCTGGCTTATATGGGATGGAGTATAGTAAGAAATATTACAATAAACAATCACAAATCGCTGGTTTATTACGCGTGGTGTATGATAAGAAATAGTACAATAAACCATGATAAGTCCCCGGGTTATATAGCGTGGAGTATTGTAAGAAATAGTACAATAAGCCATCACTAGTCCCTTGGTTATATGGAGTGGAGTATTGTAAGAAATAGTAAAATAAATCATAACAAGTCCCTGGTTTATATGGCGTTGAGTATTGTAAGAAAAAGTGCAATAAAACCATCACAAGTCCCTGTTTTATATGGCGTGGTGTATGGTATGAAATAGTACAATAAATCATCACAAGTCATTGGTTTATATGGCGTTGTGTATGGTAAGAAATAGTACAATAAACCATCACAAGTCCCTGGGTTATATGGCGTGGAGTATTGTAAAAAATAGTACAATAAATCATCACAAGTCCCTGGTTTGTATGGCGTTGAGTATTGTAAGAAATAGTAAAATAAATCATCACAAGTCCCTGGTTTGTATGGTAAGAAATAGTACAATAAACCATCACAAGTCCTTGGTTTGTATGGCGTTGAGTATTGTAAGAAACAGTACAATAAACCATCACAAGTTCCTGGTTTGTATGGCGTGGAGTATTGTAAGAAATAGTACAATAAACGATCACAAGTTCCTTATTTATATGGCGTGGGGTATGGTAAGAAATAGTACAAAAACAATCATAAGTCCTGGTTTATATGGCGTGGTGTATGGTAAGAAATAGTACAATAAGCCATCACAAATCCCTGGCATGTATGGCGTGGGGTATTGTAAGAAATAGTACAATAAACCATCACAAGTTCCTTATTTATATGGGGTGGTGTATGGTAAGAAATAGTACAATAAACCATCACAGTCCCTGGTTTTATATGGCCAGGGATATGGTAAGAAATATTACAATAAACCATCATATACCCCTGGTTTATATGGCGTGGAGTATGGTAAGAAATAGTACAGTAAACCATCAAAAGTCCCTGGTTTATATGGCGTGGTGTATGGTAAGAAATAGTACAATAAACCATCAAAAGTCCCTGGTTTGTATGGCATGGAGCATTGTAAGAAATAGTACAATAAACCATCACAAGTCCCTTATTTATATGGCGTGGGATAAGGTAAGAAATAGTATAAAAAGAATCACAAGTCTCTGGTTTATATGGCGTGGTGTATGGTAAGAAATAGTACAATAAACCATCATATATCCCTGGTTTATATGGCGTGGAGTATGGTACGAAATAGTACAGTAAACCATCCCAAGTCCCTGGTTTATATGTTGTGGTGTATGGTAAGAAATAGTACAATAAACCATCACAAGTCCCCAGCTTATATGGCGTGGGGTATCGTAAGAAAAAGTACAATAATCCATCCCATATCCCTGGTTTATATGGCATGGGGTATGGTAAGATATAGTACAATAAGCCATCACAAATCCCTGGCTTATATGGCATGGAGTATGGTAAGAAATAGTACAATTAACCATTATATATACCTGGCATATATGGCATGGAGTATGGTAAGACATAGTACAATAGATCATTATATATCCCTGGTTCATATGACGTGGTGTATGGTGAAAAATATTACAATAAACCATCACAAGTCCCCAGCTTATATGGTTGGGATATGGTAAGAAATAGTACAATAATCCATCCCATATCCCTGGATTATATGGCATGGAGTATGGTAAGAAAAAGTACAATAAGCCATCACAAATCCCTGGCTTATATGGCGTGTAGTATGATAAGACATAGTAGAATAAACCATCACAAGACCCTGGTTTTTATGGCGTGGTGTATGGTAAGAAATAGTACAATAAACCATCACAAACCCCTGGTTTATATGGCCAGGTGTATGGTAAGAAATAGTTAAAATAAACCATCACAAGTCCCCAACTTATATGGCGTGTAGTATGATAAGACATAGTAGAATAAACCATCACAAGTCTCTGGTTGATATGGCGTGGTGTATGGTAAAAAATAGTACAGTAAACCATCACAAGTCCCTGGTTTATATGGTCAGGTGTATGGTAAGAAAGAGTTAAAATAAACCATCACAAGTCCCCAGCTTATATGGCGTGGGGTATGGTAAGAAATAGTACAATAATCCGTCCCATATCACTGGTTTATATGGCATGGAGTATGGTAAGAAATAGTACAATAAGCCATCACAAATCCCTGGCTTGTATGGCGGGGGGTATTGTAAGAAAGAGTACAATAAACCATCACAAGTTCCTTATTTATATGGGGTGATGTATGGTAAGAAATAGTACAATAAACCATCGCAAGTCCCTGGTTTTATATGGCCTCGGATATGGTAAGAAATATTACAATAAACCATCATATATCCCTGGTTTATATGGCGTGGAGTATGGTAAGAAATAGTACAGTAAACCATCACAAGTCCCTGGTTTAATGGCGTGGTGTATGGTAAGAAATAGTTACAAAAAAACATCACAAGTCCCCAGCTTATATGGCGTGGGGTATGGTAAGAAATAGTACAATAATCCATCCCATATCCCTGGTTTATATGACATGGAGTATGGTAAGAAATAGTAAATAGGCATCACAAATCCCTGGCTTATATGGCATGGAGTATGGTAAGAAATAGTACAATAAAACCATTATATATACCTCGCTTATATGGCATGGAGTATGGTAAGACATAGTACAATAGATCATTATATATCCCTGGTTCATATAGCGTCGTGTATGGTGAAAAATATTACAATAAACCATCACAAGTCCCCAGCTTATATGGCGTGCAATATGGTAAGAAATGGTACAATAATCCATCCCATATCCCTGGTTTATATGGCATGAAGTATGGTAAGAAATAGTACAATAAGCCATCACAAATCCGTGGCTTATATGGCATGGAGTATGGTAAGAAATAGTACAATTAACCATTATATATACCTGGCTTATATGGCATGGAGTATGGTAAGACATAATACAATAGATTATTATATATCCCTGGTTCATATGGCGTGGTGTATGGTGAAAAAAATTACAATAAACCATCAAAAGTCCCCAGCTTATATGACGTGGGATATGGTAAGAAATAGTACAATAATCCATCCCATATCCCTGGTTGATATGGCATGGAGTATGGAAAGGAATAGTAGAATAAGCCATCACAAATCCCTGGCTTATATGGCATGGAGTATGGTAAGAAATAGTGCAATTAACTATCATTTATACCTGGCTTATATGGCATGGAGTATGGTAAGACATAGTACAATAGATCATTATATATCCCTGGTTCATATGGTGTGGTGTAGGGTGAAAAATATTACAATAAACCATTACAAGACCCTGGCTTGTATGGCGTGTAGTATGATAAGACATAGTAGAATAAACCATCACAAGACCCTGGTTTATATGGCTAGGTGTATTGTAAGAAATAGTTACAATAAACCATCACAAGTCCCCAGCTCATATGGCGTGGGGTATGGTAAAAAATAGTACAATAATCCATCCCATATCACTGGTTTATATGGCATGGAGTATGGTAAGAAATAGTACAATAAGCCATCACAAATCCCTGGCATGTATGGCGTGGGGTATTGTAAAAAATAGTACAATAAACCATCACAAGTCCCTGGTTTTATATGGCCTCGGATATGGTAAGAAATATTACAATAAACCATCATATATCCCTGGTTTATATGGCGTAGAGTATGGTAAGAAATAGTTACAATTAACCATCACAAGTCCCTGGTTTATATGGCGTGGTGTATGGTAAGAAATAGTTACAATTAACCATCACAAGTCCCCAGCTTATATGGCGTTGGGTATGGTAAGAAATAGTACAATAATCCATCCCATATCCCTGGTTTTTATGGCAAGGAGTATGGTAAGAAATAGTACAATAAGCCATCACAAATCCCTGGCTTGTATGGCGTGGGGTATTGTAAGAAATAGTACAATAAACCATCACAAGTTCCTTATTTATATGGGGTGGTGTATGGTGAAAAATATTACAATAAACCATCACAAGTCCCTGGTTTTATATGGCTTCGGATATGGTAAGAAATAGCACAATAAACCATCATATATCCCTGGTGTATATGGCGTGGAGTATGGTAAGAAATAGCACAATAAGCCATCACAAATCCCTGGCTTATATGGCATGGAGTATGGTAAGAATAGTACAATTAACCATTATATATACCTGGCTTATATGGCATGGAGTATGGTAAGACATAGTTCAATAAATCATTATATATCCCTGGTTCATATGGCGTGGTGTATGGTGAAAAATATTACAATAAACCATCACAAGTCCCCAGCTTATACGGCGTGCGATATGGTAAGAAATAGTACAATAATCCATCCCATATCCCTGGTTTATATGGCATGGAGTATGGTAAGAAATAGTACAATAAGCCATCACAAATCCCTGGCTTATATGGCATGGTATATGGTAAGAAATAGTACAATTAACCATCATATATACCTGGCTTATATGGCATGGAGTATGGTAAGACATAGTACAATAGATCATTATATATCCCTGGTTCATATGGCGTGGTGTATGGTGAAAAATATTACAATAAACCATCACAAGTCCCTGGTAATATGGTGTGTAGTATGATAAGACATAGTAGAATAAACCATCACAAGACCCTGGTTTATATGGCATGGTGTATTGTAAGAAATAGTTCAATATACCATTAAAGTCCCTGGTTTGTATGGCGTGGGGTATTGTAAGAAATATTACAATAAACCATCACAAGTCTCTGGCTTATATGGCGTTGAGTATGATAAGACATAGTAGAATACACCATCACAAGGCCCTGGTTTATAGGGCATAGGGTATGTTAAGAAATAGTACAATAAACCATCACAAGGCCCTGGCTTATATGGCATGGAGTATGGTAAGACATAGTACAATAGATCATTATATATCCCTGGTTCATATAGCGTCGTGTATGGTGAAAAATATTACAATAAACCATCACAAGTCCCCAGCTTATATGGCGTGCAATATGGTAAGAAATGGTACAATAATCCATCCCATATCCCTGGTTTATATGGCATGAAGTATGGTAAGAAATAGTACAATAAGCCATCACAAATCCGTGGCTTATATGGCATGGAGTATGGTAAGAAATAGTACAATTAACCATTATATATACCTGGCTTATATGGCATGGAGTATGGTAAGACATAATACAATAGATCATTATATATCCCTGGTTCATATGGCGTGGTGTATGGTGAAAAATATTACAATAAACCATCAAAAGTCCCCAGCTTATATGACGTGGGATATGGTAAGAAATAGTACAATAATCCATCCCATATCCCTGGTTGATATGGCATGGAGTATGGAAAGGAATAGTAGAATAAGCCATCACAAATCCCTGGCTTATATGGCATGGAGTATGGTAAGAAATAGTGCAATTAACCATCATTTATACCTGGCTTATATGGCATGGAGTATGGTAAGACATAGTACAATAGATCATTATATATCCCTGGTTCATATGGTGTGGTGTAGGGTGAAAAATATTACAATAAACCATTACAAGACCCTGGCTTGTATGGCGTGTAGTATGATAAGACATAGTAGAATAAACCATCACAAGACCCTGGTTTATATGGCTAGGTGTATTGTAAGAAATAGTTACAATAAACCATCACAAGTCCCCAGCTCATATGGCGTGGGGTATGGTAAAAAATAGTACAATAATCCATCCCATATCACTGGTTTATATGGCATGGAGTATGGTAAGAAATAGTACAATAAGCCATCACAAATCCCTGGCATGTATGGCGTGGGGTATTGTAAAAAATAGTACAATAAACCATCACAAGTCCCTGGTTTTATATTGCCTCGGATATGGTAAGAAATATTACAATAAACCATCATATATCTCTGGTTTATATGGCGTAGAGTATGGTAAGAAATAGTTACAATTAACCATCACAAGTCCCTGGTTTATATGGCGTGGTGTATGGTAAGAAATAGTTACAATTAACCATCACAAGTCCCCAGCTTATATGGCGTTGGGTATGGTAAGAAATAGTACAATAATCCATCCCATATCCCTGGTTTTTATGGCAAGGAGTATGGTAAGAAATAGTACAATAAGCCATCACAAATCCCTGGCTTGTATGGCGTGGGGTATTGTAAGAAATAGTACAATAAACCATCACAAGTTCCTTATTTATATGGGGTGGTGTATGGTGAAAAATATTACAATAAACCATCACAAGTCCCTGGTTTTATATGGCTTCGGATATGGTAAGAAATAGCACAATAAACCATCATATATCCCTGGTGTATATTGCGTGGAGTATGGTAAGAAATAGCACAATAAGCCATCACAAATCCCTGGCTTATATGGCATGGAGTATGGTAAGAAATAGTACAATTAACCATTATATATACCTGGCTTATATGGCATGGAGTATGGTAAGACATAGTTCAATAAATCATTATATATCCCTGGTTCATATGGCGTGGTGTATGGTGAAAAATATTACAATAAACCATCACAAGTCCCCAGCTTATACGGCGTGCGATATGGTAAGAAATAGTACAATAATCCATCCCATATCCCTGGTTTATATGGCATGGAGTATGGTAAGAAATAGTACAATAAGCCATCACAAATCCCTGGCTTATATGGCATGGTATATGGTAAGAAATCGTACAATTAACCATCATATATACCTGGCTTATATGGCATGGAGTATGGTAAGACATAGTACAATAGATCATTATATATCCCTGGTTCATATGGCGTGGTGTATGGTGAAAAATATTACAATAAACCATCACAAGTCCCTGGTAATATGGCGTGTAGTATGATAAGACGTAGTAGAATTAACAATCACAAGACCCTGGTTTATATGGCGTGGTGTATGGTACGAAATAGTACAGTAAACCATCACAAGTCCCTGGTTTATATGGCATGGAGTATGGTAAGAAATAGTACAATAAGCCATCACAAATCCCTGGCTTATATGGCGTGGTATATGGTGAAAAATATTACAATAAACCATCACCATTCCCTGGTTATATGGCGTGTAATATGATAAGACATAGTAGAATTAACCATCACAAGACCCTGGTTTATATGGCGTGGTGTATGGTACGAAATAGTACAGTAAACCATCACAAATCCATGGTTTATATGATGTGGTGTATCTTATATCCCTGGTTTATATGGCATGGAGTATGGTAAGAAATAGTACAATAAGCCATCACAAATCCCTGGCTTATATGGCATGGAGTATGGTAAGAAATAGTACAATTAACCATTATATATACCTGGCTTATATGGCATGGAGTATGTTAAGACATAGTACAATAGATTATTATATATCCCTGGTTCATATGGCGTAGTGTATGGTGAAAAATATTACAATAAACCATCACAAGTCCCCACCTTATATGGCGTGGGATATGGTAAGAAATAGTAGAATAATCCATCCCATATCCCTGGTTTATATGGAATGGAGTATGGTAAGAAATAGTACAATAAGCCATCACAAATCCCTGGCTTGTATGGCGTGGGGTATTGTAAGAAATAGTACAATAAACCATCACAAGTTCCTTATTTATATGGGGTGGTGAATGGTGAAAAATATTACAATAAACCATCACAAGTCCCTGGTTTTATATGGCTTCGGATATGGTAAGAAATAGCACAATAAACCATCATATATCCCTGGTGTATATTGCGTGGAGTATGGTAAGAAATAGCACAATAAGCCATCACAAATCCCTGGCTTATATGGCATGGAGTATGGTAAGAAATAGTACAATTAACCATTATATATACCTGGCTTATATGGCATGGAGTATGGTAAGACATAGTTCAATAAATCATTATATATCCCTGGTTCATATGGCGTGGTGTATGGTGAAAAATATTACAATAAACCATCACAAGTCCCCAGCTTATACGGCGTGCGATATGGTAAGAAATAGTACAATAATCCATCCCATATCCCTGGTTTATATGGCATGGAGTATGGTAAGAAATAGTACAATAAGCCATCACAAATCCCTGGCTTATATGGCATGGTATATGGTAAGAAATAGTACAATTAACCATCATATATACCTGGCTTATATGGCATGGAGTATGGTAAGACATAGTACAATAGATCATTATATATCCCTGGTTCATATGGCGTGGTGTATGGTGAAAAATATTACAATAAACCATCACAAGTCCCTGGTAATATGGCGTGTAGTATGATAAGACGTAGTAGAATTAACAATCACAAGACCCTGGTTTATATGGCGTGGTGTATGGTACGAAATAGTACAGTAAACCATCACAAGTCCCTGGTTTATATGGCATGGAGTATGGTAAGAAATAGTACAATAAGCCATCACAAATCCCTGGCTTATATGGCGTGGTATATGGTGAAAAATATTACAATAAACCATCACCATTCCCTGGTTATATGGCGTGTAATATGATAAGACATAGTAGAATTAACCATCACAAGACCCTGGTTTATATGGCGTGGTGTATGGTACGAAATAGTACAGTAAACCATCACAAATCCATGGTTTATATGATGTGGTGTATCTTATATCCCTGGTTTATATGGCATGGAGTATGGTAAGAAATAGTACAATAAGCCATCACAAATCCCTGGCTTATATGGCATGGAGTATGGTAAGAAATAGTACAATTAACCATTATATATACCTGGCTTATATGGCATGGAGTATGTTAAGACATAGTACAATAGATTATTATATATCCCTGGTTCATATGGCGTAGTGTATGGTGAAAAATATTACAATAAACCATCACAAGTCCCCACCTTATATGGCGTGGGATATGGTAAGAAATAGTAGAATAATCCATCCCATATCCCTGGTTTATATGGAATGGAGTATGGTAAGAAATAGTACAATAAGCCATCACAAATCCCTGGCTTATATGGCATGGAGTATGGTAAGAAATAGTACAATTAACCATCATATATACCTGGCTTATATGGCATGGAGTATGGTAAGACATAGTACAATAGATCATTATACATCCTTGGTTCATATGGCGTGGTGTATGGTGAAAAATATTACAATAAACCATCACAAGTCCCCAGCTTATATGGCGTGTAGTATGATAAGACATAGTAGAATAAACCATCACAAGACCCTGGTTTATATGGCATGGTGTATTGTAAGAAATAGTTCAATATACCATTAAAGTCCCTGGTTTGTATGGCGTGGGGTATTGTAAGAAATATTACAATAAACCATCACAAGTCTCTGGCTTATATGGCGTTGAGTATGATAAGACATAGTAGAATACACCATCACAAGGCCCTGGTTTATAGGGCATAGGGTATGGTAAGAAATAGTACAATAAACCATCACAAGGCCCTGGCTTATATGGCATGGAGTATGGTAAGAAATAGTACAATAAACCATTATATATACCTGGCTTATATGGCATGGAGTATGGTAAGACATAGTACAAAAGATCATTATATATCCCTGGTGCATATGGCGTGGTGTATGGTGAAAAATATTACAATAAACCATCAAAAGTCCCCACCTTATATGGCGTGCGATATGGTAAGAAATAGTACAATAATCCATCCCATATCCCTGGTTTATATGGCATGGAGTATGGTAAGAAATAGTACAATAAGCCATCACAAATCCCTGGCTTATATGGCATGGAGTATGGTAGAAATAGTACAATTAACCATCACAAGACCCTGGTTTATATGGCGTGGTGTACGGTACGAAATATTACAGTAAACCATCACAAGTCCCTGGTTTATATGGCGTGGTGTATGGTAAGAAATAGTAACAATAAACCATCACAAGTCCCCAGCTTATATTACGTGGGGTATGGTAAGAAATAGTACAATAATCCATCCCATATCCCTGGTTTATATGGCATGGAGCATGGTAAGAAATATCATATATACCTGGCTTATATGGCATGGAGTATGGTAAGACATAATACAATAGATCATTATATATCCCTGGTTCATATGGCGTGGTGTATGGTGAAAAATATTACAATAAACCATCACAAGTCCCCAGCTTATATGGCGTGGAATATGGTAAGAAATAGTACAATAAGCCATCACAAATCCGTGGCTTATATGGCATGGAGCATGGTAAGAAATATCATATATACCTGGCTTATATGGCATGGAGTATGGTAAGACATAGTACAATAGATCATTATATATCCCTGGTTCATATGGCGTGGTGTATGGTGAAAAATATTACAATAAACCATCACAAGTCCCCAGCTTATATGGCGTGGAATATGGTAAGAAATAGTACAATAAACCATCACAAGTCCCTGGTTTATATGGCATGGTGTATGGTAAGAAATAGTACAATAAATCATCACAAGTCCCTGGTTTGTATGGCGTGGAGTATTGTAAGAAATAGTACAATTTACCATCACAAGTCCCTGGTTTATATGGCGTGGAGTATTGTAAGAAATAGTACAATCAACCATCACAAGTCCCTTGCTTATATGGCGTAGAGTATGGTAAGAAATAGTTACAACAAACCATCACAAGTCGCTGGCTTATAGGGTTTGGAGTATTGTAAGAAATAGTCCAATAAGACATCACAAGTCGCTGGCTTATAGGGTTTGGAGTATTATAAGAAATAGTACAATAAGACATCACAAGTCGCTGTCTTATAGGGTTTGGAGTATTATAAGAAATAGTACAATAAGACATCACAAGTCGCTGTCTTATAGGGTTTGGAGTATTATAAGAAATAGTACAATAAGACATCACAAGTCGCTGGCTTATAGGGTTTGGAGTATTGTAAGAAATAGTACAATAAGACATCACAAGTCGCTGTCTTATAGGGTTTGGAGTATTATAAGAAATAGTACAATAAGACATCACAAGTCGCTGTCTTATAGGGTTTGGAGTATTATAAGAAATAGTACAATAAGACATCACAAGTCGCTGTCTTTAAATGAGGCTTGGAGCTTGGTAAGAACATGTAAGAAAAGCGATCTAAAAATGAAAAGTATGAGACATTTGGCAACTAAATTGAAATTTTGAAATTTATAGCACATCCTAGGTGCTTATGATATAAATCTGAATTAGTTACTCTCAAATAATAAAGCATTATAATGCATTATTATTGTTTGTTTTTCTTATTATTATTATTATTATTTTATAATAATAATAATATAATAATAATAATAATAATAATAATAATAATAATAAAAAAATAATAATAATTATTATTATTATTACTATTTAATTTGTTTTTTTATAATAATAAGAATAATGATAATAATAATAATAACAGTGCAAAAGTCTTTACTTGTATATTTGTTAATTTGCAAAGAGGAAAAAGTCTATTTAGAATGAAGTTATTGAATACAAATAATTGATATATAATTTTAATATCTTATTTAAATGATTTTTGTTTGAAATAGAACACTGAAATTGTCGTTATTTTCTTATATTTTGGTTCTGTGTTTGTCAAGGAAAAAACACCATTTTTTAAATTCTTTTTAGATTATGTAGAGTCCACATGAATTCTGAAATGTCTACGAGCTTAAAACAAAGCAGTTTTACTTAGCTTCAACATTAAGTAAAAAAGGTGCTTAATACAACAATCATTTTACACCAATTATTTGCTTTGATTAAGCAGGCTTTGGAGAATTTAAAAAAAAAATTATTTTATACAATCACTACTTACCGATGAACAGCATAACACCTTCTTTACTCTTCTTCGAAAACTTCTGAGACGATTTTTCATTCCCATCCTAACTATTTTCTTCAGTGTAGCTTTCTTTCTTTCTCTTTCTTTTTCAAAAAATAAGCCGCCTAAAACTTTTTTGGTAAGCGTTGTTAATGATGATCACGTGACGCAATTGTTCCAGTAGTAACGCGACCATAATTCATGGGCGGAAGTTAAACTGTTGGGTGACAATTGTGACGTCATAGTTTTAATAATAATTATAATAATAACAACAACAACAACAACAACAACATAATAATAATAATAATAATAATAATAATAAATGTTAATAATTTAATAATAATAATAATAATAATAATAATAATAATAATTTTAAAAAATGTTAAAACATTCTGAAAATTTTTTAATGTACCAGAAGATAACGATACCGTAATGGCAACGAAAACGCACAAGCTCTGAGAAATGTTTCAATTAAAATTGAAACATGTTCACATAAAACTAATCAAACACAAATATACAGACAGACCACATCGATGGCATAGTGTCTGAGCATCCGTCAAGAGAGCGGGAGGTCGGGTTGTTCGAACCCCGGCCGGATGACAAATAAGACATTGGAATTTGCAAAACTGTTCCTTGCCTGGTGCTTGTTATTTTGAGGACAGCGTTTCTACTGGTTTACTCGATACCAGGATAATGTGACCGGGGGAGTGGTATGCTTGTCTAAGACATACTGACTCGGTGAGCTAGCACCTTTACAAAATGTCGCCCTGAGTGCGCGATAGCATAAGTAGGCCATAATACACACAAGCAAACAAACTTGCTTTGAGATGAACTTTTAAGGATTAAATGATCTGTTTTACCATAATAAATCCCCGAAAGGATTTTAAAAAAGCTCTGCATTTTATACTCCAACTGAGATGGGATGAATTTTGGTGTCAGTTAATTACGACAATTGCATACATCATAACGGTTTGAGACATGATACAAACTTTTTTATTTTTTCTAAAACTGAAAAACTAGTGCTACGACAGACGTGAATCTGACAGTGGTCTCTCTTTAGCAATATTAAAATTGGTCGGTAACGGTACATGGTTAAGTTTCCATGGCAACGTAGCATAATATTTATCGTCTCGGAATTCAATTGTGTTTGGTATACTTTAAGAAAATCGAATTCTTCACTTTGTGTTTCATTACATTCTACTCCAAGAAATTCGAGTTTCCAGATTAACTCAATGTAGAAATCTTTTTCTTGTGAGAAGTAATAATATTTATTATAATAGCAATTTGTGGAACGTTTAATACCGCTATGTACATACAGGTCTTGAGAGTAAATATCCGATTTTTAACTTTACGGCTGTCGGCCCATTTCCGCAAATTGTTTTATTTTCGACAATATCCCAGTAAAAGTCTGTGCCGATTAACAATGATATCTCGAAAGTATCATCTGCAGAAACAGGGTGAGCGAGTTACAATCCCTGTAAGTAGAAACTCGGAAGCAAAATAGTAACGGAGTTGCGATTATCGGCACAATTATTCTGGACTGGACAGTGCCATAAGGCATCACGTCCAATGGTGGTGTCATTAAGTGGCTGCAAAACTTTTGCCACCTCAGGTTAAAAGCAGCAGGGGTACTGCAGCGTATATACAATTAAAAACTGACAAATGTGTTTTAAAAGGTATTTTCTTGCAGTCCAGTATCAAACCCTCTACTGGAATTTTTCTCCGGATTCCGATTGAAGATGTACTGCTTCCATAATGTTGATTTCATTAGAAATACCTTGACGAAGTTCGGTTAGTTACCATGGTCTCTTGCAAGGTACGGGTGTCTTCGTATTTCAGCCAGGAGTTTATTCAAAACAATGGGCACTAAAACTGCTCCAAAAGTATCGTATGACTGGCCGAGAGATTCCAGTCCTCTGAAACTTTCTATCGTGTCATAATAAATTCGAAGGCTGGTTAAAGTATTCTTGAGCGATGGTATATTTAACAAAGCTTGCATGTACAAGCATTTATGGTCTTGTGCGGCTGACCGAAACGCTCTTTTATGTTTTACGGCTTCTGTGTAACTTACGTTTGTCAACGCAAATCCTGCAATAGTTTAGGATGTCTCGTCTTCTAACTGTTCTTTCAAAAAATTGAATTTCTGCACATCACCGAGTCGGGTTCGAATGCACGGCTGATTCATATAAATCCCAGAACGACTGCCAGTGTAAAATGTTTCCGTTAAATTTAGGCATGCTTAACTTTGGAAGGCGATGACTTTGACTATTGATAGAAGAACCAGATGGATACACATGCTGAACTGAAGATTGGCCTGTGTAACTGTGTATTAGATCAATAAAAACTGACGGTGAAACAGATTAATAGTTTTCTACAGAATGTGATTGTGAAGCGCAAAACTGTCTCTGAACGGGAATTGTGTTCTGATGTACGAAATTTCTAAATTGCCTTATTTTTAAGTAAATGTTCATATTGTACTCACCTGAGTAGATTATTTCCTGTTCTACATTTTCTTCCTCGATGCATTTAAAATCGGTTCATTCAGCACAGTAATCTGTCGTTGTTTCTCTGTGAGCGTACCAATAAAACTTGTAAGTCCAAAATTTCTGAAACGGGTTAATTTTCCGATTCCTCTCATTTTTAAATAATTTCGTGATAGCAGGCTTGTGCCCGGCTCTAGTCGCTTTCAATTTACCAATGTCCATCCTTAATTTGTATCCCCCTCGTGGGACAAAAAATTTCGTAAATATCTATTGTAACAAACAAAATCGTATTACATTCTTTCCATATTTTATTCTAAAAATAACTGACTACACACAAATTTATGACGTCGCGTAAACAATAACGTAAACGATTCATGACGTCACGTAAACAATAACGTAAACGTAAAATATTTCGCGCGATACATATCTGTAAATTACGCGCCAATTCTATTTTGTATTTACGTTTTATTTGTTTTTATACTTAACCGGAAGGACGGGCTCTGATCGGAAGAAAATATGAACTATCGAGTAAGCAAACGTGAAAAATAAGGACTACACTGGTTTTAGACAAGAATAATTGGAATTTAATGGATATAAGTGTACATCAATCTTTTTAGACGTTTTAAGCGACATATTGTAACAAATGGAAATACTCTCCCATTTTTTCGAATACAATGTTGGTTATTTTTACTTTTTCTGCTTCATAGAGAATATTTTTCAGGTGTAATTATTTGTTGAAACAAACATTGGTGCCCCATAGGCAAACTGTGTGTTACAATAAGTATAAATTTAGTGTATTTTTATATTTTTATTTTTTATTTATTATTTTTTTTTTTGACTTCCTACAAAAAATCCAGAATCGACATACCCGTGAGAATTGGATCATGCTAAAGTTTGTATATATTTAACAAAAGTACAATATCTTATTTTACATATCTTCGAAAAAAGATTTTTTTTTCTTTAAAATAGAACGCACTTGTTATGTCGCATATTTGGCAGTGGGACCGGAACTAAACATTTTCATCGGCGATATTGTCAGGAGTTCACATTACAGCAATGGAACTCGCCAGTGTACCACGTGATCAATACCTCTTAACGTTTGTGCGGAACACGGCTGTTACAAGACAAAGCGCGTGCCGAGTCCCAAACTCATGCCGTTACCAATTTGGCGCGCGCTCCTTCCCGTTTATTAGAGTTGTCCTTCTTGATTCAGGTCAAAGTCGGGTCAACAACATGCACAGCGTGAGCATGCTGTTTGGTCATCTAACAACTTTTGTGCCGAAAAATAATAAATTTAGTTAATTGTATTCGTTGATATTTAAATTTATGTGATTACTTTGTCTATGGATTAATTATACGATCAAACAAAGACGTGTTTCTAACAAAAATGAAGAGTTTAACGCATATTCACATGACGGAGGGACGGTCTCATGACAATGAATTGATGTTGCCATCGGAATGACTTAGTGAATGAAAATAATTGGAAATTCTGTTTTCGTAGACGAATATGTAAGTAAACGTTTTAAAATATGTTAGATATCAATAATGACAAGATTCAGTATACATGTCTGCATTGATTTGAAAATCTAGCCGCGGGTAGAGAGAGAGAAAGAGAGAGAGAGAGAGAATTGTCAACATCAAGTGCCTAGACTAGTATATCATGATAAACTGTTAATTGAAAAAAGTCGAGATTTGAAAAAAAAGAAAAAAGATCAGCCGGTCTATTTTTTATTTTTAAAAAAAACAACAGGAACTCCCCCCCCCTCTCTCTCACGCACATGAGAGAGAGAGAGAGAGAGAGAGAGAGAGAGAGAGAGAGAGAGAGAGAGAGAGAGAGAGAAATAAGAGAGAGAGGGGAGGAGGAGGTGGGGATGATTCCTGTTGCGCCTTCAACCAAATATTAATTTTTTGACTGAAATTAAAGTCCCTGTGGCTTAGGAATTTTATGAATAATAATAATTATAATAATAATAATAATGATAATAATAACCCAAGAGAGAGAAAGAGATTTAAAACGTTTTACATTGTTAATGTTATAATATCTATGATTTCAGATAAAATTTTGCACATTTACATAATGGACCTATTTTCATTTTAATGTTTGGTTCACTTTTAGGCCTATATAAATTTGTGGAATTTATTAGATTTATTTATTTTATATCATAAAAACTTATTTCTTTTTTATTTTTGCAGGTCTGATATCCAAGAATTTACTATTTGGAGATTTGGAGTGATTATCAGTATGACATAAATATCTACCATCAGTGTCTAAATATAATATGCTCAAGCAGGATGTTTAATTCGATAAATCGTGTAAATTATTGAAAACATCAACACAGTGATGTTATTGTTGTGAATCACTGACAAAGACTCTGAAGTTTAAAATTTTAAAGGTTCTTGAACATAGTCCTTCGAAATTTAGAATATGAACTAATGCCTTATAACTAAGTTAGGAGTAAAAACAAGATACAGCCTTTGGATAAACATGCAAGGTTTTATAAAAATACACAATTTCTGAAATACTTAAATATATATGAAAATTTTACAATTTTTTATAATTAAAATTCAACACATAGTTGTATGCTATTTTTTCTTTTTGTTCAGACAGTATAATTCCCCCAATTTAGGCAAAATATACCTGTATGCATGCAGGTGAATACTACACCAAAGTTGTCTGCTTTTTCATATGCTTAACATAACTTAATATTAAAATGCTTGTTTACATATAAACACGAATAAATCATCAGAATTCAATCTGATTGCTGTCCAGTTTGTATATAATTAATTTTTGTGGCCATCTTAGATGGAATTAAAAAACATGTGACCTCTGCCAGTGATTATATGGAGTCATTTTTTGGTCAGTTCCACTGCAAAAGATGTTTTTGGTCAGTTCCACGGCAAAGATTAAATACTTTCTACAGGAACTCTAGTCCCCCCCCCCCCCCACTGGAACTAACTGTCTAGTGAAAGAATCTTGACTGGGTAATTAATTTTTTTCTTCTTAACCCTCTTGCAGTGAATATATTATGTTTTAAAACAAATTTCATGTGCTAAAGTTAATTTTTTTTCTAAAATAAATTACATTAACATTTTCTGTGTATGAGTGATAAACATTATAGAAAATAAGAAATTCAAAAATAGAACATAATATAAAAAGACATCTCACATAATTGTATATTTTGTTTAAAGCCTCCTCAATAAGATTATTTTTTTAATTCAGAAAATATGTAAAAAATTTTACATATGTCGATGGTTAGAATTAAAAATTGTTGAAATATCTGTAAAAAAAAATTAAAAGTTACTTAAAATTACCTTTCCAAATATGAAAGATTCCATTTACCCATATTTCTTTTCGTTTCAAAATTATTTACTTTATTTTATTTTTTATTTTATTTTATTTTTAAATTTTATTTATTCAGCGGGGAGTTCAAATGCTTAATAAAATAAAATTATTTAGAAACATTTAAATTTAATAATTTGTTGAAGCATCTTTCTTTTATTTATCACTATTTCAGTATTTATCCAATCAATATTTAGTGATTTTATCCGGACACTCTTGTTTCTTCCACCACCACATGATGACCCTCATTTGGCTTTAGTAAAAGAATATTCTTGAGAAATCTTTAATTTGTTAAACATTTAAAACATTTACTAAAACATTTCATAAAAATGAAAATAATAATAATAATAATAATTATTATTATTAACTGTTAGGTAAACCGCTTAATTGATTTAAGTGAAAAATAATTTGCATGATTTAATATTCAATAACTTTATAATAATAATAATATTATTATTATTATTATTATTATTATACAAATAGAGAGATGACTGAATGAATAATTATATAAAAAATTACATTTGTAGCGATTTTACTTGGTTAGAAAATAGAATATTTAGAACATGTAGAATTCGATCAATTTTTTTCTACGAGTTATTTTCATATGTGACAAATCCATTTTTCGAAACTTATCACGGCAGGTGAGGTACCCGCATTTGTATAGAAAATTATAGAATTCAATGGAAAAGATTAACCTTTTATTTTGATCACATTTTTCAGATTTATGAGCTATTATGTTCTGCGATTTTCCGTCTTATCACGACCGATAACCCGTATATTTATTTATTATTTTTTCATAAAACTAAATACACCATCACAAAAAAAAGCGAAGATTATCGCCAATTTTTGCACAATGTCACGGTATGTGTAACTCCTGAGTGTCAAAAAATTAGAAAATCTACGATTTTTTCTTTCATGATCTCATGCAAAATAAAGAGTAAAGAACCCTACTTCTCTAACTACCATCAGAATGCGTTTTTCAACTTTTTGCCTTGAAATAAAATTATTCGGCATTATGTGATGTACATGAGCTTCCGCACCATTCGGTAAATGGCACTGAGACAGTTTTTCTAGAAAACCGCAACTTTTAACACGATTATTTATGTTTACAGAGCGAAAATCAAAAACCGCATTCTGATGGTAGAGAGATAATCGATCAAAGATTTGAATTTTATTCAGAACGTCGAAATTGGTCTCTTGAGTTTTTGTAATTTTTTTTTACACTACTGGGACCTCTGAAGCGTAAACAAATATAGCGGACATTGGTTGCCAGCGGTGAACATTTCGCAGCCCTACGCATGCTCAGTAACGATAACCTTTTTCAATAAGTTAAAGAAGGGTTCTAACAGCCGTGCGGAATGAAATGGTTAACTTTTACGTCAAATATTACCCCAAAACGTCGTTATTACGGTAAAACGTCACTTTGTGATTCCATTGCCAATAGAAATTATTGTCCCGCACAAACGCTATGAGGTATCACGTGATACACTGGCGAATTCCATTGTTCTATGGTTTTGAATTTGTTTCAATATCAAACCCTTTAAGTTTTTTAAAATTTCATTATTACATGAGTGAAAATAAACAAGTTAAAGTGAACTAGCTAAACGACATTAGACTGTCTGAATATACGCTTTTTTAGTAGACTAAGTTACAACGGCAACGGCCTATAGTCACTCCGGTTTCCTCCACCATCCCAGAACTGACGGCCTCTATGTAAGCGAAAAGTGGAGCTTAAACCATTTATTCAATTTAATCCGTTTAACTGTAGACACGGTGTTGCTGGTCTATTTTCATTTCTAAGCTGCACTGGATTTAACGATACATTTTTTCATGACATCATGACAACCACTCTGTCCGGTCACCACAGAAGGTGTATGAAATCTTTTATTAGGGTGCTGCAAAGTATATTTTTATACAGCTAAAATTTTCTAAATATTTCAATTTCTTCAGGATCTCATTGAAAGAATTGTAAAATTACCACCTTTTGGTGTAAAATTATGTCTAGACTAGATTTTGTGGAACTGCAATAAGCCGTGGACACCGAAAAGTAAAAATTCAAAATTACGTGACAGGAGAGATAGATACGAACTTTAATCGGAATAATGTTTAGAGGGTAAATGATTGAAATAGTTATTTGATCTTTTTAAAGTATTTTAGCCATAACTGCATGTCCAAAGTCAGGACCTTAAGAGGTCGATGCATTTCATGTGGTTGTTTTCATTTATTTGCCACTTGTTTGAAGTATGTATCAGTTTGAAATTAATTTAAAACTAAGGTTAAGGTTTGTTCCCTCATGCACAGCATTCCTTAGCTGGATATGGATTTATATAAATTTGAAACTTTAGATTTATTATTTTCAACTGTTTGGCTTATGTTTTTTATGTATCAAACTTTTCGGTCTTAGTGTCACTGATGAGGAATGAATTTCCGAAATGTCCACATCTGGCACATCAAAATTTAACGGGTATTTGTATTATATATTTACACTTTGTATAATCCAATTCAAAAATGACGATGCGTATATAAACGGGGTCGTGATGTATTGTGCCCGAATGAAGGTTTCTTTCATTTACAGCAAGGCGGTCACATCTGGACGAGACTTAAACAAGGGTGACCGGCAAGTAAACTTTGTCACAAAGGGACTTGCTCCCGACTGGGATTCAAATCTTATGATTTAAATTGCACATATCGCCACCTAGGTTCTAATCTGGATCCGTGGGAAAGTGACGGTCTTTTTCCGGGTAATCAAGTTACCACAACACTGGATTGACCGCCTTGATATAAATGAATCTTGACTGGGGGTAAAACACTATATTCTATGCCCAACGGGAGCGGTATTCGGACCCTTGGCGGTAAGTGACAGGCCAGTCTAAAATATCTAGACGTCAATAAGGAAATATTAATGCAATATATAAAAGTTCTTTGTTGGAGAAAGAGTTTTACCGAGAACTAAATATTTTTATCAGTGAAATTGTTTATGAGTTTAGTTGAGTAATAATGTTTAACGTCCCAGTTAAGAATATTTCACTTATATCGAGACGTCGCCAGCTATAGGAGAAAGTGCAGAAATTTTGCTTGTGCTTGCGCTGACAGCATTATACAACAGGGTTCTTTATCGTGCCATGACTACTACAACACGGACCTGTTTGAGTTCCCATCCGAAAGAACAGCGGCTTTCATTTCGTAATGACGTGTGCTTGGCAATAGAACAACTTTCAAGTCTTGGGTTTGACGCGGTCCTGGTTCGAACACACGACCTCCCACTTATGGAAATTGTTTATGGAAGGGTACTGAAGGTTATACTGTAGACCATACTGGGCATCTTTAAAGGTCTTCTTCCTCAAGTGTACGACTGAAGACCATAGCCATCTGTCTAAATTGGTTGGCTCTCTCCAACAAAATTTGTCCCACTTAAAATACTGCAGTGAAATATATAGCTTTGCTATGTATATTACGTATATATAAAAGAACAATCAGTAGGTTATATGGAGGATGTTTAATAAAAACTAGTTCTATTGTATAATTTGTAATTATATAGAATATATATTTATAATTTAACGTATTCGCATCGGATATTTGCAGCTTTTGATGGCTGTAATTTGTAAATATAGAGTATAAATTTATGGTTTAACGTATTCGCATCGGATATTGGCAGCTTTTGATGACTGTTCGTTTTTAAAGCACATGTAGAGCGTCAGAAGTGTCGATACAAGTGTAAGAGTTCCAAGTATTGTCACTGTGATTGTTAAGTATTTAGTGTCCATGTTGAAACTGGCATTCTCATCCATTTTAACCACTAGTCCTCTAGCTTTGCTTGCACGCTGGACATCTTCGGTGGTTAAACAGTAATACGGCCTTGATTTAACAGTTATAATATCAAATATTGGCGATCTGCTCTCTTTCATCACTGGGGGACTTGAACGGCTTTCGGGTGATTTTCCTGAAAAGTACAAATAAGTATCATTGCGATGCGTTTTAATTGCGAAAAAAAAATAATCAAAAAATCATTTGTGGTTAAAAAATTAAGTTCTCAAATTTATATGAATTTATACTATGGATAAGCCGATGATCAAAACGTGTGTTTTGTTTGTTATGTTGGTTGTCGCATTATTTATTGGCGACCAGACCATGGTTAAAAATCTCTTAAGGATTAATCCAAGAAAAAGTTTGGTGTATGCACAAGATGTATGAGTGTATTATGGTCTACCTTAAAACTAGCGCACATTCGGGGCGACTTTGTTAAGGTGCTAGCTAACCAGTCAGTTATGTGGCAGACAAGCATACCATTGCCCGAGTAACTATCTTGGCACCGGGTAAACCAGTAGATACTCTTGTCTCAATGTCGAACGCAGGGTTAAAAAGCAGTATCACAAACTTCAGTTTTATATATGAACAAGGCCAGGATTTCGAATACTAGTACCACTTTCGAGATGTACTCTTGAAGTAGTAAGAAAAGAATGTGGTATTAAAATCTTACTAGACTTGCTACCTTCCGATGGGAGTTGCCTTTGTAAGCTTTGATCATCTATTGAGTCAACTGATCTCTTTCTTCTGGTTGCATAAATACACGAATTCTGAAAAAAAAAAACAAATTGATGTAATTATGTATTTTGTTCAGTTATTTTCGATGGACTTGACGGCATTTCAGTCAATCCCAATTACCGTTATTAGTTAAGATAATATCGTTTTGTTGTATATTGTCTGTAAGTTCTCAGAATATTACTCAGAAAACTACTGGTCAATTAGTAAACATTTTTCTTACACTTCGATCGGCCTAGCGCGACTAGATATTTGACTAGGTAAATCAATATCAATATTCTTTAACTAGCTGGCTGTGTATACCAACAGTAAAATCATGTGCCAAATATGACACCACACTCTGAACACTATTTTCTCGAAAGTAATATGGGATACATCAATTTTTTGATTTCTTATTTTAAAAGCCGGAATATCTTCTTGGTCGGTCATATAATATATAAAATATATATATATATATATATATATATATATATATATATATATATATATATATATATATATATATGAACTGCATTCCTAGTTTCGGAGTTCACTTTGAAGTAATTTATTTTTTTCCCTATGGTGATAAAGTAATCAACAATTTACATGCCATCATATTTATTTAACATAAAATACTTACTACATCACAGGCAGATGAACAAGTCGTGAAATTACAGGTAAACTGTACTCCTGTATTTCCTTCCAAACTGAAGAAAGGGAAATAATTACTTGTGACGTCAGCACCGGAAGTTGTAAATCCTTCATTTTTACCAAAGAGGGAACCATCACCGCATCTGAATAAAACAAATTAAATTGAATTTGAAAATGTAATTAGAATACTAAACATTTTTCTTCACTTGGGTTTTTAGTTTTGACTTTAAAATAGAATTTCCCGAATGGTATTATAGGGCAAGCTCATGCAAATGTCGCGTCAACGAGGGACTATTTCACAACATCAGTTCAATAACCCTTTTATTATTTATCAAAATGCATTTCATTTGCTTTCCACTTATATTTCACCTAAATAAAACATTTTTTTGTCTTAAAATACACAAATACGTGTGTTGCACTATATATTGATCTATTGCAATATTTGTGTTAAAACAACATCAAACGACAGTATCAAGTGAAAATGTGCAATATGAAAAATGGATTCGGAAGATCTCGGACCGGAAAAAAGTTTGCGTGCAAATATCGATGTTTATTGCACGCGAACACCTCGGAATTAATAGTTTTATTTCTATGTAAAACATATATTGTTACATAAAAATAATATAGAAGTAAAAAAGACTACAACGAACAATGGAAAATCGTGTTTGGACAGTCACTGGAGAATATTAATTGAACACAAAGTGCGTTTCAGAAAAATTTCGCTTACCAGTCTGAATTATAAGATTTGCGAGCGGATATATTTTAAGTGGAGTAACCAGTGCTTAAAGCTTCCGTCACAATTCATTCACAAATAAGGTTTTAAAGGAAACTGGAGTTTTTGGAAAGAGACTATAGATGTTTGGCGATCAAACTTTCTCACCGATTCGCGGTGCGTCTTCCTGTTGTTGTTTTCAGACATTAACCAAGTACAGTACAGGCCTGTCGAAAGTTAAACACTTCAGTGCCGAATTAGTGCCGACTAGGCAGTTCGTCTCGGCCCCTCGACAGTTATGTCTAGGCCAATAGTAATCAACAGCTCGGCACCTTTTCAGCAGCTACTGTCCATCGCTCGGCTGTTTTTTGGCCACTTTTTGACTGCTCGGCACTTTTTCGGCTGTTCGGCCCCTTTTCGGCCGCTCGGGTCCTCGGCACTTTTTCGGCTACTCGACCCCTCGATCGTTAGCTAGAAAACATCAGTTAAGTAAACATACCTGCAGTTACGCGTATATCGCCATATTTTAGAGAGAAAATTGTGAGATTATCTTACTTTGGAGTAAGTCAAAGAGAGATCAGTAGGAAAATTAGTAGAGGAGATAATATCCATGTATCAACAGTGTCAGTGAACAAGTTTCTGCAGCGTTTAAGGCGACCTTCTTTTAAATCAAAAGTTTGATAACAGGTGTTGGAGTCTGGACGATCTCGGAGACAAGTTGTCCAAATAAAACTCCGTTTGTTCGACATTCTTTTGGTACTGAGAAGGTTTTGAACGTCGTGTATTGAAAGCAGGTATTTGATGATGACAGGGGATTAACAGTTTAGGATTATGACACCTGATGTTTACCTGTATATGTACATTTAATGACTAAATTAAAACTGAGATGGCAGAAGTCCAGTTTTTTGTTTTTAAAATCTCGCTCCATAATTGAATATAAAAGATTTATGCAATTCTAGGGAAAAAAATTACATATCTATTTTTCCGTCGTCCATACATTTAATGGTATTTATTTATTATTACTGTTATTTATTTATTTATTAATTTATTTATTCATTTATTTATTAATTATTATTATTATTTTTAAATTCATTATTATCATTATTATTTAACTTACTTAATTTGCACTTATATTCCTTATCATTAACGAATGATATATTTTATAATAATAATAATAATAATTATTATTATTATTATTATTATATACAATTAATCTCTCTCAGATGTAAATGGCTGGAAAAAAATCACATATGTATCTCTTGCACCATCCGTTTATTTTATTTTATTTTATTTATTTTTTTATTTATTTATTTATTTATTATTTTATTTTATTTTATTTTATATTTAATTTTATTGAATTGAATTGAATTGAATTGAATTTAATAATTTAATTTCATTTCATTTCATTTCAATTATAATCATTATTTTTTAAAAATTTATTATTGTTATTTGTTAAAGTCTTTATCATTACCGATTGATATATTTTATTATGTTAAATATACAGTTAAACATTAATCTCTCAGATGTTAATTGTTGGACCACTCGTTAGCTAGTGGCCGAGACTCGGCTACTGAGAGGCCAAATGAACTGCCGAGTCGTGGACAGTTCAAAGTGCCGAGGAGCCGAATGAGTTGCCGAGACTCGGCTACCGAGTGGCCGAGCTGTGGCAGTTCCAGTTGCCGAGGGGCCGAGAGTTGACAACTTTTCGGCCACTAGCTGTCCACAGCTCGGCCCCTCGGCAGCCGAGTCTCGGCTACTTTTCGTCAACACAGTGTTAAACTTTCGACAGGCCTGTACTGTATATTGACCGAATGCTTGTATACTCAATGGTCGACAAATAGCAAGTATTCACTATTCCTGTCCAGACAGATAATCCAAGATTAAAAAAATATATTGGGCGTAGTGTGCAAGTGTTTATCTGCATAGTGCGCACCTATTGTGACAGTAACCTCGTTGTAAATGTGAAAGAATGATAAAACCACTTAGTTCATTATACTGAAAGAGTGAATCAGTCTGAAAGAAAAATCGACCGGGTTTGAGAGTTTGACGTCCTGCGTTTAGAGGCTTATGCCGAAACCAATTTGGCTAAAACAAATAAAAAAAATGCTCGTATACTTGATGAAAGTGTAAAATTAAAATTATGATGTAAATTCAAAAATTTAAAACTTACCCGGCAGACAAAAACTGGTAGGTTATAGAACTGTCATCGTTCCCAAAGGCATAGCAGTCCGATACGGTCATTGCATTTGGTGCTAAAATTAAAATCGAGATATACCCAATAAGGACTATTAATTGCTTAATTTTGCATAATTTTTAACAGCAAGGAGCTCAAGTCAAAGACTAGATTTTAAAAGAAAAGGCCAAATTAACCTGAATTGATCCTTATACACTGTCATGTCACAAAACCTAGCAGAAAGTTATAATCTAAAAAAAATTAGAAAGATGTATGCAATTTTTAATCATCATTTAAATAAGTTAATGATTTTGTACATGTCCCGACCCCAAAGTTACAAATTTATCAATATGTTTACAATGAGGATAAAATTTTTTGCAAGTGTCATATTGTATGCTTTTTCATAACTTAAATGAAATTAAATGCAACTCTTCTCGATATTAAAGACAGACAAGTTTTTAAGAAAGTCACTGAGTGCGTTTTATGCCATTAAGCTGCCATTATTGTCAGGCATTTTGGTTGTTCATTTCTCAAAGTTTAAATTTCATGGTTTTGTAACGATGACGACATAAAATGATTCATAATTATACATACTAAGACCAGAAACTGTAGCCTTCAGTTGGACCTTTTTACCGATTGGGATAGCCTTGGCATCCAGAGTTTGTCCCAAGACATCTTGCAGTACGAAAGAAATAGTTCCGGAGAATGTTTGTCCGCTTGCCGATTGAACTATTCCTTCTGGACTCAATCTACAAAATTAAAGTTGCAAGGAGTAAAAACAGGACAAGTTGTTTGAACTAAAGTGTTATTATATGAATCAAGTTCTTAATTTAATAGTATTTTAAAGTATTTAATATATAGGTCCTTGATAATTATATTTTGTTAATTTTAGGATCAAGCTGCTTCAAACTAAGGTTACATGTTTTGAAGCAAAATCATAAATGTCAGTATTGGTGCATTTTTTCCAGAAATTTAGTTTTTCTGTGTAAAGAAAAGTTGTAATATCTATGATTTTTCGAAAATGGCGAAAGTTTAAGAGTGGACCGATGATTGTAGGTAAAAGAACGTAACTGGTTAGAGGCAAGACAACCTAAAAATGTTGAACTGCATTAAGCGTTACTACTATGCATAATATATATAACGGCACATTTTTTCTTAACTATGCATCATGGTTCCAGAAAACCTTCACTTACGTTAAAATTAACGAGGAAAACTTGTCAATTGATCTACCAAAGTTTAAAGATCGTAATTTAGAACACTGAGCACGTGTTTTTTTTATCGAAAATAGTGTAACATTAACACTGCAAAAGAGCCTATGTTCAAAGAGCAATGCGGCGGCCACGTTGTGTTAAGCGTATCCCAACCAAACTGGTATTTTATTACAGCTCTTATTTGAGCCTATCCAAATCGAATCCCGAGTTAGTTTGTCCGTTGGTTTGTTTTCTTTGCAGAATCTGTTGTCATTCTCGCACTAATGCGTCTTCTATCTGTCGACGCCCGATTTGTTTACCTACACGTAAAACTTCAGCGCATGCTCCAAGCCGACAAATAACATTTCATCGAGTTGTCCCAAGATTTCAGGATTTCCATTTATTATGGGCTAATAAGAGTGAACTTGAGAAAATGGAAAATCGTAATAACTTACTGACATCGATAACTATTTTTAGTAAAAATTTTACAATGGGCAACATAATGCAGCTTTAAACTTTAGATGAAACAAGTGAATGACAGGTCGGTTAACTATTCGAAAGGGTCTTTTCCAACCTTTGTAGGTTTATGTGCAAATCTGAAACTTCAGTAATCTACATAAAAAAATCTACGAACCTGACAAAACCCGTGTTAGTACCGCTATTTGAGCTACTGGAAGGCTGACTCAAACACGATACAGTGTAGGTTTCTTGTTGATTCTGAACTTCGCTGATCGTTCTTCCGTAATACAAATAGAGCTTGATGAAAGAGAGACCGGAATTTGTGTCTGGTGTCTAAAATTAAAAAAAAAAACATATCCAGTCGATCAAATTTGCATTTCTCCTATTCGAGATCTATAAACCCCCAAAAAGTTGGACTGGATTCTTTGTCAAGATTCTTTCTTGGAGATCTTGAAGCGATGATTTCTGGAATGGTGAAGGAAAACCGAGTGTCAGGAGAGAGAAATCGACCACGTAAACCGACAATCTCGAATTAGGATCTAGGAATTCGAACGTAGGCCAAGCCTTAAGATCAATTCGATGCCGAGGTCCCTCTTTTCGTGTTGACACCTCTTATAGTGCAGCTGCTTCGAACAAAATTTTGATGGACAGCCAGCCAGAGTAAAATTACTTTCCCTTCTGTGAGCATAAATATAAACTTGTTACAAACGGTCAACTTTCCCTTCCTTTAAATCTCAATGAAACGTGCAAATATTCGTACCCTCATATAATCAATGTCTCATCTATTTTAACTATTGACGCGGAAAGCTTATATAGGAGTGGAGTTCTGGCGTTTTAGACCGCATTCATGATCCTTCATTTAATTCGAGACAGTCAGTTCTTTGATGGTGGAGGAAATAAAAAATTAGTTTTGGGAGAAAACTACTCACTGACAAGCAAATTTGTAATTTTTTCGCAAAAGCATAAGCATCGTGATTTCACTTGACAACTATGTGTGTATACCCGGTTTGTCTATTTCACATTTTCATAAACAATAGCAGTGAGTCCATTATAAAACCTTTTACCAAGGTAACTCGGGTTTTAGGACTTATGTAACAAGCTGACGGACAAACTCGGGGGTACAGATTGAACTATGTAGGCGATACAAACCTTAAAGTAACAGGAACCGGATGTAGCAGTACCATATTTGACAGCGAAGTTTTGGCTAACGACTTGTCCAGAAATTTCTCCTTCAAAGTTAGTACTTCCAGTAGCACAATGTGCTACAATCTTGACTGCCATATCAGATTTAACCGTGACTGTGGCATCGCTACTTCCATCAGAACAATCCACAGACACTAAAATGGAAAGAGACCAAATTGGTCGATACGCTCACATGTTTAAATTACGGCTAACTGAATTGTTTCAGTTCTAAAAAAAATACTGTTTGTATAATATAAATTGCATTGAAGTATAAAACTGTGCAGAAAAAAAACCAACATTTAAATTTTTGAATATTATTTCTGTGTTAAAAATTGTTTACACAAAATAGTTTTTATAACTAAAAAAAAAAATTGCCAAATTCACAAATATATATATGTATAAAGTTATGTTTTAAAAAGAAACATGCATTCTTTTATAAACAATGCTTCTTAATAAAAGTTTGAAGTTAAATTATGAACAAATTTGTCTTAAACTTTTGAATATTGCGTTCAAAAAATTAAAAATCGTTAATACATGTAGTACGACAATGGTGCAAAGTTATGGCTATCATGCACAAACATCGTTCTAAACTAAAAGGAAAAGTACCATTATCCTTAACTAAATCTAAAATGAATAAATTTCCAACTTGTAAGAATTGTACTTACCATCCAGGATAAAGCCATCCGGAATTACGGCACTAGCAAACTGAAAAAAAGTTTAAAATTTAAAACCATATCAACTAGAAATTTTCAGTGAAATGTTGAAACTTATTTGAGAATGTTAAATCTGTTGACAGAATAAAATCGGCTCAAAAAATTACAGCGTTAAAACATCAGGGAAAAATTCTACAAAATTCCCCTGTGTAGATTTAGATTTATTTCAAATTCAAGATATAGAATGCAATCTTTGAAGTATCCGGTGGAGGTAAAAAAATGGATGAAAGTTTCACGCTATATAAGCAATCTGTCATGTCTTTGAAAGGATTAAATCTCAAAAGATTTATCTAAGAGTGCTAGTACCACTGCGGTAGCTCAGTCGGTAGAGTGGTCGCTTCGTAAGTGGGAGGTCGTGGGTTCCAACCCCGACTGGGTCTGACCCAAGTCTTGAAAATGGATAGTTACTTCTTTCGCCATGCGCCAGCATTACGGAATAAGTCACGGGTGGGAACTTAAACGAGGTTCCGTGTCAGAGTATTCGTGGCTGTATAATGCAATCGGCGCAACTCGCAGGTAAAATTTCTGCACTTTCGCCTATTGCTGGCGACGTCTCGATATAAGTGAAATATTCTTTGCTGGGTCGTTAAACACCATTATTTCTAAGAGTGCTAGTATGTTTGCCCATAATGCGTGGAAAACATCAAAGATCACCCAGCTAAAAATACCGATACTTTCTAATATTAAGAAAAACAAGACATTCAGATCCCCGCTCTACAAAGTTTCTATTTTCTACCAATAGTTTCAGTGATTACAACTTCTAGTATATCATGTTAAACTTATAGTCTTTTGTTATCTTAACAATGACTGGAAATATATGTTTTTTAATGACATTTCATATTTTAATCAAAATATCAACAATATCCATAAGTAGTAAACATTTTTCATCAGTAACAGGGATAGAACTTGATTTTTTTTTTCTCATGTTTTTTCTTCAATTTTTGTTGTTGATATTTTTGATGTATTCACTGAAAACAAGTGATTACAAGCTATTTAGGCTTAAATGCATATGTTTAAATATATAACATTTTGAAAAACAGGAAATAATCATCATCATCACCATCACCATCAGAGACAAGTTGTTGGTTAAATATTCTACATGTGATATATATATATACTTATAGTAATTATTACATTGTCATATACACTATATATATATATATATATATATATATATATATATATACAGTGTATATGACAATGTAATAATTACTATTATATATCACTAAATTTGCTCACTTAATGATATTCATTACAAGCATGTTCCACTGTATGAAAATCATCAAGAACAAGTTTTAATCATCAAAAGCAGCATCAGCATCATCAACATCATTAAGAAAATTCAACATCATCCCTAGCATAAATGCAACATCAGTAGCAGTAGCATTTTATTTATAATAAATTATAAATGCTTATTTTTTTCAGAAAAATAAAATCCTACATCAAAATACTCACCCAATATAAAGAACTCCATCAGATAACAGTAAATTGATAATAGCCACAAAAAAGAATTCTCAAAATCAGTGTTTTCTTTTTGAAATTGACATATTTATCCCAAAAATACTGAACCACTTAAAAAAACATGTGTATATGTTAAACTTCTTTTAATAATTATATGATATCTAGAATTTCTACAGAAAATCCTATAAAATAAGCCAGTTCATTTTCTCATAATGTACATTTTTCATATAAAATATGCATTTTAACTAAGAAATACTAAAATTGCAGGTATTAAAATGTTGCAGAGAAATATGTAAATACTTGTGAAGTACTTAGTAATAGCACTTTCTTTTCGGTATTAATTTATTATTAACTTGCTATTCTTAAATCATTTTTATAAAGCCTGTAGCAAATTTTAACGCAAAAGGTTAACATTGTCTTCTAGATGGGTTGTTGGTCAATAAATTATGTAAAAACATAAACACATGCTTAAAAATAAATTAAAAACAATAATTTCTTTAAATCAGAATGAGAAATTCTGAAGAATTTTACCTGGTTGAAAAACTTTAACAGAAAAACTTAACATTGTACTTGTGACGGACAAACAGACGAACGGACGGAACCCATTTCTATATCCCCCGCCAACTTTGTTGGAGCGGGGGATAAAAATCTACTATCAGACTGGACTCGAAGCGGCCCTGCGGTGTAGACCGGTTCGATGGTGGGTGTGGGGGTGTTAAATGACTAACAACGTTTCGACCATTTTTGGGGAAAAATAAGCCAGTATACACGTCAGATAGAAAAAAATAAGGACTAACGGTAGTTTGACCTTCGAGTTTTTATACCAATGTCATGTGCTACTTTTGAATTGTATTAATTCATAAAAATTCAAAAGTAGCACATAGCACCAAGACAAAAAACACCCTACCACCGCCATTGTGGTATTTGTGATTTGATTTAATGATTTGATGGGGTTTTACGTCCCAGTCAAGAATATTTCGCTTATATCAAGACGTCACCAGCTATAGATTAATTGACAAATTTTTACCTTACAGTGCGCTTAGGGCAATGTGCACGAAGGGTTCTTTAACGGGCCACGTCTACCGTAACACGTGACATTGGTTCTAAAGGTCGTGATACTTGTGGTTAAAGGACTAAATACAATGAAAGAATGGGTTCCTTATAAAACAAAATATTTATACTTACCGGGATGAAGCAAACCAGCAACAAGAACAACATTTTGTCTGAAAAGATATAAATAAAGTTTAATAAAGATAATTATTTGGTTTCTTTTTTGGTTCACTTTATACTTTCAAAACCTCAAAATCAAAATTGGATAAAAACTCTGAAAGCAACTCAATTTTTAAATGTTTACAACTCCTGATCAAATTATCAAGTTTGATGGTATTTAACAAATGACATTAAGCAATTAAGTAATACGAGATGTCCAGCCGAAGCCGTTTGTTCGAATATATCACTTTTAAAAAATTGCAGTCTTGGAAACAAATGGTGCCAACGCATGTTTTAAGGCTGGATTAAGTTTTCCAGGGAAAAAAGATTAAAATGGTGCTGATCTCCTTAATTATGTTCCAGATGATGACCTGAGGAATCTAATTTTATATCATGATTAGGTCATAAAAAACCGGATTCTTTTAAACACAACTTACAAAACGATGAAATACGATAAATCAAAACCCAGAATTTCATGAAATTTGTCATTTGTGACTTTGTAAGGGATAAATAACACTATTTCGAATACAATTGAATATTAATGACGACAATTAATGCAATTTATCAGGTTTCCTCTTTTTGATTCGTTCGAGTCCTCCCTGTACATCAGTGCGCATGCTCCAAGCTTATAATAACCATCGTTGAACAAGTGACCAACCCGTAAAAGGATTCGGTTTATTTACAGCTTACAGGATTAAATTTTAGAAAATGAATCCCATGGATCGTGATTAGTGCCGAATTTTCTCAAAAACTAGATGAAAATGAGAAACAGAAATTTGGCTATATATATACTAAGAGCTGGCCTAATATATCATGATGGTTTGAGTGTTGTATCATTTCCGACTTTGCCTCTGTACAGTGTAAATTTTACTAAAAATGTTCACACTGAAAACAATCTAAGTTTTTAACCTCCACCTTAAATCACAAGCTCCACCTCTTTTACATTGAGTTGTTTTCAAAGTTTAAAAGTGTCACGGGTGATTGACTAAATGACGGGACAACAGAAAGTTTAGGCCAAGGGAAATAAATGTCGGTATATATGTTTGTAGAGAGAGGAAAAATTAACAGTTGCCAAGCAAATGCAAAATCAATTGCAATTATTTTTAAAAAAAAAAACTGACCTGCATTTAGTACATAAGAACAGAAGCATTTAACTTTTTGAATTTATTGCTAGTACAAAAGCAGTAACCAAGTAATCAAGAATAAATTACATGTATAAGGTTGTGTTTGTAACAAACTTATATAAAATATAGTGGAAATGTCTCAATAACAATGATAATTTAAATTATAGAATGAGTATATTTTATACTAAGATAGCAGTATAATTATTGTCAATCACCATTTAAAAGTGTCTTTTTCGTTGAAAGTGACTAGGCAATGCAATCTGGCCACTGAGTTTCATTTTTTACATGTACATGAATTTTCTAATTTCTTAAAAGTTTTTTTTTTAGTTTAATACACATAGCTTCTGGAAGCATCATGGTAGAATAACAATAAAATAGAATATTAATAGTTTGGGCCTAAATCTAGAAGATTTGCCTTTTTGCGTAGTAAACAGGTTACATGAATGAATAAGGTCATGACATACACTTATGCTTTATATGGAAAAAAGGTGGAGTTAATAGACTTGGCCTATCTACCACCATTAAAAAATTTGCAAAATTTTTCACAGTAAAGATGCATTACTGCAAATAATTAGGCCAAGTGATTGTAAATGGATTTTATCAAGAAAAAATATTTTCAGTAGTTCCTTTTTTACAGACAGATAACTGAGTGCAAAGTATTTCTGATTATACTTTAGTTATCTATTATATATATATATTTTTTAGAAAAACAAACAAAAATTCAAAAAATTAAAAACTCAATGCAGCTTTACGGTATATTGGATAGGTTTTAAAATAAAACGTTTTTATTTGATAATGCGGATGATTTTATGGTCAGAAAAATTACTTGCTAAGTTCCAATTCGATAATGTTCGGGAAAAACAATATTCATCTCGATGGTTTGGAGATACATGGTCTACCTCGAGTGAAATGTGGGTTCAAAACCCCGCCGGATCACACTTTACACACATTTGAGATGTTGCTTCCTTGTCTGGAGGGGACCAGAAAACACTGCTTTACCCAGTGTGAGGAAAATGCGACTGGCCGTAGTATGCTTGTTTGCGGCATACCGTTCGTTATAGTTGTTGGTTAAAACCGGGTTTTACTGATAATGATCGAAGCTTTTGACACATCGCGTTATTAAACATCAATGGCATTTTCATACAGAGAAGACGCACTGCATTATGGGTAGGAGAACATCTTTGTATTTTTATCAGTGATCTAAAAAATGTCTCAAAAGATTGCATTAGCAATATAATAAACCTACATTTTTCGAGATTTGTATCTGCACAATGGTTCTATGTACATTTATCAGCGCATAGGGGTGAGAATTTTTTTTCGTAATTTTCAGCTTTTCCTGACGAGAGCAGGCTTTACTTATCTTTCAGAATTTATCAATACAAATTGTGTACGTGAGATATCAAAGTGTTTTAAGGTCCGTCTTGCACTAGCGCACACCCTTGGCGAGTTTAACGTGCGGCAGTACGGCATTATTTCAAGAGTAGTTAAAAAGACCACTACCCACGTAATCCTCACACTTGAAAAAAAACAGTGGAAATCCCCCCCGTCTTAAAGCCGAGCGTCTTATCTATGACTCGACTAGGGTGCGAACCAACGACTTTCCGCTCTAAACGCGAACGCTCCATCTCGCAGCTAACGACCGAGAAATAGGGGAAGGCGTTAAAATATACATTTCTTCATTATCGAAAAATATGGTCAATATGACTGAAACTTGCTTCACGAGGAATGGAACAGAAGCACAGGCGCGTCTTAATATTTTGAACTACTCTTGAGTTGAGTAATGGTGTTTAACGTCCCAGTCAAGAATATTCCGCTTATATCGAGACGTCACCAGCTTTTTGCGAAAATGCAGAAATTTTGCCTGTGCGTTGCGCTTATGGCAGCAGGGTTCTTTATCGTGACATGCCTGCTATGACACGGGACCTCGTTTATTTTAAGTTCCCATCTGAAAGAACCGTGACTTTCATTTCGTAATGCCGAGTGCTTGGCGAAACAGTCACTACCCACTTTCAAGTCTTGGGTCAGACCCGGTCGGGGCTCGAACCCACGACCTTCCACTTACGGAGCGAGCACTACCAACTGACTTACCGCAGTGGCTGAACTACTCTTGAAATAATGCAGAGTTTTCCTGCATGTAAGATACCTCAAATGAGATACAATGTATTTTTGCACGACATTCACAATTTAAAGAAGTTTACTCATTGTAGAAAAAAGTCTAAAAATATTTTTATCATTATAAATTGATTGTTATTACGTAATAATAAATTGAAATCCTAAAAGGTTGGGTAAATTTGATAACTCGATAAAATGTTCATTATCAGTTTGGAGCATGTGCAGAAGTTTTACATTCTACAATGGCGTCAGCGGAAAGAAAACATGTTCTAGCAAAAAACGTCAACAGATTCTGCAGAGAAAAGAACAAAGACCAACTGGAACATACTAAGGATCAGATGGAAAAATTGTTGTTAACAAAAACAGCATTTTGGCTTGGATACGCACGAAAACGTGACCGCACTGCTCTTTGAACACGTGCTCTTTGCTAAGTTAATGTTGCCTCGTTTTCGATAAAGAATCACGTGATTAATGTTCTAAAATAAAATTTTTGGTATAACTAAACCATATTCATTATTAATAAAACTCCGTTTTTCAAGGTTTGTAGCCACATTGAACATAATTTTACAATTTATTCTATTGACATTATTTTACTGAGAGGTGACCTAATGTACAATGTCAGTCTCTGCTCAAAACCTTATTTTAAAGAGTAAAATAAAAAATAGTTTTTCTTTCAAATTTCAATTGGTTGCTTGAAAATTCAGTTCATGTTGAAAAAAATCATATCCATATTTAAGTTGTTAAAACTTAATAAAGAAATTTTTTAACAACTAAATCTTTTATTTCATTTCCTTGGCAAGTCATAATTTAAGACAACCCCTCTGAAGACAGAAAATATTATGCATTTAAGAACACACTGAATGCACTCCAAAATTCAAAAAATGAAACTAAAGCAGTATTTATTTAGATATGTTATCAAGCTATTTTGCTTTGATTGTAAAAAATTGCAATATTGATTCTAGTTTAAACTATATAACATTGAGGTGGTAGTTATGCAAATTTTACTGACCTCTCACTATAATTAATGAATAATTTAACAGACCATGCCTTATAAGGATAAAAAGGTGGAGTTGTTGGACATAAACAATTTTCAGTTTGAGGTAAAATTGAAAATTTTATGGAGTGTGCAGACTATTTAAAATAAGGTTTTGAGCAGAGACTGACATCGTACATTAGGTCACCTCAGTAAAATAATGTCAATAGAATAAATTGTAAAATTATGTTCAATTTTGCTACAAACCTTGAAAAACGGAGTTTTATTAATAATGAATATGGTTTAGCAGTAGGTTGCCCGTGGTTTTCAACGTAAGTAAAGGTTTCATTATAGAACCAAGTATTACATTTTTCATAGAAAAATTGCACTGTTTATTTATTATGCATCGAGAAATTTAATGCAGCTTTAAATTTTACATTTTTTTACGTTTAATTTTGTCCCCGAAAAAAAAAAGGAAAATTTAGCCGTCATTGTCTGCGCTTTGTATGTCTTGACAAAAGGTCGTACGAGAATGGACCATTCTATTTTTTTAAAATTTAGTGTTTCGGAAAAAAAAAAACAAAAAAAAAAAAAAAACAAGAGTTCCGCATGGCAGAGCATGATACGCCCGTCAAATCTGCAAGTCATTTATGTGGATATTTTGTTTATTATGAACTGTAAAGGGACTTATACAGTTCATATGAGCTGTTCATAATCAATTAGTCAATTCAATTATTCATCACAATGATACAAAATGCAGTGCACAAGTCAACAAGTACAATAAAAAACAATAGTAATTATTGAGATTTTGGTTATTATTTTTAGTAACAAAATAGACTTACCACCAGCCACACCATTTATATAATCTTACCATCATGTTCTTGTAACCTTCATCACAAAATTGAGGTAATCTCTAGTATACTGGGTTGTTTCAAAGACAGCAAGTTCTTCAGCCTACAACTCTATGTGTATCTGCTCCCTGGTAGAATAAATTAAGGAAGCTAGAGTTACGGTTCCTGAGCACTGCACTTCGGATCATCGTGGTAAGTAAGCATACCAAGTTTCAAGTCATTCTGAACATAGATGTCAGAGTTATGGGCCAGACAAACCCGCCGCGTACTCTGGCAGCACACAAAAGGGAATAACTCAAAAATTAAGGAAGCTAGAGTTACGGTTCCTGTGCACTGCACTTTGCATCATCGTGGTAAGTAAGCATACCAAGTTTCAAGTCATTCTGACCATAGATGTCAAAGTTATGATCCTGACAAACATGCTAACAGCATTCAAAGGGGAATAACTCAAAAATTAAGGAAGCTAGAGTTACGGTTCCTGAGCACTGCACTTTGCATCATCGTGGTAAGTAAGCATACCAAGTTTCAAGTCATTCTGACCATAGATGTCAGAGTTATGGGCCGGACAAACCCGCCGCCAGTACGCCCGCCTGCCCATCCGCCAAGGGCGTATAAAAAAAAAAAAAAAAAAAAAAAAAATACAATACAAAAATTAACTTATAAAACAGTATTTTAACGACTCAAACAATGCTATATTTTAAATCAAATATTAGCACGAGGGCATGTCACGGGGGTTGGAAAAATTAATTAGCAATTCTTTTACAAATTTCATATATACATAAACGCTAATATTTTTATGAAAACAAAATATCAAAAGCTGCATGCGTTTAACCAAAAAACGGAGGCAAGTAACCACGTGTTTACTACGAGCACGTGCATGGGTAAAACATATTGAAATTAGTGACAAATCAGTTTATTTAAAAAAATAAATGAATAAAATAAAATAAATAAATTAAAACTGAAACAACTAGAAAAAACAGGAAAAAAAAAATTTCGAATATAAATATATATAATATAAAAACTTTTCAAAAATATAAAGCCAAAAAAATTACCTTATTTTACAAATATCAATATAACTTCCTCCACGTCCTCTCTCTTGGCTATAGCGCGGATCTTAACACTGGGAACTGCTTATATAGGTTCGGACTAATTTGCATACTTGTGTGCGCCCGTAAAAATCGCAGGAGTTTTGAATGCAGAGGCTACCTTAAGGTATAACTAAATTGCGTGCACTTGTCCCCATATATGTATATATATGCCCTATTGAATTTCACTTGTAAACAAATCTCGTGCATGAAATGTGAAAAAAATCATCATAAATCTACATATCTATTATTGGTTTCCACTAAAACAACATCAGTCTATATTTTAAATAATTTATTGCATCATATTATGGCACATATATTATGTCAATAATTTACACGACGTATTTTACTATGGTATAGAAAAAAAGTGACAAAATAAGGCTAAATTTAACAAACCCAACCCCCCCTCACATTTTTATGTGTTTTATAAATGTATGTACATATTACAGGCAAGATGAAACCAAGACTGCGTTATCACCCGTGACAGATGTTTACCTTAACAGCGATTTCAAGAACAATTAGGGGTACCATTTAGGTCCGTTGTAAATCTTATAATAGGATATTGTACCCAAACATTTTGTAACTTTTTAAAGATCTCGTTTATGGTAATTTAAAAATGTTTTTTTTCGACTGCACATGATCCTTTAAATTTCTTCATTTTTACCAAGTTTTGTAGTAATACGGTCACTAGAATAAGCCTCAATAATTTTCCTGCATCATGCCGATTTTGTACAAAACAACAACTGCCGTTAATGTTTGTATGTGCATTTATTTGATGTACATGTATTTTGATGTACAAATATTGAACTGTAATGCAATTAAATTTGTTAGGCCACACCAAATTAATTTTTAGTTCTACGGATAACTTTGGAAAAAAAGAGACGAGTGAGCGATTAATTTTTTTTCTTAAACACATTTTTCTTCAGGCGAACAAAAATTGAACCTGGCGAGCGAGAAAAAATGCACAAAAAGATAATTATTGCAGGAAAAGGCAAAAAAGTTTAAAAATAACTGATAAAAGCAAAGAATATGCTGTTCTGGCAAACCCATATCCAATAAAGCAAATGATTAATCAACCAAGAATTGTTTAATAGTAAAAAAAAGAACAAATTTTGGCCTGATATTGGTTAATTTACCCTGAAAGCAACCTAAGATGTTGCAGAAAAATGGATGCGGGATTTTACCGGAAATTTTGACAAGCGGAAAACGATTTGAAAATTTTATTTGAAATTCAATTTTATTTTTAATTATAACTTTAAGGGGCGAGCAGGTTCAAAGAACTACAAATTAATTTGCCGTGGTCTAATAATAATAATAATAATAATAATAATAATAATAATAACAACTTTATATTGTCTTTAAATGCAGATACAATTGATTTGTACATTTTTTAGCAATTGGGATAGTAAGAACTTGACGATAAATTTTGCTAGAATTAAAATAACTTAACTTAACTTATCTTAACTTATTAAATTAATTAAATCAAATTAAATTAAATTAAATTAAATTAAATTAAATTAAATTAAATTAAATTAAATTAAATTAAATTAAATTAAATTAAATTAAATTAAATTAAATTAAATTAATGAATCGATGGATTATTAAATGAATTAATGAATAGGTAAATAAATAAATAGATAAACAAATAAATAAAGAAATAAAATATTCTGTTTCATCATTACTTGTGTCCTTATTTGCCGTAAGTGTAAGCCTATGTGACAAATATGACGTGTTTACTATCAAGCGGCCGCCATTGACGTTGGTCAAGGGAAATAACTCTCATACTGACTAGATATGGTCTATATTAGGTCACCACCTGAGCAGGATTGTCTAATGATATTGACAGAAACTAGTGAAAGGTAGGATATAACGAGTTATCATCTAGAAACAATCGACCAATCAGATTGCATATTTTTCAAGTTATGCACAAATTGAGTAAGAAGTTGAACTTATGAGTTTTGTGACAATCCGATCAACATTACAAAAACAAGCAATTCTTGCAGGCTGCACAAAAACATTGCCAGTTTTTAAGTTTGTTGAAAATACTAATGTTTGTATTTACATTTCTTTATACAGGGGACCTATTTATCAAAATATTTGATTGAAGTTGTAAAAATTCACAAAGTAATAGCACAATTTTTAGCTCAACTGGCAATAGCCAGCTGAGATAATGGCAAGGCGAAGCGTGCGCGCGTGCGCCCGTGCGTAAACATTAATCTTCTCCTCTGAAACTACTTGACCAATTTTAACCAAATTTGGTGTGAAAGGTCCGTAGGTGATGCAGATTAAAGTTTGCACAAATTAATTTCCTGCGGCATCCAAGATGGCCGCCGTTACTATATAGCAAAAAGTGATAAATGGCTGATACACGTTTATTTATCCACCGATTTAGTTCAAATTTTGTATATAGGAAGAAAATGCATAGCCATTTAACATATTTAACGGGTTTTTCATCAGAAGGGGATTTTCAAATACTAGGAAAATCCTGTTATTTAAGTATTTCAAATTCCCCGCGCTTCTATCCAATACATTGGTGCATACTACGCATGAATTTGCTAATATTCAGTTTCCGCCCAGCCTCTTTCTGGAATCCCTCTTCATCGTGATAGCTGCTTATAATTTTAACAACATCAGTTAACTGAATTTTGCATTTTTATTTCGAACGAAAACCCTACATACTCGACAAAACAGCTTTGATTAATTGACCTGCAGTCTGGGACCTACAATTTTGGTATTTTCGACGCTGATTGGCAGAATTAGGAATGATGGAGAGGAATGAAGCTGAAGCGACCGGGTCTCGCATGCAGCGTGCACGGAAGCAAACCGGTGGACAAAAGGAAACTGGAATGTCACCCCAGCCAACATCCAGAAAAGGCAAAGATCATAAACGTCGGTGCCCACAAACAGGTGGCAGGAAAAGACAGAAAGTGTCTGTGACAACTTTACCTCCGCCATCGTCAGACTTTGGTTCAGATAGCGAAGTGGAGGTAGCTCCCCTTGTGAATGAGGTATTCCGCCGTTCTTCTGTGCACCAGGTGACTCAAAACAATATGGCGGCGCCCATTAACTCTGGCGTAAATACGGGTAATACTTCTTATTCTACTGTTACATTTTCGCCAAATCTTGTTAATTCGGCTCAACTTGCTACAGGGGCCCAGGTAAATTTTGAACCAGACCAGACATTTCATCTGCCCTTCCCGAATTCGAGAACAGTTTAGATGATCATGTCCCTCAACAAATTCGTTTAAAAGTCTGGGACGATCAATTTATCAATCTCTACTCCCTCCTTCCTGACAAGGAAGAGAATACAATTTTAGACCCTGACAATGATAGTTCTCCACTAGTCATTCTCAAATCTGGACAAATCGGTCTTGGGCATAGGTCAAGTACACTAAAAAAGGTGTCAAATATTGGACAGTGGACAGATGCATTCATACTTTTTGCCTCAATATATTTAGAAAAGTATCAAAATGTCCAAATGGCCTTAGATGTGTTAAAATATTGCAGTACTATTCGTTGGGCTTCTTCTAAAGTTCCTGGTCCAGCTTGGCGTCAGTATGATGAACAGTTCCGTTTCCGTCCAAAAACCTTCAAAGTCTTGGTCCAGGCTGGTCTTAAACCTTTGGCTATTGTTTATTTCTGCCTCCACTCCCTTGAATAACCCCTCACAGAAGTTCAACCTTGGGACCAAGGAATTGGCTGGTAAACCCAAAGGTATTTGTTGGGACTACAATCGCAACAAATGTACCAGGTCAGCTTGCAAGTTTAAGCACATATTTTCAAAATGTCACTCCCAGCATCCCCAGTCAGAATGCACTCCTTTTCGTGGCCAACAAAACAGAAGCCAGCAAAGTCAACCAGCACCCAGGCCCCTTGTTCAGTCTGGCCAATACCCCAATCAACAAAAATAAACTTGAAATTGCTCTTCAGAAATATTCTAATAAAATAGCTGCACACAAAACACTACAGGGATTTAGGTAGGGTTTTCCATTACAGTATACAGGGCCCAGAATGCCTTGTGAATCTCAGAATTTAAAATCTGCTAGGGAAAACATTGCCTTGTGCAGGGAAAAAATTCAAAAAGAAATTGACGCAGGCAGGGTTTCTGGCCCATTTCCTCAAACCACACTGTCAACACTTCGAGTGTCCCCCATCGGCTTGGTCCACAAAAAATATTCCGACGACTTCCGTCTTATCCATCATTTGTCATACCCTGAAGTGACAATATTGACCACAGTAATTGTTCAGTAGAATACTCGAGTTTTGACGAGGCTGTGGAGATAGGTTCAGAAACTAGGTCCTGGTTGTTTGTTAGCAAAGACTGATATCAAGTCAGCCTTTCGGCTCTTGCCAGTCAGTCCATTAGATTTTGACTTGCTGGATTTTAAATTAGGGACTGAATACTTTTTCGATTGGTCCTTTGGCTTTAGTATTTCATGTGCCTATTTCGAATTGTTTTCTAACTTTTTAGAATGGTGTATTAAACAAATGTCTGGCAACTCTGGCATTATTTATTAACTGGACGATTTTTTGTTCTCTGGGCCCAAGAACTCCAAGACTTGTGCCAAGACATTGGAAAAATTTATGGACATGTGTAACCATTTAGGGGTACCCATTGCTCAGGAAAAAACTCTGGGTCCTACCACACAACTCTCCTTTTTAGGTTTAGAAAAAGACACCAACTTAATGTTTGTCAGACTCCCAGATCACAAAATTCAAGAAATCAAGTCTAAACTTGCCATCATGTTAGACAGGAGAAAAACTAGGCTTGAAAAAATGCAATCTCTCATAGGTTCTTGAAGCTTTGCTTGCAGAGCTATCAGGCCTGGTCGTCCTTTCTGCCGTCGTCTCATAGACAGTTTAAGCGGAGCCAAAAAACCACATCTCTTTATCAAAATTACAAATGGTATGAAAGAGGATATGTTAATGTGGCTTATGTTCTTCAACAATTTTATTTCAGTTTTTCAAAATATATTGTGGGTAAGGGATTCTGCTCTGAATTTATACACAGACACAGGGGGTAGTGGTCGAGGTTTTGGGGCCTACTTTGAAGGCAGATGGTCTGTAGGTAAATGGCCCACTCATTGGCACAATATTAGAATTACAAGGGACATAACTTTTCTCGAACTATGTCCAATTGTAGTAGCCTTTTTCTTGTGGGGACAATACCTTGCAAACAAGCGCATTTACATACAAACGGACAATCAGGCAGTTGTGTCTTTTATCAGTAAACAATCTGCAAAATCGCCACGAGTTATGATCTTGGTGAGAAAGCTAGTCCTTAACTTGCTCAAATACAACATTTCAGTTAGGGTCATTCATATATCTGGTTGTAAAAATATTATTGCAGATTCTCTCTCGCGGTTTCAGTTTTCCAGGTTCCGTCAATTGGCACCATGGGCAAGAACAGACTCGGACCCTGTCCCCCAGGAAATGTGGAATTGCTTTGGGACGAAGTTAACCGACTTATCAATAATTCAACAGCTGTAAATACACAGAAGGTTTACCAACAGGCTTGGGATTCTTTTCAAAGTTTTCGGGTCCAATACTCTCTGTTCAATGAATTTCCAGTGCCACTCGATCACATTGTTCAGTATATTGCTTACCTTTCTTTGAAAAGTCTATCGTATCAAACTGTCAAGACTCGGATTGCTGCCCTAAGTATTTCCCATAAAATATCAAACTCCATAGACCATACAAAAAATTTCCTAGTCAATAAACTTCTCGAAGGACTTCGAAGGTCTGGTAAATCTAAGGATACACGGGCACCAATTACTCTACCAATATTGATACAATTACCTAGGGCATTGGTATGCATTTGCTTTTCATCTTACGAGGCAAAGCTATTTCATGCTGCCTTCACACTTGCATTCTTTGGTTTCCTGCGGGTTGGAGAGATAGCATTATCCAATTGCAAGTCAAATTCTTCAACCGTGTTGAGCATAAGCGACATTTCAATTCAAACTGGCATTCTCAAGGTAATAATTCGATTCTCAAAAAACTGATCAATTTGGAAAAACCACTACTCTTTACATTGACTCTGTACCGTCATCAGTTGTTTTTCCAGTCAATGCAATGAAAGCATATCTCTCCGTTCGACCAGCGGCTAGTAACATTTTATAATGTAATTCCGACTGTAAACCTTTAACTCAATACCAATTTTCTTCAGTTTTAAAAAAAATGTTTGAAATTTTTTAACCTGCCTACCCAAACAGCTTCAGAATTGGTGCTGCAAGCTAAGCAAGCCTGAAAAATAACCCACCATTGTTATTCAGTCATGAGGCAGATGGAAATCAGATGCATATCGGGGCTATATTCATATAAAATCACCATTTATAGCCTATGTAGTTGATAGTATTGCTTGAACTTAGTTTGCTTGTAGCTAGTATGTATTTCGTAGCTAGTGTTACCTACCAACTCTAGTCTTACTGGAGTTTTAAGTCTTTCAGACATTTGGATTGTTGGCTCTTCAATCGTTTATTGGGCACAGAGGAGAGCACTCAGCCGTCCAGTCGGTCGCAACCTTGGTCTGGAGAGGTATGGTGTACAGATCAGATGGTGTGGTATCAGGGGTATGAAGTGGAGCCAACTACTGACACGCATCCAACTTTCCTTGCCCCCAGTACTTGGCAAGACAATTAGGTTCCAATGACTTAGTTTCAAGAGCCAGTGGCGTGTTACGTTGGGAGATGAAACTAGACCTTCTCTCATTTTCCAAATTACCCAACACTACAGTTGTCAGGTCCTAAAGTATCCTACCTCGTCTATTTTGGTAAGGTGCTAGATCTCAAGTAGCTATTGACAATGTACGTAAGCGAACTAACAGAGAAATTTCTAGTTATATTCTTGAATTAGGTGGTAGAGTAATCACACAATCAGATTTATCTGATATGGAAACTGGTTGTTATCGCTTCGATGGCATAAATTTGTCAAATATAGGAAATGACATCTATATCAATGCCGTTCAAGGAGCCCTAGAATCATTTTTAATTAAGAATATTCGTAAATTTTAACCTACTGAAGCAACAGGCAGGGATGGTTGAGGCTATATTCCTTAGGTTTTGGGGTGGTGGAAGCTTATTTGGCCGTGGACGTGTTTTGACACAATCCATGTGGACAGATCTTGCAGGCTCGTGTTTTTTCAGCTCGTTGAAGCTGGAATCCTTTCCTCTCTCTCAGTGGGTGGAGTTCTTCTACTTGGCTCATCTCCCGTAGATCGTTTACCAAGCAGTGGTAATTCCTTGGTTTGTGGTTGACAGATCAGGGCACCCATGTGGGGCGACTGTCATTCGTGTTTGCCTGCAGGATTAGGCCACAGCTGCAAGTGGTATTCCAGTTTGGTATTAAATGTAACTTGATAAATAAAGCTATTTTTTTTTTCATTTTTATTCCACAAAACTTTCTATCTTTAAGAATATCTTAAATAAACATTTTTTGTTAGCAGAATATTCAAATAAGGTGCTATATTTAGCCAATTCTTTGAAAATCTTCTCCTCAGAAACTACTGGACCTATTTGAATCTAATTTGGTGTGCAAGGTCCCTGGGTGATGCAGATTAAAGTTTGCACAAACTGTGGCATCCAAAATGGCCGCTGTTATTATAAATAGCAAAAAGTAATGAGTGGCCGATACACATTTATTTATCATACAATTTGGTTCAAATTTGGTATATAGACAGCAGATGTATAGCCATTTCAAATACATATTATTTTTTTCTGAAATGTTTGCTCAACTGGCAATAGCTAGCGCCATGGCTGTCTGAAATTCACATGCAAATAAAGTGCCAGTTGAGCAATACAGGCCCTTTTGTTTTTGTATTATTTGGAGCAGAGTTGAGTAATGGTGTTTTGCATGCCACAGTCAAGATTCTTTCATTTATTTCGAGGCGGTCAGTTTTGGGATTTTGGAGGAAACTAGAATGCCTGGAGAAAACCACAGACCTTTGGCAAGCGGACTGACAAATTTCTCACACTAGGATCTGCCCCGAGTGGGAATCGAACCAAGGCGGTGAGAGGCGCTGTGATCCGTAAGCGCGCGGTTTAGACCACTCGGCCACCGAATTATTTGGGATTATTCGTTGATACAGAGAAAATTTCAAATAGCTACAGGTAAGAATTAAACTTACTTGCTACTTAAGTTATCGTTGTTTGATCTCTGGTCCACACACACACACACACACACACACACACACACACACACACACACGTGCATGTCCACTTCAAACTTGAGAACCCCATCAATCGTAAGCAAGCTAACTGACAAACCTTCTTACACTAAAGAAAAGTTCGAACTTAGAGGTTTGATCCGTACACCAGTACCTAAGACCACCAAGGCTACCGAGGCAACCACTTATAAAAAGAAAATAATAACGACCGCTTAATATTTAAACGCATTACTTTTATTTTTCACTTATATTAAGCTGCAACTGGTTACATCTTAATATAAGTGAAAATGTCATTTACAGTTGTAAAAATATATCCTACTGAAAGAAAATAATGCAAAAAGAATATTTATGTACGTGCTTTATTTATCAAAAAAAAAAAAAAAAGGAAACAAAAGCTGCTATGTCTGTGTCTTTTCAAAATTGATCTCCGCTTTGAACTGTTTTTTGTAACACATGTACAAGGTCACGATAAATGTTATCAAGGTCATTGACGCAAACACCAGGATCATAGCAGTGTCATATTTATTGATATCCGTGGTAGGTTCGTCAGATTTCCGCGAAGACTTGTAGTTTTTGAAGTTGTCTGCTGGCCGGCATATGTATTGTTTAGAGGCAACAGTAATCCAGTCAGATCCGGATGTCATCGTGTCGTTTTTAATTCCCACTTTGTCAGCAATCTCTGAAATTAAAAAAAAAATCATTTTAAATTGAGAGTTGTTCGAATGATTTGTTCTATCGTCAACTCATCCCCGAAGAGGCAACATTTTTGATTAATAAAACATTTTTGGTAAATGTTTTCTATGTAAATCATCTAACGGCGAATATATTTTAACCTTTTTTATTTGTCGTTAATCAGTTTAAAGCTGCATTATGTTTTCCAAAAGAAAACATTAAAACGGTGCTAATCTAATTAATGATGTTACTAATGAACAATGTTACATTTTGTTCAACGATAAAAGCTCGAATAAAAACATCTGGATATTAATGAAGGACAATTTATGCAATCTGTCGTGTTTCACCTTCGATTTTAGGGTTTTTCCGTACATCCGTGCGCATGCTCCAAGCTCATAATCACTGACCAACCGGTCAGAGGATTCCGTTTATTTACACCTAAAAGAAATGAAATTTTAGAAAATGAATGTCACGGATCGATGTTAGAAGATATCTATTTTGAAAACAATATATTTTTAGAGAATTAAAAAAAAAAAAAAAAAAAAAAAAAAAAAAAAATTTAGACAATTGAAAAACTTAATGCAGCTTTAAAAAACAAATAATCTCTAATAAAAATGCTGATCTTGCATTCAAGAAGAGCATGCAATAATGTTTACACGGAGTTGGTACGTTTTGCTTTACATTAAACGCATATCACTAACGACACAAGATAACAAAAGTCTAACAAACTGTCGGTGAAAAATAAAAAAATGATAGCAATAATAATTATAAAATAAAATACATACAGATATATAGCACATGAAACAGCGATACATATGCTGACTTTTGACACCTAAAAATGTAATGACAACAAATTTATTGATTGAATGGGGTTTACCATCCCAGTAAAGAATGTTTCACTTCTATCGAGACGTCACCAGCTATAGACGAATTGGCACAAAATTCCGACCTCTGCAGTGCGCTTAGGGTTGTGCAGGGAGAGTTCTTAAGCCTACCATGACAAGGAGAATTCGGTTTTTATGGCCTGCTCAAAACAAAAAAAAAAAAAAAAAAAAAAAAAAAAAAAAAAAAAAAAAAAAAAAAAAAAAAAAACGCAACACCGGGATGCCAACTGCTTGGCGAAATAATAGGCACTACCTTTTTTCAATCTTAGTCATACCTGGCCGGAATTCTAACCCCGACCTTCCGCATACAAAGAAGATAGTTGTATGGTACCAAAACTATTCTTACGTAAGGAAAGAAAACCATATTTGTGTGTGTATAAGAAAAAAAATGACAAAAAATAGCCTACATATCCGATTTTAGCAGTAAAGCTGTTAGATTAAAATTTAAACATAAAAAAATCGGGTTTTGATTTTGATAATTAAAAAAAAAAAATTCAATTTTTGAGTTAAATATGTTTACGTCTAAGACAACATTTTTGTTCATTTATATCTAGGCGGTCAGTTCAGGAATGGAAAGGAAACCAGAGTGCGAGGTAAAAAACCACCAACCTTCGGCAAACAAACTGACAACATTTCTCACACTGTGAATTTCCGGAGAAGGATTCGAACCTAGGCATTTAGACCATTTTGTCAAAAAGAGCTTTTAAAAACAACATTTTTTTAACATTAAATGCATTCTTAACATTAGCAATGTACAGCAACAATAATTATAATAATAATAATAATTATAATATAATAATGATAAATAAACAAATAAATAAATTAATAAATTAAAAAATAAACAAACAAATATATAAATAAATAAATAAAACCCTTTACTTAGATCGTTGTCGCCTTTATCAGCTGTTCTTTTCTTTCTTTCTTGAAGACAAGATGTCTGCAAAATAGAAATAAATTGGTTTACACGTAACGTCTTAGATGTTGTTGTAATGTTGTTTAACGTCACATAGGCAATTTTTCAACTCTTCGTCGCGAGAACAAGGTTTATTATATTCATGAATCTAAAAACAAGTTTTAATATGTATGCGTGTGATGGGCGAGTGTGCATTATGGCCTGCCGTAAAATAGCACACAATCATGACTACTTTTTTGTAAGGTTCTAGCTCACCAAGTCAGTATGCCGCAAGCAAGCATACCGCTCCTCCAGTCCATTATCCTGGCACCGGGTGAACTAGCCGCATCTTTTATTCATTTTTTATAAAAAGTGAGAGAGAGAGAGAGAGAGAGAGAGAGAGAGAGAGAGAGAGAGAGAGAGAGAGAGAGAGAGAGAGAGAGAGAGAGAGGGGGGTATTCGTCAGTCAACTGTTTTAGTATTTGTAGCCATATATAGTGCTACTGGTAATTCACATGGTTGAGTGGTTTTTGAATTGCGCCCTTGTTATAACAAAGGTAATATCACTAAGTAATACTGCAATTGTTTGTTCTGTTGTGTAGTTTTGGGTTGCAAATTCTTGAATACTTACTTTATTTTAAAAAAATTTAAATGCAAATGACATTGGCGAAAGCTACTTAAAAACTTCATCATCGGTAAACATCACTGTCACAAGTATACAACTGTTACAGTTTATAATAAGCGGCTAACATCCCAATCACTTAGTCTCACATACAAATCTCATTAAAGCTTTTACGTAAATAATTTGCAAACAAGGATTTATTTCTAGATAAATTCTGCATTAAAATGTGTCTATTGTGGAAAATATAACACCTACCCCATCACAGGCCGATGAACATGCGGTAAAGTTACATGAAAACTGCACCCCACTGTTCCCCTGTAGACTGAAGAAAGAGAAATAATCACTGTAGACAACGTTACTGGCTGTAGTGAACCCGTTATCTATTCCCAGTATAGCTCCATCACCGCACCTTATATAATAAGAAAGCATTGATTAATATCTTGAAAAGTCTGTAATATCTTACTAACGAAGCCAAAAGCAACAAATTAAACGAATGATATTACTGATAAATAACTCTTTTACTTTCAGTTCTTTAGCCTGAGAACCTGAGATCTGATTGGTCGATTTTATGACCTACTTTTTCATAACTGAAGGTTATGAAAAAATCTTAATATATCAGAACTAGATGTTAAGTAAATGACTTACAATGTTCGGTTTGATTGGAGATGTTCATCTAGTCGACCAAAGTGAATTTTAAATGAATCTGAGTATAATCCAAAGCAGGTGACTAGACGGCCCCTAGCTTTGCAAATAAATCAATATAAGACCTTGCAGGTGGAATAGAAACCTTTAAACGGTAGTGGTACGTTAACAATAGTATTTATGGTTTAAAGTCACACCAGTATTATAGTTAATCTGGGCCAGAAAAAGTTAAAACAAAATTATTATCAACAAAACATTAAATCTATGTAAAACGTATTATAAAAAAGGAGATTATAATTAAATTATATGAAGGTCCTCTTAATATGGTTTTGGAGCGGATCTTTAATGAACTAGTATTAAGTTGAGATCTAATGAGCGTTCTGTATATTGTCAGGATGGTAAATTATCATTCAAATTTGTATTACATTAATTTTTTAAAATTTTCATCGCTTTAATGCATTTAGCCATAAGCCTTTTAATATGAGGGGGAAACGTTTTTCTAAATCTTGACTTGTACAACTTTAATAAGGTTGCTATTGACGTAAAGTTAAGGATAATTATCAATTGGCTTGTTGAAAAAATGCATGCAGAATGTTTTTGTTTTAGAAAATTTAAAATCGTTTTCCAGTGATTTTTTTGTAGTGGAAATGGTTAATCATTTTACCAATGAAGTTCATAAAACTGAAAAGATTGAACCTTACTTTCAGACTATCATATCCGAAGACGACTGTCAAAAGGCAATAATAAGAAATCACATGCATTTTATTAATTATTTTTCTTTTTTTTTCCTTTCTTGATTTTCCAATTTGTGAATTGCAATATTATTTTTTAATTCTGAATTTATTTCCTTGTAATTCTGAGTCTGAGATGTCGTTATTTTTAATTGTCTTTAAAAATAATAATTTATAACATTTAAATCTTTAGTCACAGATAAAGTTTATTTAAAGAAGACATACCCTGCTATAAGTATAGTATATTGAATCGTTGGGTCGTCATTTCCGTAGGCGTAACAATCTGAAACTTTCATAGAAGAAGCCCCATCTAAATAAAATAAATAAATAAATAAATAAATAAATAAATAAATAAACACCCATTCTTAGACAGGATGAAGATGAAATTGATTATGTAATTGCATTTCCTTTTCAGCAATTGTTCTCCATACTATATACAATCAGTTTCAACCCCGTCAGTGTCAAACGATTTCCTGTTTTAAATCATCGTAGTTATCTTACATCTCTTGGAAGGGACCACTACGGTGGCTCAGTTTGTAGAGTGCTTGCTTCGTATGTGGTAGGTCGAGGGTTCAACTACGGCCGGGTCTGAAAAAGACTTGAAAATTGGAAGTGACTGTACTGCAAAGATAGATATTTCTATCACCTCACCTATGTACAACTGTTGACGTCTCGATAAAATTCTTGACTGGGACGTAAAACCCCAATAAATAAACAATCTATTGAAGATATATATATATATATATATATAGTATGACTATGAATCTTTCTTTTTCGTCTATTGGTCGTCATACTGTCACGTGTCATTAAATATTTCGTGTATTGCTTGTCTAAATGCACGTGCGGTCAATAATATGAGGTCCGGACTGGTTCAAACCCCTTTTCAGCATCAATGACGTCATAACAAAATTATCCAATTATTTTCTTTATTTACTCCGTTGAGTTGCTCAGTTATGATGGAGGAGACGGCATTTTATGTATTGTTTGTATTGCATGGAATCTACTTAATTCCACTTGAAATAGGCAAACAGTTATTTGTCATATAATAAAGCAATTATAGTCTTTGAATTCGGTCAATACATGGTTGTATGGACTTGATGCAACCAATAATCACCGAAGGCATCGGTGAATATTGGTTGCATCAAGTCCATAGAACCATGTATTGACCGAATTCAAAGACAATAATTGTATAATATTTCGTCGGCCTGTTACCCCACTCCCTCCTTTTTAAACATCTTTGATAAAAAATTAAACTACAAACCATTAGACCGATACATTTTACAAACATTGTCCCTTAGTTGCAATTTTCAATCAAAATAGATTTTGTTTGATCAAAATTTGTGAAATAGTAAATAATGTCAATTTCTTCGTTAGACGCAGTGACACAAAAGAACGATTTACTGTTAAAATGTTTTAAAAGCACGTGACAGGTTAATCAAATCACATTTCCTCTCATTGTAAAGTTTGTAAGTTCGATCGTATAAGTATTTTTTGTACTCCGATTTTCCCCACTATTTTAGAGGCGACCGCCTCGATACTAGTCAAATTATATTACATGTATTTATTTATTCATTTATTTATTTATTTATTTATTTTGTCCGACAACATTCTACCCTGCTATCATTAAATTACTGAACAAACTATTATCGAAACTAGTAATAGATAAATTGGGTGTTAGCTTACCACTAATTGTAGCCCGTAGCTGTACCTTTTTACCGATAGGTATCGCCCCTGTATCTAGCTCCTGACCCATAACATCAACTAGACTAAAAGAAATAGCCCCTGTCCAAGTAAGACCACTAGCGGCTGCCACAATGCCACCGTTATTAAATCTGTAAAAAAAAAAAAATAAATGAATAAATAAAACAATCAAACATATGTATACCAGTTGGACATTAAATTGTATATTATATAGGTAAATGAATTTGTTTTTAACATAGATACTTTCTAAAAGGATGCCTTGAGAATTTATTTTTTATCAGCCATGGCTGATACATGTAGCACTGTAGAAGAAAGGTGTGACCTCAAACTAATTTCAAGATAATATTTTAGGATTTTGTGACTAATAAATAATTTAATTATATATACAAAGTTATACATTTATTTTGCATGTCATAGGATTTTCAATTTCATAATTCTTGTAAAACAAGTTGAAGTTCAGTACATTTTGCAACCGCCTCGGTTGTTCAGTGGTAGAAAGTCCGAGAGCGAGATGTCGTGGATTCGAACCTTGACCGGGTTATACATCAAGACAGTAAAATGTAAGATATTAATAGAGTATCGACTTTTTCACCCGGTGTCAGGATAATTGACTGGGAGAGTGGTATGCTTGTCTGCGTCAAATTGACTCGGTGAGCCAGCACCTTACCAAAAAGTCGCCATGGGTGCTGGCTAAAACATGACAAGCCAGAATACACACTCGCTCATCACACGCATACATGAACTTGTTCTATGGTAAATCCAAAGAGAATAACGACATTGCTCTCGTCGCGGATTGCCAAAAATTTGAAAATTGCTGATGCGACGTTAAACAATTTACGACAACAACAATAAAAATCCAATTTCCATACTGCCTTGCTGAAACACGAAAACGAGAGAAGATATCAGAAATAATTCATTTTCGTATAAACATCACCGATAAACATTTAAATTGATCAAACCGTTTATACTACATTTTTGTACTTTATTGCATTTTAACTGTTTTATCAACCGTATGATTTTGCTTTGATTAGGGAGTAATTCAATTCTCTTTTGTTTCAAGCATTTTGATTGGTCAGATCTTTTCTGTTATTTTTGCATAAAGAAATTGGCTCCGTTACCGGAACTACTTTTCTGTAATTCTTCTTGCGCATTTGTGATGTAATTTTCTTTACTTATTATTAATTTAAGTTGTAAAAGTTTTGATTACTTTTTTTTATTATTCTATGAATTGAATTACAAGAAATGAAATTAATTTTTCTTTTTGTTTTGGAAAAATGAAAGAATTAGACATTATGCACACGTAACATAATTCGCTACGCGAAAATTAAAAAAATAGTCGAATTCTGAATTATCATTGAAGTGCCTACTTTTTATATGAATGATTGGAAGTAAGAAATCGATTTTTAAAATATATGAATTTCAATCTTACCCAGTAGTAACTGAAGCTGTGCCTGTAGATACATGTTTGGCCGGATTTGTTACACATGACACGGCGTAAATTTCCTCTATGTTGTGTAAAATATTTATATCAAGGCCATAAAAAAGGTGTAGTGTTACCAATGACAACCCGGAATTGCTTACTGGAGTCTAAAATCAACAAAATAAATAAATAAATAAATAAATAAATAAATAAATAAATAAACAAAAAAAATAATTGAATAAATAAATTTGTAAAACTTGTAAATACAAAACTGATATAAGACCCAAAATATGGACCCTACAGAAAGGGGGTCTAAATAAAAAGGTGGTCCTTATGAAAAATAAAGGGACCATAAAGCAGAGTCCGTAATCGACAAAATTAATAGTTTTTATTCAAAGATGTTTTATGGCAAAAGCGGCTCGAAAACGGTGGTCTTATTGAGTAGGTTATTCTTGATATATTTGTGGTCACTATATCAGGGTTTACGTTATGTACCAATGCTGTTCATCTATTCGAAACATTTTCATTGTTTACATGCAATCATCTTTAAAGAAACGATAAACTCTCCCACGAGAATGAACCCAACTGGAGAACCAAAAGTAAACAAAATACAAAATGCTTTCAGAAGGACAATATTAAACTTTAGTAGTCAAACACTACGCCGCAAATACAAAGGATCTCAAGTCAGTTGTCCATTGCATTATATGATTATCATTTCCATTTATGTGCGAAGCGTTTAAGAATCTAAAAATGGTCTATGGTAAAACAATCTTTTCCAATGTGCCAAACAAGAAAACAACATTAAAATTATTTATTCAAAATCTATTGCTGGATGTGTGTGTGTGTGTGTGTGTGTGTGTGAGAGAGAGAGAGAGAGAGAGAGAGAGAGAGAGAGAGAGAGAGAGAGAGAGAGAGAGAGCTACCTTGAAGTAACAATCGCCAGTAGAGCCTGCTGCTCCTGGCTCTGGACCATATTTTACTGTGAGATCCTTTACGGTATTCATTCCAGTTAATTGTTCTGATATATTGGTACCAGCACAATCAACTTTTATCAACAGACTCATATCAGATACAATCTTTATGTTTGCACTGTCAGTACCATCCATACAATCTACGACCACTAAAAAACAAACGAACTTAGAAACGGGTAAAACCTAAGGCAAACATTGGAAAAAGAATCAAAAGAATTACAAGTTTATAGGGAGGACTTTACAAATCAAATATTTTGAACTTTTTACTACTTACAATTTTGCTATAAAAGTTAATTATAAATCTAAAAAATATCGTAAAGTGTTAATATAAATTTGTTATCAAAATGTAACAAAAAGTTGATAAAAATTGAATCTTTTCTTCGAGACTTCGACAATGTCTTAATCACCACAATAGCTTGGTTGGTTGGTAGAATGCTCGCTTCGTGTGTGAAAGGTTGCGAGACTTTATTCAAGACAAGAAAATAGAGATGGTGATCGTTCGTTTGCCAAAATCTGAGCTTAAAGCAATGGTAAAACATTTCTACAAATTCGCCTGTGAGTGAAAAATGCTTGACGGGGACGTTAAACCCAAACCGATCGATCTAACACTTTACTCGAGTAATTTTAATATCAATAAGTCACGCTTACAGAAAAATTGGTTTTTAATATCTTGGTCAGACCCGACCTCCCAAATGCGAAGCAAGTACTCTAACAACTTTGCTACAGCAGCGATGTGAGTGACCAATAGAAAAATGTCACATTATCGAATTAGGATCAACATCATCAGACTGAACTCGGTCAACATTCATTCAGTTTATTGTCAAATGTTGACTAAAAAAATCTCAAACACTGTTGACTATGAAAATGAACAATAAGTTTAAATCATAATTAAACGAATTAAATATATGATGATGTTAAATGATAGAAAAAGTCGAACCAATCCCTAAAAAGAAAAAAAAAATTGACGATGTACTCACCGTCTAATATGTATCCTTCAGGTATTGCCAATACTAAAATCTTAAAAATACAAGAGAAAATATTTAGAAGCATCGAACAATAAATAAATAAATAAATAAATAAATAAATAAATAAAAAATAAATAAAAAGTTATGTATATGTCATGTAGGTTTTATAGGTACTGATCATTTATATTGAAATTCAAAATACGACTACTATTGGTCCATAATTGTTTGTCACATGATTTTTTCTAGATATTTCTTTTATTTAAAACTTTCCTCATAAAAATAACCATAAGATTGATTTAAAAATCATTGACCTAACCAAATTATATTTTTAAATTAAAAAAAACTTCTCTGAATTCATCTGTGCATAGTGCAGATTTTGGAAAAAACCTGAAAATTAATGACTTCAATGATCCAATTGGGCCTCACTCAAGATTACATCAGGGTATTTTAAGGTTAATAAAGGTCAAATATCTTATTATGCAAATCACTTTTCCTTACTACATGGTGTTGAATCTAAAAGAAAATGATGTCCAAAAATGCTGACGATTATAGTTTAAAAAGTTTTAATTTTTTCACTTAGAAAAATGTAGGAAAGAGTCATACATGTAAGTTAATAATTAATGTATGTTATTGTTGTTCGGTTTTTTCAAGGTGTGATCAACATGAATATTCAAATCATGGCAACATATCGTATATGGTAAACAAGGAAGCTGCATAAGGGATATTTTGGACATGGTGAATTTGTTATCTTGTTGAAAACATTAAAAAATTGTTATATACACAGAATTAAAGAAACCTTTTGAATAAGTCTGGTTATTTTTCCCAATTAAGTCAGTAAATTTTACACGGATTTTTGATATTTTTGAATGACTTTGTTTAAATATTGAATTTTGTTCTCCAAAAATGCATATGACAAAACAATTATGGACTGATAGTACAGGCATGTTTGCTGTTGAGTCAAAAGAAGTTTTCTAAGTTGTTAGGTTTTTTCCCGGTATATTCAGAGGTTCTATTCTATTATTTATTAAACCTGATGTTAAAAACTGGTTTAACAATTGCAAAGTATGGCTTATTGATCTAAAACTGAGCATGGAATTAAAAAGAATTTTTTATCAATCAATCAGCTCTTTGAGAATGCATTTGTTCAGTTTTCTTTTTTTCTTTTTTCTTTCTTTCCTTTCCTTTTCTTTTTTTTTGAATGGATAATTAATTTTCTTTCTTTCTTGGTAAAATACAAAATGCACCTCCTTATTTAAATAAACAAATTAGTTGACTGGAAAGAGGAAGGTCATAACCTAAGACAGGATTCATCCAAATTTAGAATTGTTAGAAACCAGAAATATTAATATATCAATATCTCTTACCGGTGAAATCACAGCCACAAATATGGACAACATTGTACTGAAATAAATAAAAAAAAAATCTAAATCTGAAGAAATATCTTAAAGATCTTCCGGGTAGCAGTCAAAAGAAATGGTATCTTTATTTTACCCTAAAACAAAAATGTTAACAGAATAGGCAACAACTAAAAATGTAATCAGAAATACTTTACACTCTGTTTTTTTGGCCATGATGGCAAAGTGGTTTATGTCTCTCAAGGTTGTGGATTCGACACCGGTCGATTGCGAGTGAAAAAGAGTTCCCCTTGTCGTACGCTTAAAGCTACATTAAGTTTCCTATGTATAATATAAAAAGGCATATTTTTCTTAATTTTTCCTCTCATGAAAAACGTTTTACTTGGTTTCATGATAAAACCTTTACCTACGTTGTAATTCGCGGGAAAACCTACTGCTGGCTTGATCAACAAAAGATCTTGTTTAAGAACACTGATTACGTAGTTCTTTGTCAAAAACGAGGTAACGTCAACGAACACAGTAAAGAAGCATGATTTTTGACAACGGAAGCAGCGATACGGTAATAAAACACACAAGTTGATTAAATATATCATAATGACTGCATGAAGGGATAAATAACAATATTGGATTCAGATTGTCCAAGTTGACTTCGTTCTTTTCTTTGCAGAATCTGTTGTCGTTCTCGCACGAACACGGTTTCTGTCTATTCACGCCATTGTTTACTTGCATGTAGGATTTTCGCGCATGCTCCAAGTTAAGTTTTTGTATTTCGCACAGATCGTAATAACAACCAATTCATATTCATAAAAATATTTTTAGAAAATAATTTTTACCCAAGAATGGGTAAACTTCATGCGCCTTTAAAATGGTTAACTTGGAACTGGGGTAGTCTGCGATGTTTATCTGCGATAGGGTATGCGATTACATTAGCACTTTAAAAGTCGCCATACGTGAAAAACTAGCATACTGTAGATCAGATACAATTGTACACTCATGCACCCTTACTTAAATATCAATAAAATGTCTCGAATTATGTGTTAAATTAAAAAAAAACCCTCCTAGAACAGATGAGGAAATCATGTTTCTTGGTGAAAGGCGTTTTGCATGTATTTGGTTGAAAGTAATGTCGTTGAAAGATCAGGATGTTATTCAAGAGCAAGTCTAATGGTCTCTTAAACCAAGCCAGGAAGCAGTATCTTTAAATTTATAAGTATAACGTATGAACTGGCCAGGCCTCATCGTTGATTTATTTGTTTTCGAGGCGGATGAGTGGAGTGGAGTGGAGTAATGGTGTTTCACGCCCCAGTCAAGAATCTTTCATTTATTTTGAGGCGGTCAGTTCTTGGATGGTGGAGGAAACCGGAGTGCCCGGAGAAAACCACCGACCTTCGGCAAGCGAACTGACAACTTTTTAACACTAGGATCTGTCCCGAGTGGGATTCGAACCCAGGCGGTGAGAGGCACTGTGATTCGTAAGCGCGCGCTTTAGACCACTCAGCCATTGAGGCCCCCTCTAGGCGGATGCTAAACCTCTGAAATATCTAGGCTATCAAACCCGGACTACTAAAGGATTGATTGATTTAATGGGATTCGACACCGAAGTCAAGAATATTTCACTTATATCGAGACGATAACAGCTATAGGTGAAGTGGCAGAAATTTTTACCTTTGCAGTGCGCTTAGGGCAATGTGCAGGGAGGGTTGTTTATCGTACCACGCCTGCCGTGACACCGGACATCGGTTTGTAAGGCCTTATCCGAAGGACTCGGATTACTATGGGACATACATGTTGTATAACAGTTTTACAAAGTAATTCACCTCAAACAACGGATCTTTTAAATTTGTATTCAGTTTTTGTGTAGATCTCGATTCTGTGTGTTTTCGCACCTCCACAGTCGGGTAGTGCGTGTCAAATCATTAAGGTGATTAAGACATAAATGTTATCTGTGCTACATTTCGATGCATTATTTCACAAAAGTTCAAAAGTAGCACATGACATAAATGAGTCACGTGTGTTCTCGAAAATCTGAGAATCAAAGGTCATAATGCATTGTTAAACATATGACTTGTAACTATTTTAAATGGTTGTATCTTTTCAAATTAAAAAATGACTTACCTTTCTTTTTACCTGCTAATTTTCTAGGGCTGGGACAAACAGCCGCCTAACACGTGTGGCAAAGCCTTTATTTGCATATCAATTGTTGTTAAACGATTTATCATGACGGGGGTCGTCTGAAAACTCGCCGACTGAAATTAATAATTTTAGGGTTTTTTTTTACACATATAAAATATGACCTACTTAAGTGATATATTTTGTAAAAAAAAATAATTTTTTAGTCCAATGTGTTTGGTGTTAAGACATAAAGTAAAACGCCAACTATTGTATATTTCTTTAAATTTAAATCAAAATGCGTATAATATCACCCGTGATTATAATTTCAGGGATAGTTTCAAAACCCAAATTATTTCATGAAAGTCACATAGTTTATTCTATGTAAGCAATAAATAAAAACAATGTAACTAACTAACTAACTAACTAACTAACTAACTAACTTACTTACTTACTAACTAATTTAATAACTAACTAACTAACAAACAAACAAACAAACTAACTAACTAACTAACTAACTAACTGACTAACTAACTAACTTACTAACTAACTAACTAATTTAATAAATAACTAACTAACAAACAAACTAATTAAAAAAACTAACTAACTAACTAACTAATTTAATAAATAACTAACTAACAAACAAACTAACTAATTTAATAAATAACTAACTAACAAACAAACTAACTAATTAACTAACTAACTCACTAACTAACTAACTAACTAACTAATTTAATAAATAACAATCAAACAAACAAACAAACAAACTAACTAACTAACTAACTAATTTAATAAATAACTAACTAACAAACAAACAAACAACTAACTAACTAACTAACTAACTAACTAACTAACTAACTGACTAACTAACTAACTTACTAACTAACTAACTAATTTAATAAATAACTAACTAACAAACAAACTAATTAAAAAAACTAACTAACTAACTAACTAATTTAATAAATAACTAACTAACAAACAAACTAACTAATTTAATAAATAACTAACTAACAAACAAACTAACTAATTAACTAACTAACTCACTAACTAACTAACTTACTAACTAACTAACTAACTAACTAATTTAATAAATAACAATCAAACAAACAAACAAACAAACAAACTAACTAACTAACTAATTTAATAAATAACTAACTAACAAACAAACAAACAACTAACTAACTAACTAACTAACTAACTAATTTAATAAATGACAAACAAACAAACAAACAAACTAACTAACTAACTAACTAACACCCTAACTAACTAACTAAATAAATAAATAAAACAAAAAAACAAACAAACAAACAAACAAACAAATAAATAAATAAATAAATAAATAAATAAATAAATAAATAAATAAATAAATAAATAAAGTAAACTTATACTCTGGCTTGCAATAAATAGCATAATAAAATTTTAGAACAATCAGAGTTACATCTGGTGAGTTATTTAAATATATTTGTTCTGAGTTACAAAATCCAAATTTAAAGGAATAGTTTTTATATGCTAATATTGACGCTAAATACAGCTGTGGATCGTCTCGTGCATTGTGCAACCGTGTACCAATTATAATGATGTTAGTGTTTTTCATACTCTCGGACTTGAAAGAGAGAAATATAGAGTTACAGGCACGTAGTATGAAGGACAACTTAGTGTTTACTGGATTAGATGAGAAAGAGCGGGAAAATTGTGAACAGGTATTACAGGAATTCATTGAAACAAAGTTGGATATAAGTGAAAAGGTTGAATTTCATCGAGTCCATAGACTTGGCCAAAAGAGACACGGAAGAATACGACCAATTATAGCAAAGTTTGTGAACTTTAAGGATAGAGAGAAAGTTCGGAAAGCGTCATTCAACAAACTAAAAACAATGGAAAACAAATCGTTCGGAGTTAATGAGCAATTCCCGCGTGAAATTAACGACCGGAGGAAATACCTTTATCCTTATTTAAAATCGGCAAAACGTCAAGGTAAAAAAGCGGTGTTATCCTATGACAAACTTTATATAGACGGTAAATTATTTCTACCGGAAGAGGAAATGGAGGTAACCACTGGAGGACAAGGACTGACACCAAGGGACACACCATCGGAACTATCCGCGGACGCTCCGGAATTTCATCCGAGAAACAAGAACAGTAACAGAGGAAGAAGAAGTGGAAAGAATAAATAGGATTACCATGGAGAGACTTCGAGTATTAATGTAAGTGATTTAGATTATGAAAGTAATGAGAGAGATTCTCTAAATACTTTATCGTTATTGTCATTAAATGTTTGTGGGATTAAAAACAGATTGAACTATCCGGAATTTAAAGCACTTCTTTGTAAACATGATATATTGTGTTTTACGGAAACCAAAACCGACGATTCAGATACAGTTGAATTGGAAAATTATGAATTTGTGATGAAAAATAGATTTAAGTATTCTAATACTCGATCTGGTGGAATTATCCTCGGTTTTAAACGAGAACTCTCGGAATTCATTGAACCTTTAGAGACAGACTGTCCGTATGTTTTATGCTTTAAAGTTAATAGAAATTTACTCCATACATTATGTACAAGTGACGTTATAATCGGTATAGTATATATTCCACCGGAAGGGACTTTGTATAGCACACCTGATGCCTTCAGCGAAATAGAATCGGAGTATTTGACTTTTAGCAGTAAGTACGATTTTATTTGCTTAAATGGAGATTTTAATAGTAGAGTTTCAGATGATAATGATTATTTATATCCTGTTGATATTTCTGAATTTGAATTATGTCTAGGTGATGATGAAATCGATAAGGTATCAGATGTTTATAAATTAGATTTTTTAAGTTTGTCAAAAACTAGAGCAAATATGGATAGAAAGAAAAACCATTTTGGTAATTTATTATTAAACTTTTGCAAAGTAAATAATTTGTATATTTTGAATGGACGTGTTGGAAACGATGCAAATGTGGGTAAATTTACGACCAGTAAGGATACAGTTATTGATTATTTTATTTCAAATATTAATTTTTTGACTTTTGTAAATAATTTTGATATTTTATCCTTTAGTAAGCTTAATTCAGATACACATTGTCCGGTGATGTGTGAATTGTCTATTCAGAAAACAGTTTTTCAAACTGAAAATGTAATAAATATAGAACATGAAAAAATTCGCCATTGGGACACAAAGAAAACTGATTTATTTTGTAGTAATATTGATAACTTTACTGTTTGTAATCTCATTGATGATATATGCAATATAGAAAGTAATAAGGTAACTCAGGAGCAATTAGATTTATTTTGTAACACAACAGCCGATATATTGTTAAATTCGGCAAAGAAAACTTTTGGTGTTTTTAAACAGGGTAGTAAAAGTTATAAAAAACAAAAGTATGAATGGTTTAATAATGATTGTTTTATGTCTCGAAAGCTGTATCGTAAATCTAAAAGAATGTACAAAAAATACGGTACCGCAATTTTTAGATCAGAAATGCGTTCTGCTGAAAAGAAATATAAACACGAACTTAATAAATGTCTAAACAATTATAGGTCTGGTTTACAAAAGAAATTGAAAACTATGCGCCACTCAGATCCAAAGTCATTTTGGAAAATTTTGAATAAAAGTGGCAAAAGTAATAGAAATAGTAATGTATCTGTTTTTGATTTTTATAATTATTTTAAAGAATTGAATTCTGCAAACGATTTTAATGAAAATAATTTTTATAATGAGCATTTTTCTGCAAATGGTAATGATTATATTAATGATGTCATAACAGAACAAGAAATATTAAACGCTGTTAATGCACTGAAAAACAACAAAGCTGCTGGCATTGATAATATTATTAATGAGTATATCGTATCTAGCATCAATATTATGCTTCCGGTGTATATTAAACTTTTTAACCTTATTTTTGACTCTGGAATTATACCAGACAAATGGATAGCTGGCAATATTTTACCAATATATAAAAATAAAGGTAGTCGTGGTGAGCCAGAAAATTATAGACCCATCACTCTACTAAGTTGTATGAGTAAAGTGTTCACATCTATTTTGTGTAATAGACTTACTAATTATATAGAAACCTATGACATTCTTTGTGAAAACCAGGCTGGTTTCAGAAAAAAATATTCCACTGTTGATAATATGTTTGTTTTACAGTCTTATTGAGTTACTTAGATGCAGGAAAAAGAAATTGTACTGTGCTTTCATTGATTTTAAAGCGGCATTTGATAAAGTGTGGCGTATTGGTTTGTGGCGAAAACTGTTAGATAATAATATTTCAGGTAAATGTTTTAAAATCATTTACAATATGTACGATAAGTGTAAGTCAAGGATATGTATAAATGGTGAATTTTCAGATTTTTTCTTTTGTAAAAGTGGTGTTAGACAGGGTGAAAATTTATCACCATTACTTTTTTCTTTATATTTAAATGACTTAGAGTCTTTTTTAGTCAGTAATGATGTACATGGTTTAGATACAATATCAAATCTGATTGAGAATGAATTAAATGTTTATCTTAAGCTACTGATTTTATTATATGCAGATGACACAGTGTTATTGTCTGAATCTATTGAAGGTTTACAGCATCAGCTTGATATGTTTACAGAATATTGTAGAATTTGGAAATTGCAAGTTAATGTTAGCAAAACAAAAGTTTTAATATTTTCAAAAGGCAAAATTAACAAGCTACCTAATTTTATTTTAGAAAACTCTATCCTAGAAACTGTAAATGAGTATAAATATCTTGGTATTATTTTTACAAGAACTTGTTCTTTTTTTAATACAAAAAAGTATTTGGTAAACAGAGCAACTAAGGCTATGTACTGTGTGTTACAAAAAGCTAGACATTTTAATTTATCAATTGAATGCCAAATGGAACTTTTTGATAGAATTGTAGTACCTATATTATTATATGGTTGTGAACTGTGGGGTTTCGAAAATATAGATATAATAGAAAGAGTCCATCTTAAGTTTTGTAAATTGGTTTTGAGATTAAAAAATTCTACACCAAATTATATTGTTTATGGTGAATTAGGCAGAAAACCACTAAGTATAATAGTTAAAACTAGAATTATTAATTACTGGTGCAAATTAATTTTTGATAAACAGGAAAAAATTTGTTCAGTTTTGTATCGTTTGTTATATCTACAAAGTCATGTTGGTTTTAATTGTAAATGGGTGAATTTTGTAAAGTCTATTTTTGAAACGTGTGGTCTAAGTAATATATGGTTATTTCAGTCATTTCCGAATATCACATGGCTAGTAAAATGTATTAATCAAAAGCTTAGTGATCAGTTCAGTCAGTTATGGTACGAAAATTGTAATAATTCATATAAAGGTATTTCTTATAGATTATTTGTGAGTACAAATCTTCAACTACAATATTATTTAACTATAGATTTGGATGTCAAATACCTTATGTCTTTAATAAAATTTAGAACCAGTAATCACAAACTTCCTATAGAAACTGGCAGATGGAAAAATATTGTTAGGGAAAATCGTCTTTGTTGTTTATGTAAAAAGGAATCGGGGGATGAATATCATTATATTATGAGTTGTAAGCATTTTGCTATTGAAAGAAAAAAATATGTACCTGCAAAATATACTTCTAAACCTAATGTTATGAATTTCCATGATTTATTTAATACAAAAAACAAATTTATACTTCTTCAACTTTGTAAATTTATACAAATTATTTTTAAGAGAATCTACTCTCCAGGTTAACATTTGTTAATATTTGTATATAATTTATACCACTGTGCTTTGTATTATTTGTCTTATGTATTGTGATTGTTCTCTTGATTGTAATATGCAATGTGAGAATAAAGTATATATATAAGGTTTATAGAAATACATAAAGCTGATTTAGTATATGTACCTTTACAACATGAACAAGAATTTATTAGCATTTGATCCACAATAAATTGATAATGAACAAGAAAAAAATTTTCTTACAAAGTGCATTTTACTTTTATTAGGGAATGATTTGAACACAAAAATTGAATTTAAGATAAACAATAAATAAAGACAGATTTTAAAAAAATCGTTGTATTACATTTTAAAAAATAAAATAAAATAAATAAATAGACATTCTTAATTTTACACAAGGAACCGGGTATAACCTCTCTCTCTCTCTCTCTCTCTCTCTCTCTCTCTCTCTCTCTCTCTCTCTCTCTCTCTCCAGACCGCATGTATCCCCGTGATTCTGTGTAGCTTATCAATATGTAAATGAGTGAGTTACAATTTAACATATGATAAGATTTTTAAATATCTTGGGAGTATGCTGTTTATTTCATTTCTATAGTAACACTAATAGGACCCTGCATGGAAAAAGAATTTTCATAATTTTCATAAATTTGTAATTCGTTTCCACGGATAATTATTTGTTCCTACGAATTATAATTCGTTCTCACTTATCAGCAATTTGTTCCTAACAGATTACTTATTCGTACCCACGGAAAAATATCTATGGAGGTCCTATATGCGCTTCCGTAGAATATATACGTATAGTCGTGGCCAATTGAACATTTTCCAACTATAGTCATGTGCAGATTTAGAATTTCTTGATTAAACGACGCAGTTCAAGACTTGACTTCCGATTTGCATGAATCATATTTAGTAAAATTGTATTAAGAAATCCATTCTAAGTTCAACTTTGGACATGGCATTAATTTGATGAACATGTACTTTTGAGATTTATTCAATCTCAAAGTTTGATCAAATATCAAATTTGTATAAAATCATTGAATAAATTGCATTTAGCAAAAGAAAAAAAAAAAAAAAAAAAAAAAAAAAAAAAAAAAAAAAAAAAAAAAATTATTGAATTTCAGAAAATTGTCATTGTCATTTTAAATTAGAAAGTATTGCCGTTGAGTATTTCACCAAACCACAAATGTCCATTATTGTTTTAATAAGGGGAATTTTATACGAAAATAAAGAATACCAATATTCCTACATGTATATTGAAATGATGCATTTATTAAATTCCATGGCAATGTACAGCCTATGAATCAGTATCGTTTTCATGTAAACGAAAGTAAATCGAATATTGTTTATTTTTATCAAATATCTTATTTTGTTAAAAAGTTAACAAGCCAACGCTTAAAACATTTTAATAAATTGCATTATATTTTTGTGCATTCAAGTTGTGTTTTTTTTTCATCCTAGAATTGTGAAAAAGTCAAGGAACCAGCATATATTTGGAGAAAACATTTTCATCATTTATTAAAAATAATGTTTTTAGACTTTTAATACGATACAAAATTCTAAAATTAAGAAAATTTCTAAAGTTAATGAGTTGAGTAATAGTGTTTAACATCCCAGTCAAGAATATTTCATTTAAATCGAGACGTCGCCAGCTATAGGCGAAAGTGCAGAAATTATGCCTGTGCGTTGCGCTGATGGCATTATGCAACAGGGTTCTTTATCGTGCCACGCCTTCCGTGACACGGAACCTCGTTTATTTTAAGATCTCATCCGAAAGAACCATGACTTTCATTTCGTAATGCCGATAGCATGGCGAAAGTACAGCTACTACTCACTTCAAGTCTTGAGTCAGACGCGGTCGGGGTTTGAACCCACGACCTCCCACCTACGAAGCGAGCACTCTACCAATTGAGCTACCGCAGTGGTCTTTATGTAAAAGTAGATATATGAAAAGTCTCTATAACTCTATTGCGTGCTTTTCAACACTTTTCAAGATTTTACTATTTTATATTGTTCAGTAAGGAATTTAATTTTGTTAAATAAGTTTACGTTTAAGGTCAAGGTGATCTTTTTTCTGTTTAACATATGACTTTTTCAGAATTCGAACTGTACCAAAAGCTTCATTCACATATGCTACTAAGGCTAACTCATAATTTGTTACATAAAAAAACCCAACCAAACAAAAAAAAAAAATCATAAAAAATAGGTCACTGTTATCTAAATTTCTATTTCTGGTGTAGTTCTTGTAAATTTGCACGTATAAAAAATTCGCCTAGTAGATAGCCAGGGACTTACAGGCCTGAGTTTCATAATCTTTACATAACTAAGATTTTCCTTAATTTAAATCTGGCCATGTAAAATTTAATTTCCCATTAATTTGGTTAGTTGTCAAAATATTCAGAAAATCATTTGACGTTTTAAAGATCATCTGAAGCCTTTTCTATCTGAATTCTAAATTTCTCTAAATTTTTATCTCTTGTACTTAACAAAATTGCTTAAATTTGTCAAATTTAAGTAAAGAAAAATCTTAGTTCAGGAATGATTGTGAAACTTGGGCCAGGAAAAAATCAGCCATATCATCAAAGTTACCTCCCTTACAACATCGTTGGCGATGACTTGATCATCAAGATATTGCCTATTTTAGAGACCTAAAAGTCAAAAACAACGTGTCCCCAGTATTTATTTTGAAATGTTTTGTAGTTGTGAGAAAGATATGTAAAAACTTTTCTATGTTCAGAACTTAAGCAACTAAATCATGAAACATTTACGCTGAATGCTAGTTTGCACCTGGTTGAGGAAACGGATGTTTTCGGAATGATGTTTCATTTTCGCATACTCTCCATAGATCTATATTGCATATTTCCCCATATATTCAACTGTTTTCTTTATTTAAAAATGATATTTTACCATTAAAAACGTTTTTCATAAATTTATTATGATGTTAATAACAAGTCGATTTCTGTTGTAGAAACACTTCTGGATTGCGGGGGTGTGCCAATCATCTTTATTTAAAAATGGTAGGAATTTTTTTTTCTACATTCGTGTTAAAAATAACGATAACAGTGCTAAGAATAATAATATTATATGATATTGTATTTGATCGTATTGTCATATCCTAATACTGATTTAGACAGCGTATAATCGTCTACATCTATAGTTGTAATTCCCTGTAGAAGAACATCACAAATATTATCGTATTTTTTAGACGTTTGAAATACAACAGAGAATGAATTTAATCATTTTTCTAATAAGTCATCACGGAAACTAGAAACAATATACACGATTAGGTATTTTAAGCGCAGGAAGTAAATATTGCTTTTACCATCATGTTAATTGCACTCAACATTTCAACCGCGTTTTTCGAAAATGAAAAAAAAATTGACAACATGTTCATTTTCAGAAGTTTGCTTCAAAATAAAATAAACTAAAATGAAAAAAAAATTAAAAAACATAAATAAATAAATAAATAAATAAATAAATAAATAAATAAATAAATAAATAAATAATAAATAAAAAAAATAAATAAAAAAATAAGTAAATAAATAAATAAAATTAAGATAAATAAATAAATAAAATCGACTATGTAAATTTCAGCGACTGAGATTATTCGCACATATATACTTGGATTCAGGTAGCCCCAATTTATTTATTTTTTTACAGTAAAATCTATGGATTGATTTTTAAAATTTTTGGGCCAGTTACAACAGAATAATGCAATAAAAACAAGGGATTCTGTAGTAATAAAAATATAAAAATCCGCTATATATTGTATAAAAAGATCCTCACTTTTCTAAAAAATTATCGCGTGTTCTCACACAAAAGATTTTTTGCGTACAAATGCTAAAGTTATCACTTATGCGTGCTTACGAGATAATTTTCGCGTGAAAACACAAAAAGTATTGTGTGCGCTCGCATTTTTTTGCGTGAGCTTGCTATAACTTCCTTAAAAACACGCTATTCCTAGAGCTTTTGCATAAGCTCGCGGTATTTTTTGCGTGAGCACGTAATTTAATTTTTTTTTTTTTCATATCACCTCCGTGTCGCCATTACTTTGGACATTTAATCCAGTGCTTGTATAAATTTATAAGTTTATAGAACAAACGACAATCACAAAAATGTGATGTATTGAACTTGTCTTGTTTTTTTTTTATTTCGTTTTCAGTTCCTTAGCTAGTGCTAATAGCCGTATTAGACTAGCTGTTTTCCGTTGAGCAAGAGACTCCTTTAATCGAAAATTTTCCACCTTTATTTTTTTTTTGTGTCATTCGACTGGTAAAAGTGCTCATCAGACTTGTCACTTCTAAATACTGAGTTGTTCACGAAGGGCGCGTTGAGAACAATTTACCAGTCGAATAACAAATGTTGAGTTGTTGTCTGTAGTCTAATTGGTCGAAAATAAAGGCGGGAAAATACCGTTTAATGGAATAGCCTCTTGCTAAACGGAAAACAACCAGTCGAATACTTCTAATGTTTTAGCTACATATTGTTGTACATATCTAAAACGCATCAGATCAGTCAAAACTAGGTCAAGAATTTATTGCCACTAAACCGAAACAAACACCAGTCTAAATCACAAACATCTTTCTATTTCTGTGGTGATTAGTTGGTAGATGTTTATTTCGCTTCTAAAAAACAGGTCCCTGTTTCACAATCATTCCTTTACTGAAATCTTCCAAATTTTAAATCTTAATAATTAGGTTAATTGTTTATACGTTCATGAATTTAAGATGTCTTTTTGAAGATCATTTTAAGCTTATAACAAACGTATTCAGTTTTATCAAAAATGTTTATTTGTAATTTAAAAAAAGATCACCAAAATTTATTTTTTTAAGTTAAGGGATATCTTAGTTAAGGAATGGTTGCGAAACCGGGGCCTGGTTCATAAAAATATGGACATTGTTCTTAAATATTTTAAATAATCTAGGTTGTCGTTTTCACAAAGTTCGTTTCAAAATAAAAGAAGACAATATAAAATAATAATAATAATAATAATAATAATAATAATAATAAGTCTAACGCCATGGACAGACATTTCGCCTCAATTTTGCCAAAAGCAATCTTTTTTGTTATACTCGTCTTTCTCTTTCTGTGATGATTATCTGAAAAGATTTAGACAAATAATAATTATAATAATAATAAAATAAATTAGAAAATAAAAATAAATAAATAAATAAATAAATAAATAAATGAATAAATAAATAAATAAATAAATAAATAAATAAATAAATAAGCACTGGGCACCATTTATATGATAAACAAGTTTCTGTACGGAAAATCGACTGCAGCTGGTGAATTCTCGAAATACTATAATAATAATAATGTGTTAAGCCTGTCTCACACAGAACACGGTTGGGCACACGGTTCCAATACGGTATACTCGGTTATACACGGGTTGACTGGTACGAGTATTGAGCTCCAACCGTGCCTGGGAATGAGTTGGTACGATTTAGACTCGAATGTAGCACGAGTATGTACGAACAAAGCACGGATATACTCGGTCAAGCAAGGTTTCTAACGGTTTGAACACGAGTTGCAAACGATTTTGATACGACTGTTGTACGGTTCCAAGTACGGTATGTTACGGTCTAATACGATTAAACACGACTTTTACTCGATTAACTAGACATTTACAGGGTTTACATACGATCCCACCGACTTTTGTTCGAGTTATGCTCGAATTATCACACATTCGTGTATGTTTTGATATAAACGATTTATATACGATATTGGCACGGTTGAGCTCACTCGTGGAGTGGACTTCATGTGCGGTTGTATATACGGTCTCGTACGGTCTCACACGGCCTCTCACGGTCTTGTACGATCGCTAATACGATCATACACGGACATGGCACCCGTGCCAGTTTTTTAAAAGTTTTAAAAATCATACACGGCTTTCACGGATATACTCGAATGGCCCGAGTGCAACTCGGATAAGGCCACGGTTTGTTCGGTTGTATGTACGGTTTACACGGGTGGCCAACCGTATAAGCCGTGTGTTCTGTGTGAGACTGGCTTTAAATAAACTGCAATAAATCAATGAAATGTAATGTCACTAGTCTGAATATATTGGAGTTAAAAGTCTTTAAAATAATATATTTTTGATTTAAACTTAAAAAATGCTTAATGATATTACGTCTGATATGCATTATTATGTTAATAGATACCCGGATGAATATGAAATATCCCTGGATTTTTCATTAGCGTGCCTATAAATTAGCTACTTATGAGCCGATCGATAATATTGCGTGTAATAATAATAATAATAATAATAATAATAATAATAATAATAAATAGATAATGAAAAAAATAATGTCGTGTGCTACTTATGAATTTTTATGAAATAATGCATTAAGAAGTAACACATTACTGATGATGATGATGATGATGATAAAAAAACAAACAATTTTCATGTTTTCATCGCAATTTTAATGATGACCAAACAAAAGTTAATTTAACAAAACCATTATCTCCAACATAGTTATGGCAACATGTATAATGGAATGTCCCACGGTTACACTCGCCATATCAACCAGAAAACAACAACAGCAGGTGTTGTTGAATGAAATTTATTTATTATTTTTATACCGAAAACCTTGTACATATATATATTTAACAGGTGCTGCCAATGGAGAAATCTGTTTTCTATGTTTTGTTTTTAATGATAGAAAGATATGATTTACAAAAAAAGCTTAGGTGTCTGAAAAAGCAGTCATATAGAAAACCTCAAAAAAAAAAAAAAAAAAAAAAAAAAAAAAAAAAAAAAAAAAAAAAAACCAATCACATCATGTCTTTGATTGATGTCAGTAACCATAAACAAGAGAGAGAGAGAGAGAGAGAGAGAGAGAGAGAGAGAGAGAGAGAGAGAGAGAGAGAGAGAGAGGGGGGGTATTAAATATATGTATATATCTAAAATAATGTTACATATAAAATAAAATACAGTTTTTAAAAAACAGAAGAAAATAGCAATATGACAATTTTTATCTCTTCGACAGAAAGATTTTCTCCTCAACTATCCTGACCACGATCTAGTAATAGTACCAAATTTGTCGGTGATATTTATTTGTATGTGAACCCACTGTTTCGATTATGTCAGTTGGAAGGGAAATTTACATAACTTTAGCTGTAATTTACAACACAAAGAAACGTTAGTAATATATCCGATGTTTTATCTCGCTTTTATCAAAACAGGTCTTAAATTGCTATAAAATATTAATTTACAGAATTATATAAATAAGCCTTGATGATGATTGCATGTGTCGGGGTACTTAAGGCTGGTGAATTGAAACCTTTTTAAGTTCTCAGAGATGTGAAGGGAAATTCTGTTATGATTTTAACGAAAATAATAAAATACCTTTAGTTTAAGTAATTAATATGATGTATTAACTTAAAAATATAATCAAAATTTTATTTTGTTAAGACTCATGAGTATGTGTAATCCCTAAAAAATCTTAAAAATCCTAATTATATAGAAAAGTTTGCTTAATTAAACAAATGTTTTTATGTATTTTATGAGGGCTCAATCTTAAATCGTTATTTAATCTTGTTACAGATGCAGGTTTTAAAAGTATTTTTACATAACTCTTTTTATAGCAATGTCTAATATTCTAATACAGAAAACATATTAAAGTTAATTGGTTTTAATGCTTTAAGCCATTTTCGAGCATCTGGTGAAACATTTTTCATTCTGAAATAAAGCGTAATCGAAACTTTTTCTCATTTTGTGCTTCTTTCCATTCCTCAGAAAATAAATTTGTTATCATTTTTACTCGTACTTTTTGCAATAGGAAATTAAAAATTATGTCCAAAAAGAGCCATAAATGGCTAAAACACGCTTTTGCACAGTATTTATGACGTTATAATGACGTCATTATTTAGTCAATGTTAAAATCACAATATTCATGACTCCGATTTATTACAAATCAAAAGGCATTAAAGATTTTCACTTTTAATCTTAACTTTCGGACCAAAAAAGTCCCTGTCGTATAAATTTTTTTATGACCAAAGCACAAGTAAGATGTCACGACCACCAGTGTAAGATCAAGACCGAGACAGTGTAAACATTAAAGGGTAATGGAATTCCCCAGCGCACCACGTGATGCATCGTAGCGCTCTGTGGGACAATTATATCTGTTAGAAATGGAACCTTATAAAGTGACGTTTTCCCGTAACGAAAACGATTTATTTCGGGGAATTTTTAACGTAAACGTTTTTAATTTTATTCTTCAAAAAGTTGGAGTGGTGTGCTAACAAGTTTCATTTAGTCTCATCATTCGATAAATGTTAAATAATGTCCACAAAGTAAAGCCTTTTGGTTACAACCATAGACACAGACGTTTTGGAATTGTTTGATTGTTTTTTTTTTTTTTTTTTTTTTTTCTTTTTTTTTTTTTTTTTTTTTTTTTTTTTGCAATAATGCACTTTACGTCTCAGATTGATGACAGTACGAGTTTAATGAGGTAAAAAAAAGGATGGCCTTTTGTGACTATGCATTCTTCCGTATGCTGGAAACTAATTAAACAACATTGGTTACTAATCAACATTAGAAATTCAACAAAAAAAAATCATCATTATTTTTTTTTAACTAAAACTTTGGGTAGATCAAATTTTTTCTGACCCTAACACGAATGCTCAAACCAGCGGAGATAAAATCTTGAAGTATATAAAATTTTTGGAAGAAAAAAAATCATTGACCTATCTATCAAGGTTAGCATTTTTTTTTTTACAGTTCCAGTAATGTTTTCAGTTTCAAACTAAACGAGGCGGCGTTCCTTCCGACACCAGTTGGTTTCGGAATATCTCGGGTTTTTGATGAAGAAATTGTTCCGACTCTTCACACAGTCGCCAGGCTTAAAGTATGTTAGAGTCAGAGGAATTCGGATTAAACTACGGTTAAAATAATCAAATGCTTTTTAATAATGCAGTATTTGTAACAAAACGTCTTGCACCGTTATAATTAATGTCGTTGGCGAGTGGAGCAATCACCCCAGGCTTATAAACCACAAAGTGCATTTCATTTCCACAATTTGATGAGACTTTTTCGAAAAAAAAAATTCATAAAAAAATTCAAAAAGATTTCATTACCGCAATATATAAATGATTTTCCTCATTTTATATAGAATATTTTCAAGTAAAGAAAAGATGGTCACATTGTGAAAAAAAATTAACCTAAAACATGTATTAATTTCCTGTAAGGTAAAACAATAATGATTACGGAAATGAAAAAAAAAATCTTGCGAGAATTGTGAAAAAATTGCGGAAATGCAGTGCGCCAATATCACAGCAACTAGCGCCGTCTATCTTCAAAATCAATATATTAAATTCTACTGTTAAGAGTGGAGTAATTGTGTTTTACGCACCAGTCAAGATTCTTTCACTTATTTCGAGGCGGTCAGTTCTGGGATGGTGGAGGAAACCGGAGTGCCCGGAGAAAACCAACGACCTTCGGCAAGCGAACTGACAAACTTTCTCACACTAGGATCTGTCCCGAGTGGGCACTGTGATCCGTAAGCGTGCGCTTTAGACCACTCGGCCACCGAGGCCCTCTACTGTTAGGAAGTTGGTCAGTTAATATGCTGTAATCCAGGGTTGATTCATTACGAGTTTCTTTATCCCCCCATCCCCCCCCCAACATTGACGTAAAACACAATTACACTACTCCGCTATTGGCCGTTAGAAACCTTACCTTGAGTTTTTATAAACTGTTACAGTGTGTCCATGTGTTGGTTTGTCATGATTCGAAATATTTGGTGTACTTTTTCAAATTAATTTCTACCATATTTGATCATGTTAAATAAGTTTGTTTTTCTTAGGTGGCTGACTAAGAAGTAACAACAATCACATCGCGGAACATGGCAACTTAGTGTGGAAAAGTGAAAAATATGATATTTGCAGAAACTGAATTACGATTACTTACAATGCAATTAAGATGTTAGTGCTTTAGATATAATTAATTTTTTTTTTATTTTGGTTAATGCATTTTGTATAAACTAGAATAAAGTTCAATATTTTTCAAGGTTTATTTATTTTAATAGATAAATAAATTAATTTATTATTTTAAAAAAAACATGAATTACATTGAGATGGAATGAAAATAGTTCAGTTACTTATGCAGGAAGGATACAAAATTTTTTACCCTTGACAACCCTTGTCTTTGAATGAATTTTTCAACCTTAGGTTGAATTTTCATCTCCTTTATGGATATTCTAATATTCTCAGTTTCTTTAGGTAACTTTTCAGTCTAATACTGAAGATGTTTAAATTTGAATTTGCACGATTTACCCTTGCAAATAATAACTGTAACTCTTGTCTAGCACCAAAACCGAAAATATTAAGTGAGAGAAACATCAAACCAGAGCCGAGAAAAACCTATTGAACAATTTTACCACGAAATCAAGCGAATGAACACCCGTACTTGACCCAAGCTCAATTCCATTTAATTTTTTTTTTATAAAAACTGAACACAAAGACACAAATATAAATCAAATAAAAAAACATTACTTAAAACACTTTATGGAAAAAATCATAATAATAATAAATAATTATAAATTAAGAAAAAAATAAATAAACATTCTTAATTTTAAAATCTTTACATTAAAAATTCAGTATTGCATATACATAAAGATAACGTTAAACAATAAGAACATATATAAATGACAAAGAAATGACAAATTTAATGAAAGAAGGTCTATATATATATATATATATATATATATATATATATATATATATATATATATATATATATATATATATATATATATATATCTGTTTATGTACAATAAATATAGATGATATATATACAACAGATGAATAGAACGATACCCAGTATCAAAATACGTTTATATAATTCAAAGATAAAATCGCTGAAAGCAAAAAACAAATTTAAAAAATATTATTTACAAATTCAAAACGCTCACTTAAAATATTATATACATCAAATTTTTACAATATCATAAAAAATAAATCGTACACACGCAATATAGTGTCACGATTATGTTGAGGAAAATTTGTACTCAAGTACAGTCAATTCATAATTTCAATAATACCATGCATTTTTGGGGGTCTGTTATTTAACTTTTTAAAAGAGGTCTAATTCCTAGAACTGCGAACGAGAATTCCATAAAACGAGAATTCCTTAACAACGAGAATTCCTTAACAAGGTACAACCGAATAATTGCAAAACATGTTTTGCTATTGGCTGTTGTCATTGTGATAACTAAAATCAGGTTTTAAAATCCAAGGTGTCTGTACCACACAATAAGCAACAGCCTGTTTTACGTTTTTGATTACATCAAATGAATTTCATTTGTTATATACAACTTGTTTCGTTTTTGTTTCAATATCAAAGATAAGAATGAACTGTTGTGATCAATAGTGCATCAATAATAGCAGAATGAACTGATATGAGATGTTCAATATTCAATGGTAATGATGTTGCCAAATGCTCTAGAAACTGTTCGGGTAACATTGTTGATATTTCACCACAATCAAAGATCTAGAAACTGTTCTGGTAACGTTGTTAAAATTTCACTACAATCTTCTATAGAATCTGTTCTGGTAAAGTTGTAGATATTTAACCACAACCTAAGAGCTAGCAACTGTTCGGGTAACGTTGTTGATTTTTCACCACAATAAAAGATCTAGAAACTGTTCGGGTAACGTTGTTGATATTTCATCACAATCTAAGATCTAGAAACTGTTGTGGTAGCGTTGTTGATATTTCACCACAATCTAAGATCTAGAAACCGTTGTGGTAGCGTTGTTGATATTTCACCACAATATAAGATTTAGAAACTGCTCTGTTAACGTTGTTTAAATTTCACCACAATCAAAGATCTAGAAACTGTTCGGGTAACGTTGTTGATATTTCACCACAATCTAAGATCTAGAAACCGTTGTGGTAACGTTGTTGATATTTCACCACAATCTAAGATCTAGAAACCGTTGTGGTAGCGTTGTTGTTATTTCGCCATAATCAAAGATTTAGAAACTACTTGTAAATGACGCAACAGAGAATTTTTTGTTTTTAGCGAGAGTGTGACGGTAGAACACAATACTTTAAGTCCTGTTACAGTACATGTATGAAGAGCCAAAGTAATTTTATCCCAAATATAGTTTATATAAAAAGAACTAAGTACTTTAAGCCCCTGAAACAGTCAGATAAGAGACAGAGTAAGACATTAATATATGTTGGAGAACGAAGTCTAGATCTTAGATTTTTTTTCTCACTTTATCCAACCGTTATGGTACTTCTCTCTCACAAACACTGCTCGTAACGCTCATAAAGATATTTTAAGGGGATTAAATTTACATGATATGTTTAAGAAAGTATATTTGTATGTAGGCAACATGGCAAAATTTAGACAATGCATGGCAAAACTACAAAATTGCCAATCGTATTCAACCAAATAAACTATTAAAACTGATTCTCAGGAATATTCATTACAAAACAGTAGAATCACAACACTCAATCTGGCGAACTTCTGTATGTTGCTTTGCAATTTCCTTAGTTGTTTCCATACAAAAAACAGGCATAAATATCATTGTAATATATTTCCATGAAGGTAACGCGTAAGTGTCATAATATATATGTCCTTCGTAGAAGGTTTACTAGAATTATCCATAGAAATAAATGTAAAACGTTTGTTTTAACACGACAGTTATTATTAGTACCCTCTGTTCGCTCTGTAACTGACTGTGATTCTTTTATTGATGGTTTTCCTTCGTTTTCTGTAAAATAAAAGACATTCAATGATTCAATAATTATACATTCAGTGTTAATTTACCAAACATCTCCAATAAAACTGGGGTATAGCAGTATCATATAAAAACCTTACTTTACTATACATTCTGAAATTTCTATTAAACTCACTGTGTGTAATAAAACGAAAATTTTGAATGTTTTACCAACAGTTTTCTACAAACATGCATTATATACTGCATATCAAAATATGTTCAGCTTAAATATTGTGTTTGCTCTTTATCTCACTGTGTTCGAGAATTGACTTTTACTGATGCGAAGTAAAACATTAACTTACTTGAACCTAAGCGCTTTTTTAAAGTTTTTTTCAAGTAACTGCATGTGTACAATACAGGCCTAAAAAGATTTACGTTCTGTTGATAAAAAAGGTGTATAGTCGGTGCCAAATAGACCAGTATTGGAAATTCGAATTCTCGAAAACTTTTAACATCTCATCACTAAGAAATTAATCGTTAAGGTCAGATTTAGTTAGACAATGATAAAATATACTTACCTCGCTCTTCTCTCACGGGATTAGCTGCTGAAAATAATAATAATAATAATAATAATAATAATAATAATAATAATATGATGATGATGATTTTAATCAATTAAAGATGTTATGCTTTTGAATTCTCGCCTAATAATTAATGAGATGTTTGGCAATAATCAATATGAGACAATAATTGTCTAGAAAGGCTTCACAATTAAGTTTTTACGCTAGATATCAAAACAACACGAGAAATAAGTTCAGTAACGGTAGTATGCAAATTGAAATGATAAAATAGTTTAGTAATATAAAATTTGCTTTCTATGGACTTAGATGCATTGCTTTTTTTAAACGAAAAAGTTTTGGAATAGTTTCCTCTTAAACGGAAAAAAACGAGGCCACAAGGTGTGACGGTTTACTTTCCGGCGTTGGACATTTAAACGAAACCACAGGACAAAAGATCGAAAAAAATAGAACGTTTTTAAAAGCGACAAAATTATTGAACATTACCGAAATATGTCGTTAAAAAGACAAGGTCATTGAATGTTAATGTCATTACATGTTTTAATAAAATGTAAAATTTCCAATAAATAAATAAATAAATAAATAAATAAATAAATAAATAAATAAATAAATAAAATAAAATAAAATAAATAAATAAATAAATAAATAAATAAATAAATAAATAAATAAATAATAAAACAAACTGAAAAAACATTTTTCCAAAATCTATTGTATTTAACTTGAACAATGTTTTAATCTATTTTTCTATGAATTTTTATTCTTTAGAGCTTGTTACATTGTAGAAAAAGCGTAATTCACTATTTCAAGATAGGTGGTCAAATAAAATGTGGATATAATACTATAAAAATGTGATATATACATTGACTAGCGATTCTCTATCTTTGTAAAAGAAGAAATACCCCAGGCGTGGAACGCAAACCGCCATTCGTAAAAGTGAGACGAAATAATAGGATAGATAATTTAAACATGCATTTGTACCACTAATACAATTCTGGTGGTGGTGGAGGATGGCGGTGGTGGTAGTGGAGGGTGGTGATGGTGGTGGTGGTGGAGGTGGAGGATGGCGATGGTGGTGGTAGTGATGGTGTTTGTGGTGATGGTGGTGGAGGGAGGTGGTGGAGGGTGGTGATGGTGGTGGTAAAGATGATGTTTGTGGTGGTGGTGGTGATGATGATGGAGGATGGTGGTGGTAATTGTAGGTTTTTTATGCTCAAATAGCAATTATTTTAGGTAACTCTGGGTTGATGAAGATAAATTGGGATATTTTTGAGAAAAATTAACAACTTACGGCAGTTGACTTGATAATTTTTATTGTACCGCGTGGAAGTTTGAATTGTAAATAGTCAAGAATTAACTACTAAATACTTACAAGCGAGGACCTGGACATTTTTACTTAATACTTGTAAGTCCGATGTCCGACAGGTATAAATCCCAGAATCCTCCATTTTTGTATGAGTTATATGTAAAGTACTAGATATTGTCTTTGTGGATAGTCGAACTGTTTTATCCATAAATACACCATTATCAAAATTTGTCACTATTTTGTATCCATTTATGAACCAATCAAGGTCATCCGGTGGTGCATCCACGCCTGTTGCATTACAAGAAAGAGATAATTTATCACCTTTTTCAACGTGATCCGGACCAAATAAATGTATTTCTGGAATTTAAAAAAATAACAAAAAATATTAAAATTTTAAAAAGCAGTAAAAAAAGATTATGCAAAATGAACATGCATATAAGTGGAATCAATGAACGTTTAGCTTGCCTTGTTTTGTTGTGTTGTTGCTTTGCGGCGTGTTTTTTGGGTGTTGCATTGACTGATGCCTTTATCGCGATGTGTTCCTTTTTTGTATTGGTTTCTAGCATTGTTGCGGAGTGGATTGGTCATGCATCTCTCGCTGTCCTTTCTCAGTTGGAAGAGTGCTCGCTCCGTAAGTGGGAGGTCGTGGGTTCGAACCCCGGTCGGGTCTGACCCAAGACTTGAAAGTAGGTAGTGGCTGTTCTTTCGCCAAGTACTCGGCATTACGAAATGAAAGTCACGGTTATTTCGGATGGGAACTTAAAATAAACGAGGTCCCATGTCACGGCGTGGCACTATAAAGAACCGTGCTGTAGAATGCCATCAGCGCAACGCACAGGTAAAATATCAGCACTTTCGCCTATAACTGGCGACGTCTCGATATAAGTGAAATTTTCTTGACTGGGACATCAAACACAATTACTCAACTCTCGCTGTCCTTTGTTGTGGCGTGATTTTCGCGTAAGATTGTCTGTCTGCTGTCCTTGTTGTAGGGCGTTCATGGTGCTGGATTGGCCTAAGCCATTATTGCACTATGTTCTTTGTGATATTTGTTGTCTTTATTTAATGCTTGTTTCGTTTAACGATTATAATTTTGTGGAAATTTTTTTATGACACTTGCCGTTTTAATGATTTTTAGCAATACGCAATTTCTTATAAAAAAGGTCCGCGAGTATAGCAAAAGTAAATCAAAGTATTAAAGTACTTATAAGGAGTTGAGTTGAGAGTTGAGTAATGGTTTTAACGTCCCAGTCAGGAGTATTCACTTATATCGAGACGTCACCAGCTATAGGTGAAAGTGCAGAAATTTTGTCTGTGCGTTGCGCTGATAGCATTATACAGCAGGGTTCTTTATCGTGCCATGCCTGGCATGACACGGGACCTCGTTTATTTTAAGTTCCCATCCGAAAGAACCGTGACTTTCATTTCGTTATGCCGAGTGCTTGGCGAAAGAACAGTCATTACCCACTTTCAAGTCTTGGGTCAGACCCGGCCGGAGCTCGAATCCACGACCTTCCACTTACGGAGCGAGCAGTCTGCCAACTGAGCTACCGCAGTGGCCACTAATAATGAGTGTTGAGTGAAAAGGTCACTGGTATATTATATTGGCGTTTTCAAAGTTCCGTTTTCTAGTTTACTTTTAAAAAACAGGTGTTAACTTATTGTTCGAAAATAGAGATATTTGATAAATTGAGCTTGTACTTGTGTTGACATTTACTACTTTTTGTCTGCAGAATCAGCTGTAAAAGAAAATTTAGGTCATAGATACCTGTTTATTTGCCCTTGTACTTTTCCAAACTAGGTCAGGTAATAAAATGGCGAAAAAAAGTCTAAAAACATTTTTAATTTAAGACTTGATCTGTTCGTGATGTGCACTTATCTTTGCTTTTATTGGGATTAATCGAAAAAGGACTATAATTTTTTTTGACCTTTTTTCAGAGTTTTTAACTTAAGCGCTGGGAGGCTTGGTAATTTGTAAGTCTTCGCTATAAACATAAGGTTATTAAGACCCCCGTACGGACAAAAAACAATATTTGATTAATGAATTATATATAATATTGCAGCTGAATGGTGGAGAAAAAACAGAGACACGGAGCAAGTATAATGTGTTTGTGACGAAAGAGAACACGATGTTTTGTAAATTTAGATAAAAAATGCTAAAAAAAAAAAAAAAAAAAATTACGCATGAAGCATAATTACAAAGCGGTTTAACATGAAATAATTTTGTTAAGAAAAGCTTAGAGACAAAAGTAGCTAAGTTTGAAGCGTATGATTGAATCAGATGTGTAATAACGTACAAAGTCTATTGAGTAATTACGCTTAATTGATTTTAAATTTAATTAATTACGGATAAATGAAAATAAAGAAGCATTATCTAACGCCGATAATCAAATGAATGCCACACTTAAACGATATACAATGAGACATTACCTTCAGCAACATTTAAAGTGATGAAAGTTTCACATACTTGTATATTGTTATCAACATAAAAGTACAGAAGTTAAAAAATACGAAACTATCACTATAGATAATTTAACCCTTCATAACCACCTCACCAGACAACAAGGTCTAGAAACATGTTATGTGATGTAAGTTTCACATACTTATATATTGTTATCAACACAAAAGTATAGAAGTTAATTAAAAGTTTCACATACTTGAATGTTGTACAAAAGTACAAAAGTTAAAAAATACGAAAGTATCGCTAAAGATAATAAAACCCTTTATAACCACCTCATCAGACATAAAGGTCTGTACAGTAAAAGCGGTATATTAAAATCACCCACAAGACAACAAATATATGAACTTCAGAGACAGGCAGTTTTATATATATGTGGTAGATGTTCTTATGTGTTAACATTTTAGCAATGATCTAAAAACACTGATCTTTAAGAAAGGATGTTTAAAAAGCGGTTATTATATGTAACAAAAGGACCTTAAAATATCCGATGTCTTGTAGGTCCTTTTTGATTGGGATTTAAAGCAAAGGGGGGTTGTCTAACTGAACAGGGAGAAAAAACTAGTACGTACAGAAAATAACCGAGAAAATTATTCCTCTACTGGAAAAAGTTCTCGTAAAAAATTTCTGAATTGATAATATACCAAGCCATCATTTATAAGCTTGGTCATAAATCAGTGTATAAATTTATTTTAGACATATATCCGATATACGATGTGTATAGATCATTGTATACCGGTGTAATTTTTATACGATTTACTATACTAGTTTTCTATTGCTCTTATTAAGAGATAGATTTTGCCAATACTTACGTTATTTTTAGACAAGACAGAAAAAGTCACAAATAAAAAATAATATGAACGACAAATACTAACGACACTATTGATGTATTGAATGAATGGGGAATAGGTAAACGGTTAGGAACTTCTTTCTAGCATTTCCGACTTGATAAAGAAAGAATATTTATATATTTATGATTTTTCTTGTATGTCTGATAAATGTTTCTCTATTTTCTTGTTCTGATATAAAATAAAATGTATTCATAATGTTTAAGTGGCAACGCAGTTTGTAACAATTCGTTAACTTTACAATCTGTTATAATTTGTTACAATCTGTTACGTTTTATTTTTTTTTTCAATTTGAATTTGAATTGAATTTCAACCACAAAATATATAGAGAAAATATATATACAATTGTATGTGATTTTTTTAACTAATACAAGAACACTTTTTGAATTTATTAGTATTGAAATTTCAAAAAAGTGATACATGGTACTGTTTTGAAAGTGGTATATGATAGCATATATTATTTCTATGTATTCCGTAGTCTAAAGCTCGGAAGCTGTTGATCACAGCATCCTCGCCTGAGTTCGAACCCCACTCTGACAGATTCTTTATGAGAAGGTTTGTAATTTTGTTTTCTGAAGGTCGACGTTGTTCTCTTAGCACTCCGGTTTCCTCCATCATCCCAAAACTAATCACTTTGATATAAGCGAATGGATATCGATTGGGGCGCTAAGAATATTATTTTTACTCAATTCTAAAAATATTTAATCTGTTATAAATATTAAACAAACATTTATACAAATCACACCTGGAACTTTCGACAAATGTCACCTGATATGTATATATGTCGATTTTAATCTCTAACGCCAGCTGTTATGAAAAAAGTCCTTTTATGTGTCAGTAAGAGAGAAACTGCGCAAAAAAAAAAAATCACACAAATAAGAAATTCAAAAAAGTTACAACAAAAACCCTGAAAGTGTTACTAATAGTTTTATTTTAACCATCTCGCAACATTATATGTTCTTAAAACTTTCTGTTGATGATATATAGATGCAGAGGTTATTTGTAAAATTAATGCTTATATTTTTTAAATTTTTGAATTAGCATATTAACAAAGAACTGGTTGTAAAATAAATGGACTGGTTGGTCCTCTTTATCGTTACAGAACCATTTCACTTGATATCTGCTCCAGTGTCCATAAAAAGTCATGTGTTTTATAATGATGTGTATCAACTAGTCCGACTTTTTAAAATTCTAACGCATTTACATCTGTGTAGGGTGTCGGAAAGAGCACCGCCTCATTTCGCTACAGACTTACAATATAATTAGTTAAAAAGGTTACTAAGCTCAATCAATGATTTGTCTTCCAAAATATTGAAATTTTTAAAGATGCAATTGCCTCTGGTTTGAGATTCAGGTCAGTTTCTTATGGTGTTATGTTTGCCGATATATTCTATTTTCAAAACAATACTTCTTTTCCCTGCGAAACTCTTGAGTTCAAATATTTTGGAAGATAAGTCAATCAACTGTCGATCGAGGTTGGTAATTTTTCTTAGTCTCACTCACTAAAGCACAAAGTAACGGCGCTCATTCCGACACCAGTTGGTACAGGAAAATCCCGGATTTCGATATAGAAATTTTTCTAACCCTACACTTAGCCGTCAGGAATAAAGTGTGTTAGGATCAGAGGAAATTCGGATTAGGGTATCAACGCGTGTTCGTTCGGTGCTTGAATTACTTGAATTGCATTGCGTTATTAGGTTGTTTTTGCCATTTAAAGTATTTGTTTTTCAGTTAAATCTTTCTTCTTGTTTCTGTCTTAGTACCTGCACTGTTATATAGAAACATGGAGGTAAAAAGCATGTAATAATAATAATAATAATAATAATAATAACAGTATCTATTTGTGAGTCTTCTCTAAAGTCTTAATCTGGTTTTATTGCGAGAAGCAAGTATGGCCAGAGGCTTTAAATATACTAATATCCGTACCAATATCACCGGAAATTTTTCTTTCAATCTATCAAATTTTAATTTAGTATATTTATTTTGTGATCATTGTCAGCTTGAGAAATCGTCTTTCCTTCCACGAAATGTGTGTGTGTGTGTGTGTGTGAGAGAGAGAGAGAGAGAGAGAGAGAGAGAGAGAGAGAGAGAGAGAGAGAGAGAGAGAGAGAGAGAGAGAGAGAGAGAGAGAGAGAGAGAGAGAGAGAGTTTTCACGCTGTGTACAGAAAGCCATGAATTTAAACATGTTGTTTAAGGAACATAATTCAGTATATTTTCTGCGTTAAAGTTATAACAATGTATTTTGTCTGCCTCTCGGTCTATAATTGACGCAAATGGTGTGTATACTGCAGAAATTTATCACTGTTGTCAATCAAATAAAGAAGATTTATTTTTAGTATTCTTTAGAGACACAATATCATCAAATAACGAGAAAGCTATTGCTTATTAATGACAAAACTAATACAAAAATTCATTAAATTATTGCTTTTTGCTAGATTTTAAACCTTTAATCTCACATTTTAATTCCCTTGGTCCTCTGACATAATATGATAACGTCTGTATGATCTTTTTGATGCGAGTTTGAATATTGATTTTTGGTTTACCTTGTGTGTTTTGGTTGTTTGTTAAGTTGTAGACAGATGTGTAGTTCTTTACTGACTGGTGACTGTTACTGAAAATTCAAAAAAGCCCCCTCCTACCCCCCATCCCCCCCACCCCATCCCACCCCCCAAAAAAATCAAAATGTTATGATTTTATTTTTGCTTTCACTTCCTTACGACACCTTGTTATTTACGGCTTTTTGACGATTTCGTTCAAGTTAGTACTTTTGGGGTTAAAACCTAATTTTCAAAATTTGATTTTCAATTGGCAAATCAAAATTGTTTTCTAAAAGAGAGCCATTATTACTTGTATAAGAAGCGCGCTTGAATTAAGTTCTAATTCCTCAGTCAGAAAGAAATAAAATAAACATCTCATTAACGCAGTAAAAACAACGCCATCTGGTGTAAATAAATAGAATTAATGAGAACGAACCATGTCAAAATAATACCATCTGTAAATAGGCACTTAACGGGTCATTTAGATGATACAACACAAAGATAACACACATGATGTAAAACTGAAAGATTCTTGGTGGTATAATGCTTAGCACATTAATCCAATCTTGATTTATTATTTGTATGCATTAGGATAAGCCTAAATTATTTGATACTGCTTCAAAGAAATAGCTCGGGTAAGAAAAATGTAAATGTCGAGTTGCAATAAATTGTAAGTAGTTTTTTTTTAATGTCTGCGAATGAAATGAGACCAAAGTAATGTAGAAGGCCAAAATTTAAAAAAAAAACTGTTGTCATGTATTTGTGTACATAAGCATCGTTTACATTGGTATATGCAAAAAGAGTTATCAAACACGGGTGTTTCATAGCTACATTTAATCCTTATCAATGACATATCATAAAGGGGTTTTCCATGTCTCCCATTTGTTATTGGTTATTGTAAGCATAAAGTCACCTGACTCATGTTAATTAGTAAAACTTGGATATAAATAAAACTTAAAAATGGTTTTTCATCTAACTTTGATATGAAAATGATCTCTTTTAAATGCTAAATATTGAAAAATTGATTTTGTATATATGAAGTATATACTTGACACAGATAAGATAATAACCTACCTTGTTTTAACTCTTTCGTTGGCATCAAAGGTCGCTCTGAAACATATTTATAAAAATACACGATAAACCAAGCATACACAGAAAAAAAATTGTTCTAAATAGAACATCGTTCTCGATCTGGCAAAGAAAGAGTTATTTCTAGATCCCATACGCATAAATTGAGTCCCCGCTATATTTCTAAATCCCCATATGAATGTTTTCTGAGCTCTAAACCAGATTTTTTTAAATTTCAATTTTTTCCAAATTTTTATGCTTTCTTTGCGCGTCTCCATGTCTTATAAGATAGTTAGACTATCATTTGAAGAGAATTGTTAATTCTAAGAAAATAGAAAAAATATTTTAACATCAACATTGGCAATAGCCAGGGAGACCAAACAACAAGCAACATACAGCACACTAATTAATAAACGAAAGAATAAGCAAGGTTAACTTACCAAACGTGTACTGAGGCTACGTATGAATTTTTTTGCAAGTTTCTCTATTATGGCCATTCGTATTTGACGAAAGTACCAATGCATAAACGACGTTCATTTTAAAACAACAATAGCAAGTAAGCATTAAAAAGGGTTTAGATACACTACTAATAGATAACATTATACAGTACCTAAAATTGTGAGGTAGAAATATTTTCTGAAATTTTTTTGTTTCGTGGATACTTGACATTCATATGTTCCACTATGTTCCATAGTTGTATTGATTATTTTAAGATTCCAGTCTGGTTCCCCGTCTTTATGTTCCACTATAATGGAATGATCCTTAACATATGTAAATGAACCCACTGTTAATGGACTTATCTCATCAATACGTCTCCACACCACCTGCAACAGGTTAAAAGTTAAACGACCAATTAAAATGCTATAAAATGACAAAACCTTATAACCTCGCGTTTGATTCAAACAATGTTAAAAAGATTAAAAATACTTTTGAAGTAAAATAACTTCGGGCTTATTGGAGGATTACAAATAATTGTACATGCAAATACTTGAAAGGAGTGACGTGACCACCACTCATTTTTTTTTTTAAAAATGCTTTAAAATTCTTTACATCAGTTTTGATTGAAAAATGTGTTTCTCATAATTCATTATTATTGACACAGTTTCATATTCTAGAAAAACTGCCATAAAAGAGGCTACCTTGAGACAAAAATTTTTATTATTTATTAAAAATTTATCCATTCTTAGTAAAAGTCCATAAGGTGTAAATAAGGTGTAAAGTATCGTTGCCATCCAAAATTTCGCAGAATATTTCAAACTGTACATGTATATCAGAATGTCAAAAACCTTGTTCAACGTGTTTGACTAAATGGTCTTCAAGATAAAAGTGTGACTAAATGGTCTTCAGGATAAAAGTTTGTGACTAAATGGTCTTCAAGGTAAAAGTGTGACTAAATGGTCTTCAAGATAAAAGTGTGACTAAATGGTCTTCAAGATAAAAGTGTGACTAAATGGTCTTCAAGATAAAAGCGTGACTAAATGGTCTTCAAGATAAAAGCGTGACTAAATGGTCTTCAGGATAAAAGTGTGACTAAATGGTCTTCAGGATAAAAGTGTGACTAAATGGTCTTCAAGATAAAAGTGTGACTAAATGGTCTTCAAGATAAAAGTGTGACTAAATGGTCTTCAAGATAAAAGCGTGACTAAATGGTCTTCAGGATAAAAGTGTGACTAAATGGTCTTCTGGAAAAAAAGTGTGACTAAATGGTCTTCAAGATAAAAGTATGACTAAATGGTCTTCAAGATAAAAGCGTGACTAAATGGTCTTCAAGATAAAAGTGTGACTAAATGGTCTTCAAGATAAAAGTGTGACTAAATGGTCTTCTGGAAAAAAGTGTGACTAAATGGTCTTCAAGATAAAAGTATGACTAAATGGTCTTCAAGATAAAAGTGTGACTAAATGGTCTTCAAGATAAAAGCGTGACTACATGGTCTTCAGGATAAAAGTGTGACTAAATGGTCTTCAAAAGACAGATACATACCGTTCTTGTGCCAAGATTTTCAATGGAACAGTTAAGTAAAGCTATTTCTCCTACTGATCGTGTCACGTTTGTTTTCGTATCCAGAAATCTCGGAGTTGGATATCTATCTCGGAAGTCAGATCCTAAAATATACAAAAATAATGTAATAATTTTACTTCACACTAAAATACTAATTTTCTTAAAAGTTATCCATTCTTAAAAAATCCATCTGGTGCAAATAAAGCTTTGAACTAGAAAGACATATTATGTTAACATATCTCACCTCAATTTTGAGCACACTTAACGGTTTTTTTTAAAAGTCTTTATGGTTTTGGCCGTTGTATTATCCTCTTACACTGGAACCATACTGACACTGAGTAAAGGATAACTGGTAATTAAAGGGGGAACTTCTTTTCAAACTGGTTGGAGGTCGTTTGTCCGAACCCCGACCGGGTCTGACCCAAGACTTGAAAGTGGGAAGTGACTGTAAGGAACTTGAAACAAACGAGGTCCCGTGTCACGGCAGGCGTGGCACGATAAAAAAAATCAGTTGTATAATGCCATCAGCGCAACGCACAGGCAAAATTTCTACACTTTCGCCTATAGCTGGCGACATCTCAATAAAAGTGAAAAATTCTTGTTGACTGAAACGTTAAACACCATTACTTAACTCAATTCTTTGTAAACTGGGCTTCTGTTGTCTAGAGCGCCATCAACGAATCACAGCTTCTCTTATCCGCCTACATTCGAATCATCTCGGACAGATCCGAATTAGAAAGTTCTGTCAATTCGTTTGCAAAAAGGAATTGGTTGTCTACGGGAACTTGTGTCTCCCCCCCCATCACCCTGGAATTTATCTGATTTAAGCGTATGAATCTTAACTGGGGAGTAAAGCTAATAAATTCTCTCTATCCAACTAATCACTTCTGTAAAATGTCTCAAACAGTGACTGTGTTTGTTTTAAAAACGTTAATACTTTACCAAAGCTAATTATGTTGATATCAATTTCAACATACTAGTATATTTTGTAATATTCCACAATTTATAAATATTTCAGTCTAATTAAAACAAAATTATCAAATCCGATCTAATATACATATTTAAACCCGAAAGTTCGTAGCTAACAAGCTCTTTTCATAATGTTTCTTTTGGAGAAGATATAATAAAGAAAGTGCATCATATGGGATAAGGTGATTCCCTACCGTTCTACTACATCAATTCTAAATCTATTTTAAGCACATTAAAAATACAAATCATAATTAAAAAACTATGTAAAGTTGAAACGGTGCAATACTTTTTTATGAATCGTATTCTATAAACGCGACTGTTGATGTTAAAGAGTATTAACGAAAATTTTTAGATTTGACCTTATTTTAGCAGAGTTGTCCTGGTTATGCACATTCATCCTATAACAATATTGCCCATTTAAATTTTGCAAAACCAACTGAAGTAAAGATATCTACTTCCACTCAAAGGGAAAACCCTTTTTTAAGTAGAACATCGGTGGCCAAGTTGTCTATTGTGCCGGTTTAGGGATCACCGTGCCTCTTACCACCAAGATTAGATGGTGATTCCCAATAGCAGGATCTAGTATTATAAAGATCGTCAGTTCGCATTTAAAAAATCAAGTATCTCGGGTTTTGTTTTGTTTTGTTTTTTATTAATTTTTTTGTAGCATTTCTTTAAAAAAGAGTGTCTTCTGTTATTAGATTTGGGCGTAAAACACTCAATCATTATTACATAGCAATGTCCTTGTTGCCATGGGTGGTCGTTTTATATGAAATGTCTTCACATTGGTACTGAACTGAAAACTTAGCAAAAAAACTCAATTTTTTTATATTGCTATAGTTTTTAGTTGATGGGAACAGATAAATGTAAAAAAAGTACCAAAGTAATTTGAACCAACAAAACTTTAACGCTTTGATAAGTTTCAGTTTTTGTTGAAAGTGTTATAAAGTCCCAGATACTAAGTGGGCATATACGAAACCATGGACTGAAATAATTGATTGGTTGCATCAAGCACGCACATACCGATCCGTTTCAATCACAATTCAAAATAATAAAACTAGCCATGTAAGTTAAATACGTAAACTTCCGCTAGTGAAGTGAGACTCAGTGTTCCGGAAGGGTAAGCACTTTCTTTCTATGTAGCTAATAGAAACCCTCAACGTGTGGAATTAAAATTGAAAATGAAAATAACATGGAACTATTGAATACCAAACATATTCAGGATATAACTGGTTACACCGACATCATATTTATCAACAGTATTGTGATGACAACCATAAAACTTTTAAAAGGCTTTTAATAGTCTAGGCTTGCAATATCTCCGACACAAGAATATATTGGTTACTGGCGGCTTGCTTTGTTATAAACAACAATCTGTCACCAATGCGACGTGTCAAGGGAAATAACTCTCAAGGGTTTACAATGTGGACGTAATGATACAGCAAACAGAAAAGACATATTCTCTAAAGCTGACCTTGTACTATCCATTGTGTTATAATACACGAGTCGAGTACTTTATTATGAGGCAAAATATACAAAGACCAATCCAGAGGGTGTGGAGAAATCCAACTCTGGGTTTAAAGTCAAAAGATATGATATCATCAAGAGAAGTTAAATGTTTAGGACAAACGCATTTAGACCAAATGCGATTTTAAAACGTAAGCAAAAAAATTAGAAAATATACATCTATTTTAAAGTGACAAGTCAAGGTTTTATGATATTACAACAATAATAATGATAATAATGAAAATAAAAATAAAAATAAACAAAACGTACTGGCGTTAGTGAACTCGGAGAAAGCACGGTTGAAGATAAAATACCTCTTATGTCATTTTATTTGTGATAAAACCAGCAATGCAATTATACATCACTTAGATTTATGACTTTGATAAGTCTTATACACCTACTTAAATGTATCTAGTTAGTGTGGAATTAAACAAGACTCCCAACGGGCCTGCCAACGCTCACCTGGAAAACCAATTATTGCAAGCAATTGGTATCGGAGCATATCTTATCTAAAAAATCTTAAACCTTATAAAATTCTAAAGCAAGTGTAGAATTTTAAAAATTAATTATATATTCATGAACATTTTCTGCATGAACATAGCTTCGAATAAAATTCAATATTGGAAGAAACTTTGTAATTAGCATGACTTTGAAATTATGATGTCATTATTAATGCTAAAATGAATAGTATAAAATATGCAATTTTCACCTGTAAATTAAGTAATCAACCGGTAAAGCCAAGAGATAAATCTCTTTATGGGAGGTAATTTAAAGAAAATTATATGAAATGTGAAAAAAACTGCATTTGCTGAAGGCAAAGAATATCAAATCAAAATTAAGCTTAATTTATCAAATAGGCAAATAATGAATTTAACAAAAAGAACATTTGCAACAACTGAAAATTACCTTGTGAAAATTCAGACATTGCATTAAATTGTTTTGTAAAAACACAAAAATTATTACTTATTTAAACAAATTTTTAGAAATGAAATACGTTATTCACATCTTAAAAATTCCAAGTGTCTCACAATTATATGCCCACCTCAAAAGTTAAGAAAACAGTTTTTCTTAGGACTTTTTAGTCACTCTAGCACTTTTGATTGTTATTTTTAATTTACATGTACCCCGACGCAAATGTGCTCCTGACAAAGTTATATTGAAATTGCCAAGTATTTAAAAGGAGAAATAAATATTTAGTGTTTACAGGAATCAAAATACGCAACATACAAGCACGTATGTACGCCTGCACGTACACACACTGTCCCATGCCATAAACTGTTAAGAATATTTAATTCCAATAATAATAATAATAATAATAATAATAATAATAATTGAATATCTTCAATATAAGATATAAAAGCAACAATATATCATATTTTCAAAGCACACTTGCTTGATTTAAAAAAAAAAAAAAAACAAAAACAAAATTTTTTGATAGTATTTTTGTTTTTAAACTATCATTTTTGAAAAATTCCACTAAAACTATTTAACATAACGAAATGATTTTATTCAATAAAAAAAACAAAAAAAAAACAAAAAAAAACAAAAACATATATTGATGTATCACAAATGTTTTTATTCGCTATTTTTACCGATTCAGAATTGAACATTCTTATGAGATATTGATTTCATCTCTTGCTATGAATGTTATCAGGTTTTATAAGATGAACATTTTTGCTTCAGTAACTTATCTGATTGTGTTGTTTGGCTAGTACAGTAAGTTAAAGGGTTTTTTTTATTTCCAAATCACACGATAAACCATTTTACAAACGTCTTTATTCAAATGTTGTACTAAGTAACTGTCAGTGTTAATCTTTCAGAAACGTCAAAGAAAATGTTTGTAAGGAATATTAGCTAAATCATTACATTAGTAAAGCAGCATTTTAAAGACAACGGTGACCAGTTTGCTTATCTTTAACTTAAGTTACATAATGATTTAAAAATAATTTTAAAATTTAAAAAGCTTTTATAAACACAAATTAAACTTTTCATTTTTGGTACTTTGCTTTTTGAAAGCTTTAAATCATCGCCTTTCTGGTTTTCCTTCTTGTTATTGCCTTTTCGCTTTAAAGCTTTATATTTTTGCGTCTTTGCCCAAAGTACCCAAATAGCGACAATTGAAAACTTAGAATGTTACTTTGACCAATTGAAATAAAATACAATGGATGTGACAAGTAAAAATAAGTATGCAATTTTAAACCTTGAAACGTATTCTTTGATTCCCGTCCTTAAATTGCTAAATTACTGGGTTAAAATGAAAATATCCTATATAAGGTGACTGTATATTATTTAATATTTCAAAAATAAACATAAATAATGTAAGCCTATTTGTTAGACATTTGCTGTATTGTTCTTGGCAGAGAGATGCAGGAAGAGAATGTTGATTTCTGATCCACGTCAAAGAAATGCTTACAAGGAAAGTGCAGCGAATAAGTTAAAACTTGTAGCATAAAAAAAGCGCGTTTGCTATTTTTATTATATCACTTTATTTTTTTATTTAAAAAAAGCAACTTTTCTATTAAAAAACTTTGTAAATATATAACACAAATACCAGTTAAATTTTGATGTTCCAGATGTGCACATTTTGGAAATCCATTTTGTAAATAACAAAATGTAATAGTTCGTTTAACTCTATTGGATTTTTCAAAGCGAAACGTTTTCAGTCGGTTTTTTACGTGTCTTGAAAGTCTTTGCTAATGGTTTATATTTGCTAATAAATATTTGTCCAGTTTTTTTTCTTCTATTTTTCCACGCTAACTTGTATTATCTGAATTTTGTGAGTTTATTGGTGTGAAGATTGTAACGTTTTGTATAGTTAAATAAAAAAAAAAAACAAACACGTTTTAGTGTGTAACAAATTAAAATCGTCAATGATTTAAAACAAAAGATAAATTTGTATACTGATTAATTCTCAATCTCCCCCCTCCTCCTCCTCCTCAAAAAAAAAAAAAAAAAAAAAAAAAAAAAAAAAAAAAAAAAAAAAAAAAAAAGCGAATGCTGACGAATACCATTCAAGAATTAACAGAATTTAATACATACTATAAAATCAAATAATTCGCCAGTTAATGCATATAAAACCGATTCCGTAAAAATAATACACGGTGTGTAATATAACCCAATCATTTGAAACTGACATTGCCAAAGGTGATAATTAATACATTCAGGAATGGAATAAAAAACAATACGCCCCGAAATTTATTTATTGCTTTTTTACGACGGCATCAATGGAGATTTTAAAAGAACTATTAGTTTTTTGTACGACCACACTGTAAATATCACAGTAATTTGAGTCAATATAATGTTTGTAAAAGTATCTCGAAGACGATGTTTTGGTGAAATGTATCTTTGTATTCATTTCCGCCGGAAGTAAAATTGCATTAGCTGAGATACTATTAGTGACCTTATAAGGATATTATTACCGTTTTTTCGCCATTTTCACATAAAAAAAAAACCATGAAACACAAGCCTTCGGATTTATGATTCAAAATATACAATGTTTATTACATATTTTGCAATTTACAAATAAAATTACTTTTAAAAAAAGATGTTTTTGGTTATTTATTAATCGCTAATTTTTGTAACCTTGTGATTAAGATTTCTGAATTACACATTGGAAGCGACGACTTTTCTGGCGCTACATGATTCTTGTTATAAAACAATAATGCGCACGTGTCTGTTTTAAATATCAAGTAGAATATATTGAATGTTATGTAACATGTACCAATATATAATAGATAGTGCTAATAAATAACTAAACAGTTGGATACTTATCTAGGCAAATACTACTATCAACAATAATTAAAGTGCAAGACGATGCACGTAAAATATAAGTAGAATATATAATACATGTACATTTAAGGACTAAATCAAAACTGCAGTAGTCTTAAAATCCCGCTTTAAAATAGAATATAAAAGGTGTATGCATTTCAGGAAAAAAAGTCACATATGTATCTTTTCCACCGTCCATTTATTTAATGGTTTCTATTTATTTATTTATTTATTTTATGTTATTTATTTATTTATTTATTTTATTTTATTTATTTATTTATTATTTTTTAAATTTATTAATATTATTTTTATTTATCTATTTCATTTATTTAATTTGCATTTAATGTCCTTATTACTACCGAATTATATATTGTATTATAATTATATATACAATTTATCTTTCTCAGACGCAAATTGCTCGACCACTTGTTAGCTAGTTGCCGAGACTCGGCTACCGAGCAGACGAATGGACTACCGAGCCGTGGATAGTTCAATGTGCCGAGGAGCCGAATGAGTTGCCGAGACTCGGCTTCCGAGTAACCGAGCTGTGGTCAGCTCCAGTTGAAACATTTTCGGCCACTAGATGTCCACAGCTCGGCCCCTCGGCAGCCGAGGCTCGACTCCTTTTCGTCAGCTCAGTGTTAAACTTTCTACAAGCCTGTACTGTAAGTATAGAGTCTCTATGCTAAACGTGGATAACAAGAAAAAATAATAAAAATTTTAAATAATAATAATAATAATAATAATAATAATAATAATAATAATAATAATAATAATAATAATAATAATAAATGAAATTCTCTCATGAATAAAACCTAGTTAAACAGGAAATAGTTTCCAAATATTTAATATTTGAAGTGAAAAAGTAAAATAACAGGTGATAGGAAAAACAAAAATCATTTCGTACTTGTGATATAAATATCGAATTAAGACCTGATACAAATTAACAGCTGCAATACAAGAAAAATATTTGAACAAAAAACATCTTGGAATTTCGAATGATACTTCATGGTACTTCATGTTTGTCTTGATAGCATTGTAAGTAGTTATATCTTATGATGAACTAGTACTAGAAAAATGTTACATCAAACCGAAATGACCCGGAATAATGAAAATTAAGAGAGAGAGAGAGAGAGAGAGAGAGAGAGAGAGAGAGAGAGAGAGAGAGAGAGAGAGTGAGAGAGATATTATTTATTATTGCACGAATTACACAATACGCAATAAGTAATTCATTTGAAATCAACTATAACAACGCGCGTAACTTCCAATATAGGCGTTTAAATCGTAAACCTATGTCTATTTGGAACGTTGTATGTGTCGTGGATAAAGTTGTGACTAGAGTCATCTGATTTGTCATGGATAATTTTGACTTAGCTCTTAGTTTTTCATAAATAATAATCAATCTTTGATCAATGCTGCGACTCGAGTCATTGTATTTTACAAGAGCTAGGAAATGACCAGTTTTGTGATACGTGTTATTGTATTGGTCAAGGGTTAAATTATGACATTGTTGTGACATGAACCATCTGTTTTATTGATAGCGATATGGCCAGTTTTGTGACTCAATTCAATGAATTTGTTACGAATTCAGATATATCAAGTTTTGGGCTCAAATCGTTGAATTTTACATGAATAGCGATATGACCAGTGTCCTCACTCCGAGAACATTGTATTTCTTAAACATTAAGACATGGCCATTTAGTGACTCGGGTCATTATTTCTGTTGTGTACTCAACATGTACAGAAAACAGGCATTTCGTATTTTAACAGATGCCTTAAGTGGACTTATGTGTTACATGTACAGTATTTAAAATAACTATCAACATTCTGAACAAATTCCGCTTAACGTATCAAAAGAAAATTCAATACCGTATATAAATAATGTATTTATGTATTTAGTTCTTGGTAACTGAAGGTTAAAAAAAAAAAAAAAAAAAAAAAAAAAAAGGTCAGATACGAATATCACACTATGTATACTTATTATTCACGCAACTTCACCGGCAGTATAATTACTTTTATTTCTTGTAAAATTGAAAAATTGAATTTATTCCAAAATTGCATTAAGTAAACATATATAAAATATATAATTTTGGCATACTTATAATGAGTCTTGTAATTAAATAACAACTTAAAGTAAATGTTTATATACAAGGATTAAAAGTAACTTATAATGTGCTGATTAAAATTGGCACAAACTAGTGAGATTTAATTAAGAAAATTAAAAATAACTTGGAGTAAACACGATTCTTTTGAATGCATAGCATTAAAGTTAATTATAAGCATTTAGCAAAATGAGAAAAAAAAAATGATTTGTTAAGAATTTTGAAACTTTACAAAGACGAATATTCAAAATTATGCACATGAAATCAAGATTCTATTAAAAATATCAAAACAATTCTGTTAATGTAAATAAATGTTTTGATTTGTACCGTCAAATTGATTTTTTTCTTGCTTTCTCTGACTCAAGGTAAAAGGAATCGAAAATACATATTTTTTACTTATAATAAATAATAAATGCGTAAGAAATTAAAACCACTTGGCGCAAATGAGCCTCCATCGTTAGTTTGATCTACGACACTGCAAATTTGAGATGGAGATTATCTCATTTATATACAAATAACTGTCGTAAGTCTGATAATCTATAATTCTGGACTTTGTACAATGATGTAGGATGGTGATGGTATAGATAATGATTTTATAATAGAGTTACTTATCATGTCCTTCGCTAAGATATTATTGATTGTCTTGACGATCCTTATCATTCTTGATCCTAATTATGGTGTAAAAACTGATCAAACACTCTCGTTTTATCTCGCCGCTGTTTCATTTATTTCGATATCCCAATTATGGTAACAGCTTTCTTACGCAACTCGTATCATCTAACTGCTGTTTCATTAATTTTTTATATTCTTAGATTAGTAAGTAAATAAGTAAGTAAGTAAGTTAAGAAAGCAAGTGGGTGGTTGGGTGGGTAGTTGAGTGATTGAGTAAGTAAGTAAGTAAGTAAGTAAGTAAAAGGTAAGTTAGTAAGTAAGTAAGCAAGTAAGTAAGTGAGTGGTTGGTTGGGTGAATAGTGGAGTGATTGAGTAAGTAAGTAAGTAGGTAGGTAAGTAAGTTAGTTATTTTTCTGGTCATATGTAATCAAGTTAAAAAACTATCAATTATCATAAATGAAAGAAAAATATCTTAAAAAATAAAATTACACCCAGCCTTAAGTAAAATGTTAATTTACGTCCATCACATAAAGGTCTAGCTAAAAGCTAAAATTAGAGTTTATCAATATCATTTAAGATATTAAAACAGGATTATAGTATTAACATTTTACATTGCGGCCACAGATTTGTTACGTCACTCGTTCATTTTAAAATATTTCGTTTTTGAGAGGAGGAAGAGCACAAAAAGCAACAAAATGCGTTAGAGGAATTGCAACCAGAATAAAACACCGAGACTTTAAACGCTGGATTACAGATGGAAAAGAAGTGATCGGAAGGATTATCCTAACAAATCCAGCCCGATTGTTTTAAAAAGAAATCTGCGCATATTCTGTGTAGCTATACGGTATTACGATAAACTTTGCCAAAGATGAAGTTGCCTCTATAGAAGCAAAGGGTTATATTATGAAATGCTGTTAGTTTCGGAAAGTCTTGTTTGAAGACAAAAACTGACGCACTGTTGCCAATTGTAAACCTCGCCCTTTACTAGTATAACAAACATTAGCATGGTTTAAAAACACGAAACACGATTTACAAATACTTAATTTCTCATCCCCACAGATCTATCTTGACTGGAGCGTAAAATATAATTAATTTGCTTCATTCCATGTTACTCCACTAAATATATTGCAGTACAATTCAAATCCATGCTTTCCAACAACCACTGTTAGCAGAATGGTGGAAAAATGCGCTCTTAAAAAAGCTTAATGGAACTATTAGAGTGTGATTAGTTAGATATTATACCTTTATTATTCTTTACATGTTGTGGGAGTATACAAATTAAGTAAAAGAAGCATTTGAGATCTTTATAATTTCCCTTATGTAATCAAATAAATCATTAGATTATATATATAGTGCTTATAAGCGTAATCTACTGTTGATAATGATTTAAATAACTGCATTTCAATGCCAATTCATAGAGCTTGTAATATCAGCTGCAGTACACACAGAGATAATACCTTAGGGATTTTGATTAAGTTGTTGCAGAACGGATACGCCAAGAAAAAAAAACTGTATGCGTACAGAATTTATAAAAGTGAAGCACTAATTTGATGGATTAAACTTGAGAGTAATTACTGAAATTCTACTGTCGAAAATAGAATAGTTTAATAATAAACTGAGGACGAAGTGGGAATAATATATAACATTATCTTGCTAGATAAAAATATTCATATCATTTAATAAATTCAATATTACTTACACACTTGTGTAAGATCTGGTATATCAAAATCTGATCTGACGTATAGCGTAACTCGTATATCAATTATAATGGCGATCAGAAAAAGTGTGCCACATTAACGCACCCGCAGGCACTTTGATTGCAAAATTTATGCCGTCATTGTTTTGCACATAGACTGTAGGCATTTTAAATTATTCGTAATCACGCAAGACTGTAAACGTTGATTTTAATTTTATTCCTGCATCAGAAAAAAGTCATTCGAATTATGTAAGACTTTGAAACACAAAATACAAATTTCGTAAGACAAAAGTAATTATGAAATAGAAATTTTTGATTTTACAAATTAAAGGGACCAGATCATAAGCTGATAATGGAAAACGAAATAGCTACAAATTCCGGTTTGGTTAAAAAAGCCAATCTATTCGGCCGGAATAATATTGCATACAAATCAATTGTTTTGAGATTAAAAATACAGCCTAGACCATTCTCTGATGAAATACAAAACAATGATAACTGCCTTCTAAAAATTCTGGCTTATCAGCAATATTATTTATTAATTCTAACTTGTATTTGGGTTTATATAATTTTGGAACTTTAAATTCATTTATTTTAAACTCTTTGGCTTATGTTTTTTATCTATCAAACTTTTCGGTCTTAGTGTCATGGATGAGGAATGAATTTCCGAAATGTGCACATCTGGCACATCAAAATTTAACTGGTATTTGTGTTATATATTGTATCAACCGATTCTTTTTAAATTGTTTGATTTATTTTATTCTTTATGTTACGGCTTAACACGCAAGGGAGTGTCTTGTCATGCATGCTTAAAGAAGGGCACTTAGTGCCATATTAAAACAATAGCATAAATGACAATATAACAAAGTTGCCTGCCTTAACCTGATGAACATCTCCAATCAAATCGAACATGATATAAATTTTAAACGTACTCTTTGGGGAAAGTTCAATACTAATTTTTCGGAACCTTTTTCCTCTTTAAAACAATTTTAATAATCTATTATTGGCCCTCAAAACACATCCACTAAAAGACAATCTTTAGTAAATTTTTTCTATATTATTACATTTATAATCTAAATCAGTAACTATTGCCAACATTTCAGTTCCTTAATTAAAGACGAATACCTCTTAAACCATAAATAATTGCGACTTTGAAAATTTATAAATAGCGTTCATGTGTATTTTATTCAAATTTAAAACCGAATATAGCATAAACTTAGTCACTTTTTCAGTTATTCGGTCTTCAACAGTTGATTTAAACGAATCAATTTAAGGAAGAATATAAATTATTCTTAGTTTAATAATGAAATCGATTGTTTTACTGATAAAATTCGCAGTTAGTGAAAGAGCGCGTAAACCACACACTAAGAAACTTTGATGGAAATTAATATAAATGCATATCTCCGCGAAATGATTGTAATTCAGTCTGTGAATGTCCTGAATTCAAAGACTTGTTCATGTTTTTGAAAATACCAGTCATTCTTTTAGGAACATTACGCAACGCACGTGCTTCAGAAATATCATATAATTGGCCTCATTACATAAGTGAAGCCTTGTTGCTACATTTAAGGTTCTTTTTAATTGCAAAATAAAGAGAGGTAAATTATTATCTTTACAGGCAGTTTGTATGGTTAATTAAGCGCTAAAAGTGTAACAACCTTTTGGGATGATTAAATTTAAGTTAGCTATTTTACAGTTCAATATGCACAATTATCAGGGACTTTTTACTGTTATTTTAGGTACATACCGATCTAATTATACAAGGAGCATTTAGATGATACAATAAAATGTTTAAAAAAAGAAAAAATTGCTGAACACAAAATAATCTAAAAGACATCCAACTCCTGTTTAAAAAAACACATGGCTATTTATTTGGCTCAAGATATTTACCCCCCCCCCTCTTTTTTAAATTTATGATTGTATCAGTTCAATCATGTGATCATGTTATCATGTTTGTACTTTCTGTCACTTAACAAGAAAAATAAGCTTCACACGGCTACAGATCAATGCATAAAATTTACTGAAAATTGAGGGCCACATTAAAATTTGAAAGGCGGCAGTATCCAAACGTTCGGATGTGTAAGACCAGTTGCTACGTCACAAAAAAGGTTTCTCTTGTTTTGTCGTGAAATGAACGTGTTATCATAAGATATATTTAACAAATAGTTCATGGCATTGCGGGCCATATGGCAGTTTATGGACCAGGTAGTCATGCCCAAAGTAGTACATGGACCGAAGCGAAGTCCTTCTTTTTTACAATTGAACATTGTAAAGTCAGATATATAAAAAGAAAAAAGAAAAACTTCCCTAAATTAACGGATACTTTAATTTCAATGTTAAAGCACTTTGAGAAACAACACAAACTATAATATAAACAACAGCGGAAGAAAATCGAAATGGTAAATTCCAACATGGACAACGATATGGAAATGATATACCGGATCTGCTTGGAGCGCCGGTCTGTATACAGTTATATTGGACCGGAATACTCCAGTTGATTTCTTTTAAAATAAAATCATAGGTAAATAATAGTTCAATATACAGATATACAAACAATGCAATTTGTTGTATCTGCCATTGGATCCCGAAAGAAATCAAATCAAAAACAAGGTTTTAGCAGACCTGCTCACACTAGGAATATTACACAATCAATACAGTGAATTAATTTGACAATAAATAGCCAGTTTTTTTGTTGCAGACTGACAGTCGTGAAAGATGAATGGTAATATCACGTGTTGAATGATGACAAAGACAATTATTCGTTAAAGCTAGATTGAAGAAGACATGTTGTATGATATTGAATTATTATTTTATGAAGTTAATAAGTCTGTTGTTCCAGACAATAAAACTGAAAAGAAACGCCATTTAATAGGCTTACACTTTACTCTTAAATATGAAGATTAATTTTTGTTGTTGTCACGGTATTTGTTTCTTTAACCATTGTCAATATATCTTGATGTTCTTCAACTTTAAACAAATATTTTTATTTCATTTCGAACAAACACAAATTTGAATATAGATAAAAATGAAAGTCAGGCATACACGCACGCACGCACCCCCATCCCTCCACACATACTGAAATGGTATCTAACAATCAGTATGTCATTATGTGTATTACAATAGAGCACAATGCCGGATGCATTTTAGGCATATTTCAATTTAGTGAATAGTATTAATACATAATATCAGCTGTCGCATTTGCAAGTTATTTATTACAATGTCAAAGTGCATCTGGTAGATAAAAATTATTGTAATGAATAATATAACTAGTTGTAATAGTCCACTTAGCATTCCTTAGTATATCGGTGTCTAAAATCACAAAGTATGCTGTAAAATAATACATATATATATATGACTGATGAACGATATGCTGCATTCATTCATAAAACCATAATTGTAAGTTATTTTAAAACGCATGTCATATGAAAAAATGTTTATGTAATTCTGAAAACCAAACCACGTACATGTTTCCGGTGTCATATTTTTAAAATAAGTCAACTAATATGACTATTAGTGTTTTCGATGCCCTTTTTATTGGTTATGACGTCATACTGTTGTTATTCTTGTTATAAGTTTCTAAATTATAAAAATATTAATGATAGATTAAATTACTGAACTTTACTTAATGTTTAAAAGAGAATTAAATGATCTTTGAATAATCATTTGACTAAAACTAACATTTGACAGAGAAAAATTGTAAATGTTTTGTAAATAATTCGTGCGCTTGTGATAACGCTTTTGTGTAATGGACTGAAACGGATGTTACGTTGGTACAATTTACAAGCCACACATATTTGTCACTTTTTTAAGATTGGGATGTTGTTTTGAATGTTTAACTAAAATACCTGTTTTAATTGTTGATGTACCATATGTCCATACTTCGGAAATTCGTTCCTCTTTAGTAACACCAGAGGCAGACAATGTTGATGGATAAAAAAAGATAAACCAAACACTCGATAACCAATTAATCCAATGTTCCAAAATCGAATGAATGCAAATTAAGTCAAGTAAGGTAACAAATCTTTGTTTTAAATGATTAAAAAATTAAAACGGCTGAAAATTAAGCCACACGGTACATTTTCTGACAGCACTAAGTGCTGCTCACTGAGTTAAAGATACCCTCGGGGAGTTTTACTCCACCAGCAGCGGTACCCGTTCAGGGATGGTAAATGTTTAAAGGAAAAAGGCGCATTTATAAACCTTTAACTCACAAAAATTATAACGTGGGTGGTATATCCGAAGATTTAATATGATGTTCCCTGTTATTACTGTTTAAGTCATTGTGTTTGTGACAGTGAATTTTGTTTTATTTTCTATAGAAAATCTAATTACCCTAAATAAACTTTGGTATTTCTTTCTTACTTGAGTCTAGTTTTAACTAAAAATTGCTATGCGCAATAGTGATAAACATGGTATATTTTTGCACATAGTAAAAAGGTGCAGCCATGGGGATTTCACATGGGTTCTGTGGCGCATACGACGTAATACGTCACCAAAAACATTACTTTCGGTGTCTAACATCGCCAATTTACAATGTAAAATCCCCGTAGCAGCAAAAGTTTTTTTCCTATAGAACTATTCTGTGGTAATTAGGGATTTTCAGTCACGACTAGACCCAAGTAAGTTAAAAAATACCAAACTGAATTCATGCAAATTAAATTTTCTATGAAAATCAAGCAAGATTAACTGTCACAAACACAGTGACTCAAAGAATAGACATTTTATAACTATTCTTCTCGATCTTACAAAATACTTTTACTAATACTATCTTTTTAAACATTGTAACATGACAATTACGTGTTATACCGTGAACATATGTGACGAATCATACACCTTTTTAGAATTATTTTAGCCGGTTTCTCTACAAGTTGATTTGAAATTTAAGTGCCCGATACAGATACTTACGGTCAATTGTCAAGTTATTTTGTTAGTTGTCGACTGCAAACTTATACGACTGTTTACCACCTAAACCATCTCAATCCCTTTCACATATTTAATTACTTAAACGATTTTTCAATGTATTACTTTCACCTTCATTCCGCTTAATTAAACCAGGTGTTAAGTTGAGGTGAAACAAACAAAATGTGCATCATCCTACCTAATTCATAAACCTTTTTTCAACTCCAATGGGCACAGGTGTCCCAAGTGTGTGAAACGTATCCTTGTGATTTTTTACCCACTTTTAAAGTACATCAAAAGTTTCAAGTAGACTGTTAGTTGTATTTTTCATAACACTGAATTAAACAATAATTCACTTGTCAGTAGGTTTTTCGAATTTTTAACTACATGTTTTAAATTTGAATAACAGCTCGGAATAAAAATTAAAAATAAAATAAAATAAAATAAAATAAAATAAAATAAAATAAAATAAATAAATAAATAAATAAATAAATAAATAAATAAATAAACATTCACTCGGAATTACAGATGAAAAACACCTGTGTCTCGTCATACATACAGAAAAGTTAAAGTCGAAAACACATGCTTGCACTCAAACAAAACAAAACAAAACAAAAATGATTAATTAAATATTCTCAAATTGATTAGATAGTTGGTTTAATGTTGTTTATGATCGAATCAGCAATATTTCAGCTGTTCGCGACAGGAGCAAGATCTGAGAATACGCTCGGTTATGCTAAAGATGTTCGAGTATGTTTTATCGTCTGCAATGTTCTAGCGCACATAGGGCGGCTTTTTGTTAAGTAGCTAGCTCACAGAGTTAGTATGCAGCAGAGAGGCGTGCATGTACCATTCCCCCAAAACACATTATCCTGGCACCGGTTAAACCGGTCGATACTCTTTCTTCCTTTTTCCGAGCGCTAAGCGCTAATTTTAAAGTTTGTCTGTCCTCTTATGCCAGGTGCTAAGCAAAGAAGCAGTGCATAAAATTTTAAAATCCTATATGTATGTACAGCACGACCGGGATTCAAACCACGAAATCCCTCTCAATCTCGAGGCAGACGTTATAACACTAAGCGACTGGAAGCCACTGGCTTCTCAAATAGATTGGTTGACGAATATGAATTTGTGTTTTGACACACTTAATTTAATTAGTTTTAATTAGGACAATTAAAAGCTGATGATGAATATTTGTGCTAACTAACATTCTAAGATTTTGTCGTTAATGCGCTGATGTATTACAGTGCATATGTATATGTATAGGCAATTGATGTCAGTTTGCAGTAGTTCTTTACCACATCGACTTTCTGATCTAATCAGTGAAGATAACTTACTTAACACAATACTTTTATTCTAAATCTGATCATCATCCCACTATTCCAAGTTTAAAAGTACCTAGTATTTACTAACACCTGGTTAAGCTTTTAATTCTTTGAAAAAGTAAAATAATTGTCAAACACGATATGTTTATGACAATTTCATATATATCTAAATGTGTATATCCGGTACATATCCATACAAACGCTTAAATAAACAATTATCGTGAACATCTTATGAATGTAAAATACACATTTCAAAAGTTAAATTTATTACTCAAATACTTAAAACTAATTGTTACGTTAAAAGAGTCGGTATTTTTAAATTTTCTATTCGATATAATACCAGAGTGCAAAATGAAATAATTAAAAAACAATATTCTGTTTGTTGGCAAGTGAAGCTAGTGTTCTTCGGTTATTACAATAGTAATGCACACTATAATTAAAAAACAATATTCTGTTTGTTGGCAAGTGAAGCTAGTGTTCTTCGCTTATTACAATAGTAATGCACACTATAATTAATTATTTATGTGCTTATTTAAGATAAACAGATGGCAACTGAATGTAATACATGTAGTTAGGATTAAAAAAACCTAGCCGTTTTTTTTCCATAATATACTAAGGTTTTGTCAAAAGTTGACAACTTTGTTGGCTAAGAGAACGGGAGACCGTGGGTTGAAACCCCGGCCGAGTCATACATAAAACTTAAATTTTTAAGCACTTCTTCCTCGCCTAGCACTCGGCATTAGGTAGACAGAATATAGGACTGTTTTACCTAGTGCCAAGATCATATTACTGGGGGAGTGATAAGCACGTCGGTGACTTACTAAATACTGAGCTAAGTACCGTTAGTACAACGCTGACCTTAATGCACACCCGTATGTCTTAAGCTTATACTAACTTGTAATATAAATACTTAGAAATCAATAACCTTGCTCTAGTCCGCGTATAGATGAATAAAATGTTGATAGCACGTTAAACAACATTACAACAACCAACTTGTTAAATGTTGGTCTTGGTCATCGTTGTCTTAATTTCTTTTTACTACATGTATTGCTTTGATAATATAGCAGCCTGGTTTGCCAACTTGTCTAAAGTGCTAGCATTCGGACTGATGTTCTGGTCAATTTTATAAACAAGTCCGGTACACATCTTTGTGCCGTCCGAATGTAGCTCTGTGATTCATGATTTGAAAACATAATACACGTAAAACTCAATAAATGCCTAAGATGTGTGAATCTCCCTCTTAGCAAATTAAAACTCTTTGAAAGAAAAGAAAGCAATTACAACTGAAACTTACTCTAAGTGAACACTACAAGTAAAAGCTATAAATCAGCTGTTCCATTGAAATTATTTATTTTACAAGTAGCTGCTCTTGATTATTTTATGTACATATGTGCATGTTTTAAAGCATTGAGACTTTAAATAAAGTGAAAACATGAAAATAAACCATTTTATTTAAAAAAGGGAAATCAATAACTCAGTCTAAACCTTTAAATCAGGGTTTTTTTAACAGCATGGTTTTTTTTCTATAAACATGTTTGAAAGTATTGTGAAGGTTAAAATTTTGGTAACCTTCCAACGTTGAGATAATGATGTTGAAAGCCGTCAACACGTGTCATTCAACCATTACTTAACATCAGATAGCATCAGACAAGATACTTAAGTGTCATTAAAGCATTAGAAGAAACAGCATGCTTATATCATCAACTCGATCACACAGGAACTTTATCTAATATAATTTCAGTTAAACATTGCTAAATTATAAAATAGATAGATTTTGAAGGGGGTATTTGTTACATTTCAGAAAAAATTAAAATTAAATCCTTTTGACACTATTTAACATCTGTTTTCAGCGCCATTTAAGAATAAAAATATGAAGAGAATTTTAAACAGAACTAAGATTGCTTATAAAAACACTCGTTTATTTCACATGCCATATTTACAACAGATTATAAAATGCATTTTTCCCCCTTTTCAATACTCTAATTGACACAGGTTGGATATTAATTTAGATGTTTGTTGGGTGCGTAAGTCGGGTTTTGCGAGCGTGTCACGTGATTAATGTGTTTACTGTTGTTTTTAAAAACGTTTACATTCTCTGAATAGCGTCGTTTTTCAGTGAAAACGTCAAATTGTGCAATTTCATATAAATGTAAGAATATCTTTTATACATTGGGTGGTAAAAAGAAGACTATTTTGTATGACTGGAAGCTTTAACATTTAAAACTCGATGGTAATAGAATTTTTGAAATTGTTTTTTGATGATAGAGCTTGAATAGGGAAAAAGGTAATTCAATGCAATAAATAAATAAATAAATAAATAAATAAATAAATAAATAAATAAATATAATAAATAAATAAATAAAATAAATAAATAAATAAATAAATAAATAAATAAATAAATAAATAAAAATAATAAAAAAAATAATAAAAAATAAAATAAATAAATAAATAAATGAAAAAAAAAAAAAAATAAATAAATAAATGTACTATGGGCACGCTAATTAGTGTCGGTTATAGCATCCAAGACTGTGCTTGCCTTTTGTGAAATATCAAAGTACAGTAATCATTAGCGACGTGTAAGACTACTGTATATAGTTATTATATATTTGTGGAATGCTTACTAAGAGCTGTTGATTATGATATCATTGGCGTAAATATATGTGCAAAAAATAACATGAGAAATTCGTCCTAAGTAGTCGTTAATTGGATGATATGTAATGCCTGTAGATAATCATTATTATTTAATGTCTTTTTGGCTCTTTTAGATATATTTACAGCCATACTTCAAGATAATGAAGGTAGGATAATACATTGAATGCTTCTGTATGTAACTATAAGAAATTATACAAGAATTTCAATTTACTTTAACAGAGTGAAAATATACTTGCTTAACAAAATAATCTTATGTATGATAACAAATACACGTTTAAACTCTTTGAACATAAGATATATATAAATATATTGTAACTACTAAATTTCTAACCGAATTACGTACTTACAACAACAACAACAACAACAACAACAACAACAAAAAAAAAAAAAAAAAAAAAAAAAAAAAAAAAAAACAACTCGATATTGTCAGTTGGCAGCACGCCAAGTGTGTTTGTAGGGTTTTTGTAAGTGTGCGACTTGAAAAAAAAAAAAAAAAAAAAAAAAAAAAAAAAAAAAAAAAAAAAAAAAAAAAAAAAAAAAAAAAAGAATTCGAGCTTGTCAAAACACCCCATATAGGTTTGGCTTAAAAGAGAAGCGAGATCCTTGATAACGTCATTGAAAAAAAACTATTAAAACTATAGATTCTGTTTAAATTTGATTACAGAATGCCGACGTTTATATTTTAAAAAGACATTGTTTGAGAAGGGAGGTCGCAATAGTGAATGAGTTGATTTACAAGGCCCGGTAACTTTAGAATTGGGTGAACCCCATTAAGTAAGAGATGGTTTCGTTCGGCTAAAAGTTAGGTTAAATGACCTTATCAGGCACCCACTCTTTTAACTTGCATTATTGTAAAGCAACAAATTAAGCTTTTAAGATAAATTGCTTTCTCTTTTAATTTCAGGTTTTTAGCTTGATTCGTTAAATGTCCCATAAATTGATATAAAAATGGCCCGTGTTCGCATTTACTGAAAGTCTGATTATATCTTGGAATCTAAATTGCATCATTTTGAATGCTGTATGAAATTAAGTACAACTTATGTAAATGTAAAAATGCTTTACAACATTAGCATGTAGAATTTTTTAATATGCAAAATTACAACTTCGTTAATGTTACTAGAAAAAAAAGGTTCAGGATGAAATTGATTTGTTAACACGTAACCTAGATGTTCATTTCTCAAAACCAGAGAAACGAAAATCAATCAGCAAAGGTCACTATGGAAACATATAAATAAATTGCTGGCGAATAAAAAAAAATAACACAAGAAATAACTAATAAAACACCAGATATGGTATGGAAAATAAAAAATATAAATCTTATTTTCATAATGTAAGTCTAAACTAGTTATTGTAGAGAACACAATTTTACTGATACATTAAGTATCATCGGTACACTTCAAATTTCTTTACTTTAATATAAATTTTACTGGAGATTTTCAAATTTTAAACATATATAAAACATGTATAAATAGAACTGTAAAATTGTATCTAAATTAAAAATTAAAAATAAAAAAAATATAAATAAATAAATAGAGATAGAAAATAAATAAATTAATTAAAAAGAACCCAGAGGGCTGTTATTTAAATGCCAAGTTAATAAAGAAAGCTCAATACATCAAAAGACCTTAAGATACACGTGTAGGCTTCAAGGGAAGATTTAGTACAACTTAAACAAGCAGAGGTTTATAGTACTGCAATTAGTTAACGGTGTTCTGTCTTTCAAATACGGTTTGATGATATGCTCTGTGATGCGCTTGCTTTTCAATAAAAACAATTTTATAATTTCATTTTATATTTCAATTGAAACATGGTTCAAAAAGGCTATGTAAACAATCGAACATTTGTATACGAAAATAATATTTGTTCTTTGCATTTCCTTATATTAAAATAAATAACGGAGAAAAATCTTATTTAATTCCATTCTGTACAAAAATGATATAAAAACAGCATGTCATAGTAATGTTGAACGGCAATCAATTGTTGAAATAAATTTATACCGCTTCAATGGCATCAGAAACAAAATTAGAACATTGATGTTACATAATCACGTATTTGATTAATTCACATGGGGAATTTGTGTAAGAAAGGCTGTGAGTTCAAAGAATTTTTTGTTTCCTTTTTATTATGTTTGTTCTACAGTGGTCGTTTTATAATCATTGCAAAACGGTTTAAATGACCTGGAATGAAGGGCATTTGTAAAAGTGTAATAAATATACGTTGTATTCTTGAAAGTTTATATGACTGTAAAATCATAAATGTTCCTTGGGTGATAATTTCGCTATTTTCGTGGGTAAGTGAAATCACTGAACATTAACGTCAATAAACATTTTTGATTACCAAGGCTCCCAATGTGAATAACTTTCACAAAGCTTAAATAATTCTTCCAACAAAATGTTTTTAATTGCAAAACCACGAAAATTTAATACCACAAATATCAATGATCCTCTCTTTTTTGGTTTAGGGTTAAAAAGTCTGGAATTGAATCTTTTATTTTGTTCTTGGATATGAAATTGTTAATTGTTTCCCTAATTTGATCTCGGACAATATATTGCCAACGTTGCTGTTTCCCCTAAATATTACAGTACGGTGACGACATTTGTCGTGGTTTCTACTTATTGTTTACCAGAAAACACAAATCGACATTGGTCACGTGACGACATTTCCAGACCGAATACCCCGATTCTGGCACTCTAAAAAGACACTACGGTCTATCTATCTATCTATCTATAATAATAATAATAATAATAATAATAATAATAATAATAATAATTATCATCATCATCGTCATCATCATCATCATCATCAAAACCAATCAAATAAAGAAAAATATATAGATTTTAATAGACAACAGAAAAACCACAGACCTTTATATAATGCCATTGTAACAATATTGATACAAGATAGTTCCGAGCCAAAAATGGCGACACGCGGTGCTTGATTTTATTGACTTTAGTGGCAGAAAAAGACATTTGTCTAGATTAAAAATATTGTTTATTGTACAAGTCACAAGATTCTTTTAATATAAACGTACCATGAATCTTTTGAACAAACAATCATATCCTCATTTTAATGATTCCAAATGAAATCAAAGATACATTTTGGCACCGGATTTACAAAAGACAGAGTTTGGTTTATGGTTATTGATAAAATGATGTACGGTTATATAACAGACACGTCATCAAATTGAGATTGTTTCTGGAATAAAATATCAGAGTTTGCAATAAATGCAGCCAATCGTTTCGACATTTATGCAATCTCAGTATTTTAAGGGAGAAAAACAATAGCAAAACCATTTTTATCATTTACAAACACGAGAAATTGATGAGGAAAATATCATTATCTTTTTCATTTTGAGGGAACAAAAAGGAAATCAATTTTTTTATCTTGATATCTCAAAAAGTCAATCTTATCATGGACACGCTTTTTAAAATTCTGAATTTTTATATTTATTTCATTTTCTTGTTCTATATCGATTTTGATATTGCCTGAAATAAGGCCGTTGCAGATTGTACTTCAAAAGCATTGAAATACGAGTTTGTCTAGGAACAATTTGTAAACATCTGATGAGTGCAATATATATATATATATATATATATATATATATATATATATATATATATATATATATTCAACAGCATTATGAGCTTATTTCAAGTGGCATGATCATTGACTACAACTAAAGTAAAACCTACTACTAGAAATATAAACATCTAAAGAACCTGTGAATTAAGACCCTTTTGCCTCATGTTATATACTAATCTATTTGTTTCCCTACCATTGATTGTTAAAAGAAATGTCTGTGTCTGGCGTACCATCTAAATGGTAAAGGTGTGACACAAATCTTGCCGACTGTTGAATAAAGCGTGTTTGTTAACAACTAGACAATTGTACTTTAACATTAATTAGCCAATTTAAACAATTATAACTGTATTCCATGTCTATAGTTACTCATTGTGATTTAATCTACATATGGGGTTTGGTCATTTATTAATTAAATTGATTTGAAGATACACAACCAACTCGGCAATTATCCTTTTCCTTACCACCTTTATGAAACACCATTTCTTTTTAGCTTTTCAGTGTACTGTAGCTATATATCATGCACATGCTAATTTATTGCTTTAATACGTTGGAAAAATAGTTGTTAATTTTGCAATCGGTTAAGTTAGGAAACAACTTGCTGAAAGTTAGTTAAAGACCTTACAAAATATGTTTTGAATTTCCACTAAACTTATTTTGTATTTTATTGACCTTCCACTGTTGATGTTTCATTATCAAAAGACACGAATGGACTGACGTATTGTTTTCTTTTTCTGTCCTTGTATTGTTGTTTTGTTTTTAGTCATTATGTGTAAAAAAAAAAAAAAAAATACGGAACACTCAGCACCCTTCTGGATCTTCTGAATCTTCCTCCTTGGTCAAAGCAATTTTTTCAAAATTGTTGGTTGTGTATAGAAATTTAATATGTTTAGTTATGTGGTATTTCTATCGCGCTAAATTATCCGAAAACGAATATCCCAAGTTGAATTGAAATGTAGCAGATTTCACGTCCTAAATAATATGATTTATTAATTAATAAGAAGAAATCGCCGGTGTCATAGAATTCATCCTGTTGCAATGCGCTAAAGGCAATTGACGGTTGTTTTTTTTTTTTTTAAATTTAATCGTCTGCATCAAACTAAGGGCATTGCTGTCAATAAAGAATTCATAGCTTAACTATGCGTAAATAGTTATGGGAATTGACGGTTTATGTTAAATAATATAAACAGTTTTCGCCAAACTGCTATTAAAGTAACTAGGCATCGAACAAAAATGAATTAGACAAAGGCTGCATTTAAATTATTCCTGTAAAAAGTTTAATTTCCAAAATGAGAGAATTTTTTATATAGAGTATAAGGTAAAATACAAGACAAACTGGTTGCAGTTTGTGGATCCGATAAACAATAGCTTCAAAGCTTCTGATAAATACCAATACTAGTAAATAACCCGGTCGATTTTACATCCCTTAATGTGTTAGGTACCACTGCGGTAGCTCAGTTGGTAGAGTGCTCGCTCCGTAAATGGGAGGTCGTGGGTTCGAACCCCGGCCGGGTCTCACCCAAGGCTTGAAAGTGGGTAGTGGCTGTTCTTTCGCCAAGTACTCGGCATTACGAAATGAAAGTCACGGTTTTTTCGGATGGGAACTTAAAATAAACGAGGTCCCGTGTCACGGTAGGCGTGACACGATAAAGAACCCTGCTGTATAATGCTATCATCGCAACGCAAAGGCAAAATTTCTGCACTGGCGACGTCTCGATATAAGTGAAATATTCTTGACTGGGACGTTAAACGCCAATCCACGTAAGGAATTTTATCATCAGTGACCTGATAATATATTTGTCGTTTCTTGTCTTAATGACTTGTTATTTTTTTCTGAACTTGAATTAATTTGTATCCTTAGTTTCTTCGGCTTTTCAATTCCTACTTTCTTTTTATCTATTTGAAATAAGTATAGGTAAAGTTGCAAGTAGAAACGCGAACCCAGCCTTATACGTCAGACGTAAGCAAAGAATAAAATTCCGAATTACTGTCAAAAATGCAACAAACCCCTATTTAATAGTAAAAAAATAAAGAATTGATGCTTTTTACATTTATATATAAAAATCAATAGACTCATATTTGTGTCAAGTCTTAATTCACGATGTAACCAATTCATAGAAGATATTAGGCTCGAAAAAAGCAATATCCGTTTATGTATATACATAATAGTAGAATCAGGGTCAAATAAATGTAAAATACTATATCCTGCAGGAAGAAATGATTCTAGTTGAACAAAGTCGTTCCTTAAAGCTACACAAAGACGTTTTTATCATTTCTTGATACCAATTTGTATTATAACTATGTATTACACGAAGTAACCTTTAGCTATGAGCTAGTAGAGACTGATGGGAATTAATGAACTGTGTTAGTTTTTTTCCGCTCCATTCAAAGTTTATATATGCCAATAACGGATAAATGAACTGTTCGTCTCATTGCATATTAAATGGTCAGAAGATCCATCGGAAAACAGTTTATAATGAATTATTACGAATATTTATTACAGCAAATTGATTTCTTATAAATAATCTGTCGCCATTTGATTCAATTTGTCTCTTTTCGGTCATTGTGACTCTGACCAAATTGAAAATAGGACAAAAACTATTTTAGTGCAATAAGAACAGCATAAATGCTTTAAAACCAAATCTCGATGAAACGATGAAATACCAATAGTTATATAAATACATGGAAATGAAATTGTTTTTATGACGTTTCAATTTGTTTAGACTGTCAAAAGTATCATACATGAAAAAATTGTTATACGTTCCTTAGCGTTATACTTTATATCACAAAGATATAAAAAATACCTGCAGATTTATTCATATACCCAAAGCTCCTAAATTCGATTAAAACATTGATATTATTTGTGTACTTGTAATTATTTCAGACGGAGCCAAGTTATATATACTTTTCCAAAAGACTCTTGTATCTAAATATAACGAAGTGGCGAAAGAACTGAAATAATTTCAATTATTTTTACTCTGATCAATTTCAATTTGCAAAATATTCATTTTAAGAAGGGTTGGACGAATACATATCTTTTTAGTAAGCAGGAAATTTACTAAAAAATACATCCGGAACAGTTTATTATGTCGTCATAGATAACGAACAAGTGAATTTGTCAAGGACTGCTGGTCGGGTCGAACTATTATCCTCTTTTGTGTTGGAGGTACATTTTCAAATATGACAGCAGTAATTGTAAAATACAAAGCCGGATAACGGAACATGTACGGAACTCGAAAATTAAAAAGTGTATTTGTAATTGTAAAAGGATTTATTTTCTGATAAGTAATCTAATTTAGTTGCCTAAGGAGGCAATTTTACATCCAATTGAAAAATGACTTTTCTTATGAACAGATAATTTCTTATCTTTTATTTCAATTAAAGCAATATATTGATGTTAACTTATTATAAGCGTCTATGTCATTATGATGGTCAACGCTAGATACATTTTGTAAATCCATAATGACATTATCGAGTTAGAAGGGCACGTTAACGAGATAACATATGATACATGACCATAATTACATCTTGTCTCAAATCCCTTTAGTATCATTAACAATAAATATGTATAGATTTATATAATAGCTTTGGCGGGAATTCATTTCACATCTCTATGCAACGACATACGGATACTATTTAGTAAGAGATAAACATTTTTTAATGTCTGGCTTTTTTTCTCATTTGCTATTAATAACTGCTCTAGGCTACAAGTGCGAACCTATTAGATTCTTTGTTGTGGTTTAAAGTATACGTAGCCGGTGTCCTAAGGGTCCACAATTTCCACTTTGCCATCCATGCTGTAAGACTCTTTTCTAGGTTTCTAACTAAGGGCCAGTGTCGAGGAAGCTCCGTTATTTCACTTTTTCATCAACATTGTTAGAGAAATGACTTGTAAACAATTTTGAAGCTAGTGTCATGGAAACTCCATAATCTTCATCGTGTCAATAACAGTTTTTCTAAGTTTTTAACTAAAGTGAAAATTGAGATAGATCAACAATTTCAATTTTGTCATTTAAAGTGTAAAATAGTTGAAGTTTAAAAACAGTTGTCTAGGATTTCCACGTTGCAATTTACAATGCATTTGACGTTTTAAAGTTGCATTAAGTTTTCCAAAGTAAAAATTAAAACGATGTTAATCTCATTAATGATGTTCCTAATCAATGTTACATTTCGTTCAACGATAAAAGCTCGAAAAAATACAGAAACAACAATAATTTCCCAGCGAGATGAAGCATGTGGGATCTAATATTAGAACATGGTTACGTCATGAAAAACCGGGTCATTTAAACACAACTTTCAAAACGGAGAAATACGATAAATTAAACACAGAAATTCGTTGAATTTTCATATGTGACTAAGTAAGGAATACATAACACCATTTCAAATACATCTGAATATTAATGACGGACAATTAATGCAATTTGTCATTTTTCACCTTCGATTCATGGGTTTTTCCGTACATCCGTGCGCATGCTCCCGGCTCATAATTTAATCATCGATAAACATTGACCAACCGGTTAGATGATTAAGTTTATTTACAGCTAAAAGGAATGAAATTTTAGAAAATGAACCTCACGGACCGTGATTAGAAGTTATCTATATAAAAATATATTATTTTAGAAAATAAAAAAAAATCCAGAAAATTAAAAAAACTTAATGCAGCTTTAAACTGGCCGCATTGAAAAATATATCAAAAATATTCATGATTTCTACCAGCTTCTTACATGTGCATTGCACGATGTTTGGAGTTTGACATGTGCCAAGTTGAGACATATGCAAGATATTCAAAATTTCTTCTTTGCTTCTTATATTATATGACGGTTAACGTTTGACATTTGCCAAGATGTCCAAGGTATCCCTTAGCAGTGTAAATGATGAGACAGTTGATATTTGAGACTTGCCAAGACAAGTTGTGTTGAGTAATGGTGTTTAACGTCCCAGTCAAGAATCACTTACATCGAGACGTCACCAGCTTTAGGCGAAAGTGCAGAAATCTTGCCTACGCATTGCGCTGATGGCATTATACAGCAGGGTTTTTTTATCGTGTCACGCCAACAGTGACACGGGACGGGGCCTCGTTTATTTAACGTTTCCGTTCGAAAGAACCATGACTTTCGTTTCGTAATGCCGTGTGCAGAACAGTCACTACCCACTTCCAGCTCTTGGGTCAGACTCGGTCGGGGTTCGAACCCACGACCTACCACTTACGAAGCGAACACTCTACCAACTGAGCTACCGCAGTGATACTTGCCAAGATGAGACAAATGATATATATTCAAAGTTTCCATTTCGCCACGCATATTGTTAGATAGTTATGGTCTGACACTTGCCTTTAGTGCTTATGTTATTAACACCATTGATATTTATCTACATAACTATCTTGATGAAAATGTCCGATTCACATTGGCAAAGGCAAATTTTCTTATTGACTCAATCAGACATAATTATTTAGAAACACTTCTTGTGCTAGATTTAGACGATATATTTAACATGTCGCCGGATTCTTTCGTTATCATCAACATTCTATCGTGATTGTATGAATAATGTAATTAGTATCACTTCAAATGAAGAATTCACCCCAACGAGTCCTAAAAATCGGATCGTTCTGCTTACTTCCCATTTAGCTCTCTAATCTAAATCAGACAAACTAACTATAATATACTTAATTTTTGAGTAACAAAAGATGAGTGCTTTCTGTCCAAATTAAAATTTTTTCCGCATACCCTAGACCATAAAAAGAAACTGAAAAGTAGGAAAAACATTTCCCTGGTTAATGTATTATAATAATAATAATAATAATAATAATACAAAACAAGATTTTTATACATTACTGATTGGCCTTGATATATTGATATACTCAGATTAAACAACTGAATAATTAATGGTGCTCTTATTGACAAATACATAACGGGAACAAGTAATTAACATGTAACGAAAACGAGATTGTATACGAGATACATTGCCTAAAATAGAAAAAATTCAGATTGGATACCGGAGATTGTATTTCCTCGAAGATTAACGTCTTGTTATACTTCTTAAATTATGAGGTTTCTCGTAGAAGGTAAACGGATTTAGTCCACCGAGGACCGGAAATTGTTGTAAATAAAATAAAACTTATTTAAACCAACATCATGTTTATCTAAATTTTGAATTAAGTGTTCCTTTTAATATTTCCAAGGACCTAAATACAAAAAGTTTCTTTTCATCCTATTTCCGACGCTTTAACATAAATCGTGGCTCGTGCTTTGCCATTAACTTTTGTTCTTGCTTTTGCCTGAACCTTAGTTCTTTCTTCGGCATTAACCTTGTTTTTGCCTTGGTCTAAATTTTGGATTTTTCTTTGGCATAAATCTTTGTTCTCTCTTGGGCATAAACTTTAGTTCTTGCTCAAGCATGAACCTTGGTCCTTACTTTGAAGTTAACATTGGTCCTTCCTTTGAAAATAACTGTGGTTCTTGCTTTGAAATAATCATTGGTTTTTACTCTGGCATAAAATTTGATCTTTTCGTCAGCATTAATCTCGGTTTTTTTTGGCATAAACTGGTTTTTGCTAGGAATGCACCCAAGTTTTTGCTGTGGTATGCCCCACAATGAGATTTATCATATATACCAAGGTAACAGAGGTCAGACAAGATAACCAGTGGAAATAAATGTTAATATAATTTGATAAAATTATGACCTTGTTTTCGGTCCATCAAATAATTTCAGAACCTACTAACTTAATTTTTGTAATTGAAAATGAATAAAAAGCACTTTGTTAAAAAAAAAAAACACGTTTGACGTTGAAATTAGGTTAATGCTTTATTACTACGATCATTCTTAAATGCAGTAAAAATAAATTACCAATTTAAATAGCTAAAATAAACGTTTACTGAATATTAATGTATTCAACTCGGTATATCATATTAACTGTTTCGAAGAATAGCCAATATTATATCTCAAAAAGCATTGTTTTTATCGACTACGATCCATTCCCGGTTGGGGACCTGTTTCATTTTTGCTATTAGATTACTCTTTATTTTAGCAATTATTGTGATTAAAATCAATGAAAATAAAAAATAAATAACGAACGATCCCTACATCTTTCTGCGCTATTTAACAAATAATATAATGTCGCCATTATTTAATTTAACGTAGCAGAATTTACCAATCAATTATGTAATGCTAGTCATTATGACTAAGTGTCACCATGGAGACCATTTATGTTTCATGAAATTAAATATGAAACTAATCTGATTTTAGAATTACCCAGAAAAGTGAGACCAAAATTGGTTATAAAAACTACATGAATCATTCTCAACATGATTTGTGACATAAATATGTCATGTACACTCTGTTGGTATGTCACATTATAAGCTTCCGTGTTTGTCCATTTGACATTTTTAAAACCTCCTGCTTCAAATTTTGAGATTCTAACCCGATGCAGCTTGAAGCATGCAAATCTGTTTTCCGACGTAATATGTTTTTAGAGGTTGTTTATTTCTTAAACAAGTCATACGTATTTGGTAAATCAGCTCTACTACACCTGATTCTTACAATATTTAATTTGTTCTTAAATAGCATCAAATGGAAAGTTACATTTGCACAGCCTATTTCTGGTCATAGTTTAGTAAATATTTGTTTTACATTAACCCTTTATTTATCCTTACTTCATATTTCAATGGCGTTAAAAGAAAGTTTTGTTTTTCTAATCTGGTTTATGATTTCAGAACCCAAGTTTAAGAACAGTTCAAATTAGACAAAATGTCATAACCCATTGCATCAACTATGCTGTTAAATTTTGTGTAATACATACACCTGTATGTATAAAGTTTTACTTTATTGCATTAAAATGCTCTTATATAGCATTGCGTTTTTGCTTTTAATGAATATTGTTTTATCTCTCTCTCTCTCTCTCTCTCTCTCTCTCTCTCTCTCTCTCACACACACAAACACACACACACACACACACACACACACACACACACACACACACACACATGTAATTTTATAGTATAGAAAGTTCTGTTGTAGTATAAAAGTTAATATTCAAAATTTCATTTTCTGTAGGTGTTGAACTTTTGAATCTTTTTTAATACTCAATTATTTCATAATAATTAGAAATCAAATAATCGAAAACTCGTTTAAATACAAAATAATAATAAAATAATAATAATAATAATAAAAAAACAAAAAACAGTAAACATGTTTTAGCATGCATCTCTTTGTTGTTAAGTCATTTAAGACTAGTGTTTTGGATTCTTTTGCTTCAAAATATCTGTTCATATTGACCTGTATATTAAGACCGCTTATCTATAAGATACATATCGTAAAATCCAACATATTTATGCAGGTTATAAAATCGATAATTTTTGTGGTTAAGTAAAATTTAATATCAATAAAAACTCTTAATTACCAATGTCTCAAATATAATTTATTTTCATAAAAGCCAATTATACAAAATTTTCTCTTGAATGTTTTTAAAACGCAGAACAACAATGAATAATACATAATTCTACAAAAGTTCTTAGATCCCAAGGGTGGGTGGGTGGGTCGATGATATGCAGTTTTTTTTTTAAAATTTAAAATTTTTGTTTTTATATTTTTTAAAATTTTTTTTACTAAAATTTAATATCAATAAAAACTCTTAATTACCAATGTCTCAAATATAATTTATTTTCATAAAAGCCAATTATACAAAATTTTCTCTTGAATGTTTTTAAAATTTTTTTTACTGCGGATAGATAAGCCTTTCTAATCAAAATAATTTCATTTTTATTGAAATATCAGCAACTTTTGTAAATGAGAAAACGTCTGTCGTGAAAATCATATATATAAAAAAACTTTTATAAAGTTTATTTTTCCATCATCTTTGTTGTTAGGTATCATTTATTCTTTAGTTATAGGCGTCTTATTGCATTAAAATTCTCACGTTAACAACTGATGGTATTAATTCTAATATATATCCAGACAATCATACAATCAATCAAGTAGCATAATCAGCGATATATTACATATTTATAATCATTTATCTTTGCTAAACAGCCCGCCCAGATATTTTTATTGGTATATAATGATAAAAAATATTATTATTCTGATCCATGATATGTATAAAACATTCTAACAGCCAATTTTCTTTTTTTTTTTTTCTCTTAAAGACTTAAAATGAACAGAAACTTGTCAGGAACCTCAGTATGTTGAAGCTCTAATTAGAAGCATGATATTCTGTTTTTCATCAAATACTCTGTTTTTACAAGCTATATAATCTTTATGTATATATAATATCATATTTTCAATTAACGGTTTTTATCTTTTTGAAGTTTTATCATGAGCATGCATACCTTCGTATATTCAAAACGTTTGCGGTTATTTTCAAATTTCAGATAGACATCATATAATTAGGTTTGATTGTGTAAGGAGACTAAAGAAGCAACGTTTTAGTAGCATTTTATGAAGTCATTGCGTGCAACATACCTCTAATAATACCAGTAATAATAAAACCTCTATCTATTTATCAATGCTGTGTAATCGCACATTGCTTTTTCAATATTAGCTAATGGTGCCTAAAATGTTACATTTGTAGATCGATAGTTTCGGCTTTCGTTTAAGCAATTTAAATCATTTTAAAAATACAAAAAAGTTCTACTTTTTGAATGTTTCGCACCTAAACACTGCATTAAAATAATCTGTGTAAAATACGATGATATAACTTAATGACTGCAATATAAAGCATTATTTTCAGTTTCAGACGAGATTATGATGTTTTGTTTAGTATTAAAACTCTTCCTCTGCTTTATAAAGAATAAGATAAAGTGTTATTCGTGTATAAAGGCTCAATAGACCGGTGCCTATATATAATTTTGACTTGACTAAAAGCACGTCTCCACCTTGGAATTGGACGCCAGTTCATCGCAATGTTAACGACTGGTTTACTTAGCAGTATTTATTTATTTAGCAGTAGTGTTGCAAATATGAACTATTTGTCTTATTGAAAAAAGAATACCAAACAACACGGGTGAAGTTGGAGCCTACAACCCTTGAATCCTGAATTAAAGAACTCAACACCTCATTTCTTCATTCAGATGCAATGCGTATAATGCTTTTTGCCGTGCCAATTTGGTTATAATCATAAGGCGGTTGAGAGTAAGAACTCCCTCCCACTAAAAATAAGAAACCAGTTCATTGCAATGTTAATACCAAGTTTAATGACTTGTTTTTATTTCTTTATACTGAAGCAATGTAAATTCTTTCTTAAAACGTACCACATAACCCGACTGAGGTTTCTTACCAAGAATCTACGACCCTTGAATTATGAATCTACGTCCGCCTAATGATTACAACCTCATTGTTTCATTCTGATGCAATGCTCATTATAGTTTTTGTCGTACCAATTCTGGTATAAATCATTAAGCGATTCTCTAAAATCATAGATACTAAACGTATAAAATAAATTTGTAAAAGATTATCCTTTCCTATAGCGTGGTAAAAAAATAGTTTTCCCTGCGTCATTTAAAACACAAGTCCAATTACCTTGATTATTTCTCCCGAGGCGGCAATTAGTTAATAAAAAACGTCCATTATAGGAGCCTGACTGAATTCTGAATCTTGGTTGCATATATATGGCTGTTACATAAACGTATTCCTCACTCGATGTATTTAATCAAAAAGTTTCGTGTGATTATGATATTTTAGATTGAATAATTCTCAGGTTTAGTAATGTAGCTTTAACAAAAAGTCAGATCTCAGAATGACCGCTGGTAGCCTTTGATGTTCGGTCGATTTATTTTTGTAACGTGTCTCAACGGCACATTGTAAGTCTCGCGGGATTCCATTAATGGGTTTAATCTAGCAAGTTCGTCGTTTATTAGACATAGGCATGCAGAGATTTTTGTCCATAGTTATAAAAAACGAGTTTTACGCATAAAAGGTCTTTATTATTTTTTTAAGTTATTAAATGCTTGATTTGATGAAAAAATCAAACTGTTAACTTACTAAACGGCGGCTTATCGCGTATCTCTAATTTAAATTCTCTTCGAAAGTCGAGTTTTGTGCAAAAACCTTTCGCCCAACCACAAAAGCACAAAAAATTGACTTTAGTTCTACAATCAGTTGCATGCTTTGCAAATGCAAAGCAGAAACATTTCTCAATTCAATTTTCGGTTTGTTTTTATTATTAATCATCATTAACATATCACTGTTAATAAAAATATTGTCCGTTATTTAAAATTTTGGCTTTTTCAGACATACTTCTGGTGATGGATAGTCAACGTGTGTTCTTTTCCAACAAAAATATGAAACTTAAACATACCGAACCATGTTCAAATTACAATTTCAGAAAGCACCATGTTCAAATTACAATTTCAGAAAGCAATGTAAAACTTTGAAAACTGGCAAGTTAAGTTAAACATTTAGACTTTCACTCGGAAGCGAGACCGGGTGCTCAAGGAAGGGTTAGTTCAAAGTGTAGACTTAAAATATTAAACTTAAAAGGGAATCGTGCATTCTGAATCTAAACAGGTGCATTTTCATTACCAGATTATTTTAGATCTGCGAGTCCGGTTGTAAATTAGCCGTACGAACTGTCTGATAAAATGCTTTTATTAAAACAATGTAATCCCTTTAACATTGTAGGCTGTAGGCGGTCGAGTTTTCAGTAGCGGATCTGAGCGTCTCATCGCTTTGCCAAGAATCCTATTTGGAAAAAGGTTACAGAAAAGAATTTGTGTCAGGTACCTAAAGCCGCCATTACTTACTTATCGTTTTACAGCCGAAATGCGACCCTATGTCAAGCTGTTAATCGTAAAGGTATACAAAACCAAAATTACAAATAAAAACTATTTACCTGATAGACCAGCTTTTCATAATCATAAATAGGACTTATCGAAATATATAAAAAAAACATTATGGGATTTTTTCCAGGTTTACGTAGTTAATCACATTAGCCGTGCATCAGATATTTAGAATTAAAAATCTCATACTCAAAAAGTAACCCAGCATTAAAAACTTAAATCTTCTCATTAAACTATAAGGATTCAAATGATGTATTTTTATGTGATTATACATTTTCTTTATGGGCTGTAATGTTGTTTAACGTCGCATCAACTTTTACTCTCTATGGGTAAGTCAAGATCGAGTTCGTGTATGCGTGAGTTGTGCGAGTGGGAATTATGACCACCTGCCGTGTACTAGCGCACCCGGGGCGACTTTCTAGTTAGCTGCTAGCTCACCTAGTTAGTATACCACAGATAGACATTACGTTCTCCTAGTCCATTAATCTTGCACTTTGTGAGCCAGTCGATACCCTGTCCTTCTACTGGCAGGCGACGAAGCAATATCTCAAATGTATGACCCAGGAGAGAGAGAGAAGAGAGAGAGAGAGGAGAGAGAGAGAGAGAGAGAGAGAGAGAGAGAGAGAGAGAGAGAGAGAGAGAGAGAGAGAGAGAGGGGGGGGGAGGGGGAGGGATAGAGAGAGAGAGAGAGAGAGAGAGAGAGAGAGAGAGAGAGAGAGAGAGAGAGAGAGAGAGAGAGAGTTGATCATTTATTGTGTTTAACGCTCCAAATAGTATTATTTCATTAACATCAGTTCTGCAATGACGAAAAGAAATATCGAATACCGGGGAAAACCGCCGACCTTTAGCAAGCGAATTGACAAACTTTTCACATTAGGATATTACCAAGTGGGCTTCAAACCAATACAATGAGAGGCACTCTAACCCATTAGTGTGGGCTGTAGACCACTTGGCCACCGATGCCCCCAACAGATAAACAATAGATGACGTATGTACTGATATATGCACTGGTGCATGTGCTGATTTATGTGCTAGAAAACAGTATACATGCATGTATGTTCTCGTCATCGATACACTTTTATGATAGAATTATTTATGGTATAGTCCTAGATAATTAAGTTATACTTCTTGCTATGTAAGTCACATACTTGACATTCAAAAATGCTGTTAGAAGCAGTGAAGCATATTTAATTATCCCGTTTAATCGTGATTATCAATGCTGATGTTATTTTCAAACCACAAAATTAAGTTCATTAAGCATACGTTTTATAATTTAATAATCTGGTATTTTTCTAGAAAATTAAACCTGACAGTAGGGTTTAGAAAATATCTTTAATAAAAATGCCTATACTTGATTCTGGAGAGATCTCACACAGATACTACTCAATTTTAGTCCTTTTTAACTATAAAAATAACTCGTTACTAGAAGTTGAAGACATAGATCGTCAATGCGTCTTTTTTAAATGCTTGAAACAAAACGAATTAGATCTATATCTTGAAAGTCAGATACCCCCTCCGGTTTGATGAAATAGAAACGAAATCAACTTAAAAGCCAGATACCTCACCATCATAAGATATCTGAAAAAGGTGACCTTGACCTTTAAGTTAAACATCTTGAGTTGAATTGAGTAATGGTGTTTAACGTCCCAGTCAAGAATATTTCACTTATATCGAGACGTCGCCAGCTATAGGCGAAAGTGCAGAAATTTTGCCTGTGCCTTGCGCTGATGGAATTATACAGCAGGGTTCTTTATCATGCCATGCCTGCCATGACACGGGACCTCGTTGATTTTAAGTTCCCATCCGAAAGAACCGTGACTTTCATTTCGTAATGCCGAGTGCTTGGCGAAAGAACAGTCACTACCAACTTTCAAGTCTTGGGTCAGACCCGACCGGGGTTCGAACCCACGACCTTCCACTTACGGAGCGAGCACTCTACCAACTGAGCTACCGCAGTGGCCTTAAACATCTTGATGTGTGGAGCAGGACACATTGTTTCATATAAGTATGTATGTTTTTCTACAATGGCGTATTTTGTTTTGTATATAGTAACTATAGAAATAAATGTTCAAATTCACATATAGATGAACCAACACTTTGTCATAAAAATAACGTTTGATAAAAATGTCGAAGAAAACTATATATAAATATAAAGGGAAGATTTACTAAATTATTCCACCAGTAAAACCAAGGGTTCGAATCCCGCGCGGGACAGATTCTATAAAGTTTGTGGTTTTCTTCGGGCACTCCAGTTTCATCAACCATCCCAGAACTGATCACCCCTATATAAGGGAAAGAATAATGACTGGGGGCATAAAACACCATTACTCAACTCCACTTCAAGAAGTATCTTAAATTACATGAAAGATCAAGAAAAAACTTCTTATGAGTACTCACAAACTGCAGATACTTAGACAACAATACCGTATAGGAATGACTTACAGTTTCTACTACTTAGATGACTTTTAATATTATACAAAATGTTTATACAACTTGGGTCATTGTTATATCACACTAAGGAAAAAATATTAAACGCCGACATTTCGTGCGATTGATGTCGTCCTCTGTGTGAGTGTTACTTACAAACTGAATGAAATGCCTGACACAGTTTCTTGTGATTGATGAGTGTTGAACTGTCATATAGTCTGTCAGTGAAAGAATCTAGCAACTGAAACCGACTTTAACAATTGAAGGTGTCAATGTTAAAGATTTGCGTGATGGGACATTGACACAACATCGATACTATAATGAAAGGCAGATTATGAATTTTATTATATCGTGCTAAAAAAGTCTTTATTCGCGCTGAACAGAAAATTAAAAACACATCAGAAGCTTGGGTATCAGTGTTCAGATCAAATTAATTGTATTGTATAACTTTTAATTAAGAGATGTGTATTATTCTTTGACCTTCATATCTGTAAACATTTGTTGATATTAAACTTTAGTACTTTAGTACTTTACGTTAAAAAAGTACTCCGGTGGCTGAATGTTGTAAAGCGCGCTTACGGATTGCACTGTCACTGCCCCCAGAAGTCTCCGACATTTCAGAACTGGTCGATATCAATGAAAGATTAACTATTGACTAGGGCGTAAAACACCATTACTGTGATCCGATTAAATTTAAAAAAAACAGTATCTCAGGTGCTGTATTAACTTCCGTTCAAGAACTGATCGTTTCTATTAACGATTGAAGAGGGCTTAAATCACCATTACTGTTGTCCATTAAATGGAATAAACAGTTCCTCGTGTGTTGGATGTGTTTTAAAGCGCGCTTACGGATTACTGTCTCTTACATTGCCTCCGGCTTTCTCCACCATCCCAGAACTGCCGACTCGAAATAGTGAAAGACTAGGGCGTAGAACACCATTATCGTGCTTCAATCCGTGCCCCGTAATGTTTAAATGTAAAAGAAAAGGGTGTGTTCAGCCGCAAACATAATAATGGTTACAGACACGCAGGGGTAAGATGTTTCAGTCCGTATCAAATGATGACCTATTTATTTATTTTTTTACCAAACGCTATTTGCAAATAGCAAGGTGTATCAACGTTATTTGATTAAATATTGACTTTTGACATGCTCCAGACACCATAAAGAAATAATACCCAGTAAATGATATGTGACATCATTTGTATTTGTATATCAGGCTAACTTTAAATGGATATTTGATTAGTGCGAATTTTGACAGTAGAAAAATCTCATTATATCATGTTTGGCATTTTAGATTTTTTTTTTTTTGAAGTGAAAAAAAAAATCATGAGGAATAACTGTTAAATGATGTCCCATTAGAATTAAAAAAAACCAAAATTCTCAATTATTATTATTATCATACAAATTGTGAATTTTAAGCTATGAATTTAATTCTGTTTTGTGCTTCGCTAACATTTGTTTTGACAATCGTGTCAGAAATTCAGTACCTTTAGTGTGTTATCCAATTACTAGAATGAAGAAAGCTATCTAAACCCGTTTTTCAACAAACATGATTCGTAATCGGTAAACAGAGACGTTAAAAAATATGATTATTAACAAATAAACGCATTATTTTGTGACTGCGCAAAAAAGTTGTAAATCTCCATAATGATTTCTTATAGACAGTATTTGATTATGCTGTTCTAGCTCCAATCAGGATTATTTCGCTTATATCGAGAAAGAAAGTTCTGGGATGGTGGGTAAATAGGAGTGCCCGGAGAAAACCACCGACATTGACAAACTTTCTCACACTAGGATCAATCTGATTGGAGTACGAACCTCGGCGCAAACAAGCATGGCGATCCATAAGCGCGCGCTTCAGATCACTCGACTAAAACATTAAGCGGTAAACATGAACCAAATAGTTAATTTAACCAAACTTCTAAAAATTGTTTTTATCCAATGTCATTGCTTGGGATTTTTAGAAGCAATAATCTTGATGAAATTTTTTAACTAATAGCATGAAAATCAGAAATAATGATCAACTGCAAAGAATTTTCAGTTATGTACATGTGCATGAAAAAGACATAGATTCATTCCGCTGTTCATGATCTTGACCCTTGATCTTTAACTTATGACCTCGTCCAAAAGGTCATGGTCTGTTAATTTGCCTAATATTTTATAAAATCTTTATGTGCTTCTAGCATCTTGACAAACTATGTAACTTTACCTTCAATATTGTCCAGTTCACTTCCCCTTTAAATGTCTTGAGCGAAAGGTGTTAAAAGACGTTTAAGAAATGATAGGTAATATTATAATCAATAAGACGACTAAGTTAATGCTATTATAAGGTTAAAATATGTGAAAAAATTGATTCAGAGATAGAGATTTTTTATATCGACCACAGAACAAAGACAATGAAAGTCTTTAATTATACAATAGTGTATAAATAACCAAATAGTTTTACACAATTGATTCTAAGATCTCCCCCCCCCCCAAAAAAAAAAGGACAAGAAAAAAAATAAAAAAGACTAAATAAATAAATAAATATTTAAAATAAATAAAATAAAATAAAATAAAATAAAATAAAATAAATAAAATAAATAAAATAAAATAAAATAAAAATATAAGATATAAAAAAGAAAAAAGACAAAATTAACAATAGATAAATAAATTAGTAAATAAAATTTAACTTTCAATACCGCTGTACTCGCTGTACTCGCCAGAAAAAGAAACTTTACTTCCGTTTGTTGGCTGAATGTTGTTTTACGTCACATTAACAATTTAAAGCTATTTGTGACGATATTGTTTTATTAATATCAACACAAGTTCATGCGGTGTTAATTTGTTAGGGTTTCTTATCTGCATTTTACTGTGTGCACTTATGGCGAGCTTTAGAGTGCTAGAACACTCGCTCGCAATGTCGCAAAAAAACATCGCAGACCAATAAGTCCGTTATAATTGTTCAGAACCAACCATTCACGGACAACAGCAAAGAAAACACGTTTTGTATTTGGCAGTCGACAGAGGTTAAACCCATGCACAGCGGTGAGACAACGCCTAACGCTTTAATAACTCGGCTACCGAGTCTCCTATTTCCGCATTTACTTAAGTAATTAAAGATTGAATAATGACTAACAGTCGGACATCTTTAATAAACTGAAAACGGGTGTTAATGTCTGTTTCAAATTATCTCTATTTACGTTGCTCATACAGCATTCACATGTTTTAAAAGCGTCTTATTAAAACAACTTTAGGTTAAAATACTTTTAATTATGTTTCGTGTTAAAATTGGCAACACTAAATAAGAACCACCTGTAAATACGAACCACTTCCTAGATAAAACCTTTTTTTTTTTTTTTTTTTTTTTTACACAGTTTACATTGTTTGCCCTAATTTTAAGAGAGAGAGAGAGAGAGAGAGAGAGAGAGAGAGAGAGAGCGAGAGAGCGATCCCATTGCTTTCAACATTGCTATGGCATACTAAAGATCCGTCGCTGCACATTGCATTGCATTAATGAAGTACGGGTTAAGATGAACCAGTAACTCATATAGAGACAAACTTGATGGACTCTTACACAAGAATCTACCCAAATGTGACTCGAACCTTGATTATAGAAGGCCACATTTGGCCACCCAGTATGGGTTTATACTGCAAATTCCTATATTTATAGCTTATCGTCTTGATATGAATAAATGAGTGAATGATTGAATGAATTTTAAAACGTATCATGACATTATTACAAATGAGAACGATTTATGTCTGCAATCCATCACGTCAAGTAAATAAACAAGCATAAAACGCAGTTCCTTTGGAAAAATAAAAACCTCGAAGTTTAAACTAATCTCTGCAGGTGGTATTAAAAGATCAAAGGGAAAAATATGAATTATTATGCACTATTAAAATCATCGAAAAAACAAATATCACACTAAGTGAAATAAAATATCGATGAACAGGCAACAACTACTTTAATTTCCGATACTCTAGTATTGTAAACAATAAATTGTCAAATAAAATCGGTTTTATCAAACTCGGTATAAACTTCCGATTAAATTTCAACAACTGGGTCTATGTGAATAACCGTCATTGGGTATTCTATAAAACACATAATTATTCATTTCTTAATAAAATTGAAAAAAGAAAAAAAAATATCGGAGTTTTGAATAAATATAATATTATCCCATGAGGAGTCCTTAAAGATATTTTTAAACACTTTCAAGCTCTTTTTGTTATAAAATGTTTTCTTGTGTATCGTAAATAAGGTTTTGAAGTATTGTTAGTTCAGCAGACACTTGCTAATATAGACCCTATTTACACCGCGGATTTATTCTTGTTGTGTAAACAGGCGTAAGTCGTATTCTTAATTGTGTATTCAATCTGTTATATACATATAATACATCTATAATGGCTATACAATAAAACACCTGCTGTGTTAGATATTATAATATACCTCTATTTTCACCTGATCTTTGACCACATACTAAAACTTCAGTTGATATTTTCAGCATGAGAGTTTTATTGTAATAAAAAAAATTCACGTTTCTTTACTGCTGTTTTATACCTCAAACAAAATATAGTTCCTACGTTCAAAATATTTTAATATCTGAATTAATGAAATAAAATAACAACAGTTATATAAATGGAATTGAATCAATGCAATAAAATAAAAACAGTTATTGAATGGAAACTAAATCCATTATGGAAATTCAGAGTTTTATATACAAGTACAACATGTCATTTCCCAGTGTTCAATATTGAGCTGAAGCCAACGGGGTCATCAAGAACAAGGGCTTTAGAAAATAGGGACCGTGGTTTTCCCCTTTTCTTCTTTTCTTTTCTTTTTTCTTTTCTTTTTTTAAATGAATTGAATTGTTCTATTATAACAAAACATGGTATGTGAGAAAAACTCATTTGTAGCTTAAAATTCATACCAAAATTTTATGCAAATAATACTATTTAGAAAACATTACAGTTTTAAGACCAAAAAAGTTGACAGAGAGACAAGGTTTTCTAACCACTTCAATGATATTAAAGGATATAAAATAGTCCACTGACTTTTTTGTTTTTATTAATATATATATATTTGGTTTTTTTTTTTTTTTTTTTTTTTTGGGGGGGGGGGGGGGGAAGGGGTGTCGCAAAGCCCCTGCTTGACTGAATACCGTGTATCAGAATACGACATGTTCGCTTTCAAACAACTCTTGATCAATGACTTTGCTGAATCAACTAAACGTCAAGTTCATACAATATTAAAGTGCCTTCAAATTGAAAAAAATAGGTTAGATTATAACTGCTTACTAAAACCTACGTTCTACGAGATATACTAAATCTAGTGTTTTATCACAATTAATGCGAGATTTTAAAAAAAACCCAGTTTCTTCCGTTGATCGTTAATGGTTTGATTTGTAGTTATAATTTACAGTCTGTCTGGTGGCTGATTGTAACTGAAATAGTTGTATTTAAAGAATTAAAGTCTCTTATTATTTGACAGAAGATTTGAGTCGCCTATTTATTTGATATTGTCGTTAAGTGTGAATAAAAGGCTTAACTGTTTGGTATAGTGTTCGTAGTTTTGGATATACCTAAAGCCTGACGGATTATAATCTGACATCGATGGCGATGTATGATTTTATTTGTCATTTGTTATGTCATTTCGATTTTCCAATTGCCTCATTTTGATTTTCCAATTACCTCATTTCGATTTTTCAATTAACAGTACACATAATTGCTATGATGAATATTTCAAAACAAATTGATTAGTACAATGATCTAAGCTGATGGCTTTGTTTAGGGGTTAAATTCAGCGTAAAGATTATTAATACAATCCACAGTTCTAAAAAAATGCACTAAATTTCAACGAAGGAAAGAAAAACAATCTATCAAAAAATTCAATATATGAAATTTGTATAAATGAAAAAGAAAAAAATATTTATGTATGTTAAAAGCATCTTGAAATGATTTGATTTTATAACAAAGCATTTCGATAATCCTTGAAAAAAATGTTTTCGATTTAATTTAAAAAGCCAATCTGAAATAAACTCTAAACGGGGTTTACATTATCGATGATAGACGATCATTATTATATCCGCAGGTTGAGGATCAATTAAAAGACGGGATAAATTTTCGTTTTTCAATATTTGTTTTATTCCAACACCAAAATACAGATTCATCAAAGTCAAAAACTTCAAAAGTAATATCTCGAAGCAATACCGTTGTGAATTAATTTTAATTAGTAACATCTATCGGGAATGACATTTACGAAATTAATGAATGTCTTGTTTAAAATAAAAAAAAAAAAAAAAAAAAAAAAAAAAACCTTACGAATAAAAAATTATTGTTACAAAATGACAAAAATATTGGAACGAAATTTAAAAAAAACATTGGTACGAAATGACATCATTGGGACAAATTGTGAAAGAACTGTTGCGAAATGAAAAAAAATTATTGGTACGAAATGTGAAAAACACTGGTACGAAATGTCAAAAACCATTAACTAGTACGAAATGTCAAAAATCATTTGTACAAAAAAAAAAAAAAAAAAAAAAAAAAAAAAAAAAAAAAAAAAAAAAACCTCATTGTTTTTACTTTTTATCAACTGGTGGTGGCTAAAACAAGTGAAAATAGCTTGACTAGGCTTTTATTCGTACCAGTGTTTTTGACATTTTGTACTCATATTTTAGTCATTTCGTACTAATGATTTTTGACGTTTCGTACCAATGTTTTTGACTAGCGTATCTAAGTTTTTTTTTTACATTTTGTACCAATATTTTAGTCATTACGTACTGATGATTTTTGTTGTTTCATAACCATGTTTGTGAGATCTTAACTGGAACTCCTGATGTTTCCATTGCAGTGCTCGCTGGCAACTGCAACCGAAATAGTTAAATTTTGATTCAACGTCACATTTCTGTACTCGTCTGGTAAGTTAGATCAATATGTTTTGAACAATAAAATATTTGACAAACATTAAAGGATTTAAAATAATTAAATGTACCATAATAGTATGAATTACTAGACGTGTCGAATGACTGCGCCGTGATTCTAAATACTATTAACACGGTTTTAATATTTCAAATATAAGCTGCTTTGTCATTGCAGCGATAATCCTATTTCGTTTTACTAAATTAAGTCTTAATTCCATATAAATGTATTAAATGAGTAGAGATTGTACGGTAAGTGGAAACAGCTGACTGTTCTAGGTACACATATAATAGAATAAGAAAAGTACAAGTGTCTTAAGAAGTCAAATGCCGGTCCTTCATAATCGCCCAATAATTAACTGACTGCTACGCCCTTTTCTGACAAACCACAAATTCTGATTAAGGTCATACAAGGTACATTGGCCATATGTAAAATACATGGAGTTGTTACCCGGCAGAAAAACACAATGCATGTTTCGTATCCCAAATAATTTACAATTATAAAAATCTTTAATAGAAATACTAAATCAAATCAATTGATTATTTACTTAGGAAATTTATTTTAAGTACAAAATTAAAAATTCAGTACATGTGAACTTAAAACTGACAATGAATATAACCAATGTTTTAGTGTGCCTTTCATCCGTCTTGATGATTTCAGACTGACAGATATATTATGCTACGCCTACAATGAATGTACATTTAATTAAGTGTAATATATATATATATATATATATATATATATATATATATATATATATATATATATATATATATATATATATTATTGTGTATTTTAATACCCCATTGATGCATTTCTGTAAAATGCCAAATGGGACTACTGCGTCATTTTTTCGAAAAAAAAACGTATCTACGGGACAGAACATTAAATTCCAGTTCACAGATTGCAACTCAATTATCTTACAAAACAGCCAATGGGTAGAGACTCAAAGAGTTCTAAATTTAATTGCATCCGTCCCGAATCGTTTTATTTATTCTGTATGTCTGATTTGTGCCTGAACAATCTAAAAGCCTTACCATTCCTTTCTGAATCTGTGAAATAAAATGTAATTATTACACCCAAGGTACAACAATCAAACGGAAATGCAATTTTAATACCTATTATCTGAAAACGGAAAACCGAAACAGCTTTGAGCATCGTCGGAAAAGTCATTACGTAACAAACATCAAAGAACTAGTCTATTTAGCATTTAAAAAACGAGTATTCCACTGAGAGCGCCTGGTGAAGTTGATTTCAAATATCTACTGAACAACCTGTACTCATCTTTAAACAAGAGGAATTAAAAAAAAAATAATAAAGAAAGGTTTTTACAAATAATGTACTTTAAAAAAAGCTTTAGCTATCAAGAACACAAAACCACATACGGGTAAAAAAAAACGAAAACGAGAGAAAGTGCAGACATTATGAGGCATCGGATTAATTAAATACAAACTTTTGATTTTCTTTGTACTTAATGGTCTATTTGTACCAAACTGTGTGGTTAAAACAGAGAAAATTAGCAATTTCACCTATTTACTACGAGCAATATAAAAAAATCTAAAAAGCCTTATTTCCTTTAGCGATGAACCAACACAGGAATGTATATGTTTGTTAATGAGTTATTTCATGCGTCTGTTGTTTTTTACTACTGTTGGAGTCACTGTGTTTTTAGGTAAATTATGCAAACTAATAGAAAATCAAATGAACTTGACTTAAGTTATGGTATTTTTTACTTACTTACGAAAAAAGATAGGAGCATCCTCGGTTACCATATTTTATCTCTACAGAGCATAAAGTTACGACTATGAGGACTTTACATGTTGAATTACAAGACAAAAAATGAATTTTTTTATGCATACGACGTAAACGTCATTAAGAACATCATTTCCGGTGTAAACATCGCCATTTTCGATATGTAAAATCCTATAGCAGCAATGGTTTCCTTTCTACAAAAATATTCTTAACTAAATTTATTAATTAATCCATTTAAGAGAATTTTATCTCATAGTTTGTAAAATAGGAAGATCTAGTTAGGCAACGTTTAGAAGTATTTGTACCTAAGGCAATACAACACGAGAAGCTTTCTTTTTATGTTCTAGACAGTCCCTAGCAAGCAAAGAAATACAGACTGAAGTATTTGAGAATGTCATGTATCTATGACGTCTTATTCATTTAGTCTGTCATATGTTTGACATCATATTTTTTTAGTCTGTCATATAACAAAGACGTCATATTTGTTTCAGTCTGTCATAAATGTATATTTACAATCTAATTATCACTGCCTAGATGAACATTTTACGATTGACTGACGTTATTTTCTAATGAACAGCTAAAGCCTAAATAGTTCTGAATGGAATATCTGAATATTTGCAAATCCAGCAAATAGTCCCAGTTGATATTTCTACTTCCTTATCTTTCATTCAGTCTGGTCTACTTACGAATTCATCATTCGTAAATTTTAATTTTACTTTTAACATTAATAAGTAATTTTTACCTTTTTCAAATCATATTTAACATGGACAACTTTAGTGGGCTTGGCCAAACTGTAAGACCCGTTTGCAGGGGAAACTTTCAAAAAATGCAATTGACAAGAAAAATAAAATGAAATCAAAATTGTTTGTTTTTTCTTATTCTTTTATTTTATGAATGGACATGATTGTAAATATAGAAGTGGTTTATATGATTTGCCCTATCGCCTTCTTTTACTGTTCATACCTTGATGGCCGGTTCAAAAACAAATGTCAATCCTTAAATGACGTCATATTTGTTTTAGTCTATTTTGAGATATGACGACTTTACATAGGAAAGAGTTAAAAAATAAAGGGCGTCTGTAGAAAAGTTTTCTTTTTAAAAATTAAAAATAAAAAGTCACAGACTCATACGAATCTGATACAGCTTTTGAACCCTCGATTAATTGGAGATTTTCTTTTGTTTAGTCATTTTTAAATTTTTCAATATGCAGTAATTAAGTTTTTTTTTATTTTTTTCATAAAAAGAAATTACTTAAGTTTCCGTATGAAATAACTTACATCAATAATAATATCTATTTGTTTCAAACATGTGTTTAGCATTCTGTTTAACCCGCGTTTAACCTATCTTAACTGAAGCAGAAATTAAAAGAAGCAAAAATTGCATTACTAATCTATGTAAATATTCACCATCAAGATAATGTTTGAAGAAAATGGATGTTTGGACACGGATATTTGTCATTGTTTGGTAAATTTTAGGCACCAATGAAAACTGAAGATAAATACATCATCAATTTTCTTTAAAAGTTAAAAAAAGCATATACAGCCTTTGCAATGCATATATTACAATAAACATCTGTAAAATACTAAAGTGCATATTGGCTTTCTATAATTTGTCTTTAAGACACAAAACACTTTTGCACTTGATAAGCTTATTCGATGCAATGTGTGCATTTATTTTAACTGACACCTGAAGATTAACTTTACTAGAATGAAAAATTGGTTAGTATACTAAAACATTCATACGATGCGGAAACAGGAAAAATCATCGGAAACAGATATCTTCACTGTTTATGTTTTACAAACTGAAGTTCTTGTATTCATTAAAATATATAATACAAATACCAGTTAAATTTTGATGTGCCAGATTCGTAAATTCATTCCTCATTAGCGACACTAGGACGGAAAAGTTTGATACATAAAAAATATAAGCCAAACAGTTGAAAATAATGAATCTAAAGTTTCAAAATTATATAAATCCAAATCCAGCTAAGGAATGCTGTGCATGAGGAAACAAACCTTAGTTTTAAATTGATTTCAAATTTTAGACGACTGAAAATTTTGCTAAATGATATTTAAAAATTGTCTTTTATTTGAAAAAAAAAATAAAAACTCGTAATATACTCTAGAAAATGGATTAAGATTTTACTATTAATTAAGAAAATATTCCGCATAAATAAAATAAACAGCTACGTTTAAAGAAGGAGAATGTTGAAAAGGGAAAGTTTTGGACAACTAAATAAACTACTTTTAACATATACTGTGTTTTTTTTTTCGTTGTTCGCATCTGACAAAAGCAAGTGAAATAAAACACATTTTTCAAACGATACATGTATATTGAAAATGCGTTTCAGCAATTCGTAGAATGCAACCAATATTCAAACTTCATGAGTTATTTATTGATTTTCTTAGAGTTTCACAAAACCAGAAGCAATTTAACTGAACATCAATTCATACAACTACGAATGAACAGAAAAAATTAAAACATCTGAATTTCTATATGGTGCTCTTCAAATGACCTTTTTTGATAATGGAAATATTCGTAGGGAAGTCTTAGAAGCAGAAGTGTAGCGAGGCACGCAAGAAAAACAGTGAATACTAATTGAAGCAAGATTGTTGAAATTCCAATAACCGGATGAAACCCCGAGAAAATGTAAAAATAGCTTAAAATGGTTCCTGAATAATTTTCCAATATATTGTTGTCACGATACACCCATTGTATATAATTTTGTTGCCTTTTCTGATTATATTAGACCGAGTCTTCTTTATCGTTATTATAATTACATGTCAATTTTTGAGATTTACAATATACGGTATAACATGTAAATCTATATCCTTTATGCAGTATACCGTTGCAACCGACACTGAAATCAATTATTCAAGGTCATATGTACATATAATGTTCATGTATATTCTTTTAAGAAATCAAATGTCGAAACACGATTTTAAAAAAAGTATATATGTCGTAAAGGTAGCGGTCTTTGGAAATTTTTAAAGAAATATTGGACGAAACATTTTTGGAGAATGTACATGTACATGTGTTCTCGTGTTTTCAAACTGTATTGACTTATATAAAATCAAGCATGCGATTAAGAAATCAAAATATTTTTATTCTAAGTTTTTGCCTAACTTGTTTTGTCGCTTAATTTCCAATACATATCAATGTCGTATAGTTGGGAACTAGCGTTTAACGCCTCTGTCCAGATTTTTTCACTTATGTCGAGGCAGCTAGAATTGTTAAACAAACCGGAGTATTCAAAGTAAATAATCGAGTCTTGGCAAGCAAACCAAACTTTTTGAACTCGAAACTGTCCAAGCTGGAGTCAAAACAGTCGTTGATAGGCCACCCCGAGTATTCCCACATCACCCGTTCAGACTGACTGTTTCGATGTGATTGGGTGTAAAAAAAATGTAAACCAACTCCGACATTGCTTTTTAAAGTTACACTATACTCTTGAAATTCTATTTCTCCCTTTCCTCTCGCCAAGATGATCTGCTACGTGAATATTAAGACGAAGAATAAACTGGCGTAAATCTGCAATCTTGCTTTAAGAATTACATTCAGAGAGTTTTGGTGTGTAATTTGTTTTCTCGTGACAAAACTTTATTTTTTTAACAAATGACTTTGTGTATATACCATAAACCTATATCTATGTTCAGAATTAAGCTAATGTTTGATTTGCTAATTGACAATTTTGCAGCCAGACACATTTCAATCAATCTCATACACATAATGGTCATAGAGTTACTTGTACCATCACTGGTACAGATTTAACATTTGACAGACAGACAGGGTTATAATTCATCTCCTCAAGATGCAAACCGAACTTAAGACATGTTTTCAGGAAACTAGTAAATGTTTTACTAATGGAATTGATATTTTGTCAAGACTAGATTTGGTAAAAAGCAATTTTAGTCGTAAACTTATTCAATCAGCGTGACACCTTTACACAAAGAGGTCGGTGGAATGGAGGGTGTTTAACACCCCCAATAATCTTTATTTCACTCCAATAAAGGTTTCAAGGACGGAAAAAATCGTTTGATTGGGCTTTAGACCAAATATTTGGTCGCTGATATCTCGTTTCCAAAAAAAAAAAAAAAATCAAAATAGAAACAAAATAAATAAATAAATAAATAAATAAATAAATCAATCAATCAATCAATCAATAAATCAATAAATAATAATGATGATAATAATAATAATAATAATCAGATTCCCAGGTTGGCGTTTATTAGATATGTCGCTTGGAAAGATTTGATTTGATTTGATGTGGTTTAACGTCCCAGTCAAGAATATTTCACTTATATCGATACGTCATCGTCTATAGGTAAAGTAGAAGAGATTTTTACCTATACAATGCGTTAAGGACAATGTGCAGGGAGGGTTCTTTAACGTGCCACGACTGCCGTGTAACGGGGAATCGGTTTTAAAGGTTTCCTCCGAATGACCCCGTGACTTTCATTTCGCAATGTCGAGTGCATGGCGAAAGAACACTCATTTCCTATTTTCAAGTCTTGGTCAGACCCATACGGGTTTCGAACCCCGATTCGCGCATACAATGCGAGCACTCTACCAAATGAGCTACCATAGAAAAAGCTACTTAAAAAGATAATTGAATATGTTATATGAAAACATTAAAAACTCTGTAGAAAAGCGACGGTAGATTCGCAAACTGTATGCACAAATGAACACCAAAAAAAAAGTAGGTGCTTATAAGTCCCTGTTGAAACAATTTATGCGGGGGAAATCGGAATGGTTTATGTTTATTATCATAACATTTCTTTACAATACAGGGACAAGATTATGATTTCCAGGGAAAGGGAAGAAGCATAAATAACAGCCACTAAAACCGCGTTAACGAAGTAACCAAACAACAGTCAGAACGGAGTGAATTAATGGCGATTTTGTCATTTTCTTTGATAAAAGGAAGCAGCATCAATGAAACAGAATACGTAAGATTCTTTTAAGAAATAATAATTTAATAAATAAATAAATAAATAAATAAATAAATAAATAAAATTGTAAACATAAAAGACTCATTCAAAGGTTATTCTGTTTTGAAATCAAAATCGGACACAAATTAAATGTACATATAACTGTTTTGTGAAATCTAATTAAAATCGTCTTTTTTATCAATACATGTAATTCGTTTTACTTCCTCAAAAATTATAGACAATATTATTTACAAATAATTTTGTATACATTTTTAGACTTATAAATTTAAAGAATATATTGTTTAAGTGCATACGAGTAAAGAACTCAAACTTGACCTACTAAAAAGAGAAGCATTTAAATTATTTGAATTATATATATATATTTATATATATAATTTTATATGTAGCATTTATCATCAAAATCTGGAAAAATGTCAAATAAAATTTTAATTTCCTGTGCCTATGTTTTCATATTAAATGATATAAAACTTTATAAAATTTTAGGATCGGAGCCGCGCAAAATCAACATTCTTCATTTTGTTGGGCTACAAAAATTGATTTTTGTAACATTTGGAAAATGTGTAATGCGTCAACTTACTCAAGCATATAATCAAATGGCGATGAATAAAACTAAATGTTTGTTTAATGCATCAATAAAAGTTTATATGAGGGTTGCTAAAAATCTAAACAAATCCCATTGTAGACCAATGAACTATTTTTCTATTCATACTTTTCTTTTCTATTTTTTAAAAGATATACTCAGATAGAATTATAACAATTATAACACAATATACGGGAGAATTGTAAGAAAAACCACTGTGTGAACCTTTTGTACCTTTCACATATATGGTATAAAGCGAAACGATTTGCATATATTGTGCAATATGTGACTGAAATGGGGTACAGGTTGATTTTTTTCAACATCCTAATAAATCAACATAAACTAGATTTACATTACCATTTTAATTCAATCAAAATGCAGAACAACATTTTTGGCAACGTGACAAAGTTCGAACCGCACTCAAGTCAGACCCTGGTTAAAGAAAGATTTTTAATTCTCTAATCGCAGGTCGTTTTTTTTTTTTTTTTTTTTTTTTTTTTTTTTTTTGGGGGGGGGGTAGGGGGTGGGTGGGGGTTAGTCTGGTGTTCTCTACTTACCCGACAGACTGCCTATATACGATTGTGGCATAAAATAAAACTCTAATACTCAAATTCACTCTATCGTCGCTAATTGATGCTAGTATTTTGATAATCATTTTAATATCCTCCCATCAAAATAATCATTGTTTACCACTTCAATGTTGGTTTCATATTGTTCATATCAAAATTTCAAATAGGTCACAGCTCAGCCAAAGTTTCTTTTCTTCTTTCTCTTTCAAGTTATAAAGTGGAAGGTCGTGGGTTCGTACCCCAGCCGGGTTTGACTCAAGACTTGAAAGTGGGAAGTGACTGTTCTTTCGCCAAGCACTCAGCATTACGAAAAGTAAGTCACGGTTCTTTCGGATGGGAACTTAAAATAAACAAGGTCCCGTGTCATGGCAGGCATGGCACGATAAAGAACCCTGCTGTATAATGCCATCAAGCGCAACGCACAGGCAAAATTTCTGCACGTACGCCTATCGCTGGCGACGTCTCGATATAAGTGAAATATTCTTGACTTGGACGTTAAACACCATTACTCAACTCAACTCTTTCAAGTTATAAAAATCATATATGTATCGGTAACTTTGATGTTACTTTCTCCAAAGGTAATGAAAAAGAAATTGATTCTCTATAACCGAAACACCTTTAGGCTCAATACCTAGAAGTTGCATTAACAATGGATCAACGGAACTGTTCATAAAATACCAGTTGTGAAGTTGTAAACAGCATGGGGATTTATTTTATATCAAAATATAGTTATTTATCAGATAACAAATATTGCATAATCAGAGTAAGCAGATACTAATGTCTTTTTAGATATGTTTTATCCATACCGAATTTTCATTATCACAGACTGTGGCGAATAGGTAATGAGAGAGAGAGAGAGAGAGAGAGAGAGAGAGAGAGAGAGAGAGAGAGAGAGAGAGAGAGAGGTGTTATTGTTTTTTTTTTCAAATTCAGAAATTTTTTCCCGGTTTCTTTGGATATTTTCGGTATTTGATACATAAAGCATCACCCACTCATCATAGAGACAAAAATGCATAATAGAAATGCCTACATCGAACTTAAATGCACAAGCCATTGATCCAAATTACTTTGAACAAACCCTTACGAAATTGAATAAGAATGTTTGTAAAGGATGGGTCACCAGTGTTGAACACTGCATACGATCTTATCCATTATCGCTTGTTGACCCCACATAACAATTTTTGTGGTTAATTAGCCACCATGGGTCGCAATGTGTATACTGATGTATGATAACAATTATCATTATTGTTATAATACTTAAAAAGGAACCTCGAAAATGTAAAAGAAAGATTAGGAAGTTTGATGAGAACGGTGATAAGAATTTAATAGGAGATGGTCTATTTAACTAAAATTTCAGTTTTCAAAAAGACTATTTTCACAGCAAGTTGACAAGAAACAATCTAAAACAGACTTATTTATATACGGTTGTTATTCATAATGTAGAATAGGACTGTAAAGTACTTTTACATGAGTATAATACGAGGACACGTGCACATATATTTCAGAAAAAAATGTATGGCGCAGGCAGATCGTAACGATATAAAACACAATATCTATAAAACTTAAACATTTTTAAAATTATGACAAACTGGTATTTTGGTTTTTAGATATTACAATAATATTAATAGAAATCGGTTAAAATGAGCAAAATATATGAAAACTAGTACTGGCGTAGGGAAAGTTTGACTGGTCACGATAAATGGTGCTTAATGTCAAAATCAAGATTTAGAATTAAATGTATATCAGGGCGGTAACTCGGAAGAGGTGGAGGAAACCGAAGTGACCAGACAAAACTAAAAATCTTTGGCAAGCGGACTGTTAAAGTTTATAGAATGTGCCTCGAGATTGGGGTTCAAATGTTGGCGTCGAAAGGCGCCGTGATCCGTAAGCTAGCGCTTACATTACTCAGCCATAAATAGAGGTCCTACGTGTAGCGAGAGAGATATGCATGTATGGGGGGGGGGGGGGCGTAATTGATTTATTACTACAGGTGTACATGTACAGTCGCATAATTAGTTGATAAAAAATAAACTGTCCCTGCTCAAATTTTACATAGTAAAGTTAGAAACCATAAAATGAACCTCAACAATTTATATGCTAAAATTTTCAGAATTATTTGTTACTGCCTTAATATTTAGAATTAAACACATGAAAAGATCTACATCTAAATATATCATTAAACAACAATACTAACTACCGGTGTATACACCGGCGAAATGTAATCGATGTTCGAACAAGTGCGATAACTAATAACGATTTAAATCAGTTAGTATGTAAATATTGACTGTCATTTACATCAATTCTTTATCAATTGTTGTGTCATATGTTGTACATGTAATTTTGAATGTCTCATTCTTATAGAAATTCTAAAGTAGCACATAGAAATTGAATTAGTTATATCATAAAGAATTTGTATATGGTTTAATAGATTATCTATTATTTCAAAAGTAATGTTGACTTTACGTGTTACATATGATTTTTTTTTAAATTGTTATTTTTCATTCTTTAAATTTTTTAGGTACATAAACAAAGACTCAAGTATGTTTGGTTCAAGTTAATATTTAAATTCGATATTTTCATGTTCAGTAAAACTCCATTTGCATTTTAACATAACAAATAAATACCTGATGTTTAAGAATGAGATTATCGAGAGAGAGAGAGAGAGAGAGAGAGAGAGAGAGAGAGAGAGAGAGAGAGAGAGAGAGAGAGAGAGAGAGAGAGAGAGAGAGAGAGCAATTGTTGTTTATAAAGTATCATTAAGACTTCTACATAATAATAATAATAATAATAATAATAATAATAATAATAATAATAATATAGTTTATTGCATAAAGTACATGTACATACTTATAGCAAGAACACATAAAGATAGATCATGTATGACTGTCACAATAATAATAATAATATTATTATTATTATTATTACATAAATACAATTAATATAACAATACCAGTGGATAAACAGGTTATGACTTGGGCAATGTATCTCTACGCTTTTAAAAATGCAAAGTTTAAGAATTTACCATAAGACTGTCAAATATATGGTTTATACGTTAAACAGAGAGAGAGAGAGAGAGAGAGAGAGAGAGAGAGAGAGAGAGAGAGAGAGAGAGAGAGAGAGAAGAGAGAGAGTTTGTGTTTGTACTCACCTGTACTTAGTGTTGTCTGCATCAGAATTAGAAACTTCCACAAAACAGTAACTATGAATTTTTTATCCACCCCGTATATGTCACGAATCATTTTGTTGAACTTAATCCATTATTCTACTTTCGAATTTCTCAATTTTACACATCAAATGATTGATTTTAAAGCTAATAGTCGCAATTTATCACATTTAAGATTCAATTTGGAAAAGTGAATATTATAATTATTTATCTGATAAAGGGCACCTGTTGAAAACAAATTCATATTTAAATAATTCACAAATCCGTAAAATACGTTTAGTATCAAATCGCCTTAAATCCTTTATAATCCGGTATGAGTCGTTTTGTATGTTATTGTATACGCCATACACTTCTTATAAAATATTATCCCATCATATCGGAGCAAGAGATACGTGAAATACACATTGAGTCCGTATCATTCAGGAATCATTCAGATATATATGGGACATACCATTTCTTTAGCCAAGTGAAAGTTATGTTTTCGGGTCACAAACCTACTCGGTAAACACAAAAACAACGTATATATCAATACCTTCAAACATTTCCGTGATCATACACTTTTTATATTGCATGCTTTAAACTTTTCATTTCCTGATACATTCACCATGATACTAAGACTTTATCCATATTTTTTTTTCTTCCATTGTTGATTTAAAATCACGAATATTTCTTAAGTCTTTTTTTCAGTACTGCTAAAATACCACGTGCAATAGCTTTTCCTGTGTTATAAATAATGATTTTAATTTCCTTTTTTTCTAGTAACAAAATCTCTCTTCTAATCAACTAATATTGAATCACAAATCTTTCTTTCTCTTCTATTTTTTTTCCTTTAATAGATTTTTTTGCAAGGTTTTTAATCTAACTGTAATTTACACTGCAGGAACAATTGTTTTAAAGGTACACACTTGAACGGTTACCAGGATGTTAGCTGTGTGTGAGAGACTTTATATACTCATATCAATATTATTGATTTCTGTTTTACGGGGCTCCCGGGACCTAATTTACGGTCCATAATAAACTTGTATATTAGTCAATTAGATGACAGATTTAACTTAAAAGGTATTTAGTTTTCAATTTTTTATACTTTAACTTTTCAGCAGTTTTAATCGAGCGAAAGAAATAAATTACACAGGATTGTAAAATTAATCTTTAAAGATTAAATCTGATATGTTTTATTTTTGCCTGTCTGTTTAAATATTTAAAGTTTCCATCGATTAATCATAGTCACATTTTGTCTGTAATACCCAGATTGGATGGTGCTTAACGTCAACTCAACAGATATATCATTTTTAAGTAGAATATACGCCAATCAGCAAAATGTTCACGCCACAAAGTATTTTTTGCACCTGAAAAGTTTTAGTTACCTTTTCAATTGGCCACTTTTTATTTTAAACTTGTTTTTTTTTATTATCATGCAAAAATATTCTTTAGAGAATAGATTTTTTTACACAAGTTAAGTTAGAGAAAACACATCTACGCTAGTATGTTTGTCTACGACATTTTGACTCTGTGAGCTAGCACTATAACAAAAAGTCGCCCAGAGAGCGAGCTAGTACAAGTCAGGCAATTGTACACACTCGAATATATCTGGCATAAACGAACAGGCAATATTTTGTTTTATTCAAACAACTTTTACTAAACAATTTAAAATAACAAGAGTTATTCAAATTTTAATTGTGCAATGTCTAAAAATTTACATTAAAATATGAATTGAGTCGAGTGTACACTCAATTGAGTGAATGATTGTGAAACTGGGGCCTACAATACACGACATTTTTTTCTTATATTTATTCTTAGAAATTAATAAATTTACTCTTTGGAATAACTGAAAAATTGCCGATGAGACGTTAAAATATCTGACAACAAAACAACAACCCCCCACCCCCCCCCCCCACCAAATCCATTAAAGGTCTTGTAAGTTGTTATAATGTGTTCTGACAGAAAATTTTGTTTTGATATGTACAATTTCCACCTTCTAATCCAAAAGAACATAATGAATTTTCTTAAATCTAGCAACCTAACTGCCCGTTTTAAAGTGCTAACGTAAATTTCCCTTCAAAAACGGTTACCTTATAGAAACAAGTTGTCAAAAATTAAACACGCATATAAGACCTTATTTTGGCACCAATGAAATCGACCGTTTTTAATACTGAGGCAGATAAAACACGCCCAATTTAAGGACAAAGGTACTCTTTTCCTAAGTTTAATTAACAAAAATGTATTCATTATATTATTTCGAGAGTTATATACCAAAGTTAAATTCAGATTCTAAGCCAAAAAAAAAAAAAAAAGGCCGTTTAACATCTTTTGAAACGAATGTTAAGTGGATCCTGAATTCTAAAAACTGCTATTACTAATAACAAAAAAATTAATAATAATTAATCCATAGCCTCGGTTAAAATGACAAAATGGTATTAAATTTGTTAGAATTACATTATACCTTTGACAAAATCTTTTAAAAGTTTACTTATTCTGAATTGGAAGGCTTGGTCATGACAGAAAGCATAACGGTCACTCAATTATCCAAATATATATGTAGGCAAATTTTACAAAGACACTAAGTTAAAACCCGTTTTGACGGTCTCCGAATCCTAAATTCACTCTTGCCAATCCTGGTTTGACTGCGCCAATTAAAAATAAATAGTTAAAACTTGGTTTCTCGATAAAAAGTAGATTTTACGCAGTATAACATTGTTTAACGACCGTGAAACTAGTTTTTACGGCGTAAATATAAGTTTTGCAAATAATTGTGCATTTTGCTTGCCATACATATTCGTAATTTTTTTAACGTCTTTCATAAATTCTAAAAGTGTTTCCTTCAACAAAAAATCATCTCAAGCAGACAGAAAGAAAATGTTAAAAGCCAGCCAAAACACGCCAGTTTTGATTCTTTTTGATTCAGCATATATCAAGAATTTGTATCATTCTATGATGCAATGCAGCTTTACTTTCCCTTATCAAATTGTCATTAATTTACGTTCTGAGGTAAAATTGTTGGCAAGAAGTCCGGAATTTTATTTGAATACAGTATATGTGTTTAAAAAAACAAACATTTCAAACAAAAGCCATAAATTGCAAGAAATATAACTTCAACATACCGATAAAAAGTGGAACGATAAAACGGTTTGATGATTGACAACTTTCGTATAATTCTTTAAAATCATGTTTTAAAAGATGTTAACTGGTAATGAGTTAATGAACATAAATAAATAAATAAATAAATAAATAAATAAATAAATAAATAAATAAACTCTCTCTCTCTCTCTCTCTCTCTCTCTCTCTCTCTCTCTCTCTCTATATATATATATATATATACATATATATATAAAGTGAAACATGTTTTACAATACAAAGAACAGTTATGTTTTAGAAAACATTTTAACTTATTTTCAAGTTTTTTTTATATAGAAAATTACCTCACACAAAGGATAAACTTTATCGTCATATATTTAGTGTTAATGTTTCAGACAAATGTTACCTTTTCAAAGGTTTTATGTAGATTTCCAACAAGTAAAATATAAAAATCAACCGTTACCGTAAATAACAGAATTTTAATTGTTTACACAAACTAAATCTAAAAAAGGAAATATATGTTTATTTTTGATGTACATCGATTTAAATCGATTTCATGGACGTGTAAAATTCTGAATTTTTAAAACCTCTTTGTGGCACATGATGTCAACTTTATTTGTTCAAGTACTAAATAACATTAGTTGATTTATTTTCTTCCCTGAAAAACCTCGTGGTTACAGCTGTTTTTGAACATTCTCTAATTAATACTTTATAACAAGAATGCTCCTGTCGTTTTCTAACTGTGCAATGCGATATTTCTGACGGGACTTCAACTGATTGAATCGTGCTCTTGTTTTAGAAAACTGCTGTTTCTTTTTAAAATATCTGTTTTCTCCATAATACAAAGGTCAGCTGTGTGTCCGCAAAGATGTGTTAAGAAATCCGAAATTATCGAAATAATGTTATTCTAATATTAGCGTTTTGTAAACAAATATAAATATTGTTGGTTCAATAACCGTTTACCAATTTTCAATTTTTGAAATCGACTTTTCCATGAAGTACAACTGCTAAAAGAAAGGATTATTAAGAAGTATTATAAAGAATCAAAATTTTATTCAAAACTTTAAATATGTATCAAGTTTACGTAACATTTTACATGTCAATTCTCCCTTAAGAATTTGCGCCACAGCTGGTAGAGTGCTCGCTCCGTAAGTGGAAGGTCTTGGGTTTGAACCCTGACCGGGTCCGACCCAAGACTTGAAAGTGGGTAGTGACTGTTCTTTCGCCAAGCACTTGACATTATAAAATGAAAGTCACGGTTCTATCGGATGGGAACTTGAAATAAACGAGGTTCCGTGTCATGGCAGGCATGGCAGGTATGGCACGATAAAAAACCCTGCTGTATAATGCCATCAGCGCAACACACAAGCAAAATTTCTGCACTTTCGCCTATAGCTGGCGACGTCTCGATATAAGTGAAATATTTTTGACTGGGACGTTAAACACCATTACTCAACTCAACTCAAATCCCTTCAGAATTTCTTGTCTAGATCTTATATGCAGGTTGCTCGGAAAGACTTCAAGAGTATTAATACTTTAAACTGTATCTTTTGGCTAGTTTATCGTTTGAAAATAAAATTAATTAAGAATAAATAAACTAATAATATAAAAAAAAAAAACTCCCGAAATGAAATGTCAAAACAAAGTGAGGGTAATAGCAAGTTTGTCCCGGTAGAACAATTTGGCGTATTGATACTGGTATTTTAGGCCCAAGTCAGGGTTTTTCCACTTATTTCAAGCCAATAAGACCAAGGATAATTAAAATAATGATATTTAAAGCTTTAGTTATGTCAGATAAGATTCTCTCGCATACATCGATGTGGTCAATTTTCAGTAAAGTTGAGTAATGAAGTTTATTGCTACTGCCAAAATTCTTTCATTTATATTGAGATAGTTGGTTGGTTAAATGTTGTGTTTCGTCACTTCAGCAATTTTCATCCGTTCTTGACACGACAACTTTTATTATTCTGCAGAATAAAACATGTGGTGCTTGAGTGTGCTTGTACATTATACTTAATAGGCACAAATGGAGATCTAAAAAAAAAAAAAAAAAAAGCAATGTACACTCGCTTTATCCTCGGTTTTAGCGTCACGATCTTTATAGAAGCACAAAGGATCCCGGGCATACAGTGCATATTTTTCTGACGGGCAAAAAGTTTTCAAAATAATTTTTCCAGGAAAAAAGACAAATGGTTGCTTGTCGCCAGTGATGTTTTAAAATAAGAGATTAGCTATCTAGCTGACATGAGCTTGAAGCAGGAACGTATGGTGTTTTAATTGCTATACATGCATAGGAAATTTCAAACATTTATCACTTTATAGCAACTCGATGTTCAATAATTAGTGCTCAATAATTTTTGTTTTAAAACGTTATCCTAGGACACTTTGGTAGAATTTTATACTCTTAGTCCTTTTATCACCAAGTATTAGTATTTGTTATTGAAATCAAATAACTTCAATATTTTAAATCTAAAATGATTGAATAAAATATCAAATTAAATGATGAAATCAAATACTTCAAGAACATTAAACCTTCTAAAAGATCGTTAAAAGTAATCCCATTAAGGTTCTCTAAGAAAGCCTTTAATCCTTCTTAAAATTATTTAAGGTCCCTAAAACCCCATCGAGAGTCAATAATAAAAGCATTATGAAATCTTAAAGAATGTTTTTTCGTCCTATTAACGTTAAAGGATTATCGAATGGACAAAAAATGTGTACTTTTGTGCTCATTTCATCTAGATACTGCACAGCTGGGGACCGATCGCTTAAGATTTCCCAGATTTCTCAGACCTGACGACCAAATTCAATATACATATCCTAGACTAATTTTCTGGACCACGTGAAGTTGAATAGAACAGGAAGTACATGTCGAAAACAGGAAGACAGGGGTAGCAATGGTAGGAACTAGTGTTTCAGATTAGTTGTATTAATTCTAAAGCTATTAAATCTGACCGGATGGTAATTACCCGTCACGATAAAGCTTTAAGGTCAAAATCAATCTTACAAAAATCAAAGAGGACTGTAAAGTCATTCGAAAAACGGAAGCAGAAAAACGTAAGGCGTTTCGAATTTCACCAGTTTAACCTATCTTAACCCACGCAAAATCAAATTATAAAGTTATCATGTAAAACATATTTTGCCAATGATGAAGTTTTAAGAAAATTAATGTTACTGAAATTACAAATTATTTGTATTTTTAAGTAATTGAACATTATCAACATCCGTAATAGGTAAAAGGTGGCAAGCTATGAAAAAATAAAAATAAGACCACATATTCTTTGTGTCATTTTGTCTTTGATTGTTAATGGACGATCAATGTCAACAAATGATTATTATGTTCGTCGTTGCCAAAGCCAGTCAACTCATGTTCATTGCGTCGTTTTGTCTGTTGTGTGTTTTTTTTTTTTTTTTTTTTTTTTTTTTTGTTGACACATGGTCATTTGTTGTTATGTCTCATTATGTCAACACGTGTTTCTTGCCAGTATGTCTAGTAATCACAGTATGACAACACGTGTTTATTGTGTCATTTTGTCTGTAGTGTTTTTTTGGATTCCAACACATGTTAATTTATATATTGTGTCATTATGTCTGAATATGTCAACAAGTGTTCTTTGTCATTGTGTCTAGTGGTCACTGTATGTCAACACGTGTATATTGTGTCATTTTGTCTGTTGTTGTCTTTATATAACAACACGTTGTCAATGCCATTATATCTGTAGTGCTATCAGTGTGTTCAATATGTCATTTTGTCTGTTGCTGCCTCAGTATGTCATAACGTGTTCATTTGTCATTATGTCTCGTAAATTCAACACGTGTTCTTTTTGACAAACATATGTCTTAGTCTCAGTATGTCAACATGTGTTAATCGTCATTATGTCTATAGTGGTCTTTGTCCATTGTGTCATATATATAATGCGTGTCCATTATCTGTGTTATAATATATTATGTTGCATATGTTTTGGTCACGTGCTTCTATATTTCATTTTCAAAGTAGATTTTGTCTTGTTTTATTTCTCATAGAATAAAGCATTTTGTAGTTATTTTAGCAATAAAAATTATAAAGTATGTTAAATATATCCTTTGATCTTTTGATCTTTCATTTTATTTTAATCCTTCAGTAATCACAAGCGCGCGTGTCGGTTTCGGTAATAAAAGTCGGTTTTTTAATTGGCGGTTGATCAACTTAAAAAAAATCATAATTTACGGCACCAGGAAAGTCTTTGAGGAAAAAAGGTGTTCCATCTTTCGGTAGTTCATTCATAAGGAAACACGAACTGAGCATGCGCACTGAAGGAAATATGGCGGCTCGGCAAATATCGTAATATCGATAAAAAAATGAGTATAAAGCGCATATTTCTTCTATAAAGTTGATTGAAATTTATTTTAAACAGTGTTAAATGTTGTTAGAAACCATTATTCAACGGAAAAAACCCCAAAACAAGGAAAATAAAACCGCTTTATATTGCTTTATATTGCTTTATGTTGCTTTATATTATTTACCCCTATCGCCGAATGCACCAATCATTTCATAAATCCCAACATTAATCAGGCATTTCATCTAGAGGCAGAAAAGTGTTTAGTTGCATGTGTTAGGGGCTTTATGGGAGGGGGGGTCACAAGATTTAACAACTAATGAATCCATGTTTCGCTTATAGAAAAATTTAAAATAAGCATTTTAACAAAATGGAAAATATATTTTGTTATGATGGATCCTGTGCAATACATGCATATATATTTATGTAATTCAAGAACATTGTTTTATAGTTGACTAGGTGTAAAGAATCGTGACGCTGCCTTAAGTATCTATACACTCATAAAGGCTTCGGTGACTAAGTTGTCTAAATCCCCTTGTTTACCGATAACATCGCCTTAAAAGGCCACTAAGACAGAATCTGATCCTTGTGTGAGCAAAGGTTTTGGTTCGCTTGCCCAAAGTTGGTGCTTTTTCTCCGGAAATTCCTGGTTTGTGATACAAGCAAAGAACTGCCCACATAAACATAAGAAAAAATAATCAATCGGGGTATCAATAATTATTCATCGCATTCATCAGTAACGATATGATTTGAAATAAATATTTAAACTGGTCACGATTCGCTGGTTTTTATTTGTCGTTTTGATTAACTTTCCACGACTTATAAACAAGAGTAAACAAATGATCTTGGTTTTGTTTGTTAACCAATCAGCTTCCGCGGCCTTGTATTAGAAATAGTAAGTTATTCAAATAGCAATAGGCAGTCGAAGACACTAATAAAAAAAGTACATGCTTCTATTAAATATTAAAAAGAATCTAATTAATTTAGTATTACTAGTTACAAGTAATGTTTTAGCCTGTATTGACCTAATGTCATTTCACACGCTAGCCAATATTGGCATTTATTTAATTCCGGATAGTTTTTTATGCATGGCCGAATTCCCAGCAGACAACGGAGTTTTTAATAAGAATGTTTGTGGTTCTTTTAACAAAGCAGAAATTTATTTTTACACTTAATTACGTTTGTCGTTTTGTTAGTAAGATAACAAAAACACATTTAATTGGTTGGAGTGAAAAGGAAAATTAAAAAAGAAATAAAAACAGCATCGAGTAACAAATATGTTTCTCGCTTGAATAAATTCTTTTGGTTGACATCTAAGTATTGGTATTGGAATGTGCAAACCTTTTCTCAAAGAAGATTCTAATTTTGTCAATAACCAACATGGGCTTTACATTAACCCTTAAATTAGTTAATTATTGGATAAATTTTGCGAGTTATGGAGTTGCTATCACGGAATTTATAATGATCGATCTTTATCATGGCGTCAATAGCCATATTGAATCTCGATCGTAAGAACGCTTCTCTGTAATTACGTGTTTTAGTTAAATATTCCAATTGTTATTTTCTCTTCTCAGCCATCTGATTAGGAATCTTTGAAATGAACGAAGATAACAATAGAGATTGTATTATTGCTGTGTTTCCAAGATTCTAAGAAAGCTGTAATATCCAGCTCTACAAGATAGTTTAATGACATATACACACGCAGTAGACCAATACGTATTGTCTTTTATTTCAGTTCGTAGGCATTGACCGATGTGTTTTCTGTCATCCAATGTTAATAGGATGATAATAATAATCAATAATATTTGAAAAACCTTTTACAACATACAATTCTATTTTTACAAGTTAGCCCGAGTTTTGGTCACGTCGTAAGTTTGAAAATTTGAATAGCACAAAATATCACAAAATAACAACTACGTGTAGTACCTAAAAATTGCGAAACGACATTTTCTATAATTATCCAACTCTTGTGTTGATAAAAAAGTTGATATGTACATAGCGTGTTCTTTTTGGGATATTTTACCATATTTTCATATGTTTTTTTTTTTAATTTTTAAATCGGACAAGTGACATCTGATATTTTGGGTACGTCTTCCTAACGTAGTTTTTTAGACTTCGGTGACCGAATTATCTAAATCGCGCTTACAGGTGACATTGCCTTTGTTCGAATCCATCTTGGGCGGATACTTGTGTGAGAAAGTTTGTCAGTTCACTAGCTGAAAATATGTAGTTTTCTCCTGGCACTACGGTTTCCTTAACCATTGCTTAAACCTCTGTCTCGATATAAATAACAAAACCTTGACAGGGACGTAAAACGCCATAAGTTCAATCCAATCAAATCTTATGGAAATTTTTTATATCAAAAATTCATTATGTGAGTTATTTAACTATGATGGTTTAACATAGAAGTAAAAAAAAATTAATACATTTCAGAAATGTTGTGTAGTGCTACTTTTGAATGCGTTATTTCATAAAAAAAAAATCAAAATTGGCACATGAGAGTTGTAACAAATAATAGAAAAACAATAATTTATGGAAAGTAATTACCGTACTTGGATGGAAATCTGACTTTCTATGTTGTTGTTTTAAAAGAAATCCGGTGTAAAACTTAATGAATTTAAAGTAGGTTTGATATTGGTTTTTTAACTTAAGACTCTTTGCAACCGGAAGCGCTAAACGCATCCTGTTCTACAAAAAAGTTTAAGTATTACCACTTTGTTGATTTTAAAATTTCTGTCAAACGAAAGATACATCTATGTTTAAGCATTAAACCTTTCCCGTCAACTAGGCACTCTTTGCAGTTTAATTTATAGTGTGATTAAACTTTTAAATTCCCATATTGGCAATATAGTCCTTTTAACTACAATTAATTACGGTAATCCAGATTGCAAGTTACGACAAAACAAGACAAAGTAATTACATGTATGTATGTTCAATCGGCTTTCTTATGACAATTGCGCAAAAATTTTCTGTAACGCAAACAATGACACAAGAAAAAAACCGCTAAATCAAAGTTTGAACCATTCGTTTGAAGCATTATTTTTACCTTCCTGTTAAACGAGCTACAGATATAACACATTAAGATTAACTATGTAACACCATAAAATCAAGAAAACCATTCAGTTGTAACTGCGTGAAAATTATTGATGTTTTATACAATTTTATTTAATGCTGTTAAAGTAATAAATGTCTAGATTTATGGTCCATCATGGGTTTCAACATTACAGAGGGACCAGAAGTGTATTTTGATTATTAAATGCAGCAACTACAAGCTCATTTTGTTTAATTTTTTTTTGTTTGTTTGTTTGTTAGTTAGTTTGTTTGTTTGTTTTTTTTTGTTTTGTTTAAAAAAAGCTGAATGTGTAAATAAAAGTAATTCCATGACGGTTAAAAAAGATCGTAAACAATTATGAGCAATACTATACATGTATATTTTGAATGGATTTTAGTTCTCATAAACACATTAAAGCAACCTTTTGCCAATTGTTCTATTCGAACAACAAAAAAAAAAAAATAAATAAATAAATAAAAATAAAATAAAAAATAAATAAATTAAATAAATAAATAAATAAATAAATAAATAAATAAAAATAAATAAATAAATTAAAAAAATTAAATAAATGATTAAACAAAAATTAAATAAATAAATAAATAAATAATACATAAAATTAAAATAATATATTTATTTAAAATAATAATAGAAAATAAAAAATCAAAATTATAAATTTAAAAAACTGAAAAAGTAAAAACCCATCTGTCATATGCATTCATGTTGGAAAAATTACCAAAAATTGTTTGTTTTTTTTTTGTTAAAAACGTTTAAAAGCATGTTGATTTGAAAAGCTTAGCAACTCACGCCGCCTTTTTCATTATAAATCCTTTGGAATTATTTACGTCACCCAAAGACTGTCCGCCGTCAGAAACACATATACAGCACATTATAAAAAATATTCTGTTTAAAGCTCTAACTAAAATTTTTATTAAAACGATAGCCGTCAGATGTTTTTTTTTTTTAAATAAAAACCGTAATAATTAGACAAATCTTTGTTGGTTGGTTGTAATTTTGTTTAACGCCGCATCAGATAATTTCAGTTATTCTCGACGATTGATTTGATTAAATGGGGTTTTCGACGTCCCAGTCAAGAATATTAAATACTTATTTCGAGACTTATTAAATGAAGTGGCAAAAATTCTGACCTTTGCAATGCTCTTTGAGCAATGTGAATGGTTCTTTAGCGTGTCAAGCCTGTCTTTATGCGGTTTTAAAAGTCTCCTTCAAGAACCCCTTGACTTTCATTTCTTAATGCAGAGTACTTGGCAAAAAAAAACCATCACTACCAATTTTTAAGCCTTGGCCAGACCCGGCTAGTTTACCGAGTCTATACGCTACAGATAATAAAACCCCAAAATCACATTATCTTGACAACGGGTGAACAAATTCGATACCGTGCTCCTCGAATGTTGTTACAAGGTTTTTGTGTCATCCAGCCAGGGTTCGAACCCATGACCGCCGGTTCCCTAGACCGGCTCTCTACCACTAAGCCACCGAACCACTTAATTACTACATGCATTTGCATTCAATGAACGCTTACTGTTCAGCAGTAACGGCCTGACACAGTTTCAGTTCTATTTAAAGAAGACAACTGACTGACCTTATATCTTAGATTGGACGCTAATAACCTTCATCGAAACTTACAAAACATATCCAAACATTATGTGTGACATTTCACGAAAAAATACCGACTTGTACTTACTTTGTTTGCTTGTAACAAAATCAATCTGACATAACGCTCGATATTAAATAAAATCACGAACTATTAAAGCTTAAGGATTTAGACGCAATTCAAAATTGGATCATACACACTGCACCAACCTTATAAGTAGGCCGATAGTACCTCCCAGAATGAGAAAATATTACCTTATTGATACCCTGATCATAAAATAATAGCATACTGATATATATTTATCACATCCAGGGTAAACATGGTTAGGTAACATAAGATGAAAAATGCTTGTAATTTACAAACATATTCCCCCTTAAGTGTTGGCATTTAATATCCTTTTATCTAATATAGATCTATTATGATTTCAGTAGAAGGTACTTATAAATCGCAGTATGTGTTTACATTTAAAACTTCAATCTTGAGTTTAATTTATGACGATCTAGTAACAGGTTACAAACTTTATTTAAGTCATAATCTATGATAGAAGAGCATTTCTACAAAGCATATAGCATTTAGAATTGTTTTGTTATTTAAGGAAGAATAGTTGTTTTTTCACTTCAAATGAAAAAACCTTCAAAATGTAATACATGTATATTGTGACATAAAGTGACATAATTTCAGAACTGTGAAAAAATCGAATTTAGAAACTTTCACACACACACATACACACACACACACACACACACACACACACACACACACACACACACACACACACACACACATATATAACAAAGAGAAAAAAAATATAATTTCTAAATTAAATAATGCTTTTACATGAGGATGTTTCATTTTAGGTACTCCGGTTGCCTTTTCCGTCCAGGAATTATCCACCTCGATGTAAGTTAAAAATCTTGACTTTGGCGAAAACTTCAAAATTCGATCACAGTCCACTCATAATTAGTCTAGGGCCTCGGTGGCTGCTGTGTTCTAACGCACGCTTACGTAACTGCGGTAGCTCAGTTGGTAGAGTGCTCGCTCCGTAAGTGGAAGGCCGTGGGTTCGAACCCCAGCCGGGTCTGACCCAAGACTTGAAGTGGGTAGTGACTATTCTTTCGCCAAGCACTCGGCATTACGAAATGAAAGTCACGGTTCTTTCGGATGGGAACTTAAAATAAACGAGGTCCCTTGTTATGGCGTGGCACGATAAAGAACCCTGCTTAATAATGCCATCAGCGCAACCCACAAGCAAAATTTCTGCACTTTTGCCTATAGCTTGCGACGTCTCTATATAAGAGGAATATTCCTGACTGGGACGTTAAACACCATTATTCAACTCTTACGCACGCTTACGAATCACATTGCCTCCAACAGTTTTGGCTTGAACCGTACTCGGGCGGATCTTTTTATTAGAGTTTGTCACGTCAATTTGTCAAAGGTTTTTTTTTCATGGTAATCTGATTCTCCACCATCTGAGAACTGAACGCATAGATGTAAGTGAAATTACCAAGACCAGGAGGTAAAACATTAATGTATACTGTACGGAATAAAATTTCCTTTTATCCATATAGTTGACGTATTTTCATTAAAGGTGAGACAACTTAAATGAAAAGATTGACGCCTCATATATGTCAGAATTTTGAATGTGTAATTGAAAAAAAAATCGCTTCACTTCTATAAATTTGTTTTATAACAGAATTAATTTCTTTATTTCATTTACATGTTTTAATTTTCTTTACTTTTTTCACGTTGTTATTTAAGACACCAGCTGATATCCCACAGACTACGTAATATCTAATCTAACTTTGAACGTAATTGGGTAATCACACAATGGCTCCAGTAAGACTTGGTTTGATTGGATATTGGACAAGGACACCCTCGTGACGGATATATAAAATTAGAAAGTTAGCAGACGATGTTAGCTATTGTAAACGCACTTATCATGTCATGATCGATTGTGTAATTTATATGTATCTGACATGATAAATTGATGAAAACCGTATAGAATGATCAACTTTTAGTCTAGATGAAATCGACAATTTATTCTTCATTTATCGTTTTTCATTAATATGGAACAGCTGATATCCAGAGAACAAAATAAGTGTCTAGAAAAGATCAATCTAAAGGAAATTAAACATCTTCATCTTTATTATAAAGTTAAAAAGAGACTTGACGAATCATTATATATGCTCGTCTATAATTGGCTTGATCATGAAGCTAGACATTAGAACAAAAAGTCAAATATAACGTATCTACTGATTATAACACCCCCGTACAACTTACCGCCTGGGTAAAAAATGCTGATGCGACATTAAACAATATTTCAACCAACTAAACTAACTCAAGAACAGCTTTGCACATACAGTGTGCACGTGAGTGGACGGCTTACTTTGGGAAATACCTAAATACCCTTCAGTGTATTATTTATAATTTGACCCTTGCTAATTTTTTTAATTTTCAAACATACGCGTGACGTCATCCTTCATGATGTAAGTCTGTCGTAAGCGGAGACGTTTTGATAATTCCTAAGAATCAAGAATGGATTTTCATAACGTAAAATGCATTGGTAATCTTTGAGGATATAAGAAGTGGAGTTTGTATTGTTATAACTTCAACTGTCTTTCAAAGCAAACCATCATAACGTTCTTGCAAGCATTATTCGGTGTTGTTAAATGACGGTGAATTTTTTGATATTTAAAACTGGAAACGTCTTTCCTAGACAATTCAATGGTTCTTGTGCAAAATAATTTCTTAAAAAAAAAACCCATCAGTTCAAATGTTTGCATAATCGAAATGGAAAAAAAATGAATAAAAATTGTTTTATAATCCCAAGACTTAGTGTATGTACCGTGATTTATAATGCAACTATAATCAAAAATAAGCATCGATGTTTTTGTTGTTTGCTGTCAATAGCCAGTGTAACCAAGAAAGTGAAACAACACATGTATGACGTCAAGAAGTCAAGAAAGACAAACACGGGGACTTATAATTCAAATTAATATCTAATTAAAATTTATACTTTGGACAGGCATGGCAATATTTGTGGGTCATCTATAAACTATATTTATTTGACAGACATGGTAACCTTTTTTTTCATTTTTGTTCATCTACGTGTATTTAATATATTTCTAGACCAAAATGGCGATTTTTTCCGATTGTAAAAAAAGAAAAAAAATTAAATAAGTAAATAATATTAATAATAATAATAATAATAATAATAATAATAATAATAATAATAATAATAATAATAATAAAATAAGATAAAAAATAAATAAATACAATTTTTTACCCTTACTGAGAGATTTACTATTTTTTCTATTTTGCACCTTTACCTTCATTATAATCGTGGTCACTTTCATCCACAACCTTATCTTAAAGCGAATAATTTAAAATTACAAAATTCCCTTATCCACCCACACTCACAACAAACCACAAAATTACCTCCCAAAAAAATTATAATTCTTAAAACCACGGATGAACTTTGTCAAAATGAATTATTTCACAATAAATATATTTTCCCTCAACTTTATTAATGGGTTTAACTAAACTATTTAAGATTCGAAATAAGGAATAAATCTTTTAATTTAATTTAATAGCGTGATTTCTACCAACGATCTTCGATTTTACAAGGAATAGTAAAAAAAAAACAAATCAATCATATCGTGTTTTAACCCCTGATTTATAATCTGTAAAAGCGTTTATCATCGATATATCGTCTTTCAGACGTTTTAAGTAACCGTTAAAAGCTTTTAAGAAACGCTTTTTTCGTTATTTGTTTTATTTCTTTTAAGAGTTGCATCTTTGGGCTCGTTAACGTGTTATAGTTAAAGTCAAATTTCAACCTCATGTCAGCTCAAAAAACTATTTCTAAAAATAGAATACACAATCTGTTAGTTTTTTTAAGTGTCTAACGAATCGCTCTGTTTCATTTAGTCTGTGTTGCCAGAAAGACGAAAACAAAGCAGTCATGAGACAATAGAAAATCTCAGCCAGGTTTAAATTTCCCCTTGATAAATAAGCATAAGCTTAATAGGTTCTCAAGAAAGATAGGTTTGTTTTATTTTGTGCTTTCTTCTTTTTTTTTTTTTAAATTTGATTACTTTTTCCAAAACTGACAGACCGGGTACCAGTAATGGTATCACAATTTTACTCTTCCTCCTTTTTAAATGTTATGAGCATCAAGCATAATGCATATCACATTTCAATTGACAAAGTACTAGGCGTTTTCTATGCTCAATGTCCAATATTCCAAGTTGCAATTTGCTGATCGCGAGCTATTAACTGTGCTAAGTAATCTCCAAACTATAATACAAGCGCATCCCTATCTATCAACCGAAATTTGTACAACAGAAAATTCCTCCTTTTTGTATACAAGTACATGAATAACAATATTCTGAATAGTATGTTTTAAAAACAATCATGTAATGTTTCATCAAGGTTTAAACATTCCAAATCATTTATTTATATACTTTTTTTGTTTTTATCGGTGCGAATATACATGTAGGATAAATCAAATTTCATCTTCTAAATCCCAGTAAGCGGATGATTTGGCTTTTTAAAAATTTGTACTTTTTTTCTTCAACTAAAATCTAGCTTTTCTTAAGAGTTTCAAATTTTCTTTTCATCCCTTTTCCAAAAACATACTTTTTGAACTTTTAAAACCCTTTCGTTATATTTAAACAGGTAAAACAGACTTTTATTGATTAAAATTTTGATTAATAGGGAAGTCACTTTCCAGGTAAAAATGTTAAGTTAGCTTGTCAATAGTCTGATTAGACACTAATTACATTCATATGTTACAGACACGAAAATTGATCAAAAATATTGATTTTTGTAATTTTTTTTTAACTCAAAGTCCTTCAAATATTAAATTTCCAAAAAAATTCAATAAAGGTATACATAACTGTATTTAAATATGCATGAATTAACAGGTTTGTAAAATTTTAATCTGTGGATAGATCTCGCAATGATAATTGCTTGGAACAGGTAGTGTCATAGAAAGCATATTTTGAATGTATTAAACGATGAATTTAAAAAAATGGCTTCATAAAAGTTGTTATATTTGGTGCAAAATGGAAAAAAATCTGCATAGTTATTCAACATGTTTTTTTGAATCATCACAGAACGTTCAATTTCAAATTGCATTTTACAAAAACCATGGTCGATTTTCATTTCATTTTAAAATTTAAGTGATATTAAGTTCGAGTTTTGTTACGCAATCAAAAGATTTCACTGCATCTGTGTAAAAATTACACGATTTTTTTCTGACAGTAGAAATTGTAGAATGATAATAAGAAAAAACCCGTTATGAATTTACAATATTTTTATAATGATAATAATCAAAATTTAATAACAAATTATTATTATTATTATTATTATTATTATTATTATTATTATTATTATTATTATTTTGCTTGAAAAAGACAATTTTTTATTTGTTTAATAATTTGTACATTGATTCTGCCCTAGAAATAAGTCACGTGATATAAATTATGTTTGATGATTAGAAGACTGTTTTGTCTAATTTTGAAGCAAACGACATAACCAGAACAATGGCGAAAAAGAGGAAAAATAAAGGGTGCACAACATTGTAGAGGTCTTGTAAACAACATTAATGTTTGGAGCCACTTAGTTTGTGACAGTGAATTATGCAAAACATCTATTAAAAATCAAATTAAATTGAATTAAGTTTAGTATATTTCATTTACTTCAGACCAGTCGTAACTGAAATTTGTTACAGGTATCCGCTGTTAACATAAAATATTTTTATAGATTTAAAAAAAACTGTTATTGCTACGGGGATATTACAGTTTCAAAAAATAGCGATATTTACACCGGAAGTGATGTTCTTAGTGACGATTTACGTCGTATGCGCAAAGACATCCACCATTTCAAACATGTTAAATCCGCATAAAAGCAACACTTTCCTTTCTATAGCAATATTTTGTGGTTACTGCAAATGCGGAAAACGATTTTAGTTACTACAAGAAGTAAAAAATACCAAACTTTATTTAAGTTTATTAGATTATTAATAAAGAAATTTTATAATAATTCTCTCTCACAAACATAGTGACTCAAACAGTAATCACACTTTATATGCAATATCTGATGCCTGATTTGTGTCAGTCCCGTCTTATCTTTAACTAAAACAAATTAACATGAACTCAGAAAAAATGTCATTGACCACGGATAAAAGGTCAAACACTGTAATGGTAACAAATTGAATCTTTCTCTACTTGTCCTTGAGAAATAAACTTTCATGTATCGGAACTAATGTTTTCTATTCCTATAAATTAATTAACAAAATGAACATTACTATAAATCCTGTAATAATACTGTAAATGTTTCAGAATAAAACATTTTATATGATCCTTGACGTAAACAACACTCACAATGCATTATATCAAACATCAATGCGGCATCACAGGACATCAGGTTTTAAGCTGTTGAAAATTTAATTATATAATAACATTGTTTCTTCCATGTTATATGCCAAAATATTTCCCAAGGTTAGATGGCATAATGCTCGACCTGAAAGGGGAGTGCATTATGCCATCTAACCTTGGGAAATATTTGGCATATAACATGGAAAAAAAACAATGTTATGATTATTATTACTATGAATGTCTTTGTTTAAATTGAAATTTTGTAAACAAATTACAAACCGGTTCCAAATAAATTACTGATATCTTTTTGTGTGTTTGAGTGTTGTCGGGAGATTGTCTTTTTTAGTTGAATCACAGACCGCTTGGTTGCGTAAAGTGCCGTGGTCAATGCTTAAGAAATTTTGTTTACAATCTATGTTTGTCTTTTTCAGTTAAATCACGGACCGCTTGGTTGTGTAAAGTGCCGTGGTCAATGCTTAAGAAATTTTGTTTACAATCTATGTTTGTCTTTTTCAGTTAAATCACGGGCCGCTTGGTTGTGTAAAGTGCCGTGGCCAAGTTTGTTTACAATCTATGTTATTAATAGACATTCCTTGAACGTTCGAATATACTTACAATTCAAACGCAGTAACGATTGTGAATTATGTGTCCCATATATATGGTTATGACTGCACCCATTTTTCATCACGTGACAATAGGAAGCTCCTCATCCTTACTCACGTGCGTGTAATATGCCATGTTCTATGCGATGGCATAATACACGCTCCCATTGATTTCAATACAAAAAATATGCCAAAATAATATTGATGCAATTATTATTAAAGAAATTTACATGAATAGTAATAATACACCAAAGTAATTTGCTTATATTTAAGCAGTTAATTCATGAAAGATACAGGAATTCGGAATGTACAGAGAAAAAGTACCTACAAATAAATAAATAAATAAATAAATAAATAAATAAATAAATAAATAAATAAATAAATAAAATTAAAAAGATAAACGCAAACAAATATTGTTTACAACAATTTACAACTTCAATTGGATTATCAACTAAAGATATTATTATTAACTGCTATGGGATCGTAGATACAATTATTATGAAACATGCAGACAGATACTCTACAAACTCACCAGTGTTAAAGGTGACATGTGCTGATTTTGAATTCCTAGTAAAATAATCCATTCAAAATCGGCACAAGGTGTCATGTGCTGATTTTGAATTCCATTTTAAAATAATGCATTCAAAATCAACACAAGTGGTCATGTGCTGATTTTGAATTACTATTAAAATAATGCATTCAAAATCACCACAAGTTGCCATGAGCTGATTTTTAATTCCTATTAAAATAATGCATTCAAAATCAACACAAGTTGTCATGTGCTGATTTTGAATTCCTATTAAAATAATGCATTCAAAATCACCACAAGTTGTCATGTGCTGATTTTGAATTCCTATTAAAATATTGCATTCAAAATCAGCACAAGTTGTCATGTGCTGATTTTGAATTCCATTTTAAAATAATGCATTCAAAATCAGCACAAGTTGTCATGTGCTGATTTTGAATTCCTATTAAAATAATGCATTCAAAATCACCACAAGTTGCCATGTGCTGATTTTGAATTCCTATTAAAATATTGCATTCAAAATCAGCACAAGTTGTCATGTGCTGATTTTGAATTCCATTTTAAAATAATGCATTCAAAATCAACACAAGTGGTCATGTGCTGATTTTGAATTCCTATTAAAATAATGCATTCAAAATCAACACAAGTTGCCATGTGCTGATTTTGAATTCCTATTAAAATATTGCATTCAAAATCAACACAAGTTGTCATGTGCTGATTTTGAATTCCTATTAAAATAATGCATTCAAAATCACCACAAGTTGTCATGTGCTGATTTTGAATTCCTATTAAAATATTGCATTCAAAATCAGCACAAGTTGTCATGTGCTGATTTTGAATTCCATTTTAAAATAATGCATTCAAAATCAACACAAGTGGTCATGTGCTGATTTTGAATTCCTATTAAAATAATGCATTCAAAATCACCACAAGTTGCCATGTGCTGATTTTGAATTCCTATTAAAATAATGCATTCAAAATCAACACAAGTTGTCATGTGCTGATTTTGAATTCCTATTAAAATAATGCATTCAAAATCACCACAAGTTGTCATGTGCTGATTTTGAATTCCTATTAAAATATTGCATTCAAAATCAGCACAAGTTGTCATGTGCTGATTTTGAATTCCTATTAAAATAATGCATTCAAAATCACCACAAGTTGCCATGTGCTGATTTTGAATTCCTATTAAAATAATGCATTCAAAATCACCACAAGTTGCCATGTGCTGATTTTGAATTCCTATTAAAATAATGCATTCAAAATCACCACAAGTTGCCATGTGCTGATTTTGAATTCCAATTAAAATAATGCATTCAAAATCAACACAAGTTGCCATGAGCTGATTTTGAATTCCTATTAAAATAATGCATTCAAAATCAACACAAGTTGTCATGTGCTGATTTTGAATTCCTATTAAAATATTGCATTCAAAATCAGCACAAGTTGTCATGTGCTGATTTTGAATTCCTGTTAAAATAATGCACACAAAATCAGCACGAGTTTTCATGTGCTGATTTTGAATTCTTATTAAATAATGCATTCAAAATCAACACAAGTTGTCATGTGCTGATTTTGAATTCATTTTAAAACAATGCATTTAAAAGCAAAGTTGTCATGTGTTGATTTTGAATTCCTGTTAAAATAATGCATTCAAAATCAGCACAAGTTGTCATGTGCTGATTTTGAATTTCTATTAAAATAATGCATTTATAAGCACAAGTTGTCATGTGTTGATTTTGAATTCCTATTAAAATAATTCATTCAAAATCAGCACAAGTTGTCATGTGCTGATTTTGAATTCCTATTAAAACAATGCATTCAAAATCAACACAATTGGTCATGTGCTGATTTTAATTCCTATTAGAACAATGCATTTATAAGCACAAGTTGTCATGTGCTGATTTTGAATTCTTTTTAAAATAATGCATTCAAAATCAACACAAGTTGTCATATGCTGATTTTGAGTGCATTGTTATTTAAAAAGAAATTCAAATTCAGCACATGACAGAGGATAAAGCTAATCAAATATCAACACATTTACACATTTCAGTAAGATTTAAAGACCATCTTAGTTGAAAAAGATATATATATATATAATATATATATATAATTTTTGTATCTATATCTTTCAGAGTATTTGTTGGAACAAGTCCTTTTGGCAAAAGTGCGATATACAGAAATGTGTACATGCAGGTTTGGTTTTCGCCTGGAATTTTCTTGACAGATATACTTCCTATATCGTAAATTTTTATATGCTCTAAAATTTGCAATATGCATAGAACAGAATGTAAATAATCTGTTATACATTTCTGATGAAGTTCATTCATTTATTACATATTTCCCTAGTGCAGAAGTACTTAAATGTAAAGGGGATATTCTTAAGAAGGTGTTATTGTTCAAGCAAAAACTTCGAAATTGTTTATGTTTCGCACCTGGTCCGAACCGAACTTTATCTGGCAAAATTGAAATTTGAATAAGTTAAATTTTTCCAGAAAATTATGAATTTAAAATCTTTTCATGTGTATTTTATCAATTTTTATGTTTTTTTTTTTAAAAAATAATTTAAAATATAGTTCAATTAAAATGATCAAAACCTGATTTAAAAAATAACTTAATTAAGAGATGATTATGAAGCTACTGGTTATTAGCTAAAAAATTTTGTTTCTTGAGAAGGTTCGACATGCAATCAAATTGCAACAACAATAAAGTAATGCATTTTTATCACGTTAAATGTTGCATGGAGAGCAACACCCTAAAGTGCGTTTGACCTGAACAAAGTAAAAAGCAGGTGTCGGATTATATTTTGTGATTGTAAATTATATATATATACCATGATATTTGTTAACATTCACCAGGAGAAAGTAAAACACATCATATAGAAAAACAACAACGCAAAACACCCACTTAATCTGTAATCAGAGATATTATCAAAAGACATGTATAGCGTATAAAACCAGAAAATACAACAAACAATGGCAAAGAAAACGGTTCTCAACCTTGTATTTGGCACGAGTTTCATATACAGAACAAGTGTGCTGTTATATCTAATGACAGTTAAATGAGATTATAACAAATAACACGAATAGAAAGAAAAACAAATAGGTTATATATAAAAAGAAATAAAATAAATAATAAAGACATATACATCTATTGAAAACAAATAAACATTACACATATATGATATCCGAGACGTAAAGAAAGTATCGTAGAACCTATATATTATTATACAAATTAGTGACGGTCGACTATTGACACTGTAGGTTCAATATACATGTTGGCACAGTATCGTGTGTGTACATTAGAAAGGTCATTACAAGTTAATATCAACTGATGAAGACGATCATTTCCGTGAATCAATGAATCAATCAATAAAATGAATGAATGAATGAATCACTCAATCAATCAATCAATCAATCAATCAATCGATTTATAGATAGATCAATTATCTATTCATATATCCATCAATCCCGAAATCAGTGAATTATTATTATTTTCTGATGAACTGTCAATGGCGATTATATTTAAAAAGGATGTGAATGTCAGACAGATATCACTGTATAAAAGTTTTTCATTTGTCTTTATAATGTAAGTGGTTTTAGTACACTCAGGCTACCCCTGTCATCTTAGAAGTGGCAGTCTCCTTATAAACGAAGCATCTTGACTGAGGCGTATAGCATCCCTGTTCTATTTCTATGTACTTCGATTCCCATACGTCTCGTCATTTGTTTTGGTTTTAACTGTGGTAATTCAGTTAGCAAATGAACTAAGAATGGATATTGATTAAGAGGCGAATCTTTGGTAGTAATTCAGACATTTTAACTTTTGCGGTGTTATAGAGATTTATTCAGCTTGATGGGGATTAACTACATGTTCTTACGTAAACTTAACAATTACGTTTCAGCATGTGTCATTCACTGAATTCTTCTTGGACAATCAATTTTCCTAATTCATTATGAGATAAAAATAACCTCAATGATGTTATTATACTCATTGGTTTCACAAAAGAGACCAGAAGTTTGATGAATCGCAAACGTTTTACACGTTTAAGTAAGGTAAATTATGCATAGGTGTATTGTATTACGCAACCAGAATTTTAAGTAAACAATACGTTTAAATGAATTTATGTAAGGATGGTTACAATTCAGTAAGAAGGGTCCTAAATTTATTTGAATGACCAGAACAGCTGACTTAAGTAAACTCTAAAACGTACCACCTCTTTTTTTTTTATCAGAGTTAGTCATCAAGTCACTCATTGATAATTGTTAATATTAATATTGTACCTAAGTAAGTAACCAGCAATTTTTATAAAAATGACTTGCATCAGAAAAGCAACGAGATGTATTTAACAAAGCATTTCTGAATGTATTTAACAAACAATTTTTTAATGTATCTAACGATAAAATTAAAAGAACATTCTTATGACGGTATAAGTAAAAATAACAGATTTTCATTTTTTTTAAGCTCAATAACCTTACCACAAACAATTATTAAATAAACAATTAAAATTTTAAAAAATTATGCACAATTTTTTTAACGACTAGAGCTTCACACATTGATATAGGTTTGATAAATATTATCATCTCTGGTTTGATTAGAACTGTTCATCTTCTTGTTATAAGAAGTAATTTATTAAAATGTAAGTTCAAAGTCAGTATTCTCTTTTTATAGACCAATTCATAACCAATTCCGTAACAGGTGGAGAAAGTATTAATTTTTTGTCAAAAGGAAAAGTTTGTTTTTTTTACAGATTCATATAGTAAATTTTATCTCAACATTATTATTTTTAAATTACTACCTCAACATTTTCACAAGATGTTTTATCAATGCATCTTGTATCAATACCTCTTAACGTTTGTGCAGAACATTCTGGAAAAGGTTAACAAATAACGTCGTTTTAGAGAAAGCGTCAGTTGTATGATTTCGAGCTGCTGTTGTAATGAGTCCCATAAATGCAAAATATCACCCATCTGGTGACAATGAGTCGGAATGTTGTAAAAAATTTCATGTTGAACGAAATTTCTGTTTTTCAGACATATAAGTTCTGATGGCCCTTGCAACGAAAGCGGAACGGCGTGTGTGTGAACCTCAATTGGATTATATAAGACATTATAATATGAGATACCTCTTCCATAAGCACTAGGCATTAAGAGGAACATGGTTGAGACAGGCTTACTGAGTGTCAGTATAACGTGACAGGGGATAGGTATGCTTGTCTTTGGCATACATGACTCTGTGACTAAGCACGTTAAGTCAGCCTGAATGCGCGCTAGTAAAAGACAGAACTCAAAACACGATAGCAAATCTTACACATACACAAACTTGTTCTTGTTAATCTTTGTAGATTTGATTGCTGTTGTCGAGATTAGCTAAAAAAAATTGTTAACGCGCCGTAAAACATCATAACAACAAACAGTTGTAAAAAAAAGCTACCATAAAAAATTACATTCAACTTAGTTATCGTCCTTGTCGGAATTGATATAGGTTATTGACCAATGCCTAAAGTCAAAGACGTAATAATCATACAATTGACAATGATCTTCGTAGTCTATTATCAGAATTCTGTCTCGGTATTATGTAAATTTTATAAAATAATTAGACATTATAAACCAAAATTAAGTACAATAAGATGTACTCTCGTACACTCGCGCTAGACGCAGACAAATTTATTAATCAAGGGTGATAAAATGATGAACTCCAGTAAGCAAACAGAGCAGACACTCAAATATCTATTACTTTTAATCTTATCATTTATAAGATAATGTGATAATGTTAAAAAAGACAATATATATATTCACTTTAGTTTTTCAAAGTAATTTCCGGTTGTTAATTTTGTTTCAATCTCTCTCTCTCTCTCTCTCTCTCTCTCTCTCTCTCTCTCTCTCTCTCTCTCTCTCTCTCTCTCTCTCTCTGTGCGAACCATTGTACTGAAAGTTCTGTAAAAGAATTCAGACAATGCAGTCAAAACAAGGTATAAAGGCATCATCTAAAATGTTCGTTAAAACGAATAAACCAAGCTAATAATACCCTACATAATAAGCTGTTGAATCATCACATTTCAAATCTCAACAACATAAAATAAAGTTAACAACGCACAAAAATAAAAATTTCACATATTCTACGAAACCGGAAATGTTCCCATTTTTCTTAAAATCTTTTTTAGTGAGTCCTTTTAAACTTTATAAATAAGTTTCTGAATTTTTTTAAAAAAATGTTTTTTTTTTTGTTTTTTTTAAACGAAAACTATTCTCAGTATCGAACCAGTTTTAAGCGGAATTTTATTCAAATCATGACAGATTTTTTTCGCCATGTTGAGACAATATTGTTAGTTTCTTGTGTTTCTTATAAACGAAACTTATTAAATAAAGTAATTAAAACCAACACATCGATTTGTTTAATAAAATTGATATAAATTAGGTTGAAAATTAAGATTTTCATTTTTTTCCTTTCCCTTTTTTTTAAATTAAAAAAACATTATCCCTCCCAAATTTGATCACATAGTCATCATTATAGAGGTTTCTGAAAGTTATTTAAATTTAAATTACCTCAAAAAGAAATATAAACTTTGTGGTAGATCTCGTAAATTGTACAAAGTAACTGTTCAGTAATTACATTATATCGTTTAATATGATAATTTTCTATATTTGAAATTGATCTTTATGGCAAAGTGTATAGCGTTATTTTCTTTAAAACCAATAATTGTTTTAATGAAAAATAACTGACTTGTATGAAGACCACTGACCAACCTTTACAAAAATGTTTATATTGCGGTTTGAAATGACGAATTAAAATGACATTTTTTGTTAAACTGATATAATGTATAATTATGTATGTGAAACATCATATTAATTTTACAATGGTAATTGAAAAAAAAATAAATAAATTGATTTCGTATGAAAAAAGCGACACAAGCATGGAGTTATAAAATGGGCATGCAATGGAAGGTTAACCTAAATTTTTTTCGATTTCAAATTGCTGAATCGATATATGTCAAGAACACACATGTCAATATTTATGTATAGGTATGCAAAAGTTTATGCGTTTTCTAACGGCATAAACTTTCATGAACCACACATGCAGTTAGAGGATGCATTAAATCGTTGTAGCCTTTAAAAGTAAACTTTAGCATTTTCTTTTTAAACGAAGGTAAAAATTCGAAAATAAAATAAATTGGTTTCGGTTCGTAGAAATAAAATTGTTATTATATATGTTTTAATTTATACTTTCTGTACATGTACATAAAACAAACAACCGTTTTTCTGCTTTTTTTGTAAATCTATTATTTTTTATAATTCTACCATAATTTTTTTCAGTACTCTTAATATTATTGAACACCAAGAATGTGACAACTCCACAATTTTTTAACCTAAAATGTCGTGAGATATATTTATCATAAAGATTTTTTTTTAAATATCATTTATGCAGTGTTTTTAACGTGGTTTTAGAAAACCTTTCTTCAGATTTTCGCGAAGAGAGCAAACTGGCAATAATCTCGAAGAATTAATGAAGCTATTTATACCGAGTGTGACGTGTGTATTAAAATGTTTTTCATTTTTGACGACTTTCTGTGAGTACACCAGTCAAACATACAACTCGCCCAGTAAATTATACTGACATGAACTAGTCGATACTCTATATTCTTATTGCCTAGCGTCAGATGTACCCACGTGCTTATGGATTACTGTGTATCTGAATGCCTCGTCTCAAATTCCAATCGGATCAGACTTCTTTAGTATGATCAACCCAAATTTCGTTCTACCCCTCAGCAACTATTTTATTTAACAACCAGTGGTCCTTAATATTCACATTTAAAAATCTTAACTAAGTCCTATTTTAACGTAATCAACATTCTATGAGAGTTACTTCTTTCAGAACTGCAATTAATTATTCTCCAAAGTAGAAAATAACGGTGTCGACTACATAACAATTCAATCTAGGACATAGAGTGTTAATACAGATTAAAAAATACACCAACTTTTAATTAAACATGAATACCTAATGTGTTTGTGCCCTATAAATGTCATTGTTGGTCGTTGTTCAGAATACTATAATTCAATCGTGATTATTGATTATTAGTCAGTTAAGGAGTTAATTGAGCTTGTGATGTGTTTGATACATTGTCCAATACTTTGATATATATGGAAAGGCAGATTCTCCATTATCATCACTTTCAGAATCAACACTTCAGCTGAGCTTTTGAAAAACGACACATTGACCTAGCGCCGAAAAACGATTTATATATATATATATATATATATATATATATATATATATATATATATATATATATATATATATATATATATATAATATATTTTCTTTTGTTTTAAATTCGCAAATGAAATCATTATTGTTGTGTTTTAAATGTAATAAACAAATAGAGTAAAGTAGTTCTTTCGCTTATATCATCATGGCGGTCAGTTTTCTATGGTAGAGGAGATCGGGTTGCCTGCGAAGAAAACCACAGATTTTTGGCTAGCAAATTCGACAACTTTCTCATACAAAAATCCGCCCGAGTAAATCTGAAAGGTGATAGCGCGCTTTAGACCAATCAGCCACCGAGACCCTTTCTCTAAAAAAGTTTGCTTTGAGAAAACTGTGATTTTGGGCTGGAATTAAACGCTGGGCAATAATTAATGCAACTAGGAACATGGTGAAGCAGACAAATGAAATTAATCAGGCGATGATTAAATAGAAAAGTACATAACAGGGAATAAAAAAACTAGTTGATAGCCAATGCAACAAAGAACATAACATGCAGACAAATCAACCAAACAATCCAATAGTTGAATAAACAAGGGCAAAACAGATGGGACAAACAAAAAAAAACAAATAAACAATAAGCAAGACAAAGGCATTACAAATTAGACGAAAAAAGTGACAACCATGACCATAACAAAAACAGACCATCAAAACAAACCAGGCAATACTTAACAACACAAGGACATGACAAAGCAGACGATGATAGCCAATACAACAAAGACCATAACAATGCAAGCGAGGAAAACACTAAGCGATGACAACCAGATAAAAATAAAACAAAGTAGACAGTAAATAAATAAATAAATAAATAAATAAATAAATAAATAAATAAATAAGGCGATGGTCAATCGACAAAAACATGATCAAGCAGACAAACAAATCAAACGAAATAATTGACAACTGAACTTGAAAAGAAAGACGAATGAAAAGTTAGGTGCTAGTCAATACAAACACAAGAACATGACAAAACAGACGAACAAAACAAGCTAGGCAATAGTCATCCAGACAAGGAGAGGACGGATCAGACGAATAAAATTAACTACATGTAATTAGACAGACAAGGGAAAGTAGAAATATACAAATGGAGTAAATTTATTAGCTAAAACCACAAAGAACAATGACATAGAAATAATAAATAAAAAAGACAAAATAAATACATTTTTAAACTTCCAATTAAGAACAAAATTACTTGATGATGAAAAACGATTTAAAAAGTTAATGGAATTTGCTGATCATTTTTTATTCCCACATTAGAGTTTCTTCTTTCTTAGTATTCTATTACCAAAGAATTACAAAAATTACCGTCTACTAATAGGAAACTTGGTTAATTAGATGAGTGATCTGCCCGTTCGGTAGATCAGTTTTTATTTATCAAAAACTCAGATAATTATTTATAATTAGACTTATAATTATTTGACCATAATATTTTCGATGTTTTGAGGACAAAATTTGCTAGTTCTAAAATAGGATATAAAAACTATTTGTTGGTTTTCGTGGTCTATGCCAATATATGGTTTAAACCCATTTGTGTTTGCTTTCAAATCAATTTAAACAAATCTTGATGAAAACTTGTCATCAGAAAGAACACTTCGATCATTGTCAAATCAGATAATAAAACATTCCAAAAGACCGTTTAGAAACGCAAGTTTGTTACGCAATAAAAACATTATTTTGTCAGGTTTATATAACTTTAAACTGATAATCGATAACTTTGAATTCTTGATTTAATTTTTAGTTTACTAATTATTTTAACGGTCTCTTGAAAGCATCTTAAATTATTTAATATCTTTATTTTTGTTTTTTACTCCGCGAATGTCATCCATCTCGGAAGCATTTTGTCTGGAAAATAACAAGTATTACATAACTGGTCCATCTAACTATTTATTTGATGAAAATAGAAACTTTGCTTCAGTAATTCGTCTTCCATTTCAGATACTTATGGCGTGGCTAAATTATTTTAGTTTCGCACATAATACTCTACAACAGGGGGAATGATCTACTTTTTGTTTAATTTTGGTGCCATTATAAATTGACTTTTTTCTCTCGTGATGTAACGTAATTGTACGAGCGCCCCCAGGCAAGATGCATACTAACAAAAGCCAAGCCTACATACAATGCGAATTTGTAAGAACGTTTATGTCGGGAAAATCAAATCATTAAATTACATTAAAATAATTAAATAAAGGAACTTTCATTTACAGTTTTCTATAAGGCAATGTGTGTGTGTGTGTGTGTGTGTGTGTGTGTGTGTGTGTGTGTAAGACAAAGCGATATAAATTGATTACCGCAACGGCGACTACTGAGTTTATTTGCTGCAGATCGGTGATTTTCTTCCACGACTTCTGAATTTGAATTTACTTAGATAATATTTACTTTGCCTAAAACGTAAAACGCCATAAAACGAAACACAGCCACAAAGAATTTAGTTAAAATACGTTCTTGACACTCGAAAAAACACAACAAAAAATAAATAAATAAATAAATAAAAAATAATAAATATAAATAAATATTTTAAAAAAAATAATAATAAAACGGATGATGGCGCTAAAAATATGAATTCGTTCTACAACCAAAAAGGCCAGTAATGAGGCATATAATTATGACGTCTCAAACGTATATGACTGTATATATTTTAACACGACGATCCAACAGGTTATTATTGTTCTCCCGGTTACAAAGCTTAGTGATATATAACTGTAAAGGCATAATGTGTAAACTGCATGAAATTTTTCTGACAGTGTGTTTAAACCAATTTTCAAGAAACAGTTAATTAAAAAAATAATAACTATTGTATTTTGACAAGAAGAAACGTTTTAGAACGGGAACAATTCATTCCTTGTTGTATGTCTAAAATGAAATACAGCATTTATGAACGTTCAATCTTAATTGAAAATCAGAAGATAGTTTCGAGGATTTGGAAAACACTGGTTATTGTTTTTACAAGAACTTTATTAAGGCACTTCACAATTTTAATCATAGGCAAATCAATTCTACAGACAAAAAGATCCCATAAAACGAAAAAACCCTTTCTTTGATTTTATTGAAGTCTTTGAAGTGCTTAAAATTGTGAATTTATAGGTTCCTTGAAAGAACTGATTTTTTTTTTTTTTTTTTTTTTTTTTTTTTTTTTTTTTGTCATTTACCAAAATCTTTAATCTTTTGTTTTGCTTAAAACGCAGGAAATTGCGTTTTTTTGTATTTGTGTATGCTATTTTTTGTTTCTGCTTGATAAGCGATGAAATTATTAATATTTGAAATAACGGATTAATAACATTTTGTTTTATGCTTTCTCCACAATTGTAATGACTTTTAAAATTTTTCAAAAATGTGCTTTTTAAAGAGAACTTCCGTTTCTTTTTATTTTTTAAAATTGTTCTAACGTACAAAATGTTGTTATTCCGGTAAATTACAGAGGAAGAATTTCGTAACCATCATATATATATATATATATATATATATATATATATATATATATATATATATATATATATATATATATATATATATATAAACAAACAAACAAAAAACAAACAAATAAACCAAAAAATAAATAGATAAATAAATAGATTGATAAATAAATAAATAAATAAATAAAATAGTTCAAAACGAACTTCATTTGCTTTACGAGATGAATAGTTGAGTAAGTTTTTTCAGTGTTTTGGTTGTTCTTCTTATAAGGATTAATAACGATTGTAAGATGCATTTTTACTAAGGGAATACTAGTCATAACATCAGTTGCAAGAGTAACACATCAATCTCTTGAAATATATGTTTAAATATGTACATGTAAGTATGTTTAGAAAGCTTTGCCCCTTTCTCCTTCATTCTTTTTTTTGTAAAATTTATAAATAATCCTTTTTTGAAACGAGGATTTTTGTTCCCCGTCGACAAAATGTGGACATTTTGCTTTCTAGTGTCATATGAAAAATGACGTCAATACACGTCAGTAGCCTTGGAGATAGTGTGATAAGTTCAATATCATTTTGATTACACGGTTTTATCATAAAGATTTTTTGACTATTGAAAACATAAACTGCGATATAATTGTATTCGTTAATTTTTTTTTAAAGAAAACAATTTTACAAATTTGTTATTTTTATTTAAAATGTTTTAGGTTACAAATTAAATATGTCCTTATCTTAGTTTATTGTTTCGAATGTCAAAGTATATTTGTTCCACGCTATTTTTTAATATTGATGTATACCTACTTTACCAAACGGAAGTCTAAAGCGAGGGCCTAAGGATAATACCATTTCTGAATGTCTAATCGCCTATGAAATGAATTTGCTTACCTTCATTCCAAAATAGTTGTCGCTGGTCAGTGTTGTTTTTCTCGGGGCACTTCGGTACACTCTACTATATCAAAATTTAAAAAAGAGAACATAGCTAAGCACTCAACCTACTTTACTTTATCGATCTATTTTTACATTATGTAAGACATTCTGTACTTATCTGATTCATGTTTTTGAGAGGTAAATTAAATAATACTTTATCAACCTGATTGGACTCTGTATTTACAATCGACCAAAATCAATGAGGAGTTTCTACAGTATGTAATGATTCAATTCTGTCTTGTTTGTAGTCGATTTATCTTAGTTTTCTATTAGCCTTGTCTGTATTACAAAATTTAATTTTTCAAATACTGGAAAAAAATCATCGATTTCTTAAAAGCAATTATATAAGGCAACATGTGTTTGATTTTAAGAAACACGATTTAAACTGTAAAACTATCTCTAAGATTGAAGAGTTCACTATTTTGTTTTCCTGTATTAGGGATTACGTAAGAGACATATTTCTCAAAGTTATATATTTGAAATACAAGAACGAATTTCGTTTTGAAAGATGATTTGTTTTCTAAAAGCTGCAAGCAGTTTAAAATCAGACAGTGTACTTAAAGGTTCAAAACTTAAACATCAAAATTACAGAAGATTTTGCAATCTTCAACTACATACAAATTGTATATTTATAGTATAAGTTAAACTTTATCAATTTGAACCAAATTTAGAAAAAATTAAACTTGATGATGAAAAGTTTAAACGTTCCGAGGGACCTTAAAATTTGTCTTTCCGCGTTGCTTACCGTTAAATCAGAACAATTTGTTTATGTTAATACTTTCACATTACCTTTAGCTGACGTTTAACTTCGTTCTTTGTTGTCATACTAAATGTTAACCATGCTTTACATTGTTCAATATTATGCGATTCAAAACTGGTCTTTAAGTAACATCATATCTGTCACAAATTTGTTCATATCTTTGAGCCAGCCAATCACACTTGATTAATAAATATTTCATTTATGTTTGGAAACGAAAACAGTTGATAAAACCATTCTGAAAGATAGATAAACATAATTATTCATGCATGATGACTACTAACAGTTTTTCTAATTAAATAAATAAAGAAAAATTTAATTTAGAAGGAGAAATTTCGGGAAAAAGAAAAAAAGGGTACAATGTATATAAATAATGTTGTATATATGTAATCCACTTAGTCACCTTCAAATATTTATTGAAATCACTAACGAGATCTTGGTAATAAAAATATCCAGGCAATCTATGGTAATGAAATCCTAGAAACTTTAAATGTGTTTTACAGAATTGGTAGTTCCCTTGAGTGATATTTGTTAAAGCCTATATTTATTGGCTTTGATCTAATTCGAAATTCGTTTAGTAAAAAACTAGACAATCTATCATAAGAACGTTCATAGAAAATTTGAAAACACATTAGCACAGTAACCCACAACTCGAATAAAGAAAATGTGTATGTCAAGAATACAAATATTTTAGCAGAAACGTCCATTAATTAAAGATCTAAAAATTCTTTATGCGTTACGAGTTCGAACTTATTTGTAAAATTTTTTATATTATGGAAAACATTCTATTGTTGTTTAGTTTTCATCAGAACAGTGTTTCTTTACATTCCTCGTATTCCTTGAACTTTTAAATTATGTTTTATTAATATATACACTCTAAAATACTATAAAATGGACTAGTGTCAATAGCTGAAAAATTATACCATTAGAGCTTGGTACTAATAAATACAAACAATACGAAAGAGAAAATTAAAAATAATAATAATAAAAAAAATTAAATTAAATTAAATTTCACACACACACACACACACACACACACACACACACACACACACACACACAAAATACTTGGAATATACCGTTCCCACGGTAGTGTCATAAAGCATTTTTTTAAAAAAAAAATATTGTTAAATACATTCAAAAATACTTTATGACACTACTTAAAGGAGAAAGGATATTTCCAGCTAGTTGGTTACCATATACTAAAACATGCAATTGGTCTTCCCTTAAAATAAACAAATGTATATACAGTGAAACCTCCCTAAACCGGATACTCTCTAAACCGGACAACTCTCTATTCTGGACAAAAAATTGGTCCTGAATTTATCCTTCTTCATTTCTACTAACAAGAACCGCTCTATACTGGACACTCTCTGTTCCGGACACTCGACATACTTTTCAGTTGCTTTTGTCCTTAAAAATGAACCTCTCTTAACCGGTAAACAAGATTTATAAAAAGTATCAATTATGAACAATAAAAAATTAAATAAAGTTTGTCTTTTTTAATTTTTTTTTATATTCTTCTCATTTGAAACATTTTGTATTTAATTAATCATGTATTTTTTAAAATATTTTTCATATGTATATTTTCTCTTATTCTTTCTTTTTGTATTTTTTATTATTTAAATCTGTTTATTTATTTAATAAACGACAGAAATTTAAGATGATTACCACCTAGCACTTCCGTTGATAGTTACTAACCAGTAACACCTTGTAAATCAAAGGGACTGGTAACGTGTACTAAAGTGTACTATCATCATTAATCCTTATTGTTGTCTTGTTAAGGATTCATGATGGTGGTTATGTTTGCCCTAAGTACCATAATGAAAATCCTATTAAGGAATTGAATTAGAAGTGATTAAAAACCAAACCGCACTTATACATATAGAATATCTAATCATGAGATGTTTACGTAACATTAATATGTACAGTGTTGGTGATTTTGGCTTCTCTGACATATATCGCATTGAGAGTCCATTTCAAGATTCATTTTTATAAGAGAGGTAGAGAAATCATTATTTGAAATGTCAAAGCCAACAGCAAAACGAAGAAGAATTGAATTAATTCTAGATGATAAATTAAGCTGATAAAGGATTCTGAAAGTTTAACAAAATTTATTACCATGATTACAATAAATAAAAATAATAAAAGTTTACATGTTTTTTCTAGATTTACTTAGTTAAGGGGAGATAATCCAGGTTAAAATTTTCAAAACCTCCCTCAACTGGACACCTCCCTAAACCGGACAAAATCTATGGTCCGGAGCTTGTCCGGTTTATAGAGGTTTTAACTGTAGTATAAACAGGTTTCATTATCAACTTTTTTTGATGTTGTCTATCGATATAGCTGCAAGAATGATAAACAAAATTAAAAATGATATTAAATCGTGTATCTTGGTAGAGTCCTTACTAATATATTTAACAACCATATTATAGTTGCCAATGAAGTAACATTTTACTATGGTATTATGGTAACCGAACCAATAAAATTTAAATCATTGCTAAATTAACAATTATTATTTTTAGATGATTTTATTATAAATTAGCTGTTTTATCAGTGGATCGATGAAATCTATAAACGTTAGTCAAACATACCAACAGGAACATGTTATTTCGTAATTTAGTTTATTTCTTTATTCTTCATTTTTTTTATTTTCATTTGTTTGTTGTTGTTAATTACTAGTTTAACGGATGCATATACAACCATTTTAGTTCATCTAAACAAAGACCAGTTGAGCTTATGAAGTATTTATATTCGTGCATGCGTCGTGACGACGTCTTAAACGCTTTTAAAACTTCTCTGAACTACTTCAAGGAAACTTAGAATGAAATAATATGCTAGCAGGTACAATTCAAATTTGTGTATGGCGTTGCAACGGATACTAAAACTAGGTCAAGGTGACCAAGAAATGCCAAAATTTTAAAAACTCTTTTTTTTCCTCAAACATTTGTGAGATTTGACGTCTCTATGATCTTAAGTTTAAATATAGTTGGTTCATTTTATGAGATTTGGTTAAAATAAGTTACGCGATTTTGCGTTTTCTTTTAATAACAACGTGGTTTGCTTATTATTTATGTTTATTCCAGAAGAAATTATATCCCTGATGTAAAAACAGGACATCTGATTTCGTATACTTTTAAACTTTGATTTATTTCCATAGACTTTTTAATAATGTATTTCAAATAGTAATAAATATGTTTTTGTTTCGTGAAATACTCTACAACATATTTATTCAGTGATACAAATATCGAAATATCAAAACACATATTTATCAAATGAAAAGTTTTCTCAATTTCTTTCAGTAAGGCGATAAAAGAAGCTAAGGCTATTCATAAAAGCAGAGAAATTACTGTTCCATTGGTTTTTAAACGGATATAATATCCTTAAGTTACCGTTTTGAACATTGACCAAACCCAAAATTTCCATAACGACAACATCTGATACTAGTAGCATAAGAAGTCAAAATCACATTGAGTAAGTGGAATGTCTTAAACAGATCCTTTGCAGTCTTGATTCTTGAAAAGAGAAACAAAAGAAAAAAATTCTCAATAAATTTGCGATCGGAAGATCAAATAAGGAAACTAAACATCTACTGAGTTATATTTTCAACAATATGTAGACGACAGTGCTTGAAGTGAAATTTGAAATTAATCAAGATATGCCCTACCCACTCAATTAAGTTCTTAAAGATTTCAAATTGTTTGGTAATACAATGTATTAATATTAGCGCAGTAAATATATAATACAAATACCAGTTAAATTTTGATGTGCCAGATGTGCACATTTCGGAAATTAATTCCTCATCAGTGACACTAAGACCGAAAAGTTTGATACATAAGAAATATATAAGCCAAACAGTTGAAAATAATGAATTTAAAGTTTCAAAATTATATAAATCCAAATCCAGCTAAGGAATGTAAGTTAGTTAATCATTGAAATGTTATAAAAAATAGTTAAAAGAGAACAGTTCTCTATAACTACAATTGCAAAACTGCCATTGTTGCATAAACAAAGAATGCATTTTCGTATTAAAAGTCATAAATGTTATCCAAATCTGCTGGTTTTTATGATTTTCATTTATCATAAATTGTCATGATTAAACAGGATATTGTTAATTGGATAAATTTATGTGTTTTAACAAAATAAATTAAACGACTAGGATACGGATATTCTTAATGTTATTGACTGTTTGGACAATGTAAAGAGTATACAATTTAATTGTGAAAACATGAAAACATTTAGAATTTAAACTATGAAAATTCTCTCTCTCTCTCTCTCTCTCTCTCTCTCTCTCTCACGAACACATTAAAGGTTAGTCTTCTCATATTTCTTATGTTTCCTTCAAACTAAAGTTTGATTTATTAAACACCGCACAACATATTGAATTGATTTGTCATCACGTCTAGGCGTGATTACAAATGTAAAATGTAAAAATAAAAGAAAGCAATTAGTGTTCTGATACTAAAGCATAAAAGTAAATGTCAGACGATAGGTTTATGACGTATATGGTCTTTTATTACCCATTTTATAGATAACGCCGTCTTAATTTATTCTATTCTGTATATTTTTTAACATTGGTCTGGAACCTCTGTCTCAACAGATGCAAGAAGATAAAACCGATGATGGACTCAAAAGGGATTGTTCCTTTTTTGACGATTAAATGACCACAGATGTCATGAAAAAAAAACAAGATGGAATGTACTCAAAAACTAATATTTCCATTTTGTCAAACGTAAGAAACAGGATTGTATTTATGAATTATCATATGCTAAGGATAATGTTAGTTGATAAAAAGAGGGAAAAAGAGAAAAAACACGTCACTGTTCAACAAAGAAATTATGACCTTTTTACAAAAAGTTTTTAAAAGCAAAAAATGGAATTGTACGATTTTTTTTTGCAACGTTGAAAAAAAAAACTTTTATTTCAAACTTATTCCTGTCTTAAAAATGAAAAACAACGAGTTGCTTTTTTGTTTAATCTGTCATGGGATTTAGAAAAAATAAACCGAAAAAACTTAATTGTCCAAATTGGATAATTTTGAAATAATTTTTATACAAAAACTGTGATAACTGGCTGCCTACAAAACAGAATTTGTTAAATTGTGCATTTTTTGACGAATCATTACAAGCTTAAAAATCATCAAAGACTTTAATATATTATTATTAATTGAAAAACAATAGTTTACACAAACAAGCTCGTTGTTGAGTATTTCTTAGATACAAACGAGAAACAAGTCGTTTTCTTCCGTTTCCGATTCTTCATGATTGTTTTTAAATCTACTCGCTTCTTTATCTGCGAGTTTATCTTAGAAATAAACTTTTTTTAAAAAAAAAAAAAAAAAAAAAAAAAATTCAGGGTCAGGCCAGTACTGAAATTATGCTTTCTAATATTAGTAAACATCACACTAGTTTCAATAGAATTTGGAGAACAGAGTTTAAATGTTAAAACATTAACCACCAATTTTGCCAAAGATTTTGCCAAACCACCTTTACATTTTCGAGGAAAGATAAGGGACTATGTCTTCATTTAAATAGGCTAAGACCGACCCTAAAATTACAATTTATGCATTCTTATTTTTGTAAAATGTGAATAATCAGTTACTAATAATGATATCGTCCTCTCCATTTCATACCTGTCCAAGTATAATAAAACCAGTCAATATTCCTTCATTTAATCTAATCTTTTTTGTTGTGGAAAAGTGAAATTAAATAATATAAAAGAGTGATCCAGTTTTGCGTTTCCAACTTAGTTTGGCAAAAAAGGTGTAATTTTAGAGCAATTTCAAACCGCATAAAATCCTTTTTTTTTTTTTGAAACACCTCCAACTTTAAATTCCTTCAGAGCTATTTTATCTGGTTTAAAAAGTACCTAATTTAACCGGAACTTTACCTATTTAAATCCCAAATGTCTCATTAATATGTCTATAAAGACGAGGCTTTTAACCACTTCTTAAGGCAATTTTTTGTGTAAAAATTTGCAAGTCGTACAGTTTTTATTTTTTTAAAAGCTAAAAAAGTTAAAATCATTTATCAAATAATTAGTCACTTTTAGGTTTCCACCAGACACCTATATAGAAAGGTTTGGCTGTATATCACCACTGGTTCATTTGACTTTCAATTTACTCGAAAACCTTCTTATAAAACTACGAGACAAGTGCCTATAAAAGTAACATGTTGATGGAATTATTCCCTTATTTTTGAAAAATGCAAGCTTTTATATTTATTTCATTTTTTCCTAAATTTTTATCCTTTGTATCAAGCATTCTTTTTGATCTCTAATAGAAAAAGCATTCTTTTTTTTTAAGATCATTCTCTCCAATTTCCCTTTGTAGTGAGTGCACATGTTACTCTTATAGTAATTTAAACTCTCGAATTAGAAATTGATATTTTAGTCTGTATAAATAGGTTCAGTTAGTGTATATTTAGATTAACTAACACATTCCGAAATTCAGAATAAGTAAAGTATTGATAGTTTTAGATTATATGAGATATTAAAGGATGGTTTTGAGGGCAAATTATATCCCAATGACAAATATAACGCTTCAAGTACACGTCATCGAACTGTGAACTTTAATCCTGGTGCAGACAATCATTATCAAATTCTTGATTGTGATAAAGTAATGTTCTTGAGGACTCATAAAAAGGTTTCGTTCTTGATATTAACATTAAAAATGAATTATAACAAAAATTTATCTGCATTCTTAATACCTACATTACAAAAATTAAAAACGCTGTACTCGGGGATTGATAAATTTGAAGTTTTTTCTAGTTCGCATTTTAATTGTAGCACGGTTGTAGTCGAAGACACGTTGTCCAATGTTATAAAAATAATTTTTTCTTGGTTTTAAGAATAAACCTCATTAGAAAGACAAATATAATGAAATTAATAATGTCATTTTCATACCTAGTTTCTAAGTCATTCAAAAAAATTGTGCAATGTATAGTTTTTAGATTTAATATTTGGTATTTAATTCCCTATGCATCACTATAAACATTAACACCCTCTATTCTACATTGTAGTTATAAATGATCTATGATAGATACATTTTTTGCATCATTTTCAAAACACGGGTTAGAAAGTAATTGTCTGTTATTATGAGCTAATTATCCAAAATTTCTCTCTAAGTTTTGATTTACATTAAATAACAAAACAATATCATCTTTTGATGTCGTTAAGCTTTGGAAAAAATAGGGTAGGCATTTTGTGATAAACTCTTTCTATCTAATATTAGTTCTTGAAAATATAACATCCACAATAATATAAATCTTATCAAAAATAATGAAAAGCCAAAGGTTTATTCTAGGTTTTTTAAATATTTGGTAGTCGATCATTCTGGTGTAAAAACATATTAAACAACTGTTTTGAATATTGCCTTTAGCAATACGATTGTCTGACCGTTGTCTGGCATTACCTAAACATTACGCTACATTGGTTAACCGTGCAAAGATGTTATATTGGCTACAAACGCAATTCTGAAAAAATTTTCGAAAAAAATATTGAAAAAATATTTAATCCTGAAACTAGAACAATTATTTTTGCAAAAAAAAATAATTTAGAAAAATTTCATCATTGCGAATTTACAAAGGTTATCTGTATCATCACAGTAGTACGAATCACAAAGTTTTACTTCTAACCCGTTATTCTATAGATAGAACATGTTTATGCATCTGCAGTCATGCAATCATTAGAATCAATGTGGACGCGATATTCTTTTTTCAAACTAAAGTGAATATAACGAACACAGAGCAAATGAATTAATCAAACTGTAAGTAATAATAAACGAGATAAATTAGTTATCAAACAATGTATCTATTAGTTATCAAACAATGTATCTTTGTAAAGCCCCGATTTTATTTTAACATATTTAACATTTAAAATTTGATTAATAGTTAACTAACATTTAGGTATGGTAAATACACAAAAACTGCTCTCGCTTTTATATAGCTTAGGTTTTTTTTTAAATATCTTTATTTTAACGGTTTTTCATGCAAATAAACTTTGTAGCAAATTTTAACAAGTAACTAACACCCAAATCAAAACATGAAAATGTATTGGTTGTCTGAATATGTGGGCTTTTATATCTTCCCGCCATTATGAGAAACTAACCCACATGAATGATAAGTATTTCCCTAATGTTTAGTCTGAACATCTGACAATACTACTTTTTAAAATCGTCATTTTAATCAAGGTGTGGTAAATTTATTTCAAACAATGTTATCAATATTTGACTTTTTTCGCGTTTACTTCTATAAATGTTTTTTAACTTGCATTTCAGGTGCGATAAATATTGCAATTCGTAAACAAATTATTTTCGGTAGCACAATATAATCTCTATTTCATTCAGTAAGATGATAAAAAGAAGAAGCTATGGTTAATCATAATAAAAATCGGAATAATTACCGTCCCATTTGTTTTCAAAACGACAGTGCTAAATTTATTTTAAACAGCATTATATTGTCTATGTTTAGATTAAGTACTGAAGGACAATAACACTTTGAACTTCATTTAACTTTGCCTATAAACTAATCTACAATACTTAATTGTGAAAATCAGTAAAATTGATGAGATTATTATATTGTTTGTTGAATGTAAATGAACGTGCAAAATTTATTTTAAAATTAATGTTGAAAAAATGTAATTTTTTGGAATGCCCCCACTCCCTCTCCTCTCTCTCTCTAAAAAAATTCGAAAAAAATTCTAGATATAAGCATACGAAAAAGAAAATGTTAATTTTAAAACTGATGTCAAAAATACATCTGTTATTCTTATGTTAAAATCAATTAAGCAGCCTTTCATCTTGTAACAAATTAAACATTTTCTGGGAGAGTTTTTCGAGTATTGAATGGATGAACATAGTTGTAGTTTATACGTTATTTTTTTCGTTCAATTAAACATGTTAAAACAGTATCGTCTCATCTCTTGAGATCAGTTGGTAATTTTCATGTTATAAATTCACCTGCACCTTTGATTCCTTCTATATAAAATTTTACATTTATCTCAGAATTCCGAATTGATGTTATTGTCTGTTTTAGTATATTAGTAGGTTCAGTTGGTGTTCTTCGGTGTTATAAATTAAGGATAATTGAATTATTCATAATATCAATACATTTGAGATAATAAAGACTGTTTTTAGCGGAAAATTATATCTTAATAAATATTACACGAACATCTTAGACGGAACTAATAATTCTGAAATTTAACCGCTGATGGAGACAACAATAATCAAATTTTTGATATAATTAGAAACAAGCAGACGGTATGAATAATTAATTGTTGTAATAAATCTTTTAAAAAAAGACTGGATATTAGCATACGAAAAAGAAAATGAATACTTTAAAACTGATGTCAAAAATTAATCAGTAATTCCTAATATTATAATACATTTAGCATATTTTCATTTAGTAACAATTTGACATTTCCTGGGAGTGTTCTGTGGTATTGAATAGATAAACATAGTTGTAGTTTTTTTTAAAGTTCAATTTACCATCGTCTCATCTTTTGAGATTATTTAATAAATTTTTATGTATTAAGTTCACCGGTACCTTTGATTTCCTTTATATAATGTTTAACATTTCTCTCGAAATGAACAATTGATGTTGTAGTCTGTAGCATTAGGTTTTGTTAGTGCTCCTTGATGATATAACCGAAGGATAATTGAATTATGAATAATATCAGTACATTTGTGATAAAAAAATTGCTTTTTAGAGGAAAATTAAATCGCTGCTGGTGGAGTAAAACTCCCCGAGGGTATCCATAATTCAGTAGACAGTACTTTGTGCTGTCAGTAAATGTACCATTAAGCAAAATTTTCAGCCGTCTTAATTTTTTTTTATTTATTTAAACAAAGGTTTGTTCCCTCATGCAAAGCATTCCTTAGCTTGGTTTGCGTTTATATAATTTTGTAACTTTAGATTCATTAATTTTCAACTGTTTGGCTCATGTTTTTTATCTATCAAACTTTTTGGTCCCTAGTATCACTGATGAGAAATGATTTTCCGAAATGTGCACATCTGGCACTGCAAAAATTAACTGGTATTTGTGTTTTATATTACACGGACATTTCAGCCACAAGTAAAGTAATAATTGTGATTTTTAACCGCTGATGGAGACACTAGTTATCAAATCTTTGATATCAAAGATTTTAGTATACGAGAAAATGAATTTTTTAAAAGTAATCAAAAAAAAAAAAAAAAAAAAAAAAATAAATATTTTTAAATATGTTAAAATCAATGAAGCAGTTTTTAATTTTGTATGAAATTTGAAATTTTCTTCGACTGTTCTCGGGTTTTGTTTAAATCAATGAGGCAGCTTTTAATTTTGTATGAAATTTGAAATTTTCTTCGACTGTTCTCGGGTTTTGAATAGGTAAACATAGTTATACTTTATATCTAATTTTATTTTCGTTTATTCAAACATGTAATATTTTGTCTCATTTTTCAAGATTATTTGTTAATTTTTATGTTCAGAGTTCAACTGCACCACTGATTTCTTTAAAATAATGTTTAACATTTCTCTCGAAATGAACAATTGATAATGTAGTCTGTAGTATAAGGTTCAGTAAGTGTTCTTCGATGATATAACCAAATTATAATTGAATTATTGATAATATCAGTACATTTGAGATAATAAAGACTGCTTTTTAGAGGAAAGTTATATCTTTGTAAATATTAACGAACGCCTTAGACAGCACTCATACTTGTGACCTTTAACCGCTGATGGAAACAATAATTAACAAATCTTATATAAAATATGAAACAAGCCGACAGTATAAATAATTATATATTGTTACAAAGGTCTAATAAAAATTATTATATTCTGGATATTAGCACACTAATAAGAAAATGAATTTTTACGACTTAATGTAAAAATTAAATTAGTAGTTCTTAATATGTTAAAATCCATTAAATATTTTTATTTTGCAACAGATTTGTACAATGCTATTTACTACCAAGCATACAGTTAAAAAGGGAAAAAAGCAGCTAAAGATAAAAATTAACGAAACAAAATTGTTGTAGTATTTATATTGCACTTCAAGCACCAAACTATAAATATCTTATTATTTCGATATTTATATATAAACTAAGTTGTAATTAAATAAAAAATATATCTTTTTTAGTCTATCTATTTTAAATTCAATTAAGCATTGCAAGAATGATGTGAACAGTAAAAACAACTAGAATATATTTGTACAAGTTTTTCAACAAATTTAATGCATTTTACAATAAAAACACGTTGAGTGACAATGTGAGGGTACATTATTTGAAAATAAAGTTGTGTAATGTTTTTATGCTCAGATGATATTAAAATTACAATTCATTGTTCCACGAAACAGTGTGAAATCTATGGTTTATTCACGTGATGTAAGGATGAGATTGTAGGGTGTGTAAAACTAACACGTGCTCCCATCATATCCTATAAAATTCGTTTTAAACATCTATTATTGTTGTCAAAGGATTATAGTTATCAATACAAAATTTATATTTTACCTAAATTAAATTATGGATGCAATCGATGGGTTAAAAAACCACAGTAGTGTCCTAGTTTATGTATTTTATTGTATTTATTTATTTCGGTAATATTTCATACTTTTTAACTTATATATCCAATGTCGAGTTGTTGTCGGCTTTTTTACTTAACTGTTAAATATATATACAAACAAAATAAAAAAAAATTTAGAAACACACAGCATAAGCCAACTTAAGACTTATTAATTTTTTTTATCAAAACAGACGAAAAAAGTCTATAAAACAAACAAAACAATTATGAACAAATTAAAAATCACAAGTATAAATAAGTTTGAAATCAAATATATAAAAGGATAGCAAAACATTTTTGGAGCAAGCGAACAGAACATTGAAAGATAATTTTATATAGTTTTGCTTTTAAAAGTTTTTTGTTCAATAGAATTGAGTATTTTCTTATAAAGAAATTAATCATTAGATATGTTGTTGCTTTCCTTTCACAAACAAAACTTTGTACATTGAAAAAAAGATTCCTACCGTAATCCTCGATATGAGCTGTTATATCAGAATATGAGCAAACTGTACACAAACTAATTCCATTTCATATTCATTAAATCTTCATGCAAACGCTAAGGTAATATCCGAAAAAGATATCAATTCTTTCTTATTTATTTGCAAATTATCAAGACTAAAACTTACTCAGTGCATTGACATTTTTAGCGTTTGGGATCTCCAGTAGGTGCATGTAAAAATTAAAAACCATAAAAATAACACACAATGTCTTTTATCTTCCGTTTTTTAGAATTTTATTTAAATTACGTTAAGTTTAACAACTGCACAATGTCTATCTTGAAACATTTGTTCGTTTGTCAAGTAAAACATTTAATCAGCAAATTATTCAGAAGTAACAACCAAATAATATTTTCATTTTACTACGATTCATCAAACTTTTAAATGTAATATTTACAACACACACATACACACACCCACAGACAGACAGACACACACACACACACACACACACACACACACACACACACACACTATTTCGTGCACCTGTAGTTCATTGAGAGTTTTTAGAATTTGAGCTCCTGATCTCATATGTTGATTCAGTTTTTTTCTTTAGAACTTTATCTGTTTGTTTTACATTTCCCATCATTTATTTGTTCCTTTTATCAACAGGATATTTGACTTTCCAAAAAATGAGGTGTGCTTTAGAAAAATATAAAGGTTAAATTTTTGACATTTTTTACTTTTCTTTATTTTGGAGTGGAGTGGAGTTATGGTGTTTTACGCCCCAATCAAGAATCTTTCACTTATATCGAGACGGTCAGTTCTGGGATGGTGGAGGAAACCGGAGTGTCCACAGAAAACTACCGACCTTCGGCAAGCGAACTGGCAAACTTTCTCACACAAGGATTTGCCCCGCGTGGGATTCGAACCCAGACGGTGAGAGGCACTGTGATCCGTAAGCGCGCGTTTTAGACCACTCGGCCACCGAGGCCCCATTTTCTTTATTTTGTATATTTGAAATAGTTTTATGAATCATTGTCGAGTTCCTTTTGTTACATTTCGAGAAATATACAATAACTTACAGACAGTGTAGATATCAGTGTAGTTATATAAATAAGCTTTGATATCATCATATGCATGTAATTTCGGTATGCAGACAAAACGAAAACTTCCGAAGATCATAAGTTATTTTGTGATAAAATGTATGCTATTTAAATTCTTTTAAACAATTGTCATAGTTTTTAAACAGTATCGATTTTTTAAAGAAACATATTTACCGACTTTTTCTAAAACACATATTTAAGACATTAGACAAAAAGTATCTAACGATATTGGTGTTTTTTCTTGATTTTACATCTTTGATGTACTATGTTTTAATCTAGTTTGTAAATTGCTCTAATTAATTAATGTATAATTATTGTTATTTTCATTATTATTATTATTATAATTATTATAATTTTTATTATAACATACTTTTCATAAATAAAAGCAAAGTTTATTAAGCATGAATTTCTTTGTTAAAGTCTGCAAACTTGAATTGTATACATACGTATATATTATTATTATTATTGTATATACACTCAAAAAAGTCGGTTATTTAAACAATAATTGCAAAAAAGGCAAACAAAGTTATTTAAGATACGAGAATCCATTTCTTCTCCAGGCTACAAATTAAACAGAAAAGCAAGTAAAATAACAAGGGATATCATAAATAGGAACATTTTATGCAAAAAAAAACTAAAAAAAAAAAATGCTGGGGAAGCATAATTATATTTTTGAGGAATTTAAAATATTGAAAATGTTTTATTTACTGTATTATTTAGCCTAGGCTAATCAGGGCCCTTAAAAAGTTTTATGGCCGTCATCACAATATTGTTGATAAGTAGTCACTGTATCCCAACTTATACTGGATATATTTGAATTACCATAGTTCTTTGTTCCTTTCATTCTAAAAATTGACTTGCACGTGACGGGTGTAGCTAGCTAGACAGGAAGTGCGTTCTCTTCCGGAGCATCCGGTCTCACTTCCTAGATGGAAGTTCACGTGTATAACATATTTTGGCAGTTTGTAAAGTTTTTACTTTTTTTTTTTTTTTTTTTTTTTTTTTTGGATTGTGATATGGACAAGGACTGGTATGTTTGTTTTATTATAACGGGACCATCATAATGCTTAAACAAAGTCAACCATTTCATCATAAGTTACCTTGTAAAATAAAGCACATTAAGATTTATTACAACAACAGGTTGACACTGGTACCATCTTTCCTCTCTTTCATTTTCTTTTAAATACTTAATACGTAATATATATATATATATATATATATATATATATATATATATATATATATATATATATATATATATATATATATATATATATGAAAAGGATAAGTTATCAGAACTAGTGCAAATAAATGTTTCTTCAGGTTTGGGTGTATTTATAAGCCAATCATTTAATGTAAATATCAGACAATAGGTGCATGCATTTCCTATTTTATTACCTACTAATAAAGATTATGATGTTGGTTTATTTTAAATATAAATATATAACGATTTTAATATGTTATGAAGTTACTACCCAAAACTGCCGCTTAGAGATAAAGCTGATGAAAAATGAAAGTGTCTGTTTTATTCTGGTGAATGAGATAACAGAGATCATTTTGCAAAAGTAAATCCTTTTACGTTGTACTCAAAAATGCATGGAACATTAAACTGTAACACTGACAGTCAATATGTTTGAATACTGACAATTTGTTTTCCATCTTTTAATATTGTTATTTAGGGAATAAATTGTGCTTTTAACAAGTTTATTGAGTCATAACGTGAAAAACGGTGTGCATACTTCATAATGCGCGTAGCCAAAGCTGATTGATAAAAATGCTATCTTTTTGTTGTCTTATAACCAAGGAAACCGCATCTAAATGCTATATGTGTCAGTTTCAGAAACCGTAATTGACATCGACAATATTATAGAAGAAAATAAAAATAATTATTAGTGATGATCTTTTAACTCAAACAGCAATAAACATTTTTGAATTGATGTTACATGCAAACTTTAACGTCTGTTGATAAATAACAAAATAAGTTTAAGTCTGCTTATAAGAGAAGATACAAATGAAGATATAAACATGTCCATTATATTTCTCAAAGAGCTTTTCTTTTCCCTCCCATTTTTACTTGAGCTGCTTTGAAAAACATTGTGATTTAAAACGCAGCAATAGAAAAATCGTTCATCTCTTTATATCCCATCATCAATCTTCAGTTGAGAAACTAAATAGAGTGGAGAGTGGAGTGAAGAAATAGAGTTTTACGCCCCAGTCAAGAATCTTTCACTTATTTCGAGGCGGTCAGTCCTGGGATGGTGGAGAAAACCGGAGTGTCCACAGAAAACTACCGACCTTCGGCAAGCGAACTGGCAAACTTTCTCACACTAGGATTTGTCCCGCGTGGGATTCGAACCCAGACGGTGAGAGGCACTGTGATCCGTAAGCGCGCGTTTTAGACCACTCGGCCACCGAGGCCCCATTTTCTTTATTTTGTATATTTGAAATAGTTTTATGAATCATTGTCGAGTTCCTTTTGTTACATTTCGAGAAATATACAATAACTTACAGACAGTGTAGATATCAGTGTAGTTATATAAATAAGCTTCGATATCATCATATGCATGTAATTTCGGTATGCAGACAAAACGAAAACTTCCGAAGATCATAAGTTATTTTGTGATAAAATGTATGCTATTTAAATTCTTTTCTAAACAATTGTCATAGTTTTTAAACAGTATCGATTTTTTAAAGAAACATATTTACCGACTTTTTCCAAAACTCATATTTAAGACATTAGACAAACAGTCTCTAACGATATTTGTGTTTTTTTTCTTGATTTTACATCTTTGATGTACTATGTTTTAATCTAGTTTGTAAATTGCTCTAATTAATTAATGTATAATTATTGTTATTTTCTTTATTATTATTATTATTATCATAATTTTTATTATAACATACTATTCATAAATAAAAGCAAGTTAAATTAAGCATGAATTTCGTTGTTAAAGTCTGCAAAATTGAACTGTATACATACGTAGATATTATTATTATTATTATTATTATTATTATTATTGAATATACACTCACAATTCTCGGTTATTTAAACAAAAAATGCAATAAAGGCAAACAAAGTTATTTAAGATACGAGAATCCATTTCTTCTCCAGGCTACAAATTAAACAGATATGGAAGTAAAATAACAAGAGAAATCATAAATACGAACATTTTATGCAAAAATTAAAAAAAAAAATGCTGGGAAAGCATAATTATATTTTTAAGGAATTAAAAATATTGAAAATGTTTTATTTACTGTATTATTTAGCCTAGGCTAATCAGGGCCCTTAAAAAGTTTTATGGCCGTCATCCCAATATTGTTGATAAGTATGTAGTCATTATATCCCAACTTATACTGGATATATTTGACTTACCATAGTTCTTTGTTCCTTTCATTCTCAAAATTGACTTGCACGTGACGGGTGTAGCTAGCTAGACAGGAGGTGCTTACCCTTCCCTTCCGGAGCACCCGGTCTCACTTCCTTGATGAAAGTTCACGTGTATAACATATTTTGCCAGTTTGCAAAGTTTTTACTTTGTTTTTTATTTTTTTATTTTTTTATTTTTTTTATTTTTTTTTTTTTTGGATTGTGATATGGACAAGGACTGGTATGTTTGTTATTATAACGGGACCATCATAATGCTTAAACAAAGTCAACCATTTTATCATAAGTTACCTTGTAACATAATGCAAATTAAGATTTATTACAACAACAGGTTGACACTAGTACCATCTTTCCTCTCTTTCATTTTCTTTTAAATACTTTATACGTAATATATATATATATATATATATATATATATATATATATATATATATATATATATATATATATATATACATTGTATATATATATATGAAAAGGATAAGTTATTAGAACAAGTGCAAATAATTGTTTTTCAGGTTTGGGTGTATTTATAAGCCAATCAGTTAATGTAAATATCAGACAATAGGTGCATGCATTTCCTATTTTATTACCTACTAATAAAGATTATGATGTTTGATTTATCTTAAATATAAATATATAACGATTCTAATATGTTATGAAGTTACTGCCCAAAACTGCCGCTTAGAGATAAAGCTGATGAAAATGAAAATGTCTGTTCTATTCTGGTTGATGAGATAACAGAGATCATTTTGCAAAAGTAAATCCTTTTATGTTGTACTCAAAAATGCATGGAACATTAAACTGTAACACTGACAGTCAATATGTTTGAATACTGACAATTTGTTTTCCATCTTTTAATATTGTTATTAAGGGAATAAATTGTGCTTTTAACAAGTTTATTGAGTCATAACATGAAAAACGGTGTGCATACTTCATAATGCGTGATTGATAAAATGCTATCTTTTTGTTGTCTTATAACCAAGGAAACCGCATCTAATGCTATATGTGTCAGTTTCAGAAACCGTAAATGACATAGACAATATTATAGAAGAAAATAAAAATAATTATTTTAGTGATGATCTTTTAACTCAAACAGCAATAAACATTTTTGAATTGATGTTACACGCAAACTTTAACGTATGTTGATAAATAACAAAATAAGTTTAAGTCTGCTTATAAGAGAAGATACAAATGAAGATATAAACATGTCCATTATATTTCTCAAAGAGCTTTTCTTTTCCCTCCCATTTTTCCTTGAGCTGCTTTGAATAACATTGTGATTTAAAACGCAACAATCGAAAAACAGTTCATCTCTTTAAATCCCATTATCAATCCTCGGGTGAGAAACTAAATAGAGTGGAGAGTGGAGTGGAGTAATGGAGTTTTACGCCCCAGTCAAGATTCTTTCACTTATAATTATTTTGAGGCGGTCGGATCTGGGATGGTGGGGGAAATCGGAGAGACCGGAGAAAACCACCGATCTTCGGCAAGCGAACTGACAAACTTTCTAACACTAGGATCTGTCCCGAGTTGGATTCGAACCCAGGCGATGAGAGGCCGTTAGCGCGCACTTTAGACCACTCGGCCACTGAGGCCCCTAGAAACTAAATAGAGATATTCAGATTGTGTTTGATGTCCTTTTAGTTAATAACACAGGAAAAGGGAAAAATGTTTTTTATTTGGTTAATTTATAGAAAAAAGAATAATGTTTCAGTAAATCAATTTAAAGTTTACACATGTTATAATAAATTTATTCAAACATTCAAAAGTGATTCTCATTTAACTAGTGGAAAAATTTCTTCTTATTGAAGGAAATAGTAACTAATCAGACTTTGTGACTTTCAGAGCAGTTAAAATATAGTTTTTATCGGTTGCAATACTTTAACTGTTTCTAGAATGACTTTTTACAAAACCTAAAATCCCTGATTTATAAAATTAACCAAACTTCAACATTTTTCCTTAAAATCAAGGCTTTTATTATGCCATGTTATATATCATACTAAGTCTTTGATGAGCCAATCGAACAAATAATTGGCAGTAATGTGAAAATGTAGCACAAAATTACCTGTTAAACTGTTTGTTTTTTGAAATTTTTGTCATTTTATTAAAGATTGGTTTCTATATGTCAAACAGTTACATAAATCGTTGTCAGGTTTATATTGTTTTAAATCCGGAAAATTATCGTAACTTACATGTGCTTGCGATATAAATGCCGCAATATAAACACATATTTTTTTTTTATCTCAAATGTAACTTAAATTCTTTTCTACAAGTAGATAAAGCGCGTATAAATCAACCAGATTATTGAATTGCACTGTCTTAAAAGATTCTTTTTTAACCAGTGCCAAATAGTTTGAATAATGCTGTTTTTAACAACAAGATCTGAGCCTTGGCAAAATCAACCTTGAAGAAATGTTTAAATGTTTGATCTTATTTGATTAAGCAACATCGATAAACTTTGCCTTTATTTATAACAAAAATGTTTCACCTAAATAACGCATGTATTTATCAGTGATATATAAAATAGTTTTTCAGTTAGTTTATGTTTTGTATTTTTTTTTTTTTTAAAAAAAAAAAAACTATTTTAATTATTCACTTAACATTTGTATGATAACTACGCACCTCTGATGTATATTTTCTGTAGAAACTCTGAAAAAATTGTGTAATGTTGAAGAGAATATTTTGTTGAACCTGCATTTTTTATTCATTTATTTATTTGCAAAAAATGAACATGTTAAGAAAAATATTCTCTTATTTTATACCTTTTTAATCAGGTTATATGCATCGTGAAAACTATCACTTATTTTTTAGCAAGTCACCCGTATTGAAAATGCAACTTTACTTCATTGTTGCTTTCTTCTAAAGATAAACATTTCATAGTCTCATAATAGAGCACACTTTTGCAAGTGTCATGGATTTTATAACAATAAAAAGCTAGTAGAAAGCCACTGTGAATTTGCAAAAAAAAAAAATAATAATAATAATAATAATAATAATAATAATAATAATAATAATAATAATAATAATAAAGATACTAAAATAAATAAAAAATTTTTAAAAATGTATTGTATACATGTAGCTAGATTTTGTGAATACTGATTGAGTGATAAATTTGATTCTTTTAAGAGTGTAATATGTTGTGTTACATCACCATTGTTTTTGTCTTAATTAGATTAATACATTTGAGCAATCATTGATGACGCAATATCTATTAAATACCAATATAAGTAAGATTCTCCTTTCAATCAATCAATAAATCGATATTCTCTATGTAATCGAATGGAAAACTCTGAGGTCTCCATTTGTTAGCAAATGTTAGTAATGACACGGTTACTTCTATAAATAATATGGTAATAGTTTCACACAATATCAGAACCAGTCACGAGAGATCGCCGAGATTGAATAAAACAGGAATATTTATTTACTGAAGTTCTATAGACTGTTTTTGTATAAATACATGTATATGTCTTCTTAAAATTGTATAAGTTATTTAATAAACAAACATAAGTAATCCAATTATGGTGTTCTTATGTCCGACAATACATAAAGCATTTAACATCAACTAACTGACTCGGCGTCTTATCACAAGCATCAAGACAAGCATGCAAGGCTTTAAGAACTGAAGAAGTGTTCTTAAAATGTTATTTATTATTTAGAAGAGTGGAATGGGGTGATTGTGTTTCATATCCATGCGAAATTCTTTCACTTATTTCGAAATAAGAACTACAGTACTATTTTTTTGTAAATGCACTTGTTTAACAAACCTAATAATTAAATCAAACTTTAGAAGAATATATATATATATATATTATATATATACATGTTCTTTGTATTTGCAATTGTTATCTCTAATTAAAACATGCATGTTCTTTGTATTTGCAAATATTATCAATAAGCATATACAACAGATGTCATAAAAACAGACAAGGGGCAAGGTATACATGCCTGTGTTTTATAGGAAACTTGCCGAACCCTGATCGTAAAATGAACATGGGCTTTGTTATCAATTCAATTTACTAAGAAATTTCATATTAAGTTCCTGTCATATTGACAAAGTTCTGTTATCTATGCCTTAATAAATACATATTTTTCTCATATCAACATGTACTTGTAAACTCAGTTCATTTTAGTAAGCAGATAAGACGGACATTTGGAGTGATGGATCTGGTAGTAATATCGACATGCACTGTCTGATTTGTTTTATTTTTCATTTGAAAAACTCCGTTGAGAGAGAGAGAGAGAGAGAGAGAGAGAGAGAGAGAGAGAGAGAGAGAGAGAGAGAGAGAGAGAGAGAGTAATGGTGTTTAACGTCCCAGTCAAGAATATTTCACTTATATCGAGACGTCGCCAGCTTGTGCGTACCCTACCGTATGATGCCATCACACAGTAGGACGGCCAGCTTCGATATTTTCCGTTAAAACCGCGGTTTTATCTTCAGGGCCTTTCAAGGGGAATAATTCAATTTTGGTCACTAGGTGTCGCCTTATCGTCACCTCGTAGAATTTGCATTTCGTGGTTATCGTAATAAATCATTAATTAAATGGGTTTTTTAACTTAAACTGTATAAAAATTCTTATGTATTAGAAGGATAATTGATTTTTCTAAACGACCACAACAATCGTTAACCCATCAAAACAAATTAAAACGTCGAAATTCTTGAAATAATGCGGGGTGTTGTGAAAGGTCAAAATGAAATGGGCGGTGCTGAGCCAGTTTACACCCTGTAAATTGAATTGACAGAATCGCATCCCACGCCGATTGGGTAAAAAATTATACATGTAATCAATAGTATTTAGAATACCGGTCATTTTGATACCAGATACAAACCATCATTTGCACCGGTTTTCATACGGGAAGTTGACAAAATTTGATCACTTGCATGCCGAGAATTTTTGAAAACAAAACAAAACACCGTACTAATTATTGGATAATTATGCACTTATATTATTTATATATTACTGTTCTATATATTTAATTTTATAGTTTGAAATTAATTTTTACTTAGTTTTGTTTCGATTTTAGTTTTATGCAGAAAAAAAATGCCACGAAAATCCAACCGCAGGAATCAAAACACAGATCGCCCTCCTGGCCCTTGTACTGTTGTAGTCATCACGATATTTCTAAAGTAATACTAAGATACGTTCATCTGTCTCAAAAATTGAATAATTTTTTTCACTTTTATTACTTTGAAAGATTTTAATTGTATTTGTAGAGAGTGTGGTGCTCGATTAAAAGTGGGATTAAGCCAGTTGCCTGATGCAACTTGTAATAGCAGTGGTGCAGAGAGATTGACCAACATATGCTTTTTGTTATTGTTTGTTGTGTTGTGTTTTTTTAAATCGAATTTTCTGATTTGTTCTCAATATGTAAGCATAGAAAGCATAGAACCACAGTTAGACCACTGAATTAGTATGCATACAGTTGTGTCATGTATTCAGGTTCCATTGGTCAGCACTAACACTGAAGGAGAGACAGATGAATTCACAGTAGAATTTTTACTTACAAAATATTATCAGCTAACTCGAACAGTTTTAAGTTTATGAATTTACAAGTTGTGAGACAGTGAATATGTCACTTTGCCATCTAAATATTAAGTTGCTTTTTTTTAAACTTAACTTTCAGGTTTATTTGCAATCTGCAGTGCCTGAGTATCCAAATCTTGGATTTAGCATATGCTATGCATGAAGCCATTATAACTTCAAAACTTGTTATGATACATGTTTGACACCTGAGCTGATTCTAGACTCACTAACATTTGATGAAATTGATATCTTTTGTGTCAGAAAAGTAGTAATTTATTAAGGTACAATACAGTGGTGTTATCTAGTCTACATAAGAGATTTATACAAATCAGACAGTATCTGTTTTTCAACACTAACACTACATGTAGCTTTACAATTTCAGATTTAGATACAAGGAAGCTTTGCCATTCACCTGTATGGTTACTAAGAATGCTACATTTTAAGTCCACATTTATGCTTTGTCTGAAATTCTATTGTCCTTCCAACTGCAAGATGAAAAAGGAACAAATTTACTTCTTTGCCTACATACCACAGTTATAACCTTTGAAAAACAGGTTGAACATCTTAACAACAGAATGTAATGTTTTGAACTAAAATTTACTTTGTTGTTTCTTCTAAATCTATTTGAGAATTATGGCATACTGAGTTTGTTATTATAACTCAAGGAAGCTGTCAGAACATATGCAGCAACACAGACAAACATGTCATCATACTATGATTAACTGTCATGTAAAATCAGAAAATATCTAATTCTGTTTTGTGAAATTTATTTTACAGATTAAAAATATTCAATTTCTCTCTTGTATTGGTAGCTGTACATTCAATACTCAGAATCTACAGTGCTTCTTCCCTTTACATCTTTTAGTGACAGATTTAGCTGACAACTTAGACTCAAATTTTTCAACAAAAAAAAAAAAATATATATATATATATATATACAAATGTATTTGATATCAATATTGCTTTCAAATAAAGCAAACTTCAGAATTCTAAAATAGAAAAAAAGCACATTGGCACACACACTAAAAACCCCTGTTGATTCCAGGATATTAATCATTTGTACAGATTGGAACTATATATTCCATTTTTAATTCTGTTGATATTTTCATTATTTTGCACATTACACATTTTTGCAAATACAAATAAGGAGCCTTATAGGTTGTAGTATAAAGCTCACTTTAATATCACAGTACCTCTTGCCACCTAGGTTCGAAATTCACTTTGGCTGATCCCAGCGTGAGAAGATCTGTTAGTTTGCCTGCCAAAGGTTGGTGGTTTTCAGCAGAGACTCTGGTTTCCTCCACTTTCTAAGAAGCGCCCCCCTCTATAGGTGAAATTTTGACTGGGGCATAAAACAAGGTAACTCCACTCCACATAACCACAGATAAGTAATTAACTTTTTTTAATTAAAAAAAATTATTGTTTATTTTTTTCTTTATATTTTTTATGTTATTATTATATTATAATATTTTTTCATGATGATTATCTGACTACCCATGCCTACAGAATTATTTCCATATACAGTGTATATGGTTATGTCCTATAATGTCGCATCAGCAATTTTTCAGCTTTTTGCAATGAGAGCAAGTTCATTAGTTAAGTATAATTTATGCAGGAGATGTGCCAGTATTTATAATGGTCTGCCTTGTAATTACTAATATCACACCGTCAGGGCAATTTATTTTGTTAAGATGCAAGATCACTGAGTTCATATGCCACACACAAGCAAACCACTTGCCCTGTCACATTGTTCTGGTACTAAGTGAAACAGTGGATATTCTGTCCACCAAATGAATAGTTCAGGTGAAGAGACAGTATTTCAAATTTTGAAGACTTGGGTATAAATTGACTGAGGTTTAAACCCACAGCTGTTGCATGTTGAAGATTTGAACCCCAGTGCAACTTTGTAACTGACCACATGCAAGAAATACTTGTTCTAAATGTTTAACTTTGGTTGAGGAATAATTTTTTCCTTTGTTTCATTGAAAAGAATTTTTAAGAAAATTATCATTTCTCAAAAAAAAAAAAGGAAAAAAAATGCATTGATAATAAAATTTGAAATTTTAGCATAGTTTCAAATTTAGAAATTAAACTTTGATTTAAACAAATTCTAAATGAAGTGAAAATTGCAAATAAGCTTCCATAGCATGATAGAATTCATTTATAACTCCCGAGCACCTGTGTTACATCTCTATTCCTTGGACAATGTTGCATTTAGAATTTTCTAAAAGAAAAACGATTAATTTTTACTTCTTTTTGGATCTTAGTTTTCTTTTTATAGTTAAAGTATGCAAACAAAAATTATATCATAGGAAATAAGTCAATTTTTAATCGTATTCATACGAAGAACTGTAAACAAGGGAGGTAAGTATACACAAACGAAAAATCTATCATGGACTCTGAGCAACACCTGCTATTTTCTGAATTGACAGAATCGCATCCCACACCGATTTCGGACAAAACTTTAATATGATCACATTAAGAAATGAAAATTATTTCATAATTTAATAATAAGAACCCATCATATGTCCTATTTTTTTCACAATACGTGTCTGAAGCACCGGTGTCGTCCGACAGCTGTGAGGCAACCTCGACTTGAAAAGCGTTTATCTCGTAACTTAATCGAGATATTTGGCTATTTTGTAGATTAATTGAAGGAAAAAAATATTTATTGTTTAAGATATTTGTTCGTTTCAAATTTATAACGATGTCATCTTACAGTTTTCTTTAAAATTCGAGACTGACTATCGTTTCTGATTTTGTACCTAAATTTAAACCGAAAGTCACGTGACCAAAGTTATGAAAATTCAGCCATGTTGGAAGCTGGCCGTCCTACTGCACACGTGGCACTGGACCTCGTTTATTTTAAGTTTCCATCCGAAAGAACTATGACTTTCAATCCGTAATGCCGAGTGCTTAGCTCAATTTAAAGTCTTGGGTCAGACCCGCTCGGGGTTCAACCCTCGACCTTCCACCTGCGGAGTGAGCACTCTACCAACTGAGCTACCACAGTGGTTGAAAAAACTCCGTTAACATAATAATTTTAAACATTTCTGTATTGGCTAAGGCCAATCCATGGATATAAAGACCCAATACGTTTGTTTAAAGATACATTCGTATTCGATAAAAGTAAAATATTTAAGCGCATCCGTCTATATATTTTGTTTGTTGATTGCTTATATTTAGGCATTGCTTTTTATCATATAAATAAACGTTTTAAAAGATGAAATAGCATTACACTTGAAAAAAGTAGTAACAGCAGTGTTTTGTCAAACGTCTTGATGTCTCATCATAGTTGAACATCATCAGTATATATACAATAAATGATATTGAAATGTTTACAAACGATGCATACAGCGACCCTCAAGGGATGTTCGATATCAAATTAGGTAGGTTTATATGCTTAACTTAAAATCTGCAGACGGTCAGTGTATAAAAATCACTACTTTGGATATGTATCAGGAGCATTTTATCATATCTTACAAAAAACTAATTTAATAAAACATATGTAAGCATATTTTGATTTTTCTCTTGACGAATTATACAAGCAATAAAGTTTCCTTATCTTTATCTATCACTGTATGAGCATGTATTCAATATTCCAAATTGTCTACCCAGACTTACTTTGTCTAAATTTATTCTTCTGCAGTAAAGTAGGGGAACCATATTCAATATTTAATAGTCGAATTATCTAATTATTTTTCCTTTCGTTCGTATATTTTTTTGTTATTTATTTATTTAAATAATATTTATTTATTTAAGTAATATTTATTTATTTATTTATTTATTTATTTATTTATTTATTTATTTATTTAGTTTTCAAAGCAAAAGTTAAAATACATAATTATTTGTTTATATTGTCAACTGCTGTAAAAATAGAGTGGTATGGAATTTTTTTTCGGTAAAAAAATCGTGATCAAGTGAGATAAAAACAATGAAGATGTTAAGACTGCTGTTTTATTCTATAGCATAACAAAGATGATGACACAGATGGAATTTCATTGGATTGTTATTTTAGGTCATTGTACTTAAGTTAATATAATTACAAACTTCACGTTGTTACACGATTTAGAGCAATTTCACGTGTCGTTTTCCTATCAAATGACGTTGTTATTTTCCACTACTTTCGACCAGTTTCGGGGATTACCCATCTTTGAGTTCTATAAATAGAAGTTATTTCTTAATTGTAAACAAATGAGAATGTCTTCGAGATCGGCAAATATTCCACCTACAAACATTAAAATACTTCAATTGTTTAGATTAAAATTATGCAAAAATAATTCAACTTGACATGTTCTGACATTTTGTTACACACCTAAACCAATTTCTAAACGAGTTTTTTTTTCCGAATTCATGCAAAAAATATCAAAAATTATAATTGTAGTCAGGTATACACTGCACATCGCCCGAGAGCCAAAGCCATATCTATGCTGAGTGATGTTGAATTACAGTAACGCCACATCATGCTTATGCCAGGCCACAGAAACGAGGCTTCATTTTACAGCTATTGTAGGGACTGTTCTGTTCACAGAAGAAACATATAAGTGATACCCTCTCTGGTAACGTCCAGTCTAATGCTTGTTTCACCTCCACATGTCTCTGATCAGCCATTACAGTGGCCACCGGTCTCATCATTAAATGAAATCCCTTCGTCTCACTCCCAGCCAATAGTTGGCAAAAACCGGTTTCAACCAAGAAAACATTAATTCCATTTCATTAGTTGGTTCCACGGTTTTTTAAACACTGTTCATTCAGTTTTCTTTGTTATGGGAAACGTAAACCTGTAAGTTGACACGCGTGTCCTACAAACGTATGATAGTCGTACGTTGTTGTTGGTAAATGTATAAAGACATAATATAGTACCTTCGCTACTCTACGCAGTTTTACACAATTTGTAATAATTTTCACGTTGTTACACCCCGATAACAACGTAAAAAGTGAAATTCAATTCTTAAATAAGAAACAAGGT
>CM056600.1:28738660-28791160 GCA_029721355.1 Tegillarca granosa
TTTTTTTTCGTTGTTCGCATCTGACAAAAGCAAGTGAAATAAAACACATTTTCAAACGATACTGTATTGAAAATGCGTTTCAGCAATTCGTAGAATGCAACCAATATTCAAACTTCATGAGTTATTTATTGATTTTCTTAGAGTTTCACAAAACCAGAAGCATTTAACTGCATCATTCATCAACTACGAATGAACAGAAAAAATTAAAACATCTGAATTTCTATATGGTGCTCTTCAAATGACCTTTTTTGATAATGGAAATATTCGTAGGGAAGTCTTAGAAGCAGAAGTGTAGCGAGGCACGCAAGAAAAACAGTGAATACTAATTGAAGCAAGATTGTTGAAATTCCAATAACCGGATGAAACCCCGAGAAAATGTAAAAATAGCTTAAAATGGTTCCTGAATAATTTTCCAATATATTGTTGTCACGATACACCCATTGTATATAATTTTGTTGCCTTTTCTGATTATATTAGACCGAGTCTTCTTTATCGTTATTATAATTTACATGTCAATTTTTGAGATTTACAATATACGGTATAACATGTAAATCTATATCCTTTATGCAGTATACCGTTGCAACCGACACTGAAATCAATTATTCAAGGTCATATGTACATATAATGTTCATGTATATTCTTTTAAGAAATCAAATGTCGAAACACGATTTTAAAAAAAGTATATATGTCGTAAAGGTAGCGGTCTTTGGAAATTTTTAAAGAAATATTGACGAAACATTTTTGGAGAATGTACATGTACATGTGTTCTCGTGTTTTCAAACTGTATTGACTTATATAAAATCAAGCATGCGATTAAGAAATCAAAATATTTTTATTCTAAGTTTTTGCCTAACTTGTTTTGTCGCTTAATTTCCAATACATATCAATGTCGTATAGTTGGGAACTAGCGTTTAACGCCTCTGTCCAGATTTTTTCACTTATGTCGAGGTAGCTAGGAATTGGTTAAACAAACCGGAAGTATTCAAAGTAAATAATCGAGTCTTGGCAAGCAAACCAAACTTTTTGAACTCGAAACTGTCCAAGCTGGAAGTCAAAACAGTCGTTGATAGGCCACCCCGAGTATTCCCACATCACCCGTTCAGACTGACTGTTTCGATGTGATTGGGTGTAAAAAAAATGTAAACCAACTCCGACATTGCTTTTTAAAGTTACACTATACTCTTGAAATTCTATTTCTCCCTTTCCTCTCGCCAAGATGATCTGCTACGTGAATATTAAGACGAAGAAATAAACTGGAGTAAATCTGCAATCTTGCTTTAAGAATTACATTCAGAGAGTTTTGGTGTGTAATTTGTTTTCTCGTGACAAAACTTTATTTTTTTAACAAATGACTTTGTGTATATACCATAAACCTATATCTATGTTCAGAATTAAGCTAATGTTTGATTTGCTAATTGACAATTTTGCAGCCAGACACATTTCAATCAATCTCATACACATAATGGTCATAGAGTTACTTGTACCATCACTGGTACAGATTTAACATTTGACAGACAGACAGGGTTATAATTCATCTCCTCAAGATGCAAACCGAACTTAAGACATGTTTCAGGAAACTAGTAAATGTTTTACTAATGGAATTGATATATTTGTCAAGACTAGATTTGGTAAAAGCATTTAGTCGTAAACTTATTCAATCAGCGTGACACCTTTACACAAAGAGGTCGGTGAATGGAGGGTGTTTACACACCCCCAATAATCTTTATTTCACTCCAATAAAGTTTCAAGGACGAAAAAATCGTTTGATTGGGCTTTAGACCAAATATTTTGGTCGCTGATATCTCGTTTCCAAAAAAAAAAAAAAATCAAAATAGAAACAAAAATAATAAATAAATAAATAAATAAATAATCAATCAATCAATCAATCAATAAATCAATAAATAATAATGATGATAATAATATAATAATATCAGATTCCCAGGTGCGTTTATTAGATATGTCGCTTGGAAAGTTTGATTTGATTTGATGTGGTTTTAACGTCCCAGTCAAGAATATTTCACTTATATCGATACGTCATCGTCTATAGGTAAAGTAGAAGAGATTTTTACCTATACAATGCGTTAAGGACAATGTGCAGGGAGGGTTCTTTAACGTGCCACGACTGCCGTGTAACGGGGAATCGGTTTTAAAGGTTTCCTCCGAATGACCCCGTGACTTTCATTTCGCAATGTCGAGTGCATGGCGAAAGAACACTCATTTCCTATTTTCAGTCTTGGTCAGACCCATACGGGTTTCGAAACCCCGATTCGCGCATCACAATGCGAGCACTCTACCAAATGAGCTACCATAGAAAAGCTACTTAAAAAGATAATTGAATATGTTATATGAAAACATTAAAAACTCTGTAGAAAAGCGACGGTAGATTCGCAAACTGTATGCACAAATGAACACCAAAAAAAAAGTAGGTGCTTATAAGTCCCTGTTGAAACAATTTATGCGGGGGAAATCGGAATGGTTTATGTTTATTATCATAACATTTCTTTACAATACAGGGACAGATTATGATTTCCAGGGAAAGGGAAGAAGCATAAATAACAGCCACTAAAACCGCGTTAACGAAGTAACCAAACAACAGTCAGAACGGAGTGAATTAATGGCGATTTTGTCCTTTTCTTTGATAAAAGGAAGCAGCATCAATGAAACAGAATACGTAAGATTCTTTAAGAAATAATAATTTAATAAATAAATAAATAAATAAATAAATAATAATAAAATTGTAAACATAAAAAGACTCATTCAAAGGTTATTCTGTTTTGAAATCAAAATCGGACACAATTAAATTGTACATATAACTGTTTTGTGAAATCTATTAAAATCGTCTTTGTTATCAATACATGTAATTCGTTTTTACTTCCTCAAAAATTATAGACAATATTATTTACAAATAATTTTGTATACATTTTTAGACTTATAAATTAAAGAATATTGTTTAAGTGCATACGAGTAAAGAACTCAAACCTTGACCTACTAAAAAGAGAAGCATTTAAATTATTTGAATTATATATATATATTTATATATATAATTTATAGGTAGCATTTATCATCAAATCTGGAAAAATGTCAAATAAAATTTTAATTTCCTGTGCCTATGTTTCATATTAAATGATATAAAACTTTATAAAATTTTAGGATCGGAAGCCGCGCAAAATCAACATTCTTCATTTTGTTGGGCTACAAAAATTGATTTTTGTAACATTTGGAAAATGTGTAATGCGTCAACTTACTCAAGCATATAATCAAATGGCGATGAATAAAACTAAATGTTTGTTTAATGCATCAATAAAAGTTTATATGAGGGTTGCTAAAAATCTAAACAAATCCCATTGTAGACCAATGAACTATTTTTCTATTCTACTTTTCTTTTCTATTTTTTAAAAGATATACTCAGATAGAATTATAACAATTATAACACAATATACGGGAGAATTGTAAGAAAAACCACTGTGTGAACCTTTTGTACCTTTCACATATATGGTATAAAGCGAAACGATTTGCATATATTGTGCAATATGTGACTGAAATGGGGTAACAGGTTGATTTTTTTCAACTCCTAATAAATCAACATAAACTAGATTTACATTACCATTTTAATTCAATCAAAATGCAGAACAACATTTTTGGCAAACGTGACAAAGTTCGAACCGCACTCAAGTCAGACCCTGGTTAAAGAAAGATTTTTAATTCTCTAATCGCAGGTCGTTTTTTTTTTTTTTTTTTTTTTTTTTTTTTTTTTTTTGGGGGGGGGGGGTAGGGGTGGGTGGGGGTTAGTCTGGTGTTTCTCTACTTACCCGACAGACTGCCTATATACGATTGTGCATAAAATAAAACTCTAATACTCAAATTCACTCTATCGTCGCTAATTGATGCTAGTATTTTGATAATCATTTTAATATCCTCCCATCAAAATAATCATTGTTTACCACTTCAATGTTGGTTTCATATTGTTCATATCAAAATTTCAAATAGGTCACAGCTCAGCCAAAGTTTCTTTTCTTCTTTCTCTTTCAAGTTATAAAGTGGAAGGTCGTGGGTTCGTACCCCAGCCGGGTTTGACTCAAGACTTGAAAGTGGGAAGTGACTGTTCTTTCGCCAAGCACTCAGCATTACGAAAAGTAAGTCACGGTTCTTTCGGATGGGAACTTAAAATAAACAAGGTCCCGTGTCATGGCAGGCATGGCACGATAAAGAACCCTGCTGTATAATGCCATCAAGCGCAACGCACAGGCAAAATTTCTGCACGTACGCCTATCGCTGGCGACGTCTCGATATAAGTGAAATATTCTTGACTTGGACGTTAAACACCATTACTCAACTCAACTCTTTCAAGTTATAAAAATCATATATGTATCGGTAACTTTGATGTTACTTTCTCCAAAGGTAATGAAAAAGAAATTGATTCTCTATAACCGAAACACCTTTAGGCTCAATACCTAGAAGTTGCATTAACAATGGATCAACGGAACTGTTCATAAAATACCAGTTGTGAAGTTGTAAACAGCATGGGGATTTATTTTATATCAAAATATAGTTATTTATCAGATAACAAATATTGCATAATCAGAGTAAGCAGATACTAATGTCTTTTTAGATATGTTTTATCCATACCGAATTTTCATTATCACAGACTGTGGCGAATAGGTAATGAGAGAGAGAGAGAGAGAGAGAGAGAGAGAGAGAGAGAGAGAGAGAGAGAGAGAGAGAGAGGTGTTATTGTTTTTTTTTTCAAATTCAGAAATTTTTTCCCGGTTTCTTTGGATATTTTCGGTATTTGATACATAAAGCATCACCCACTCATCATAGAGACAAAAAATGCATAATAGAAATGCCTACATCGAACTTAAATGCACAAGCCATTGATCCAAATTACTTTGAACAAACCCTTACGAAATTGAATAAGAATGTTTGTAAAGGATGGGTCACCAGTGTTGAACACTGCATACGATCTTATCCATTATCGCTTGTTGACCCCACATAACAATTTTTGTGGTTAATTAGCCACCATGGGTCGCAATGTGTATACTGATGTATGATAACAATTATCATTATTGTTATAATACTTAAAAAGGAACCTCGAAAATGTAAAAGAAAGATTAGGAAGTTTGATGAGAACGGTGATAAGAATTTAATAGGAGATGGTCTATTTAACTAAAATTTCAGTTTTCAAAAAGACTATTTTCACAGCAAGTTGACAAGAAACAATCTAAAACAGACTTATTTATATACGGTTGTTATTCATAATGTAGAATAGGACTGTAAAGTACTTTTACATGAGTATAATACGAGGACACGTGCACATATATTTCAGAAAAAAAATGTATGGCGCAGGCAGATCGTAACGATATAAAACACAATATCTATAAAACTTAAACATTTTTAAAATTATGACAAACTGGTATTTTGGTTTTTAGATATTACAATAATATTAATAGAAATCGGTTAAAATGAGCAAAATATATGAAAACTAGTACTGGCGTAGGGAAAGTTTGACTGGTCACGATAAATGGTGCTTAATGTCAAAATCAAGATTTAGAATTAAATGTATATCAGGGCGGTAACTCGGAAGAGGTGGAGGAAACCGAAGTGACCAGACAAAACTAAAAATCTTTGGCAAGCGGACTGTTAAAGTTTATAGAATGTGCCTCGAGATTGGGGTTCAAATGTTGGCGTCGAAAGGCGCCGTGATCCGTAAGCTAGCGCTTACATTACTCAGCCATAAATAGAGGTCCTACGTGTAGCGAGAGAGATATGCATGTATGGGGGGGGGGGGGGCGTAATTGATTTATTACTACAGGTGTACATGTACAGTCGCATAATTAGTTGATAAAAAATAAACTGTCCCTGCTCAAATTTTACATAGTAAAGTTAGAAACCATAAAATGAACCTCAACAATTTATATGCTAAAATTTTCAGAATTATTTGTTACTGCCTTAATATTTAGAATTAAACACATGAAAAGATCTACATCTAAATATATCATTAAACAACAATACTAACTACCGGTGTATACACCGGCGAAATGTAATCGATGTTCGAACAAGTGCGATAACTAATAACGATTTAAATCAGTTAGTATGTAAATATTGACTGTCATTTACATCAATTCTTTATCAATTGTTGTGTCATATGTTGTACATGTAATTTTGAATGTCTCATTCTTATAGAAATTCTAAGTAGCACATAGAAATTGAATTAGTTATATCATAAAGAATTTGTATATGGTTTAATAGATTATCTATTATTTCAAAAGTAATGTTGACTTTACGTGTTACATATGATTTTTTTTAAATTGTTATTTTTCATTCTTTAAATTTTTAGGTACATAAACAAAGACTCAAGTATGTTTGGTTCAAGTTAATATTTAAATTCGATATTTTCATGTTCAGTAAAACTCCATTTGCATTTTAACATAACAAATAAATACCTGATGTTTAAGAATGAGATTATCGAGAGAGAGAGAGAGAGAGAGAGAGAGAGAGAGAGAGAGAGAGAGAGAGAGAGAGAGAGAGGAGAGAGAGAGAGAGAGAGAGAGCAATTGTTGTTTATAAAGTATCATTAAGACTTCTACATAATAATAATAATAATAATAATAATAATAATAATAATAATAATAATATAGTTTATTGCATAAAGTACATGTACATACTTATAGCAAGAACACATAAAGATAGATCATGTATGACTGTCACAATAATAATAATAATATTATTATTATTATTATTACATAAATACAATTAATATAACAATACCAGTGGATAAACAGGTTATGACTTGGGCAATGTATCTCTACGCTTTTAAAAATGCAAAGTTTAAGAATTTACCATAAGACTGTCAAATATATGGTTTATACGTTAAACAGAGAGAGAGAGAGAGAGAGAGAGAGAGAGAGAGAGAGAGAGAGAGAGAGAGAGAGAGAGAAAGAGAGAGAGTTTGTGTTTGTACTCACCTGTACTTAGTGTTGTCTGCATCAGAATTAGAAACTTCCACAAAACAGTAACTATGAATTTTTTATCCACCCCGTATATGTCACGAATCATTTTGTTGAACTTAATCCATTATTCTACTTTCGAATTTCTCAATTTTACACATCAAATGATTGATTTTAAAGCTAATAGTCGCAATTTATCACATTTAAGATTCAATTTGGAAAAGTGAATATTATAATTATTTATCTGATAAAGGGCACCTGTTGAAAACAAATTCATATTTAAATAATTCACAAATCCGTAAAATACGTTTAGTATCAAATCGCCTTAAATCCTTTATAATCCGGTATGAGTCGTTTTGTATGTTATTGTATACGCCATACACTTCTTATAAAATATTATCCCATCATATCGGAGCAAGAGATACGTGAAATACACATTGAGTCCGTATCATTCAGGAATCATTCAGATATATATGGGACATACCATTTCTTTAGCCAAGTGAAAGTTATGTTTTCGGGTCACAAACCTACTCGGTAAACACAAAAACAACGTATATATCATATACCTTCAAACATTTCCGTGATCATGCACTTTTTATATTGCATGCTTTAAACTTTTCATTTCCGATACATTCACCATGATACTAAGACTTTATCCATATTTTTTTTCTTCCATTGTTGATTTAAAATCACGAATATTTCTTAAGTCTTTTTTTCAGTACTGCTAAAATACCACGTGCAATAGCTTTTCCTGTGTTATAAATAATGATTTTAATTTCCTTTTTTTCTAGTAACAAAATCCCTCTTCTAATCAACTAATATTGAATCACAAATCTTTCTTTCTCTTCTATTTTTTTCCTTTAATAGATTTTTTTTGCAAGGTTTTTAATCTAACTGTAATTTACACTGCAGGAACAATTGTTTTAAAGGTACACACTTGAACGGTTACCAGGATGTTAGCTGTGTGTGAGAGACTTTATATACTCATATCAATATTATTGATTTCTGTTTTACGGGGCTCCCGGGACCTAATTTACGGTCCATAATAAACTTGTATATTAGTCAATTAGATGACAGATTTAACTTAAAAGGTATTTAGTTTTCAATTTTTTATACTTTAATTTTTCAGCAGTTTTAATCGAGCGAAAGAAATAAATTACACAGGATTGTAAAATTAATCTTTAAAGATTAAATCTGATATGTTTTATTTTTGCCTGTCTGTTTAAATATTTAAAGTTTCCATCGATTAATCATAGTCACATTTTGTCTGTAATACCCAGATTGGATGGTGCTTAACGTCAACTCAACAGATATATCATTTTTAAGTAGAATATACGCCAATCAGCAAAATGTTCACGCCACAAAGTATTTTTTGCACCTGAAAAGTTTCAGTTACCTTTTCAATTGGCCACTTTTTATTTTAAACTTGTTTTTTTTATTATCATGCAAAAAATATTATTTAGAGAATAGATTTTTTTACACAAGTTAAGTTAGAGAAAACACATCTACGCAAGTATGTTTGTCTACGGCATTTTGACTCTGTGAGCTAGCACTATAACAAAAAGTCGCCCAGAGAGCGAGCTAGTACAAGGCAGGCAATTGTACACACTCGAATATATATGGCATAAACGAACAGGCAATATTTTGTTTTATTCAAACAACCTTTACTAAACAATTTTAAATAACAAGAGTTATTCAGTTTTAATCGTGCAATGTCTAAAAATTTACATTAAAATATATTCCTGAATTGAGTCGAGTGTACACTCAATTGAGTGAATGATTGTGAAACTGGGGCCTACAATACACGACATTTTTTTCTTATAATTATTCTTAGAAATTAATAAATTTACTCTTTGGAATAACTGAAAAATTGCCGATGAGACGTTAAAATATCTGACAACAAAACAACAACCCCCCACCCCCCCACCAAATCCATTAAAGGTCTTGTAAGTTGTTATAATGTGTTCTGACAGAAAATTTTGTTTTGATATGTACAATTTCCACCTTCTAATCCAAAAGAACATAATGAACTTTCTCAAATCTAGCAACCTAACTGCCCGTTTTTACAAGTGCTAACGTTAATTTCCCTTCAAAAACGGTTACCTTATAGAAACAAGTTGTCAAAAATGAAACACTCATATAAGACCTTATTTTGGCACCAATGAAATCGACCGTTTTTAATACTGAGGCAGATAAAACACGCCCAATTTAAGGACAAAGGTACTCTTTTCCTAAGTTTAATTAACAAAAATGTATTCATTATATTATTTCGAGAGTTATATACCAAAGTTAAATTCAGATTCTAAGCAAAAAAAAAAAAAAAAAAAAAAAAAAATGCCGTTTAACATCTTTTGAAGCTTTGAAGCAAAAGGAAAACGAATGTTAAGTGGATCCTGAATTCTAAAAACTGCTATTACTAATAACAAAAAATTGATAATAATAAATCCATAGCCTCAGTTATAATGACAAAATGGTATTAAATTTGTTAGAATTACATTGTACCTTTGACAAAATCTTTTAAAATTTACTTATTCTGACTTGGAAGGCTTGGTCATGACAGAAAGCATAACGGTCACTCAATTATCCAAATATATATGTAGGCAAATTTTACAAAGACACTTGCTTAAAACCCGTTTTGACGGTCTCTGAATCCTAAATTCACTCTTGCAAATCCTGGTTTGACTGCGCCAATTACAAATAAATAGTTAAAACTTGGTTTTGCAATAAAAAGTAGATTTTACGCTGTATAACATTGTTTAATGACCGTGAAACTAGTTTTTACGGCGTAAATATAAGTTTTGCGAATAATTGTGCATTTTGCTTGCCATACATATTCGTAATTTTTTAACGTCTTTCATAAATTCTAAAAGTGTTTCCTTCAACAAAAAATCATCTCAAGCAGACAGAAAGAAAATGTTAAAAGCCAGCCAAAACACGCCAGTTTTGATTCTTTTTGATTCAGCATATATCAAGAATTTGTATCATTCTATGATGCAATGCAGCTTTACTTTCCCTTATCAAATTGTCATTAATTTACGTTCTGAGGTAAAATTGTTGGCAAGAAGTCTGGAATTTTATTTGAATACAGTATATGTGTTTAAAAAACAAACCTTTCAAACAAAAGCCATAAATTGCAAGAAATATAACTTCAACATACCGATAAAAAGTGGAACGATAAAACGGTTTGATGATTGACAACTTTCGTATAATTCTTTTAAAATCATGTTTTAAAAGATGTTAACTGGTAGTGAGTTAATGAACATAAATAAATAAATAAAAAAATAAACTCTCTCTCTCTCTCTCTCTCTCTCTCTCTCTCTCTCTCTCTCTCTCTCTCTCTCTCTCTCTCTCTATATATATATATATATATATATATATATATATACATATATATATATATATAAAGTGAAACATGTTTTACAATACAAAGAACAGTTATGTTTTAGAAAACGTTTTAACTTATTTTCAAGTTTTTTTTTATATAGAAAATTACCTCACACAAAGGATAAACTTTATCGTCATATATATAGTGTTAATGTTTCAGACAAATGTTACCTTTTCAAAGGTTTTATGTAGATTTCCAACAAGTAAAATATAAAAATCAACCGTTACCGTAAATAACAGAATTTTAATTGTTTACACAAACTAAATCTAAAAAAGGAAATATATGTTTATTTTTGATGTACATCGATTTAAATCGATTTCATGGACGTGTAAAATTCTGAATTTTTAAAACCTCTTTGTGGCACATGATGTCAACTTTATTTGTTCAAGTACTAAATAACATTAGTTGATTTATTTTCTTCCCTGAAAAACCTCGTGGTTACAGCTGTTTTTGAACATTCTCTAATTAATACTTTATAACAAGAATGCTCCTGTCGTTTTCTAACTGTGCGATGCGATATTTCTGACGGGACTTCAACTGATTGAATCGTGCTCTTGTTTTAGAAAACTGCTGTTTCTTTTTAAAATATCTGTTTTCTCCATAATACAAAGGTCAGCTGTGTGTCCGCAAAGATATGTTAAGAAATCCGAAATTATCGAAATAATGTTATACTAATATTAGCGTTTTGTAAACAAATATAAATATTGTTGGTTTAATAACCGTTACCAATTTTCAATTTTTAAAATCGACTTTTCAATAAAGTACAACTGCTAAAAGAAAGGATTATTAAGAAGTATTATAAAGAATCAGAATGTTATTCAAAACTTTAAATATTTATCAAGTTTACGTAACATTTAACATGCCAATTCTCCCTTAAGAATTTGCGCCACAGCTGGTAGAGTGCTCGCTCCGTAAGTGGAAGGTCGTGGTTCGAACCCTGACCGGGTCCGACCCAAGACTTGAAAGTGGGTAGTGACTGTTCTTTCGCCAAGCACTTGGCATTATAAAATGAAAGTCACGGTTCTATCGGATAGGAACTTGAAAAAAAACGATGTCCCGTGTCATGGCAGGCATGGCAGGTATGGCACGATAAAGAACCCTGCTGTATAATGCCATCAGCGCAACGCACAAGCAAAATTTCTGCACTTTTGCCTATAGCTGGTGACGTCTCGATATAAGTGAAATATTCTTGACTGGGACGTTAAACACCATTACTCAACTCAATTCAAATCCCTTCAGAATTTCTTGTCTAGATCTTATATGCAGGTTGCTCGGAAAGACTTCAAGAGTATTAATACTTTAAACTGTATCTTTTGGCTAGTTTATCGTTTGAAAATAAAATTAATTAAGAATAAATAAACTAATAATATAAAAAAACTCCCGAAATGAAATGTCAAAACAAAGTGAGGGTAATAGCAAGTTTGTCCCGGTAGAACAATTTGGCGTATTGATACTGGTATTTTAGGCCCAAGTCAGGGTTTTTCCACTTATTTCAAGCCAATAAGACCAAGGATAATTAAAATAATGATATTTAAGCTTTAGTTATGTCAGATAAGATTCTCTCGCATACATCGATGTGGTCAATTTTCAGTAAAGTTGAGTAATGAAGTTTAATGCTACTGCCAAAATTCTTTCATTTATATTGAGACAGTTGGTTGGTTAAATGTTGTGTTTCGTCACTTCAGCAATTTTCACCTGTTCTTGACTCGACAACTTTTATTATTCTGCGGGATAAATCTTAAAACATGTGGTGCTTGAGTGTGCTTGTACATTATACTTAATAGGCACAAATGGAGATCTAAAAAAAAAAGCAATGTACACTCGCTTTATCCTCAGTTTTAGCGTCACGATCTTTATAGAAGCACAAAGGATCCGGACATACAGTGCATATTATTCTGACGGGCAAAAAGTTTTCAAAATATTTTTTCCATGAAAAAAGACAAATGTGTTTTTTGGTTGCTTGTCGCCAGTGATGTTTTAAAACAAGAGATTAGCTATCTAGCTGACATAAGCTTGAAGCAGGAACGTATGGTGTTTTAATTGCTATACATGCATAGGAAATTTCAAACATTTATCATTTTATAGCAACTCGATGTTCAATAATTAGTGCTCAATAATTTTTGTTTTAAAACGTTCTCCTAGGACACTTTGGTAGAATTTTATACTCTTAGTCCTTTTATCACCAAGTATTAGTATTTGTTATTGAAATCAAATAACTTCAATATTTTAAATCTAAAATGATTGAATAAAATATCAAATTAAATGATGAAATCAAATACTTCAAGAACATTAAACCTTCTAAAAGATCGTTAAAAATAATCCCATTAAGGTTCTCTAAGAAAGCCTTTAATCCTTCTTAAAATTATTTAAGGTCCCTAAAACCCCATCGAGAGTCAATAATAAAAGCATTATGAAACCTTAAAGAATGTTTTTTCGTCCTATTAACGTTAAAGGATTATCGTATGGACAAAAATGTGTACTTTTGTGCTCATTTCATCTAGATACTACACAGCTGGGGACCGATCGCTTAAGATTTCCCAGATTTCTCAGACCTGACGACCAAATTTCGATATACATATCCTAGACTAATTTTCTGGACCACGTTAAGTTTAATAGAACAGGAAGTACATGTCGGAAACAGGAAGACAGGGGTAGCAATGGTAGGAACTAGTGTTTCAGATAAGTTGTATTAATTCTAAAGCTATTAAATCTGACCGGATGGTAATTACCCGTCACGATTAAGCTTTAAGGTCAAAATCAATCTTAAAAAAATCAAAGAGGACTGTAAAGTCATTCGAAAAACGGAAGCAGAAAAACGTAAGGCGTTTCGAATTTCACCAGTTTAACCTATCTTAACCCACGCAAAATCAAATTATAAAGTTATCATGTAAAACATATTTTGTCAATGATGAAGTTTTAAGAAAATTAATGTTACTGAAATTACAAATTATTTGTATTTTTAAGTAGTTGAACATATCAACATCCGTAATAGGTAAAAGGTGGCAAGCTATGAAAAAATAAAAATAAGACCACATATTCTTTGTGTCATTTTGTCTTTGATTGTTAATGGACGATCAATGTCAACAAATGATTATTATGTTCGTCGTTGCCAGAGCCTGTCAACTCATGTTCATTGCGTCTTTTTGTCTGTTGTGGTTTTTTTTTTTTGTTGACACATGGTTATTTGTTGTTATGTCTCATTATGTCAACACGTGTTTCTTGCCATTATGTCTAGTAATCACAGTATGACAACACGTGTTTATTGTGTCATTTTGTCTGTAGTGGTTTTTTGGATTCCAACACATGTTAATTTATATATTGTGTCATTATGTCTAAATATGTCAACAAGTGTTCTTCGTCATTATGTCTAGTGGTCACAGTATGTCAACACGTGTATATTGTGTCATTTTGTCTGTTGTTGTCTTTATATAACAACACGTTGTCAATGCCATTATATCTGTAGTGCTAGTCAGTGTGTTCAATATGTCATTTTGTCTGTTGCTGCCTCAGTATGTCATAACGTGTTCATTTGTCATTATGTCTCGTTAATTCAACACGTGTTCTTTTTGACATACATATGTCGTACTCTCAGTATGTCAACATGTGTTAATCGTCATTATGTCTGTAGTGGTCTTTGTCCATTGTGTCATATATATAATGCGTGTCCATTATCTGTGTTATAATATATTATGTTGCATAAGTTTTGGTCACGTGCTTCTATATTTCATTTTCCAAGTAGATTTTGTCTTGTTCTATTTCTCATAGAATAAATCATTTTGTAGTTATTTTAGCAATAAAAATTATATAGTATGTCAAATATATCCTTTGATCTTTTGATCTTTCATTTTATTTTAATCCTTCAGTAATCACAAGCGCGCGTGTCGGTTTCGGTCATAAAAGTCGGTTTTTTAATTGGCGGTTGATCAACTTAAAAAAAATCATAATTTACGGCACCAGGAAAGTCTTAGAGGAAAAAAGGTGTTCCATCTTTCGGTAGTTCATTCATAAGGAAACACGAACTGAGCATGCGCACTGAAGGAAATATGGCGGCTCGGCAAATATCGTAATACCGAAAAAAAAATGAGTATAAAGCGCATATTTCTTCTATAGAGTTGATTGAAATTTATTTTAAACAGTGTTAAATGTTGTTAGAAACCATTATTCAACGGAAAAACCCCAAAACAAGGAAAATAAGACTGCTTTATATTGCTTTATATTGCTTTATGTTGCTTTATATTATTTACCCCTATCGCCGAATGCACCAATCATTTCATAAATCCCAACATTGATCAGGCATTTCATCTTGTGGCAGAAAAGTGTTTAGTTGCATGTGTAAGGGGCTTAATGGGAGCGGGTCACAAATATTTAACAACTTATGAATCCATATTTCGCTTTTAGAAAAATCTCAAATGGACATTTAAACAAAATGGAAAATATTTTTTGTTATGATGGATCCTGTGCAATACATGCATATATTTATGTAATTCAAGAACATTGTTTTATAGTTGACTGGGTTTAACGAACCATGACGCTGCACTAATGAAATACCTGAAGTATCCATACACTCATAAAGGCTTCGGTGACTAAGTTGTTTAAATCTCTTGTTTACCGATAACATCACCTTAAAACGCCACTAAGACAGAAACTGATCCGTTGTGTGAGCAAAGGTTTTGGTTCGCTTGCCCAAACTTGGTGGTTTTTCTCCGGAAACTCCGGGTTTGTGATACAAGCAAAGAACTGCCCACATAAATATAAGTAAAAATAATCAATCGGGGTATCAATAATTATTCATCGCATTCATTCTTATCACATCATGTATTGTTTAAAACCAGTAAAGATATGATTTGTAATAAATATTTAAACTGGTCACGGTTCGCTGGTTTTTATTTGTCGTTTTGATTAACTTTCCACGACTTATAAACAAGAGTAAACAAATGATCTTGGTTTTGTTTGTTAACCAATCAGCTTCCGCGGCCTTGTATTAGTAAAAGTAAGTTATTTACATAGCAATATTCAGTCGAAGACACTAATAAAAAAAGTACATGCTTCTATTAAATATTAAAAAGAATCTAATTAATTTAGTATTACTAGTTACAAGTAATGTTTTAGCCTGTATTGACCTAATGTCATTTCACACGCTAGCCAATATTGGCATTTATTTAATTCCGGATAGTTTTTTATGCATGGCCGAATTCCCAGCAGACAACGGAGTTTTTAATAAGAATGTTTGTGGTTCTTTTAACAAAGCAGAAATTTATTTTTACACTTAATTACGTTTGTCGTTTTGTTAGTAAGATAACAAAAACACATTTAATTGGTTGGAGTGAAAAGGAAAATTAAAAAAGAAATAAAAACAGCATCGAGTAACAAATATGTTTCTCGCTTGAATAAATTCTTTTGGTTGACATCTAAGTATTGGTATTGGAATGTGCAAACCTTTTCTCAAAGAAGATTCTAATTTTGTCAATAACCAACATGGGCTTTACATTAACCCTTAAATAAGTTAATTATTGGATAAATTTTGGGAGTTATGGAGTTGCTATCACGGAATTTATAATGATCGATTTTTATCATGGCGTCAATAGCCATATTGAATCTCGATCGTAAGAACGCTTCTCTGTAATTACGTGTTTTAGTTAACTATTCCAATTGTTATTTTCTCTTCTCAGCCATCTGATTAGGAATCTTTGAAATGAACGAAGATAACAATAGAGATTGTATTATTGCTGTGTTTCCAAGATTCTAAGAAAGCTGTAATATCCAGCTCTACAAGATAGTTTAATGACATATACACACGCAGTAGACCAATACGTATTGTCTTTTATTTCAGTTCGTAGGCATTGACCGATGTGTTTTCTGTCATCCAATGTTAATAGGATGATAATAATAATCAATAATATTTGAAAAACCTTTTACAACATACAATTCTATTTTTACAAGTTAGCCCGAGTTTTGGTCACGTCGTAATTTTGAAAATTTGAATAGCACAAAATATCACAAAATAACAACTACGTGTAGTACCTAAAAATTGCGAAACGACATTTTCTATAATTATCCAACTCTTGTGTTGATAAAAAAGTTGATATGTACATAGCGTGTTCTTTTTGGGATATTTTACCATATTTTCATATGTTTTTTTTTAATTTTTAAATCGGACAAGTGACATCTGATATTTTGGGTACGTCTTTCTAACGTAGTTTTTTAGACCTCGGTGACCGAATTATCTAAATCGCGCCTACAGGTGACATTGCCTTTGTTCGAATCCATCTTGGGCGGATACTAGTGTGAGAAAGTTTGTCAGTTCACTTGCTGAAAATATGTAGTTTTCTCGTGGCACTACGGTTTCCTTAACCATTTCTTAACCCTCCGTCTCGATATAAATAACAAAACCTTGACAGGGACGTAAAACGCCATAAGTTCAACCCAATCCAATCTTACGGAAATTTTTTATATCAAAAATTAATTATGTGAGTTAGTTAACTATGATGGTTTAACATAGAAGTAAAAAAAACTTAATACATTTCAGAAATGTTGTGTAGTGCTACTTTTGAATGCGTTATTTCATAAAAAAAAAAAATCAAAATTGGCACATGAGAGTTGTAACAAATAATAGAAAAACAATAATTTATGGAAAGTAATTACAGTACTTGGATCGAAATCTGACTTTCTATGACGTTGTTTTTAAAAGAAATCCGGTGTAAAACTCAATGAATTTAAAGTAGGTTTGATATTGGTTTTTTTTACTTAAGACTCTTTTCAACCGGAAGCCGCTAAACGCATCCTGTTCTACAAAAGAATTTTAAATATTGCCGCTTTATAGATTTTAAAATTTCTGTCAAACGAAAGATACATCTATGTTTAAGCATTAAACCTTTCCCGTCAACTAGGCACTCTTTGCAGTTTAATTTATAGTGTGATTTAACTGTTTAATTCCCATATTGGCAATATAGTCCTTTTAACTACAATTAATTACGGTAATCAAGATTGCAAGTTACGACAAAACAAGACAAAGTAATTACATGTATGTATGTTCAATCGGCTTTCTTATGACAATTGCGCAAAAATTTGCTGTAACGCAAACAATGACACAAGAAAAAAACCGCTAAATCAAAGTTTGAACCATTCGTTTGAAGCATTATTTTTACCTTCCTGTTAAACGAGCTACAGATATAACACATTAAGATTAACTATGTAACACCATAAAATCAAGAAAACCATTCAGTTGTAACTTCGTGAAAATCATTGACGTTTTATACAATTTTATTTAATGCTGTTAAAGTAATAAATGTCTAGATTTATGGTCCATCATGGGTTTCAACATTACAGAGGAACCAGAAGTGTATTTTAATTATTAAATGCAGCAACTACAAGTTCATTTTTTTTTTTTGTTTTTTGTTTGTTTGTTTGTTTATTAGTTAGTTTGTTGTTTTTCTTTTTTGTTTAAAAAAAAGCTGAATGTGTAAATAAAAGTAATCCATGACGGTTAAAAAAGATCGTAAATATCTCTTCAAAAGAATTATGAGCAATACTATACATGTATATTTTGAATGGATTTTAGTTCTGATAAACACATTAAAGCAATCTTTTGGCAATTGTTCTATTCGAACAACAAAAAAATATAAAAAAAATAAATAAATAAAAATAAAGATAAAAATAAAAAATAAAATAAAATAAATAAATAAATAAATAAATAAATAAAAATAGAATAAATAAATTTAAATAAACTAAATAAATGATTAAACAAAAAATAAATAAATAAATAAATAAATAAATAAATAAATAATACATAAAATTAAAATAATATATTTCAAATAATAATAGAAAATAAAAAATCAAAATTATAAATTTAAAAAACTGAAAAAGTAAAAACCCATCTGTCATATGCATTCATGTTGGAAAAATTACCAAAAATTGTCTTTTTGTTAAAAACGTTTAAAAGCATGTTGATTTGAAAAGCTTAGCAACTCACGCCGCCTTTTTCATTATAAACCCTTTGGAATTATTTATGTCACCCAAAGACTGTCCGCCGTCAGAAACTCATATACAGCACTTTATAAAAATATTCTGTTTAAAGCTCTAACTAAAAATTTTATTAAAACGATAGCCGTCAGATGTTTTTTTTTTTTTTTTTTTTTTTTTGAAATAAAAACCGTAATAATTAGACAAATCTTTGTTGGTTGGTTGTAATTTTGTTTAACGCCGCATCAGATAATTTCAGTTATTCTCGACGATTGATTTGATTAAATGGGGTTTTCGACGTCCCAGTCAAGAATATTAAATACTTATTTCGAGACTTATTAAATGAAGTGGCAAAAATTCTGACCTTAGCAATGCTCTTTGAGCATTGTGAATGGTTCTTTAGCGTGTCAAGCCTGCCTTTATGCGGTTTTAAAAGTCTCCTTCGAAGAACCCCTTGACTTTCATTTCTAAATGCAGAGTACTTTGCAAAAAAAAAACCATTACTACCAATTTTTAAGCCTTGGCCAGACCCAGCTAGTTTACCGAGTCTATACGCTACAGATAATAAAACCCCAAAATCACATTATCTTGACAACGGGTGAACAAATTCGATACCGAGCTCCTCGAATGTTGTTACAAGGTTTTTGTGTCATCCAGCCAGGGTTCGAACCCATGGCCGCCGGTTCCTGAGACGGGCTCTCTACCACTAAGCCACCGAACCACTTAATTACTACATGCATTTACATTCAATGAACGCTTACTGCTCAGCAGTAACGGCCTGACACGGTTTCAGTTCTATTTAAAGAAGACCACTGACTGACCTTATATCTTAGATTGGACGCTAATAACCTTCATCGAAACTTACAAAACATATCCAAACATTATGTGTGACATTTCACGAAAAAATACCGACTTGTACTTACTTTGTTTGCTTGTAACAAAATCAATCTGACATAACGCTCGATATTTAAATGAAATCACGAACTATTAAAGCTTAAGGATTTAGACGCAATTCAAAATTGGATCATACACATTGCACCAACCTTATAAGTAGGCCGATAGTACCTCCCAGAATGAGAAAATATTACCTTATTGATACCCTGATCATAAAATAATAGCATACTTATATATATTTATCACATCCAGGGTAAATATGGTTAGGTAACATAAGATGATAAATGCTTGTAATTTACAAACATATCCCCCCTTAAGTGTTGGCATTTAATATCCTTTTATCTAATATAGATCTATTATGATTTCAGTAGAAGGTACTTATAAATCGCAGTATGTGTTTACATTTAAAACTTCAATCTTGAGTTTAATTTATGACGATCGAGTAACAGGTTACAAACTTTATTTTAGTTATAATCTATGATAGAAGAACATTTCTACAAAGCATATAGCATTTAGAATTGTTTTGTTATTTAAGGAAGAATTGTTGTTTTTTCACTTCAAATGAAAAAACCTTCAAAATGTAAAACATGTATATTGTGACATAAAGTGACATAATTTCAGAACTGTGAAAAAATCGAATTTAGAAACTTTCACACACACACACACACACACACACACACACACACACACACACACACACACATATATATATATATATATAAAACAAAGAGAAAAAAAATATAATTTCTAAATTAAATAATGCTTTTACATGAGGATGTTTTCATTTTAGGTACTCCGGTTGCCTTTTCCGTCCAGGAATTATCCACCTAGATGTAAGTTAAAAATCTTGACTTTGGCGAAAAACTTCAATATTCGATCACAGTCCACTCATAATTAGTCTAGGGCCTCGGTGGCTGCTGTGTTCTAACGCACGCTTACGCCACTGCGGTAGCTTAGTTGGTAGAGTGCTTGCTCCGTAAGTGGAAGGCCGTGGGTTCGAACCCCAGCCGGGTCTGACCCAAGACTTGAAGTGGGTAGTGACTATTCTTTCGCCAAGCACTCGGCATTACGAAATGAAAGTCACGGTTCTTTCGGATGGGAACTTAAAATAAACGAGGTCCCTTGTTATGGCGTGGCACGATAAAGAACCCTGCTTAATAATGCCATCAGCGCAACCCACAAGCAAAATTTCTGCACTTTTGCCTATAGCTTGCGACGTCTCTATATAAGAGGAATATTCCTGACTGGGACGTTAAACACCATTATTCAACTCTTACGCACGCTTACGAATCACATTGCCTCCAACAGTTTTGGCTTGAACCGTACTCGGGCGGATCTTTTTATTAGAGTTTGTCACGTCAATTTGTCAAAGGTTTTTTTTTTCATGGTAATCTGTTTCTCCACCATCTGAGAACTGAACGCATAGATGTAAGTGAAATTACCAAGACCAGGAGGTAAAACATTAATGTATACTGTACGGAATAAAATTTCCTTTTATCCATATAGTTGACGTATTTTCATTAAAGGTGAGACAACTTAAATGAAAAGATTGACGCCTCATATATGTCAGAATTTTGAATGTGTAATTGAAAAAAAATCGCTTCACTTCTATAAATTTGTTTTATAACAGAATCAATTTCTTTATTTCATTTACATGTTTTAATTTTCTTTACTTTTTTCACGTTGTTATTCAAGACACCAGCTGATATCCCACAGACTACGCAATATCTAATCAAACTTTGAACGTAATTGGGTAATCACACAATGGCTCCAGTAAGACTTGGTTTGATTGGATATTGGACAAGGACACCCTCGTGACGGATATATAAAATTAGAGAGTTAGCAGACGATGTTAGCTATTATAAACGCACTTATCATGTCATGATCGATTGTGTAATTTATATGTATCTGACATGATAAATTGATGAAAACCGTATAGAATGATCAACTTTTAGTCTAGATGAAATCGACAATTTATTCTTCATTTATCGTTTTTCATTAATATGGAACAGCTGATATCCAGAGAACAAAATAAGTGTCTAGAAAAGATCAATCTAAAGGAAATTAAACATCTTCATCTTTATTATAAAGTTAAAAAGAGACTTGACGAATCATTATATATGCTCGTCTATAATTGGCTTGATCATGAAGCTAGACATTAGAACAAAAAGTCAAATATAACGTATCTACTGATTATAACACCCCCGTACAACTTACCGCCTGGGTAAAAAATGCTGATGCGACATTAAACAATATTTCAACCAACTAAACTAACTCAAGAACAGCTTTGCACATACAGTGTGCACGTGAGTGGACGGCTTACTTTGGGAAATACCTAAATACCCTTCAGTGTATTATTTATAATTTGACCCTTGCTAATTTTTTAATTTTCAAACATACGCGTGACGTCATCCTTCATGATGTAAGTCTGTCGTAAGCGGAGACGTTTTGATATTTCTTAAGAATCAAGAATGGATTTTCATAACGTAAAATGCATTAGTAATCTTTGAGGATTCAAGAAGTGGAGTTTGTATTGTTATAACTTCAACTGTCTTTCAAAGCAAACCATCATAACGTACTTGCAAGCATTATTCGGTGTTATTAAATGACGGTGAAATTTTTTGATATTTAAAACTGTAAACGTCTTTCCTAGACAATTCAATGGTTCTTGTGCAAAATAATTTCTTAAAAAAAAAAAAAAAAAAAAAAAAAAAAAACAAAAAAAAAAAAAACAAAAAAAAAAAACCATCGGTTCAAATGTTTGCATAATCGAAATGAAAAAAAAATGAATAAAAATTGTTGTATAATCCCAAGACTTAGTGTATGTACCGTGATTTATAATGCAACTATAATCAAAAATAAGCATCAATGTTTTTGTTGTTTGCTGTCAATAGCCAGTGTAACCAAGAAAGTGAAACAACACATGTATGACGTCAAGAAGTCAAGAAAGACAAACACGGGGACTTATAATTCAAATTAATATCTAATTAAAATTTATACTTTGGACAGGCATGGCAATATTTGTGGGTCATCTACAAACTATATTTATTTGACAGACATGGTAACCTTTTTTTTCATTTTTGTTCAACTACGTGTATTTAATATATTCCTAGACCAAAATGGCGAATTTTTTCCGATTGTCAAAAAAGAAAAAAATTAAATAAGTAAATAATATTAATATAATAATAATAATAATAATAATAATAATAATAATAATAATAATAATAATAATAATAAAATAAGATAAAAAATAAATAAATACAATTTTTTACCCTTACTGCGAGATTTACTATTTCTTTCTATTTTGCACCTTTACCTTCATTATAATCGTGGTCACTTTCATCCACAACCTTATCTTGAAGCGAATAATTTAAAATTACAAAATTCCCTTATCCACCCACACTCACAACAAACCACAAAATTACCTCCCAAAAAAAATTATAATTCTTAAAACCACGGATGAACTTTGTCAAAATGAATTATTTCACAATAAATATATTTTCCCTCAACTTTATTAATGGGTTTAACTAAACTCTTTAAGATTCGAAATAAGGAATAAATCTTTTAATTTAATTTAATAGCGTGATTTCTACCAACGATCTTCGATTTTACAAGGAATAGTAAAAAAACAAATCAATCATATCGTGTTTTAACCCCTGATTTATAATCTGTAAAAGCGTTTATCACCGATATATCGTCTTTCAGACGTTTTAAGTAACCGTTAAAAGCTTTTAAGAAACGCTTTTTTCGTTATTTGTTTTATTTCTTTTAAGAGTTGCATCTTTGGGCTCGTTAACGTGTTATAGTTAAAGTCAAATTTCAACCTCATGTCAGCTCAAAAAACTATTTCTAAAAATAGAATACACAATCTGTTAGTTTTTTTAAGTGTCTAACGAATCGCTCTGTTTCATTTAGTCTGTGTTGCCAGAAAGACGAAAACAAAGCAGTCATGAGACAATAGAAAATCTCAGCCAGGTTTAAATTTCCCCTTGATAAATAAGCATAAGCTTAATAGGTTCTCAAGAAAGATAGGTTTGTTTTATTTTGTGCTTTCTTCTTTTTTTTTTTAAATTTGATTACTTTTTCCAAAACTGACAGACCGGGTACCAGTAATGGTATCACAATTTTACTCTTCCTCCTTTTTAAATGTTATGAGCATCAAGCATAATGCATATCACATTTCAATTGACAAAGTACTAGGCGTTTTCTATGCTCAATGTCCAATATTCCAAGTTGCAATTTGCTGATCGCGAGCTATTAACTGTGCTAAGTAATCTCCAAACTATAATACAAGCGCATCCCTATCTATCAACCGAAATTTGTACAACAGAAAATTCCTCCTTTTTGTATACAAGTACACGAATAACAATATTCTGAATAGTATGTTTTAAAAACAATCATGTAATGTTTCATCAAGGTTTAATAATTCCAAATCATTTATTTATATACTTTTTTGTTTTTATCGGTGCGAATATACATGTAGGATAAATCAAATTTCATCTTCTAAATCCCAGTAAGCGGATGATTTGGCTTTTTAAAAATTTGTACTTTTTTTCTTCAACTAAAATCTAGCTTTTCTTAAGAGTTTCAAATTTTCTTTTCATCCCTTTTCCAAAAACATACTTTTTGAACTTTTAAAACCCTTTCGTTATATTTAAACAGGTAAAACAGACTTTTATTGATTAAAATGTTAAGTTAGCTTGTCAATCGTCTGATTAGACACTAATTACATTCATATGTTACAGACACGAAAATTGATCAAAAATATTGATTTTTGTAATTTTTTTTTAACTCAAAGTCCTTCAAATATTAAATTTCCAAAAAAATTCAATAAAGGTATACATAACTGTATTTAAATATGCATGAATTAACAGGCTTGTAAAATTTTAATGTGTGGATAGATCTCGCAATGATAATCGCTTGGAACAGGTAGTGTCATAGAAAGCATATTTTGAATGTATTAAACGATGAATTTAAAAAATGGCTTCATAAAAGTTGTTATATTTGGTGCAAAATGGAAAAAATCTGTATAGTTATTCAAAATGTTTTTTTGAATCATCACAGAACGTTCAATTTCAAATTGCATTTTACAAAAACCATGGTCGATTTTCATTTCATTTTAAAATTTAAGTGATATTAAGTTCGAGTTTTGTTACGCAATCAAAAGATTTCACTGCATCTGTGTAAAAAATTACACGATTTTTTTCTGACAGTAGAAATTGTAGAATGATAATAAGAAAAAAACCCATAATGAATTTACAATATTTTTATAATAATAATCAAAATTTAATAACAAATTATTATTATTATTATTATTTTGCTTGAAAAAGACAATTTTTTATTTGTTTAATAATTTGTACATTGATTCTGCCCTAGCAATAAGTCACGTGATATAAATTATGTTTGATGATTAGAAGACTGTTTTGTCTAGATTTTGAAGCAAACGACATAACCAGAACAATGGCGAAAAAGATGAAAAATAAAGGGTGCACAACATTGTAGAGGTCTGGTAAACAACATTAATGTTTGGAGCCACTTAGTTTGTGACAGTGAATTATGCAAAACATCTATTAAAAATCAGACTAAATTGAATTAAGTTTAGTATATTTCCTTTACTTCAGACTAGTCGTAACCGAAATTTGTTACAGTTATCCGCTGTAAACATAAAATATTTCTATAGATTAAAAAACTGTTACTGCTAAAAAATAGCAACATTTACACCGGAAGTGATGTTCTTCGTGACGATTTACGTCGTATGCGCAAAGACATCCACCATTTCAAACATGTTAAATCCGCATAAAAGCAACACTTTCCTTTCTATAGCAATATTTTGTGGTTACTGCAAATGCGGAAAACGATTTTAGTTACTACAAGAAGTAAAAAATACCAAACTTTATTTAAGTTTATTAGATTATTAATAATGAAATTTTATAATAATTCTCTCTTACAAACATAGTGACTCAAACAGTAATCACACTTTATATGCAATATCTGATGCCTGATTTGTGTCAGTCCCGTCTTATCTTTGACTAATACAAATTAACATGAACTCAGAAAAAATGTCATTGACCACGGAGAAAAGGTCAAACACAGTAATGGTAACAAATTGAATCTTTCTCTACTTGTCCTTGAGAAATAAACTTTCATGTATCGGAACTAATGTTTTCTATTCCTATAAATTAATCAACAAAATGGACATTACTATAAATCCTGTAATAATACTGTAAATGTTTCAGAATAAAACATTTTATATGATCCTTGACGTAAGCAACACTCACAATGCATTATATCAAACATCAATGCGGCATCACAGGACATCAGGTTTTAAGCTGTTGAAAATTTAATTATATAATAACATTGTTTCTTCCATGTTATATGCCAAAATATTTCCCAAGGTTAGATGGCATAATGCACGACCCGAAAGGGGAGTGCATTATGCCATCTAACCTTGGGAAATATTTTTGCATATAACATGGAAAAAAAACAATGTTATGATTATTTTTACTATGAATGTCTTTGTTTAAATTGAAATTTTGTAAACAAATTACAAACCGGTTCCAAATAAATTATTGATATCTTTTTGTGTGTTTGAGTGTTGTCGGGAGATTGTCTTTTTCAGTTGAATCACAGACCGCTTGGTTGCGTAAAGTGCCGTGGTCAATGCTTAAGAAATTTTGTTTACAATCTATGTTTGTCTTTTTCAGTTAAATCACGGACCGCTTGGTTGTGTAAAGTGCCGTGGCCAAGTTTGTTTACAATCTATGTTATTACCAGACATTCCTTGAACGTTCGAATATACTTACAATTCAAACGCAGTAACGATTGTGAATTATGTGTCCCATATATATGGTTGTGACTGCACCCATATTTCATCACGTGACAATAGGAAGCTCTGCATCCTTACTCACGTGCGTGTAATATGCCATGTTCTATGCGATGGCATAATACACGCTCCCATTGATTTCAATACAAAAAATATGCCAAAATAGTATTGATGCAATTATTATTAAAGAAATTTACATGAATAGTAATAATACACCAAAGTAACTTGCTTATATTTAAGCAGTTAATTCATGAAAGATACAGGAATTCGGAATGTACAGAGAAAAAGTACCTACAAATAAATAAATAAATAAATAAATAAATAAATAAATAAATAAATAAATAAGATTAAAAAGATAAACGCAAACAAATATTGTTTACAACAATTTACAGCTTCAATTGGATTATCAACTAAAGATATTATTATTAACTGCTATGGGATCGTAGTTACAATTTTGTGAAACATGCAGACAGATACTCTACAAGCTCACCAGTGTTAAAGGTGTCATGTGCTGATTTTAAATTCCATTTTAAAATAATGCATTCAAAATCAGCACGAGTTTTCATGTGCTGATTTTGAATTCTTATTAAATAATGCATTCAAAATCAGCACAAGTTGCCATGAGCTGATTTTGAATTCCTATTAAAATAATGCATTCAAAATCAACACAAGTTGTCATGTGCTGATTTTGAATTCCTGTTAAAATAATGCATTCAAAATTAGCACGAGTTGTCATGTGCTGATTTTGAATTCTTATTAAATAATGCATTCAAAATCAACACAAGTTGTCATGTGCTGATTTTGAATTCATTTTAAAACAATGCATTTAAAAGCAAAGTTGACATGTGTTGATTTTGAATTCCTGTTAAAATAATGCATTCAAAATCAGCACAAGTTGTCATGTGCTGATTTTGAATTCCTATTTAAATAATGCATTTATAAGCACAAGTTGTCATGTGTTGATTTTGAATTCCTATTAAAATAATGCATTCAAAATCAGCACAAGTTGTCATGTGCTGATTTTGAATTCCTATTTAAATAATGCATTTATAAGCACAAGTTGTCATGTGCTGATTTTGAATTCCTATTAAAATAATGCATTTACAAGCACAAGTTGTCATGTGTTGATTTTGAATTCCTATTAAAATAATGCATTTATAAGCACAAGTTGTCATGTGCTGATTTTAATTCCTATTAGAACAATGCATTTATAAGCACAATTGCCATGTGCTGATTTTGAATTCCTATTAAAATAATGCATTTAAAATCAGCACAAGTTGTCATGTGCTGATTTTGAATTCTTATTGAAATAATGCATTCAAAATCAACACAAGTTGTCATATGCTGATTTTGACTGCATTGTTATTGAAAAAGAAATTCAAATTCAGCACATGACAGAGGATAAAGCTAATCAAATATCAACACATTTACACATTTCAGTAAGGTTTAAAGACCATCTTAGTTGAAAAAGATATATATATATATATATATATATATATATATATATATATATATATATATATATATATATATATATATATAATATATATATAATTTTTGTATCTATATCTTTCAGAGTATTTGTTGGAACAAGTCCTTTTGGCAAAAGTGCGATATACAGAAATGTGTACATGCAGGTTTTGTTTTCGCCTGGAATTTTCTTGACAGGCATACTTCCTATATCGTAAATTTGTATATGCTCTAAAATTTGCAATATGCATAGAACAGAATGTAAATAATCTGTAATACATTTCTGATGAAGTTCATTCATTTATTACATATTTCCCTAGTGTAGAAGTACTTAAATGTAAAGGGGATATTCTTAAGAAGGTGTTATTGTTCAAGCAAAAACTTCGAAATTGTTTATGTTTCGCACCTGGTCCGAACCGAACTTTATCTGGCAAAATTGAAATTTGAATAAGTTAAATTTTTCCAGAAAATTATGAATTTAAAATCTTTTCATGTGTATTTTATCAATTTTTATGTTTTTTTTTTAAAAATAATTTAAAATATAGTTCAATTAAAATGATCAAAACCTGATTTAAAAAATGACTCAATTAAGAGATGATTATGAAGCTACTGGTTATTAGCTAAAACATTTTGTTTCTTGAGAAGGTTCGACATGCAATCAAATTGCAACAACAATAAAGTAATGCATTTTTATCACGTTAAATGTTGCACGGAGAGCATCATCTTAAAGTGCGTTTGACCTGAACAAAGTAAAAAGCAGGTGTCGGATTATATTTTGTGATTGTAAATTATATATATACCATGATATTTGTTAACATTCACCAGGAGAAAGTAAAACACATCATATAGAAAAACAACAACGCAAAACACCCACTTAATCTGTAATCAGAGATATTATCAAAAGACATGTATAGCGTATAAAACCAGAAAATACAACAAACAATGGCAAAGAAAACGGTTCTCAACCTTGTATTTGGCAAGAGTTTCATATACAGAACAAGTGTGCTGTTATATCTAATGACAGTTTAATGAGATTATAACAAATAACACGAATAGAAAGAAAAACAAATAGGTTATATATAAAAAGAAAAAAAATAAATAATAAAGACATATACATCTATTGAAAACAAATAAATATTACACATATACGATATTTGAGACGTAAAGAAAGTATCGTAGAACCTATATATTATTATACAAATTAGTGACGGTCGACTATTGACACTGAATCAAGTAGGTTCAATATACATGTTGGCACAGTATCGTGTGTCTACATTAGAGAGGTCATTACAAGTTAATATCAACAAATGAAGACAATCATTTCCGTGAATCAATGAATCAATCAATCAAATGAATGAATGGACGAATGAATGAATGAATGAATGAATCAATCAATCAATCAATCAATCAATCAACCTGTCAGTCAATCAATCAATTAATAAATCAATCGATTTATAGATCTTTCATTCATCCATTTATATATCCCGAAATCAGTTATCATTATTTTCTGATGAACCGTCAATAGCGATTATTTAAAAAAAAAAAAAAAAAAAAAAAAAAAAGGACGTGGATGTCAGACAGATATAACTTTATAAAAGTTTTTCATTTATCTTTATAATGTAAGTGGTTTTAGTACACTCAGGTTACCCCTGTCATCTTAGAAGTGGCAGTCTCCGTATAAACGAAGCATCTTGACTGAGGCGTATAGCATCCCTGTTCTATTTCTATGTACTTCGATTCCTATACGTCTCGTCATTTGTTTTGGTTTTAACTGTGGTAATTCAGTTAGCAAATGAACTAAGAATGGATATTGATTAAGAGGCGAATCTTTGGTAGTAATTCAGACATTTTAACTTTTGCGGTGTTATAGAGATTTATTGAGCTTGATGGGGATTAACTACATGTTCTTACGTAAACTTAACAATTACGTTTCAGCATGTGTCATTCACTGAATTCTTCTTGGACAATCAATTTTCCTAATTCATTATGAGATAAAAATAACCTCAATGATGTTATTATACTCATTGGTTTCACAAAAGAGACAAGAAGTTTGATGAATCGCAAACGTTTTACACGTTTAAATATGGTAAATTATGCATAGGTGTATTGTATTACGCAACCAGAATTTTAAGTAAACAATACGTTTAAATGAAGTTATGTAAATTCGAAGGATAGTTACAATTCAGTAAGAAGGGTCCTCAATTTATTTGAATAACCAGAACAGCTGATTTAAGTAAACTCTAAAACGTACCACCTGTTGTTTTATTAGAGTTAGTCATCAAGTCACTCATTGATAATTGTTAATATTAATATTGTACCTAAGTAAGTAACCAGCAATTTTTTTAAAAATGACTTGCATCGGAAAAGCAACGAGATGTATTTAACAAAGCATTTCTGAATGTATTTAACAAACAACTTTTTAATGTATCTAACGATAAAATTAAAAAAACAGTCTTATGACAGTATAAGTAAAAAAACGAATTTACATTTTTTTTAAATTCAATAACCTTACCACAAACAATAATTAAATAAATCAATTAAAATTTTTAAAAAAATTATGCACAATTTTTTTAACGACTAGAGCTTCACACATTGATATAGGTTTGTTAAATATTACCATCTCTGGTTTGATTAGAACTGTTCATCTTCTTGTTTTAAGAAGTAATTTAGTAAAATATAAGTTAAAAGTCAGTATTCTCTTTTTATAGACTAATTCATAACCAATTCCGTAACAGGTGGAGAAAGTATTAATATTTTGTCAAAAGGAAAAGTTTGTTTTTTTTTTTACAGATTCATATAGTAAATTTTATCTCAACATTATTATTTTTAAATTACTACCTCAACATTTTCACAAGATGTTTTATCAATGCATCTTGTATCAATACCTCTTAACGTTTGTGCAGAACATTCTGGAAAAGGTTAACAAATAACGTCGTTTTAGAGAAAGCGTCAGTTGTATGATTTCGAGCTGCTGTTGTAATGAGTCCCATAAATGCAAAATATCACCCATCTGGTGACAATGAGTCGGAATGTTGTAAAAAATTTCATGTTGAACGAAATTTCTGTTTTTCAGACATATTAGTTCTGATGGCCCTTGCAACGAAAGCGGAACGGCGTGTGTGTGAACCTCAATTGGATTATATAAGACATTATAATATGAGATACCTCTTCCATAAGCACTAGGCATTAAGAGGAACATGGTTGAGACAGGCTTACTGAGTGTCAGTATAACGTGACAGGGGATAGGTATGCTTGTCTTTGGCATACATGACTCTGTGACTAAGCACGTTAAGTCAGCCTGAATGCGCGCTAGTAAATGACAGAACACAAAACACGATAGCAAATCTTACACATACACAAACTTGTTCTTGTTAATCCTTGTAGTTTTGATTGCTGTTGTCGAGTTTAGCTGAAAAAATTGTTAAAGCGCCGTATAACATCATAACAACAAACAGTTGTAAAAAAAAGCTACCATAAAATATTACATTCAACTTAGTTATCGTCCTTGTCGGAATTGATATAGGTTAAAGACCAATGCCTAAAGTCAAAGAGCGTAATAATCATACAATTGACAATGATCTTCGTAGTCTATTTTCAGAATTCTGTCTCGGTATTATGTAAATTTTATCAAATAATGAGACATTATAAACCAAAATTAAGTACAATAAGATGTACTCTCGTACACTCGCGCTAGACGCAGACAAATTTATTAATCAAGGATGATAAAATGATGAACTCCAGTAAGCAAACAGAGCAGACACTCAAATATCTATTACTTTTAATCTGTGTGAAACAGTTAAAAAAATCACGCACTAGTATAGCCGTACCTGTAATCATCTTTTCTACAGTCTGAATTTATAAGATAATGTGATAACGTTAAAAAAGACAATATATTATAAGCCTTTATCATAAAATTGGTATTTTTCACTTTAGTTTTTTCAAAGTAACTTCCGGTTGTTAATTTTGTTTCCATAATTCCTCTCTCTCTCTCTCTCTCTCTCTCTCTCTCTCTCTCTCTCTCTCTCTCTCTCTCTCTCTCTCCCCGGAATTATTCCCATTTTTCTCAAAATCTTTTTATTGAGCCTAATAAATAACTTTCTGGATTATTTTTTAAAAAAATCTCTTTTTGTTTTGAAACGAAAACTATTCTCTGTATTACCAGTTTTAAACGAAATTTTATTCAAATCAAGAAAGATTTTTTTCCCATGCCATGTTGAGACAATATTGTTAGTTTTTTGTGTTTCTTATAAACGAAACTTAACAAATAAAGACTTTAAAATTGATATAAATTAGGCTGAAAATTAAGATTTTCATTTTTTCCTTTCCCTTTTTTTAAATTAAAAAAACATTATCCCTCCCAAATTTGATCACATAGTCATCATTATAGAGGTTTCTGAAAGTTATTTAAATTTAAATTATCTCAAAAAGAAATATAAACTTTGTGGTAGATCTCGTATATTGTACAAAGTAACTGTTCAGTAATTACATTATATCGTTTAATACGATAATTTTCTACATTTTAAATTGATCTTTATGGCAAATTGTATAGCGTTATTTTCTTTAAAACCAATTATTGTTTTAATGAAAAATAACTGACTCGTATGAAGACCACTGACCAACCTTTACACAAATGTTTATATTGCGGTTTGAAATGACGAATTAAAATGACATTTTTTGTTAACCTGATATAATGTATAATTATGTATGTGAAACATCATATTAATTTTACAATGGTAATTAAAAAAAAATAAATAAATTGTTTTCGTATGATAAAAAGCGACACAAGCATGGAGTTATAAAGTGGGCATGCAATGGAAGGTTAACCTAAATTTTATTCGATTTCAAATTGCTGGATCGATATATGTCAAGAACACACATGTCAATATTTATGTATAGGTATGCAAAAGTTTTTGCGTTTTCTAACGGCATAAACTTTCATGAACCACACGTGCAGTTAGAGGATCGTTAAATCGTTGTAGCCTTTAAAAGTAAACTTAAGCATTTTCTTTTTAACGAAGGTAAAAATTCGAAAATAAAATAAATTGGTTTCGGTTCGTAGAAATAAAATTGATATTTTATGTTTTAATTTATACTTTCTGTACATGTACATAAAACAAACAACCGTTTTTCTGCTTTTTTTGTAAATCTATTATTTTTTATATAGATTTGTATTATTTTTAAATTTTTGTGAGATAATTCTACCATAATTTTTTTCAGTACTCTTAATATTATTGAACACCAAGAATGTGACAACTCCACAATTTTTTAACCTAAAATGTCGTGAGATATATTTATTAAAAGATTTTTTTTTAAAATATCATTTATGCAGTGTTTTTAACGTGGTTTTAGAAAACCTTTTTTCAGATTTTCGCGATGAGAGCCAACTGGTAATAATCTCGAAGAATTAATCAAACTAGTCATACCGAGTGCGACATGTATGTATTGAAATGTTACATTTTTTACGACTTTCTGTTAAGGTGCTAGCACACAGAGTGAGTACACCAGTCAAACATACAACTCGCCCAGTAAATTATACTGACATGAACCAGTCAATACTCTGTATTCTTATTGCCTAGCGTCAGATGTACCCACGTGCTTACGGATTACTGTGTGTCTGAATGCCTCGTCTCAAATTCCAATCGGGTCAGACTTCTTTAGTATGATCAACCCAAATTTCGTTCTACCCCTCAGCAACTATTTTATTTAACAACAAGTGGTCCTTAATATTCACATTTAAAAATCTTAACTAAGTCCTATTTTAACGTAATCAACATTCTATAAGAGTTACTTCTTTCAGAACTGCAATTAATTATTCTCCAAAGAAGAAAATAACGGTGTCGACTACATAACAATTCAATCTAGGCCATAGAGTGTTAATACAGATTAAAAAATACACCAAATTTTAATTAAACATGAATACCTAATGTGTTTGTGCCCTATAAATGTCATTGTTGGTCGTTGTTCAGAATACTATAATTCAATCGTGATTATTGATTATTAGTCAGTTAAGGAGTTAATTGAGCTTGTGATGTGTTTGATACATTGCCCAATACTTTGATATATATGGAAAGGCAGATTCTCCATTATCATCACTTTCAGAATCAACACTTCAGCTGAGCTTTTGAAAAACGACACATTGACCTAGCGCCGAAAAACGATTATATATATATATATATATATATATATATATATATATATATATATATATATATATATATATATATATATATACATATATTTACAGTACAGGCCTGTCGAAATTTAAACACTTTAGTGCCGAATTAGTGCTGACTCAGCTACTCGGCAGTTATGTCTCGGCCAATAGTAATCAACAGCTCGGCACCTTTTCAGCAGCTACTGTCCATCGCTCGGCTGTTTTTCGGCCACTTTTTGGCTGCTCGGCTCCTCGGCACTTTTTCGGCTACTCGACCCCTTGATCGTTAGCTATGAAACATCAGTTCAGAAAACATGCCTGCAGTTACGCGTATATCGCCATATTTTACAGAGAAAATTGTGAGATTATCTAACTCTGGGGTACGTCAGAGAGATCAGTAGGAAAATTAGTAGAGAAGATAATGATAAATTATTTCATTCGTTAATGATAAGGACTTTAAGTGCAAAGTAAATAGATTAAACAAATTAAATAATAATAATAATAATAAAAATAATAACAAAGCTAAAAATAATAATAAATTTAAAAATAATAATAATTTTTTAAAAAAAGATAAATAAATAAATGATAAAAATAAATAAATAAATAAATAAGATAAATAATAAAATACCATTAAATAAATAGACGGTGGAAAAGATACATATGTGATTGTTTTTTTCAGAATTGCATAAATTTTTATATTTCATTATGGAGCGGGATTTTAAAAACAAAAAACTGGACTTCTGCCATCGCTCATTAAATGTACCTACACAGGTAAACATCGGGTGTCATAATCCTAACTTCTGTTAATCCCATGTCGTTATCAGATACCTGGCTTCAATGCACGACGTTCAAAACCTTCTCAGTACCAAGACAAAAGAATGTCGAACAAACGGAGTTTTATTTCCACACATTGTCTCCGAGATCGGCCAGATTCCCACACCTGTCATCAAACTTTTGATTTAGCAGAAAGTCGTTTAAAACGCTGTAGAAACTTGTTCTCTGACCCTGTTGATATATGAATATAATTAAAAATATACAATTGATCTCTCTCAATGTAAATTGCTGGAAAAAAATCACATATGTATCTTTTTCACCGTCCATTTATTTAATGGTTTTATTTATTTATTTATTCATTCGGTATATTTTTATATATACAATTAAACATTAATCTCTCTGATATTAGTGCCCGAGACTTGGCTACTGAGAGACCGAATGAACTGCCGAGTCGAGGACAGTTCAAAGTGCCGAGGAGCCGAATAAGTTGCCGAGACTTGGCCACCGAGTAGCCGAGCTGTGGACAGTTCAAGTTGCCGAGGGGCCGAGAGTTGACAACTTTTCGGCCACTAGTTGTCCACAGCTCGGCCTCACGGCAGCCGAGTCTCGGCTCCTTTTCGTCAGCTCAGTGTTAAACTTTCGACAGGCTTGTACTGTATATATATATATATATATATATATATATATATATATATATATATATATATATATATATATATATATATATATATATATATATATATATATATATATTCTTTTTTTAAAAAAATTCGCAAATGAAATAATTTTTGTTGTGTTTTAAATGAAATAAACAAATAGAGTAAAGTAATTCTTTCGCTTATATCGAGGCGGTCAGTATTTCTATGGTAGAGGAGATCGGGTTGCCTGCGAAGAAAACCACAGATTTTCGGCTAGCAAATTCGACAACTTTCTCATACAAAAATCCGCCCGAGTAAATTTGAAAGGTGATAGCGCGCTTTAGACCAATCAGCCACCGAGATCCTTACTCTAAAAACGTTTGCTTTGAGATGGAAAAAAGTGATTTTGGGCTGGAATAAAACGCTGGGCAATAATTAATGCAACTAGGAACATGGTGAAGCAGACGAATGAAACTAATCAGGCGATGATTAAATAGAAAAGTACAGAACAGGGAATAAAATAAACTAGTTGATAGCCAATGCAACAAAGAACATGACATGCAGACAAATCAACCAAACTATCCGATAGTTGAATAAACAAGGGCAAAACAGATGGGACAAACAAAAAAAAACAAAAAAAAACAAATAAACAATAAGCAAGACAAAGGCATTACAAATTAGACGAAAAAAGTGACAACCATGACCATAACAAAAACAGACCAACAAAACAAACCAGGCAATACTTAACAACTCAAGGACATGACAAAGCAGACGATGATAGCCAATACAACAAAGACCATAACAATGCAAGCGAGGAAAACACTAAGTGATGGCAACCAGATAAAAATAAAACAGAGTAGACAATAAATAAATGAATAAATAAATAAATAAATAAATAAATAAATAAATAAATAAATAAATAAATAAATAAGGCGATGGTCAATCGACAAAAACATGATCAAGCAGACAAACAAATCAAACGAAATAATTGACAACTGAACTTGAAAAGAAAGACGAATGAAAAGTTAGGTGCTAGTCAATACAAACACAAGAACATGACAAAACAGACGAACAAAACAAGCTAGGCAATAGTCATCCAGACAAGGAGAGGACGGATCAGACGAATAAGATTAACTACATGTAGTTAGACAGACAAGGGAAAGTGGAAATATACAAATGGAGTAAATTTATTAGCTAAAACCACAAAGAACAATGACATAGAAATAATAAATAAAAAAGACAAAATAAATACATTTTTAAACTTCCAATTAAGAACAAAATTACTTGATGATGAAAAACGATTTAAAAAGTTAACGGAATTTGCTGATCATTTTTTTATTCCCACATTAGAGTTTCTTCTTTCTTAGTATTCTATTACCAAAGAATTACAAAAATTACCGTCTACTAATAGGAAACTTGGTTAATTAGATGAGTGATCTGCCCGTTCGGTAGATCAGTTTTTATTTATCAAAAACTCAGATAATTATTTATAATTAGACTTATAATTATTTGACCATAATATTTTCGATGTTTTGAGGACAAAATTTGCTAGTTCTAAAATAGGATATAAAAACTATTTGTTGGTTTTCGTGGTCTATGCCATTTATGGTTTAAACCCATTTGTGTTTGCTTTCAAATCAATTTAAACAAATCTTGATGAAAACTTGTCATCAGAAAGAACACTTCGATCATTGTCAAATCAGATAATAGAACATTCCAGAAGACCGTTTAGAAACGCAAGTTTGTTACGCAATAAAAACATTATTTAGTCAGGTTTATATAACTTTAAACTGATAATCGATAACTTTGAATTCTTGATTTAATTTTTAGTTTACTAATTATTTTAGCGGTCTCTTGAAAGCATCTTAAATTATTTAATATCTTTATTTTTGTTTTTTATTCCGTGAATGTCATCCATCTCGGATGCATTTTGTCTGTAAAATAACAAGTATTACATAACTGGTCCATCTAACTATTTATTTGATGAAAATAGAAACTTTGCTTCAGTAATTCGTCTTCCATTTCAGATACTTAAGGCGTGGTTAAATGATTTTAGTTTCGCACATAATACTCTACAACAGGGGGAATGATCTACTTTTTGTTTAATTTTGGTGCCATTATAAATTGACTTTTTTCTCTCGTGATGTAACGTAATTGTACGAGCGCCCCCAGGCAAGATGCATACTAACAAAAGCCAAGCCTACATACAATGCGAATTTGTAAGAACGTTTATGTCAGGAAAATTAAATAATTAAATTACATTAAAATTTTCAAATTAAATTAAGGAACTTTTTTCTACAGTTTTCTATAAGGTAATATATATATATATATATATATATATATATATATATATATATATATATATATATATATATATATAATTATGTGTGTGTGTGTGTGTGTGTGTGTGTGTGTGTGTGTGTGTGAGACAAAGCGATATAAATCCATTACCGCAACGGCCACTACTGAGTTTATTTGATGCAGATCGGTTATTTTCTTCCACGACTTCTGAATTTGAATTTACTTCGATGATATTTACTTTGCCTAAAACGTAAAACGCCATAAAACGAAACACAGCCACAAAGAATTTAGTTAAAATACGTTCTTGACACTCGAAAAAACACAACAATAAATAAATAAATAAATAAATAATAATAAATACAAATAAATAATAAAAAATAATAAAACGGATGATGGCGCTAAAAATATGAATTCGTTCTACTACCAAAAAGGCCAGTAATGAGGCATATATGACGTCTCAAACGTATATGACTGTATATATTTTAACACGATGATCCAACAGGTTATTATTGTTCTCCCGGTTACAAAGCTTAGTGATATAAACTTTAAAGGCATAAAGTGTAAACTGCATGAAATTTTTCTGACAGTGTGTTTAAACCAATTTTCACGAAACAGTTGATTAAAAAAATAATAACTATTGTATTTTGACAAGAAGAAACGTTTTAGAACGGGAACAATTCATTCCTTGTTGTATGTCTAAAATGAAATGCAGCATTTATGAACGTTCAATCTTAATTGAAAATCAGAAGATAGTTTCGAGGATTTGGAAAACACTGATTATTGTTTTTACAAGAACTTTATTATAAGGCACTTCACAATTTTAATCATAGGCAAATCAATTCTACAGACAAAAAGATACCATAAAACGAAAAAGACCTTTCTTTGATTTTATTGAAGTCTTTAAAGTGCTTTAAATTGTGAATATATAGGTTCCTTGAAAGAACTGATTAATTATTAATATTTGAAATAACGGATTAATAACATTTTGTTTTATGTTTTCTCCACAATTGTAATGACTTTTAAAATTTTTCAAAAATGTGCTTTTTAAAGAGAACTTCCGTTTCTTTTTATTTTTTAAAATTGTTTAACGTACAAAATGTTGTTATTCCGGTAAATTACAGAGGAAGAATTTCGTAACCATCATATATATATATATATATATATATATATATATATATATATATATATATATATATATATATAAACAAACAAAAAACAAACAAATAAACCAAAAAATAAATAGATAAATAAATAGATTGATAAATAAATAAATAAATAAATAAATAAATAAATAAAAAAATAAATAAATAAATAAAATAGTTCAAAACGAACTTCATTTGCTTTACGAGATGAATAGTTGAGTAAGTTTTTTCAGTGTTTTGGTTGTTCTTCTTATAAGGATTAATAACGATTGTAAGATGCATTTTTACTAAGGGAATACTAGTCATAACATCAGTTGCAAGAGTAACACATCAATCTCTTGAAATATATGTTTAAATATGTACATGTAAGTATGTTTAGAAAGCTTTGCCCCTTCTCCTTCATTCTTTTTTTTGTAAAATTTATAAATAATCCTTTTTTGAAACGAGGATTTTTGTTCCCCGTCGACAAAATGTGGACATTTTGCTATTCTAGTGTCATATGAAAAATGACGTCAATACACGTCAGTACCATAGAATGACGTCAGTAGCCTTGGAGATAGTGTGATAAGTTCAATATCATTTTGATTAAACGGTTTCATCATAAAGATTTTTTGACAATTGAAAACATAAACTGCGATATAATTGTATTCGTTAATTTTTTTTTAAAGAAAACAATTTTACAAATTTGTTATTTTTATTTAAAAAGTTTGAGGTTACAAGTTAAATATGTCCTTATCTTAGTTTATTGTTTCGAACGTCAAAATATATTTGTTCCACGCTATTTTTTTTAATATTGATGTAAACCTACTTTACCAAACGGAAGTCTAAAGCGAGGGCCTAAGGATAATACCATTTCTGAATGTCTAATTGCCTATGAAATGAATTTGCTTACTTTCATTCCAAAATAGTTGTCGCTGGTCAGTGTTGTTTTTCACGGGGCACTTCGATACACTCTACTATATCAAAATTTAAAAAGAGAACATAGCTAAGCACTCAAATTACTTTACTTTATCGATCTATTTTTACATTATGTGAGACACTCTGTACTTGTCTGATTCGTGTTTTTGAGAGGTAAATTAAATAATACTTTATCAACCTGATTGGACTCTGTATTTACAATCGACCAAAATCAATGAGGAGTTTCTACAGTATGTAATGATTCAATTCTGTCTTGTTTGTAGTCGATTTATCTTAGTTTTCTATTAGCCTTGTCTGTATTACAAAATTTAATTTTTCAAATACTGGAAAAAAATCATCGATTTCTTAAAAGCAATTATATAAGGCAACATGTGTTTGATTTTAAGAAACACGATTTAAACTGTAAAACTATCTCTAAGATTGAAGAGTTCACTATTTTGTTTTCCTGTATTAGGGATTACGTAAGAGACATATTTCTCAAAGTTATATATTTGAAATACAAGAACGAATTTCGTTTTGAAAGATGATTTGTTTTATAAAAGCTGCAAGCAGTTTAAAATCAGACAGTGTACTTAAAGGTTCAAAACTTAAACATCAAAATTACAGAAGATTTTGCAATCTTCAACTACATACAAATTGTATATTTATAGTATAAGTTAAACTTTATCAATTTGAACCAAATTTAGAAAAAATTAAACTTGATGATGAAAAGTTTAAACGTTCCGAGGGACCTTAAAATTTGTCTTTCCGCGTTGCTTACCGTTAAATCAGAACAATTTGTTTATGTTAATACTTTCACATTACCTTTAGCTGACGTTTAACTTCGTTCTTTGTTGTCATACTAAATGTTAACCATGCTTGACATTGTTCAATATTATGCGATTCAAAACTGGTCTTTAAGTAACATCATATCTGTCACAAATTTGTTCATATCTTTGAGCCAGCCAATCACACTTGATTAATAAATATTTCATTTATGTTTGGAAACGAAAACAGTTGATAAAACCATTCTGAAAGATAGATAAAACGTAATTATTAATGCATGATGACTACTAACAGTTTTTCTAATTAAATAAATAAAGAAAAATTTAATTCAGAAGGAGAAATTTCGGGAAAAAGAAAAAAAGGGTACAATGTATATAAATAATGTTGTATATATGTAATCCACTTAGTCACCTTCAAATATTTATTGAAATCACTAACGAGATCTTGGTAATAAAAATATCCAGGCAATCTATGGTAATGAAATCCTAGAAACTTTAAATGTGTTTTACAGAATTGGTAGTTCCCTTGAGTGATATTTGTTAAAGCCTATATTTATTGGCTTTGATCTAATTCGAAATTCGTTTAGTAAAAAACTAGACAATCTATCATAAGAACGTTCATAGAAAATTTGAAAACACATTAGCACAGTAACCCACAACTCGAATAAAGAAAATGTGTATGTCAAGAATACAAATATTTTAGCAGAAACGTCCATTAATTAAAGATCTAAAAATTCTTTATGCGTTACGAGTTCGAACTTATTTGTAAAATTTTTTATATTATGGAAAACATTCTATTGTTGTTTAGTTTTCATCAGAACAGTGTTTCTTTACATTCCTCGTATTCCTTGAACTTTTAAATTATGTTTTATTAATATATACACTCTAAAATACTATAAAATGGACTAGTGTCAATAGCTGAAAAATTATACCATTAGAGCTTGGTACTAATAAATACAAACAATACGAAAGAGAAAATTAAAAATAATAATAATAAAAAAAATTAAATCAAATTAAATTTCACACACACACACACACACACACACACACACACACACACACACACACACAAAATACTTGGAATATACCGTTCCCACGGTAGTGTCATAAAGCATTTTTTTTTAAAAAAATTATTGTTAAATACATTCAAAAATACTTTATGACACTACTTAAAGGAGAAAGGATATTTCCAGCTTGTTCGTTACCATATACTAAAACATGCAATTGGTCTTCCCTTAAAATAAACAAATGTATATACAGTGAAACCTCCCTAAACCGGATACTCTCTAAACCGGACAACTCTCTATTCTGGACAAAAAATTGGTCCTGAATTTATCCTTCTTTATTTCTACTAACAAGAACCTCTCTATACTGGACACTCTCTGTTCCGGACACTCGACATACTTTTCAGTTGCTTTTGTCCTTAAAAATGAACCTCTCTTAACCGGACAACATTTTCATTTTTTTAATTACTTTATTTGCCTTTTTGAACAGATTTGTTTTAAACAAGATTTATAAAAAGTATCAATTATAAACAATAAAAAATTATATAAAGTTTGTCTTTTTTAAATTTTCTTATTTTTTATATCCTGCCCATTTAAAACATTTGGTATTTAATTAATCATGTATTTTTTTAAAATATTTTTCATATGTATATTTTCTTCTATTCTTTCTTTTTGTAATTTTTATAATTTAAATCTGTTTATTTATTTATTAAATGACAGAAATTTAAGATGATTACCACCTAGCACTTCCGTTGATAGTTACTAACCAGTAACACCTTGTAAATCAAGGGACTGGTAACGTGTACTAAAGTGTACTACCATCATTAATCCTTATTGTTGTCTTGTTAAGGATTCATGATGGTGGTAATGTTTGCCCTAAGTACCATAATGAGAATCCTATTAAGGAATTGAATTTGAAGTGATTAAAAACCAAACCGTACTTATACATAATCATGAGATGTTTACGTAACATTAATATGTACAGTGTTGGTGTTTTTGGCTTCTCTGACATGTATCGCATTGAGAGTCCATTTCAAGATTCATTTTTATAAGACAGGTAGAGAAATCATTATTTGAAATGTCAAAGCCAGCAGCAAAACGAAGAAGAATTGAATTAACTCTGGATGATAAATTAAGCTGATAAAGGATTCTGAAAGTTTACCAAAATTTATTACCATGATTACAATAAATAAAAATAATAAAAGTTTACATGTTTTTTTTCTAGATTTACTTAGTTAAGGGGAGATAATCCAGGTTACAAATTTCAAAACCTCCCTCAACTGGACACCTCCCTAAACCGGACAAAATCTATGGTCCGGAGCTTGTCCGGTTTATAGAGGTTTTAACTGTAGTATAAACAGTTTTCATTATCAACTTTTCTTGATGTTGTCCGTCGATATAGCTGCAAGAATGATAAACAAAATTAAAAATGATATTAAATCGTGTATCTTGGTAGAGTCCTTACTAACTATATTTAACAACCATATTATAGTTGCCAATGAAGTAACATTTTACTATGGTATTATGGTAACCGAACCAATAAAATCAAATCATTGCTAAATTAACAATTATTATTTTTAGATGATTTTATTATAAATTAGCTGTTTTATCAGTGGATCGATGAAATCTATAAACGTTAGTCAAACATACCAACAGGAACATGTTATTTCGTAATTTAGTTTATTTCTTTATTCTTCATTTTTTTATTTTCATTTGTTTGTTGTTGTTAATTACTAGTTTAACGGATGCATATACAACCATTTTAGTTCATCTAAACAAAGACCAGTTGAGATTATGAAGTATTTATATTCGAGCATGCGTCGTGACGACGTCTTAAACGCTTTTAAAACTTCTCTGAACTACTTCAAGGAAACTTAGAATGAAATAATATGCTAGCAGGTACAATTCAAATTTGTGTATGGCGTTGCAACGGATACTAAAACTAGGTCAAGGTGACCAAGAGATGCCAAAATTTTAAAAACTCTTCTTTTCCGAAAACATTCGTGACATTTGACGTCTCTATGATCTTAAGTTTAAATATAGTTGGTTCATTTTATGAGATTTGGTTAAAATAAGTTACGCGATTTTGCGTTTTCTTTTAATAACAACGTGGTTTGCTTATTATTTATGTTTATTCCAGAAGAAATTATATCCCTGATGTAAAAACAGGACATCTGATTTCGTATACTTTTAAACTTTGATTTATTTCCATAGACTTTTTAATAATGTATTTCAAATAGTAATAAATATGTTTTTGTTTCGTGAAATACTCTACAACATATATATTCAGTGATACAAATATCGAAATATCAAAACACATATTTATCAAATGAAAAGTTTTCTCAATTTCTTTCAGTAAGGCGATAAAAGAAGCTAAGGCTATTCATAAAAGCAGAGAAATTACTGTTCCATTGGTTTTTAAACGGATATAATATCCTTAGGTTACCGTTTTGAACAGTGACCAAACCCAAAATTTCCATAACGACAACATCTGATACTAGTAGCATAAGAAGTCAAAATCACATTGAGTAAGTGGAGTGCCTTTTAAACAGATCCTTTGCAGTCTTGATTCTTGAAAAGAGAAACAAAAGAAAAACATTCTCAATAAATTTGCGATCGGAAGATCAAATAAGGAAACTAAACATCTACTGAGTTATATTTTCAATAATATGTAGACGACAGTGCTTGAAGTGAAATTTGAAATTAATCAAGATATGCCCTACCCACTCAATTAAGTTCTTAAAGATTTCAAATTGTTTGGTAATACAATGTATTAATATTAGCGCAGTAAATATATAATACAAATACCAGTTAAATTTTGATGTGCCAGATGTGCACATTTCGGAAATTAATTCCTCATCAGTGACACTAAGACCGAAAAGTTTGATACATAAGAAATATATAAGCCAAACAGTTGAAAATAATGAATCTAAAGTTTCAAAATTATATAAACCCAAATCCAGCTAAGGAATGTAAGGTAGTTAATCATTGAAATGTTATAAAAAATAGTTAAAAGAAAACAGTTCTCTATAACTACAATTGCAAAACTGCCATTGTTGTATAAACAAAGAATGCATTTTCGTATTAAAAGTCATAAATGTTAGCCAAATATGCTGGTTTTTATGATTTTCATTTATCATAAATTGTCATGATTAAACAGGATATTGTTAATTGGATAAATTTATGTGTTTTAACAAAATAAATTAAACGACTAGGATACGGATATTCTTAATGTTATTGACTGTTTGGACAATGTAAAGAGTATACAATTTAATTGTGAAAACATGAAAACATTTAGAATTTAAACTATGAAAATTCTCTCTCTCTTTCTCTCTCTCTCTCTCTCTCTCTCTCTCTCTCTCTCTCTCTCTCTCTCTCTCTCTCTCTTTGTCTCACGAACACATTAAAGGTAAGTCTTCTCATATTTCATATGTTTCCTTCAAACTTAAGTTTGATTTATTAAACACCGCACAACATATTGAATTGATTTGTCATCACGTCTAAGCGTGATTACAAATGTAAAATGTAAAAATAAAAGAAAGCAATTAGTGTTCTGATACTAAAGCATAAAAGTAAATGTCAGACGATAGGTTTATGACGTATATGGTCTTTTATTACCCATTTTATAGATAACGCCGTCTTAATTTATTCTATTCTGTATATTTTTTAACATTGGTCTGGAACCTCTGTCTAAACAGATGCAAGAAGATAAAACCGATGATGGACTCAAAACGGATTGTTCCTTTTTTGATGATTAAATGACCATAGATGTCATGAAAAAAGCAAGTTGGAATGTACTCAAAAACTAATATTTTCAATTTGTCAAACGTAAGAAATAGGGATGTATTTATGAATTATCATATGCTAACGATAATGTTAGTTGATAAAAAGAGGGAAAAAGAGGAAAAACACGTCACTGTTCAACAAAGAAATTATGACCTTTTTACAAAAAGTTTTTAAAGCAAAAAATGGAATTGTACGATTTTTTTTTGCAACGTTGAAAAAAGAAACTTTTATTTCAAACTTATTCCTGTCTTAAAAATGAAAAACAACGAGTTGCTTTTTTTGTTTAATCTGTCATGGGATTTAGAAAAAATAAACCGAAAAAAACTTAATTGTCCAAATTGGATAATTTTGAAATAATTTTTATACAAAAACTGTGATAACTGGCTGCCTACAAAACAGAATTTGTTAAATTGTGCATTTTTTTGACGAATCATTACAAGCTTAAAAATCATCAAAGACTTTAATATATTATTATTAATTGAAAAACAATAGTTTACACAAACAAGCTCGTTGTTGAGTATTTCTTAGATACAAACGAGAAACAAGTCGTTTTCTTCCGTTTCCGATTCTTCATGATTATTTTTAAATCTACTCGCTTCTTTATCTGCGAGTTTATCTTAGAAATAAACTTTTAAAAAAAAAATAAAAAAATTCAGGGTCAGGCCAGTACTGAAATTATGCTTTCTAATAGTAGTAAACATCACACTAGTTTCAATAGAATTTGGAGAACAGAGTTTAAATGTTAAAACAGTAACCACCAATTTTGCCAAAGATTTTGCCAAACCACCTTTACATTTTTGAGGAAAGATAAGGGACTATGTCTTCATTTAAATAGGCTAAGACCGACCCTAAAATAACAATTGATGCATTCTTATTTTTGTAAAATGTGAATAATCAGTTACTAATAATGATATCGTCCTCTCTATTTCATACCTGTCCAAGTATAATGAAACCAGTCAATATTCCTTCATTTAATCTAATCTTTTTTGTTGTGGAAAAGTGAAATTAAATGATATGAAAGAGTGATCCAGTTTGGCGTTTCCAACTTAGTTTGGTAAAAAAGGTGTAATTTTAGAGCAATTTCAAACCGCATAAAATCCCTTTTTTTGTTTTTTTTTTGAAACACCTCCAACTTTAAATTCCTTCAGAGCTATTTAATCTCGTTTAAAAAGTACCTAATCAAACCGGAACTTTACCTATTTAAATCTCAAATGTCTCATTAATATGTCTATAATAAAGACGAGGTTTTTAACCACTTCTTAAGACAATTTTTTGTGTAAATATTTGCAAGTCGTACAGTTTTTATTTTTTTAAAAGCTAAAAAAGTTAAAATCATTGAACAAATAATTAAATATTCAAATCTTTGTGTTTGTTGGATTTGTTCTAATCACAATTCTTTGCTGGAAAATATTTTCTGTTATTTTAACAAATAAAGCTTATAAGAATTTATTTGACATAGCTTGATTTATATTGATAATAGAACTGGATATTCAAACCTCTGTTTTAAAGTCACTTTTAGGTTTTCACTAGACACCTATATAGAAAGGTTTGGCTGTATATCACCACTGGTTCATTTGACTTTCAATTTACTCGAAAACCTTCTTATAAAACTACGAGACAAGTGCCTATAAAAGTAACATGTTGATTGAATTATTCCCTTATTTTTGAAAAATGCAAGCTTTTATATTTATTTCATTTTTTCCTAAATTTTTATCCTTTGTATCAAGCATTCTTTTTGATCTCTAATAGAAAAAGCATTCTTTTTTTTAAGATCATTCTCTCCAATTTCCCTTTGTAGTGAGTGCACATGTTACTCTTATAGTAATTTAAAAACTGTTTGACATTTCTCTCGAATTAGAAATTGATATTTAGTCTGTATAAATAGGTTCAGTTAGTGTATATTTAGATTAACTAACACATTCTGAAATTCAGAATAAGTAAAGTATTGATAGTTTTAGATTATATGAGATATTAAAGGATGGTTTTGAGGGCAAATTATATCCCAATGACAAATATAACGCTTCAAGTACACGTCATCGAACTGTGAACTTTAATCCTGGTGCAGACAATCATTATCAAATTCTTGATTGTGATAAAGTAATGTTCTTGAGGACTCATAAAAAGGTTTCGTTCTTGATATTAACATTAAAAAGGAATTATAACAAAAATTTATCTGCATTCTTAATACCTACATTACAAAAATTAAAAACGCTGTACTCGGGGATTGATAAATTTGAAGTATTTTTTAGTTCGCATTTTAATTGTAGCACGGTTGTAGTCGAAGACACGTTGTCCAATGTTATAAAAATAATTTTTTTTTTGTTTTTAAGAATAAACCTCATTAGAAAGACAAATATAATGAAATTAATAATGTCATTTTCATACCTAGTTTCTAAGTCATTCAAAAAAAATTGTGCAATGTTTAGTTTTTAGATTTAATATTTGGTATTTAATTCCCTATGCATCACTATAAACATTAACACCCTCTATTCTACATTGTAGTTATAAATGATCTATGATAGATACATTTTTTGCATCATTTTCAAAACACGGGTTAGAAAGTAATTGTCTGTTATTATGAGCTAATTATCCAAAATTTCTCTCTAAGTTTTGATTTACATTAAATAACAAAACAATATCATCTTTTGATGTCGTTAAGCTTTGGAAAAAATAGGGTAGGCATTTTGTGATAAACTCTTTCTATCTAATATTAGTTCTTGAAAATATAACATCCACAATAATATAAATCTTATCAAAAATAATGAAGAGCCAAAGTTTATTCTAGGTTTTTTAAATATTTGGTAGTCGATCATTCTGGTGTAAAAACATATTAAACAACTGTTTTGAATATTGCCTTTAGCAATACGATTGTCTGACCGTTGTCTGGCATTACCTAAACATTACGCTACATTGGTTAACCGTGCAAAGATGTTATATTGGCTACAAACGCAATTCTGAAAAATTTTTCGAAAAAAATATTGAAAAAAATATTTAATCCTGAAACTAGAACAATTATTTTTGCAAAAAAATTAATTTAGAAAAATTTCATCATTGCGAATTTACAAAGGTTATCTGTATCATCACAGTAGTACGAATCACAAAGTTTTACTTCTAACCCGTTATTCTATAGATAGAACATGTTTATGCATCTGCAGTCATGCAATCATTAGAATCAATGTGGACGCGATATTCTTTTTTCAAACTAAAGTGAATATAACGAACACAGAGCAAATGGATTAATCAAACTGTAAGTAATAATAAACGAGATAAATTAGTTATCAAACAATGTATCTATTAGTTATCAAACAATGTATCTTTGTAAAGCCCCGATTTTATTTTAACATATTTAACATTTAAAATTTGATTAATAGTTAACTAACATTTAGGTATGGTAAATACACAAAAACTGCTCTCGCTTTTATATAGCTTAGGTTTTTTTTAAATATCTTTATTTTAACGGTTTTTCATGCAAATAAACTTTGTAGCAAATTTTAACAAGTAACTAACACCCAAATCTAAACATGAAAATGTATTGGTTGTCTGAATATGTGGGCTTTTATATCTTCCCGCCATTATGAGAAACTAACCCACATGAATGATAAGTATTTCCCTAATGTTTAGTCTGAACATCTGACAATACTACTTTTTAAAATCGTCATTTTAATCAAGGTGTGGTAAATTTATTTCAAACAATGTTATCAATATTTGACTTTTTTCGCGTTTACTTCTATAAATGTTTTTTAACTTGCATTTCAGGTGCGATAAATATTGCAATTTGTAAACAAATTATTTTCGGTAGCACAATATAATCTCTATTTCATTGAGTAAGATGATAAAAAGAAGAAGCTATGGTTAATCATAATAAAAATCGGAATAATTACCGTCCCATTTGTTTTAAAAACGACAGTGCTAAATTTATTTTAAACAGCATTATATTGTCTATGTTTAGATTAAGCACTGAAGGACAATAACACTTTGAACTTCATTTAACTTTGCCTATAAACTAATCTACAATACTTAATTGTGAAAATCAGTAAAATTGATGAGGTTATTATTTTGTTTGTTGAATATAAATGAACGTGCAAAATTTATTTTAAAATTAATGGTTTAAATTGTCTATGATTTAAAACAATGTTGAAAAAAATATAATTTTTTGGTATGCCCCCACCCCCCCCCCTCTCTCTCTCTCTCTGTGTAAAAAAAAAATCGAAAAAAATTCCAGATATAAGCATACGAAAAAGAAAAAGTGAATTTTAAAACTGATGTCAAAAATACATCCGTTATTCTTATGTTAAAATCAATTAAGCAGCCTTTAATCTTGTAACAGATTAAACATTTTCAGGGAGAGTTTTTCGAGTATTGAATAGATGAACATAGTTGTAGTTTATACGTTATATTTTTCGTTTAATTAAACATGTTAAAACAGTATCGTCTCATCTCTTGAGATCAGTTGGTAATTTTCATGTTATAGATTCACCTGCACCTTTGATTCCTTCTATATAAAAATTTACATTTATCTAAGAATTCCGAATTGATGTTATTGTCTGTTTTAGTATATTAGTAGGTTCAGTTGGTGTTCTTCGGTGTTATAAATTATGGATAATTGAATTATTCATAATATCAATACATTTGAGATAATAAAGACTGCTTTTAGCGGAAAATTATATCTTAATAAATATTGCACGAACATCTTAGACGGAACTAATTATTCTGAAATTTAACCGCTGATGGAGACAACAATAATCAAATCTTTAATAAAATTAGAAACAAGCAGACGGTATGAATAATTAATTGTTGTAATAATTTTTTTTAAAAAAAGTCTGGATATTAGCATACGAAAAAGAAAATGAATACTTTAAAACTGATGTCAAAAATTAATCAGTAATTCCTAATATTAAAATACATTTAGCATATTTTCATTTAGTAACAAATTTGACATTTCCTGGGAGTGTTCTGTGGTATTGAATAGATAAAAATAGTTGTAGTTTTTTTTAAAGTTCAATTTACCATCGTCTCATCTTTTGAGATTATTTAATAAATTTTTATGTATTAAGTTCACCGGTACCTTTGATTTCCTTTATATAATGTTTAACATTTCTCTCGAAATGAACAATTGATGTTGTAGTCTGTAGCATTAGGTTTTGTTAGTGCTCCTTGATGATATAACCGAAGGATAATTGAATTATTAATAATATCAGTACATTTGTGATAATAAAATTGCTTTTTCGAGGAAAATTAAATCGCTGCTGGTGGAGTTAAACTCCCCAAGGGTATCCATAATTCAGTAAACAGTACTTTGTGCGGTCAGAAAATGTACCATTAAGCAAAATTTTCAGCCGTCTTAATTTTTTAAATTTATTTAAACAACGGTTTGTTCCCTCATGCAAAGCTTCCTTAGCTTGGTTTGCGTTTATATAATTTTTAATTTTGTAACTTTAGATTCATTTATTTTCAATTGTTTGGCTTATTTTTTTATGTATCAAACTTTATGGTCCCTAGTATCACTGATGAGGAATGATTTTCCGAAATGTGCACATCTGGCACTGCAAAAATTAACTGGTATTTGTGTTTTATATTACATGGACATTTCAGCCACAAGTAAAGTAATAATTGTGATTTTTAACCGCTGATGGAGACACTAATTATCAAATTTTTGATATCAAAGATATTAGTATACGAGAAAATGAATTTTTTAAAAGTAATAAAAAAAAAAATAAATCAATATTTTTAAATATGTTAAAATCAATGAAGCAGCTTTTAATTTTGTATCAAATTTTAAATTTTCTGTGAGTGTTCTCGGGTTTTGAAAAGGTAAACATAGTTATACTTTATATTTAAATTTATTTCCGTTTATTTAGGCATGTAATTATCGTCCCATCTTTTAAGATTATTTGTAAATTTTAATGTATTAAGTTCACCGGTACCTTTGATTTCTTTAAAATAATGTTTAACATTTCTCTCGATATGAACGAATGATGTTGTGGTCTGTAGTATTAGGTTCAGTTAGTGTTCTTCAATGATATAACCAAATAATAATTGAATTATTGATTATATCAGTACATTTTAGATAATAAAGACTGCTTTTTAGAGGAAAGTTATATCTTAATAAATATTAACGAACGTCTTAGACAGCACTCATACTTGTAACCTTTAACCGCAGATGGAAACAATAATGATCAAATCTTACATAAAATATGAAACAAGCCGACAGTATGAATAATTATATATTGTAACAAAGTTACAATAAAAATGGTTATATTCTGGATATTAGCACACTAATCAGAAAATGAATTTTTACGACTTAATGTAAAAATTAAATTAGTAGTTCTTAATATGTTAAAATCCATTAAGTATTTCTATTTTGCAACAGATTTGTACAATGATATTTACTACCAAGCATATAGTTAAAAAGGGAAAAAAGCAGCTAAAGATAAAAATTAACGAAACAATATTGTTGTAGTATTTATATTGCACTTCAAGCACCAAAACTATAAATATCTTATTTATTTCGATATTTAGATATATAAACTAAGTTGTAATTAGATAATAATTTATATCTATTTCAGTCTATCTCTTTTAAATTCAATAAAGCATTGCAAGAACGATGTGAACAGTAAAAATTAACTAGATTATATTTGTACAAGTTTTTCAACAAATTTAATGCATTTTACAATAAAAAATATCGTTGAGTAACAATGTGAGGGTACATTATTTGAAAATAAAGTTGTGTAATGTTTTTATGCTCAGATGATATTAAAATTACAATTCATTGTTCCACGAAACAGTGTGAAATCTATGGTTTATTCACGTGATATAAGGATGATATTGTAGGGTGTGTAAATCTAACACATGCTCCCATCATATCCTATAAAATTCGTTTTAAACATCTTTTATTGTTGTCAAAGGATTATAGTTATCAATACAAAATTTATATTTTACCTAAATTAAATTGTGGATGCAATCGATGGGTTAAAATTGTGGATGCAATCGATGGGTTAAAAAACCACACTAGTGTCCTAGTTTATGTATTTTATTGTATTTATTTATTTCGGTAGTATTTCATACTTTTTAACTTATATATCCAATGTCGAGATGTTGTCGGCTTTTTTACTTAACTGTTAAATATATATACAAACAAAATAAAAAAAAAGTTTAGAAACACACAGCATAAGCCAACTTAAGACTTATTAATTTTTTTTTTATCAAAACAGACGAAAAAAGTCTATAAAACAAACAAAACAATTATGAACAAATTAAAAATCACAAGTTTAAATAAGTTTGAAATCAAATATATAAAAGGATAGCAAAACATTTTTGGAGCAAGTGAACAGAACATTGAAAGATAATTTTATATAGTTTTGCTTTTAAAAGTTTTTTGTTCAATAGAATTAAGTATTTTCTTATAAAGAAATTAATCATTAGATATGTTGTTGCTTTCCTTTCACAAACAAAACTTTGTACATTGAAAAAGAGATTCCTACCGTAATCCTCGATAAGAGCTGTTATATCAGAATATGAGCAAACTGTACACAAACTAATTC